>JAECXO010000291.1:0-600000 GCA_018152825.1 Scaptomyza hsui
TCAAGATTGGGGTGCCACGCCTACTAGGAGGCTGGGAAATCGATAAATTCGATAACTGAAAACCGATAAAACCAAATATTTCTCACATTCTTACAGCTAGAGTTACCAAATTTTGCACGCAGATAGTTAGTCATGTCCCTGAAAAAACTGCATCAAAATTTCGGATGCCACGCCCCCCCCTCCCCCCCCCATCATCCCTGCTCCTTGAAATTGGAAACATCTATAGTTTTTACATTTTTTGGGCTAGAGCCACCAAATTCTGTGTCAAGATAGATATTGAAGTTCCCAAAAAAATGCATCAAAATTTTGGATGCCACGCCCCCTGATTCCGCCCCCCATCCCCCTTCTCCATGAAATTGGAAACGCCTATAGTTTTCACATTTTTGGGCTAGAGCCACCTAATTTTGTGTCAAGATAGATATTGACGTTCCCCAAAAAATGCATCAAAATTTTGGATGTCACGCCCCTGATTCCGCCCCCATCCCCCCTTCTCCATGAAATTGGAAACGCCTATAGTTTTCACATGTTTTGGGCTAGAGCCACCAAATTTGTGTCAAGATAGATATTGACGTTCCCAAAAAAAATACATCAAAATTTTGGATGCCACGCCCCCTGATTCCGCCCCCATCCCCCTTCTCCATGAAATTGGAAACGCCTATAGCTTTTACATTTTTTGGACTAGAGCCACCAAATTTTTTGTGAAGATATTTATTGACGTTCCCCAAAAAAATGCATCAAAATTTTGGATGCCACGCCCCCTGATTCCGAACCCATCCCCCTTCTCCATGAAATTGGAAACGCCTATAGTTTTCATTTTTTGGGCTAGAGCCACCAAATATTGTGTCAAGATAGGTACTGACGTTCCCCATCAAAACTTGGATGCCCCGCCCCCTGATTCCGAACCCACCCCCCTTCTCCATAAAATTGGAAACGCATATAGTTTTCACATTTTTTGGGCTAGAGCCACCAAATTTTGTGTCAAGATAGATATTGATGTTCCCCAAATATATGCATCAATTTTTTGGATGCCCCGCGCCTGATTCCGCCCCCATCCCCCTTCTCCATGAAATTGGAAACGACTATAGTTTTCACATTTTTTGGGCTAGAGCCACCAAATTTTGTGTCAAGATAGATAGTGACGTTCCCCAAAAAAATGCATCAAAATTTTGGATGTCACGCCCCTTATTCCGCCCCCATCCCCCCTTCTCCATGAAATTTGAAACGCCTATAGTTTTCACATTTTTGGGCTAGAGCCATCAAATTTTGTATCAAGATAGATATTGAAGTTCCCCAAAAATGCATCAAAATTTTGGATGCCACGCCCCTAATTCCGCCCCCATCCTCCCTTCTCCATGAAATTGGAAACGCCTATAGTTTTCACATTTTTGGGCTAGAGCCACCAAATTTTTGTGAAGATAGATATTGACGTTCCCCATAAAAATGCATCAAAATTTTGCATGCCACGCCCACACCTTCCGCCCCCACCCCCGCCGATGTTAAAACGGTTATGCGTGTATCTTCCACATATTTTGAACTAGAGTCACCAAATTTGGTAGGAAGATATATGGTGACATCTACAAAAGATCTGCATCAAAAATTTGGATGCCACGCCCACCTCTGCCGCCCACAATTTAAAATCGGATATATCGATATCTCTTATAGTTTTTAAGCTAGAGCTCGTAAATTGGGTAGAAAGATAGAAGGCAGCATCTACCAAAGATCTGCATCAAAATTTTGAATGCCACGCCCACCCGCCTTATAAAATCGGAATCGGCTATATCTCTAACAGTTTTTGAGCTAGAGCCACCAAATGTTTTTGTGAAGATATTTATTGACCTTCCCCAAAAAATGCATCAAATTTTTGGATGCCACGCCCCTAATTCCGCCCCCATCCCCCCTTCTTCATGAAATTGGAAACGACTATTGTTTTCACATTTTTGGGCTAGAGCCACCAAATTTTGTGTCAAGATAGGTACTGACGTTCCCCATCAAAACTTGAATGCCACGCCTCCTGATTCCGCCCCCATCCCCCCTTTTACTTGAAATTGGAAACGCCTATAGTTTTCACATCTTTTGGTCTAGAGCCACCAAATTTTGTGTCAAGATAGGTACTGACGTTTCCCATCAAAACTTGGATGCCACGCCCCCTGATTCCACCCCCATCACCCCTTCTACTTGAATATGGAAACGCCTATAGTTTTCACATTTTTTGGGCTAGAGCCACCAAATTTTGTGTCAAGATAGATAGTGACGTTCCCCAAAAAAATGCATCAAAATTTTGGATGCCACGCCCCCTTATTCCGCCCCCATCCCCCCTTATCCATGAAATTGGAAACGCCTATAGTTTTCACATCTTTTGGGCTAGAGCCACCAAATTTTGTGTCAAGATAGATATTGATGTTCCCCAAAAATATGCATCAATTTTTTGGATGCCCCGCCCTGATTCCGCCCCCCATCCCCCTTCTCCATGAAATTGGAAACGCCTATAGTTTTCACATTTTTTGAGCTAGAGCCACCAAATTTTGTGTCAAGATAGGTACTGACGTTCCCCATCAAAACTTGGATGCCACGCCTCCTGATTCCGCCCCCATCCCCCCTTTTACTTGAAATTGGAAACGCCTATAGTTTTCACATCTTTTGGTCTAGAGCCACCAAATTTTGTGTCAAGATAGGTACTGACGTTTCCCATCAAAACTTGGATGCCACGCCCCCTGATTCCACCCCCATCACCCCTTCTACTTGAATATGGAAACGCCTATAGTTTTCACATTTTTTGGGCTAGAGCCACCAAATTTTGTGTCAAGATAGATAGTGACGTTCCCCAAAAAAATGCATCAAAATTTTGCATGCCACGCCCACCTCTGCCGCCCACTATTTAAAATCGGAAATATCGATATCTCTTATAGTTTTTAAGCTAGAGCCCGCAAATTGGGTAGAAAGATAGAAGGCAGCATCTACCAAAGATGTGCAGCAAAATTTTGAATGCCACGCCCACCTAAGCCACCCGCCTTATAAAATCGGAATCGGCTATATCTTTAACAGTTTTTGAGCTAGAGCCACCAAACTTGGTAGGCAGATAGATAGTGACAGTTAAAAACATTTGATTCAAAAATTTAGATGCCACGCCTACCTCTGCCGCCCACCTTTTAAATTTGGGAGTTAGGTTTCTTCCACAGTTTTTGAGCTAAAGTCACCAAATTTGGTAACATGATAGCTGGCGATGTTTACCACATGGGCCACTCCCTTCGCCCCTGCATTCCCTCTTATCAACCGTTCTTTTACTGGTATCAAAGTATTCCGCAGTCGGTTGCGTCCGACTGCAACGTTTTTACTTGTTTTTTTTATTATTTTTACTATCAGATTAACATTTTTTTTTATTTTAAGTCTAATTTTTGATATTTATAACAATTTGGTTTACAGTACCCTTTATGTATTATAATTGTGATAGTGTTAATGTTAATGTTTATATTAATGTTAGTGTTAATTTAAATGCTTATAATAAATTACGCAAGTTTTACTTACCTTTATTTTTTACCCAACGAGGGTTTGAACCGGGGACTTCCGTTTTGAGCGGCGTCTTAGGCAGCACGACCATCAGGCGTCATTGACTAGCATGGTATAATTGCTTATAAGTTCAATTTATTATACAAAGCATATTTTAATCACCTGCATGCTCAATTTTTGATTTCCTTTTATTTCGTGCATGGAATCATATTTTGAACATGCAAGCGAGTCGCTTTTGAGTCGCCAAGCTGTTCAAAATAAACTTGCATGCCGACGTCGCGACAAAGTAAGCATATTTCAATCGCAGGCATGCTCAATTTTTGATTGCTTCAAATTTTACGCGATTCATCATATTTAAGGCATAAATGCGAGTCGTTTTCGGGTCGCGCCTTAATCGCACAAACGATTAATCGTTTTTAAAGCATCAAAATGACTCGAATTAGACTCGTAATTGAGTTTCTGAGCAAAACAATCTTCCAATTGCTTGCTGGGAATGTTTATATGTATGCGAGCCATTTGTATTGGAATTTATTGACCTGCCTCAACATCTATGATTTAATTTCTAACAGGTGAACTGCGGGCTTTTGGGATTGCAAATATTCTTTTATACATATATGACGGATAACACATCGTCACACAAGACGGATAACACATCGTCACACAAGACGGATAACACCTCATCTCACTCGGATGGATAACTTTCTGTCTCAACTGGACTCATTGGCAGGCTTAACTCACCATTTTCATTATCCAATTCACCTGGTATGCCAGTACCTGGCATCTTTCGAATATCTTCATGACAGTACTTATACATTCGCTTACTTTTTAGTGACTTTAACATGTACGTGTCACCATCCAAAACTTCGACTATTAAAAACGGCCCTTTAAATTTTGAATCTAACTTGGTTTTGTGTCGCTCTTCATTTTTTAACAACACATAATCACCTACGTTGTGTTTTACAACAGTTGCCTTACTTTTGTCGAACCGGGATTTATCATAAGAGGCTAAGGATTTTATGCTACCGGTAGCATTAGCTCTATCGATAGTCAAATCTATTTCAACTTCGGTTTCAAGCGCTGGGACCAATCCTAATGGTCGAGCCACTTTTCCGATTAACATTTCTAATGGGCTTGCCTCAGTTGCTCGACTAATTGTACAATTTAGTGCAAGCTGAACTTCTCCAAGAGCGTCTTGCCAAGATCGCTGGCTTGCTTCTACGGCAGTCAATAAGTTTTTGAGCGTCCTCATCACACGTTCAACTTGGCCGTTTGCGCGGCTCGCTCCCGTGGCAATCAAGTGCAGTTTTATTTGTTGGGAATCGCAAAACCCAGAAAATTTCGAACTAGCAAAGCATCTACCTTGATCTGCTATGAGGCGATTAGGGACACCAAATAATGATATGGCGGATTTCAAAAATTAACGCATCTTTCAGCATCCAATTTTAGAACGTGGTATAAATATCTGAACTATAGCATACTGTTTTATATCACTCTTGTCGCTTAATTTTCCGGTAATGTCAATGTGAACCGTATGCCAAGGTATAATGACTTTTGGGATGGGATGAAGTTCAGCTTGCATTTTTCCCGAATGAGACTTAGAAGTTCGGCAAGTAATGCAATTGGAGACAAATTTACGGACATATTTGTGTATTTTACTAAACTAGTTGTACTGGTAAGCATTGTCCAATGTCTTTTGCCAGCCCAGGTGCATGATCGATTCGCGCACCTGGTTTATTACTGACCATTTAAACGCTCGTGGCACACCCGCAAGCAGCGTGTTCTACCGTTTCGCTGTACCTTGCGCTATAGGACGCCTTTACGTAAATCATATGTTTTAGTCAAATCTTCATGGAACTCATCAGACTCTAATTTAGTGACAATTTCAATAATTTCAGGATCTAAACGCTGCTCGGCGTGAAGCCAGTCCCAAGAAACTTCAGCTAAATTAACTCGCTTTTCGGGAATTTTGGGTAAAGCTAGATGCGGTTCGGGTGGCAGTAGATTTCGGGACAAAAAGTCAACATGAGACATACGCTTTCCTTCCCTATATTGGATCTCGAAATCGAACGATTGTAGATAAGCCCACCAGCGATGCACTCTAGGAGGTAGATCTATTTTTAAACGGGATGCTTTTAACGAATTACAAGCGATATACACCACGAAATTGCGACCAATTAAATAATGACGAAAGTGATTTACGGCCTGAACAACAGCTAGGGTTTCCAATTCGTACGAATGGTACATAGACTTGGCAAGAGACGTTGTTTTGCTGAAGTATTCTACTACGTGTGGTCTATTTTGTATTCGGTGCATAAGCATCGCACTATATACACTGGAGCTAGCATCTGTATGCAACTCAACAGGGTATTATTATTGGACGTAGATGTACTAAAAAAAAGACAGTACATTCAAGTGGCCCAACGATACCAAGCACCGGCTTGTTAACTCGCGAACCCAAGCAAAAAGCAACCAACCTCCCGCCCAACCGACCGAGGGGCACACCGCATAGCGTACGGTTACGTAGATCGCGAAAACGTAGACAAATGACATAAGACTAACTTTTTAAGAGAACTACTAGAAGTGACACCGTTTATTAAGTGGGAAAATTCGTTATAGTTTGAACATAAAATCCGAAAAGGGTTATGAATAGCATAGTTAGTTTGACAAGCTTGAAGAGCAATGGGTAGAAAATTCCTTGTCCTTCTGATCGGTACTGCAAAACTAATTTGGCTGATTAATTCGGAGGAATCAATTTCACCATTTATTAGTTTATGTAAAAATACTACACCTAGCATTGTTCTGCGATCAGAAAGAGAAGGAAGATTTATTAGTAAAAGTCTACTGTGGTAGGAAGGTAGGTTAATGTTAGTATCCCAGTTAAATCTCCTAAGGGCAAAGAGCAAGAATTGTTTTTGCACTGATTCTATTCTATCCTGGTGAATCCTGTATTTGGGATACCAGATACAAGATCCATATTCAAGCACAGGACGTACCAAAGACGTGTAAAGTGTTTTGGTTATGTAGGGATCGTCAAATTCTTTCGACCAGCGCTTAATGAACCCCAAGGTACTAGAGGCTCGATTTGCAACTGAAGAGATATGCTTGTGAAATTTAAGTTTCGGATCAAAAAGGATACCTAAGTCATCAACCCATTCAATGCGATCGAGTGGGCTTCCATCAAGAAAATATATATTTGAAAAGGAAGGCATCTATAAAAATACATGACTTTACATTTATTGCAATTAAGATTTAGTAAGTTAACACGACACCACTTTTGAAAATTATCTAAATCAGTTTATAGTTTTTGAGCAGACAACAGAGCAGTACCCGACATGCATAATTTTACATCGTCAGCATACATCAGCACTCGAGATTGGTCAATAACAGATGGAAGATCATTGATGAAAAGTGTAAATAATAAAGGTCCAAGGTGACTTCCTTGCGGAACACCGGAAGTGACATGAACCACCTTCGAGACAGCGTCATTAAAACTGACTCTCTGTGTTCTATGAGTTAAATATTCCCTTATCCACCGAATAAGATTGCTAGGAAAACCTAACAGTTGAAGTTTATGAAGTAAAAGGTAGTGATTAACCGAGTCAAATGCCTTGCTGAAATCAGTGTAAATAACATCCGTTTGCATTTTATTTTGAAAACCATTAACAACTAGTGAAGTAAATTCTAACAGGTTAGTGGTAGTAGATCTTTGTTTCATGAATCCATGCTGGCACGGTGAAATTAAAGATCAGCAAAAATGTTGTAATTGAGAAGTTATTAATTTCTCAAACATTTTTGGTATAGCAGACAATTTTGATATACCCCTATAATTTTGAACATTAGACTTGTCTCCTTTTTTATGGAGCGGAATAATAAATGATTCTTTCCAGATATTAGGAAATGAGCATTTCTTAATAGACAAACTCAACAATTTATGCAAAGGCTTTAAGAGACCATCAGCATAGTACTTAAGCACACAGCTTGGTACGCCGTCAGGTCCCGGGGAAAATACAGGATTAATACCCTGTAGATCACGTAGTAATGAACACTCCGTGATACTTGGTTCAAAAATGCAATTAGAGGCATCAACCTGATACGGGTAAGGCAGATCAACCTGATTATCAATTGAACTGTATGTTGTTTGAAAAAATTCGGCAAATAAATCGGCAATGGCCTGATCCGAATTGGCCGACTTGTTTTCAAAAGATAAATTAGATGGAAGTGTTGATGACTTTCGCTTCGCATTAACGAAGTCATAGAACCTCTTAGGATCTTGCTGAAACTGTAGTCTGCACCGACTTAGGTAATTTTTATAACATGAATTATTCATGACTGAAAAACTGGAACGCGCAATCAAGTATGATGAGTAATGAATAGAAGAGCCAGATTTTCTGAAACTCTTATAAAGCTTAGATTTTCGATTTTTAAGGGCAGTCAACTCTCGTGTAAACCACGCAGGTTTGTTTTTCCTACTTGGCCTACCAAAAGGGACACACTTATCGAATAACTTTTCTAAGGTGCAATAAAAAATACTGATTCCCGTATCCAAGTCCTCAGAACCATAGAGGGGCGACCAGTCAACCAATTCTAAGAGCCGGGTAAGTTTTACAAAATCGGTTTTCCGAAATTGACGTACCCGTCTTAATGGTTCACTACACTGGCGTACGGCACAGGCAGGCAAAGTGATCAACACCTCCAACGTCGGGTGGTATAAGTCTTCGGGAGTGGATATGGGAAGGGATCTTGACACAGATAGAGTAGATGGATCCGAAACAAATACCAAATCAAGCATTTTACCAAGAGAATTTGGAATGCCATTGATCTGACCCAACGACATTTCAAATAAACCAACCAGAAAATCAGTCTGCACCATGGGGGTCAACACGCTTGAGTCCGGACTTGAAATCCAAGTAGCATCAGCAATATTAAAATCGCCAAGAACTACAAAAATATCACGATCAGAAAGCATAGAAGATATGGAAAGTATTGCTGACATATGTTCATTATAAACAGAGCTGTCAGATAAAGGTGGTATATAGGAACAAGAAATATAAATACCAACACCGTTAATATTTAACTTTACAGCAACAAACTCAATATCTATAGAGCCACTTAATATTACTGTCTCAGAGGAAAAGTCCACATCAACAGCAATAAGCACCCCACCACCACGACGCAGAGGGCGGTCCTTTCTATAGATACAGAATCTGTTAGATAATACTTCAGAATTAAGTATGTCTTGTCTTAACCACGTTTCGGTGAAGGCAACGACATGAAAGGGAAAAGAATGACTATTAAGGTACAAAGTACTAAGTTTACTACAAAGTCCTCTTACATTCTGATAACCCAGTAAGAGGGAGGTAATCAACTGTGTTAGTTTTTTGCTACTAAAGTGGATGCAACAGGCGGAGCACTACTGATCCTAACATTGTTATTATAATTACTTCGCCTACTAACATACTCCTTCACTATGATGTGTGGCGGCCAAAACTTTTCAGAACAAATCGTTGAGAAAAGTTCCGGCGGAACACTCAGCTTAAAGGACGATATATCGCGGGCGAGCTTGAATTTAAATTTGTCGACAACAATTCGCGGGGAATCAATTTTACCTTTTATATAGGCGCTTACATCTTCCGCAGAATTATCGGAAGCGAGCCTAGAAACAAAAACAAATTTACTCTGAGGTACAACCCTTATGGGCTTAAAAGTTGCACCAAACGTATTATCAGTAGGCTGACTATCGGTTGAACCACAGGGATATACGGGAAGAACATTAGTTTTAGGTAACACCGGGTTAGTTGCCAGTGAGTTAAATACCATTAACGGGCTGGTAGCAGGTGTAGGGGTACTAACAATACCCGCTAGGGGAGGCTTGGATGTGGCAGCAGGGGTAGAGGCAGTAGCCGGCAGAAGAGGCTTGGGGGGCAACACCAGCGGGACTGTAAGCGGACAAGAACCCGAAGTCTTTTTGCGCTTCGGCGAATCATTTAACGTTTTAGCAGTAATAATGTGGTCTTCCAACTCTTTAATACTGCCACGAAGCGTATCGAAATTATTTCGGACAGCTTTGAAGTAATTGAAGGTCAGCCTCATGAACTTTGACTGTTCCTTCTCTATCTCATTGCAGGTGTGGCAATACCACTTAAGACCAGAATCAGCTGCTAAGCTGTCCCTGATTTTGGCATTGAAACTAGCACATTTCATGTGAATCATGTTATCACACGCCCTACATAAGATAAAATCTTGGGTGGATCCACCAGAAATTTTACAGTTTTTACTGCAGCAGACAAACATGTTAAAAGAAATTTGTTAAATAATTATAAAAGTTTAATAATGTGCAAAATAATATGCTTGAGCAAAAAAAAGTAGAGTACACGTGCAATGAGCGTAATATAACGGACACAAGAGAAAGAGAGCACTTTCGTTAGAGAACGTCAGAGCGTAGGCTAATAAAAACCGCAAGTGCGTGGTATAAGAGCGTGAGAGCAAGAGCGCGTAAATAGATATTTTATGTTAGTAGGCACAGAACAAGCGAAAGCAAAATATATGTATGTATGTATGTACGTGTATAGCAAAATCACAATATCCACGCGTAAATACATACAAATTACATTCACTATCACTGTTACAATTGTTTAACACAATAATACCAATTAAAAACACAGTTTAAACACTCACAAAGTTAGAAATTTATAGGCGCACACAGAAACATAACCGTCACCAAAGAAAGACAATGACAATGAGGGTCAAATATTACCAACACTGGTTCGCTTGTAAGAATGCTAACGATGTGTTCTCTAACTTTTTCCAATTCAGCATTCCAAGCAATGCTTCCATTTCCATAAGTTAGAGAATACAACGGTTTCATAGCCTGAGAAAAGTTGGGCACAAATTTAAGACAGTATGAGGCCAGTTTGTGGTGGAGGCAAAGAACTTAATGCCGTTATTTTCCGTGAATGCGGGCGAACCTCACCAGCTCGTATCTTATATCCCAGATACTGAACTTCAGTTTTAAGGAAACTATATTTATCAATGTTAAAGGTAAATCCAGCATTTGCAAGAATGTCTAAAACAATTTTTAAGCTTTCCATTCTGGACTCCTTTGTCCGTGATACGACCATGATGTCATCCAAATAGACTATCACAAATGTATGAGCAAGATCACCCAGAGCATTCATTACTGCGCGCTGGAAGACTGCTGGCGCGTTTTTAAGGCCGTAGGGCATTGTTAAAAATTAAAATTGCCCATCTGGAGTCACAAATGCCGTATATTCTTTTGAGTCGGGTGAATTGGGATTTGGTGAAAACCACTCGCCATATCCAAACACGAAAAAAAACTTAGCTCCACAAAGTCTGGCTATTTGATCAATCAATAAGCGGCAAAGTGTATTTGTCCGAAAACGTATTTAAGTTCAGTTCCCTATAATCGACACAAAGGCGATCTGAGCCGTTCTTCTTAATGACGAGCAACATGGGACTGGCAAATGGGGAGCAACTAGAGCGAATAATGTTACATTTAGTCAACTTGCTTAATTGCATTCTAACTATTTCTCTCTCATGTGGACTAAGTCTATAAGGGCGTCGCGGAACTATTTTGCTGGAATAAATTAAACGAATTTTCATTTCTCCCGTGCTAACCCTTGTACATGGAATTCCTTTCACAAATGCTGTCGAATAGTTTACAATTAATTTAATTAATTCATCCTTTTCGGAACCGACCAAATCAGTGTCTACGTCGGCTAAGTTAAATGTTGACTTAGCTAAAGAACAATTATAAGCAGTTTTTGATTTAACGATTTCAAACTTATCTGGTGCGATAATAACATTAAAGCCCTGGCTGAGAACCTCTCGCCCGATTATGATATCATTTTTCATTTGCGTATCTTTAACAACGTGGAACAATATTTCAATAATATTTTCATTAATAGTAACTTTACTTAAAATTTGCAGCGTACTGTATATACTGGCATCGCCAATACCGTTTAACATTACAATATTGTTAATACGTTTGCCTGATAATTTGTTACTGATTGTCTCCTTAATTAATGAACACTCGGAGCCTGAGTCAAAGCAAATTGGAAAGAGCTTACCACGTTGTTCCATAATAGCTTTTAGTTCGGCGACAAAACACTTATGCGATGGATTGGCTAAGTGGGCTACCCAATTCGGAATTAGCTTTGCTGCGGTAGATGAACTGTTATTATTGTTGCGAAAATAACAGTTCCAAAAGATTCTAAGAGCCTTTTGAAAACGCCGAGTTCTGTTAAAAACGAAAGGTTGGAGAGGGAACATACACTCATTACGGATTAAAGGAGGGATTAACTGACTTTTTGGAAATAAACGATTGGAAGTTAAAGCACTTGACCCTAGACTTTGGCATTGATGGCCTTCCACTATATAAAAGCAGCTCTCATCAAGTTTGGCCAATACTAGCTAGTGTTGTTGAAACCAAATATGTTTTTCTAATTGGTGTTTATGAAGGCACTTCAAAACCAAACTCCGCAGTGGACTATTTACAGAGTTTTATTACAGAACTGAATACTGTTGTGCAAGAAGGAATAGTTTTTGCCAGTAAATTGTTTACCATAAATGTGCGCTCTTTTGTAATGGATGCGCCTGAAAAGTCATTTATATTGGGGACAAAGGGACTCACTGGATATTTTTCCTGTGTACGTTGTAAACAAAAAGGTCAAATGTTTAAACACCGTCTTATTTATCCACCATCTGTCGAATGTTCACTAAGAACCAATGAGTCCTTCCGAAATCGATCTTAACGGGAACATCACACAAAAGAGTGTTCTCTTGAAAGTCTTAGTATAGACATTGTGTCACTTGCTCCTTGGATTATATGCACGTTATATATTTTTAGGAGTGATGAGAACATTATAAATTGCATGTGTTAAAAAAAGGGTGAAGATTATTCTTTAACATCGTGGAAAATCGAAGCCATTTCAAGCGAGCTAACATTCAATAGAAAAAAACATGTCCAGGGAGTTTAAGAGAAAACCTCGTAGCTTAAAGGACCTTGAAAAGATTTTTGAAAATTGCTAAAAATTAATAAAAATTTATATTTTGTATGGAAAGTGTTAACAAATAGTAATTTTTTAGCAATTTTCAAAAAATCAATTGTATCATTCAAACGGAATTTAAATGACCTTTCCATCGATACCATAATTTCCATAAAGAAAGTTGAAGTTATGGGTAGATTTAGCTTTTAAGTGTTGTGTAAACACTTTCTTGGCATACTGTATGTTATAAAATTTGGAAATTAATTAAAGAAATTCTCAGAAAAACATTTATAGCGCAAACTGGGGAGATAGCTAAACGCAATTTTTACGAGCAGCCATACGAAAAGTATTATCCGACAAAGTGGCTTCAGAGTACAGCTGGAAAGATGCAGCCCTTAAGCCAAGCGCTGAAAAATGCTTTATGGTTGCAACAATTAAAAGTAAGTATGCACTAGCATTATTACGAATCGAGTAATATTTAAAAAATTAAAATTCATATTTTTATACTTTGATACCGAAGGTCTCATAGTATATTGGTTTTGTGCAATGTCCGTCATGGTGTCCGTCTGTCCGTCCGTCCGTATGAACGCAACTTTTTCGACACCCGTAAAGCTAGAGACTTGAAACTTTGCAATTATGTTTATCTATAGACGGTACAGATAAAGTGTCAAGATTGGGTTGCCACGCCTACTAGGAGGCTGGGAAATCGATAAATTCGATAGCTGAAAACCGATAAAAACCAAATATTTCTCACATTCTTACAGCTAGAGTTACCAAATTTTGCACGCAGATAGCTAGTCATGTCCCTGAAAAAACTGCATCAAAATTTTGGATGCCACGCCCACTCCTTCCGCCCCCATCATCCCTACTCCTTGAAAGTGGAAACGCCTATAGTTTTTACATTTTTGGGCTAGAGCCACCAAATTTTGTGTCAAGATACATATTGAAGTTCCCCAAAAAAAGCATCAAAATTTTGGATGCCACGCACCCTGATTCCGCCCCCATCCCCCTTCTCCATGAAATTGGAAACGCCTATAGTTTTTACATTTTTGGTCTATAGCCACCAAATTTTGTGTCAAGATAGATATTGACGTTCGCCAAAAACATGCATCAAAATTTTGGATGCCACGCCCCCTGATTCCGCCCCCATCCCCCTTCTCCATGAAATTGGAATCGCCTATAGTTTTCACATTTTTGGGCTAGAGCCACCAAATTTTGTGTCAAGATAGATATTGACGTTCCCCAAAAAATGCATCAAAATTTTTGATGCCACACCCCTGATTTCGCGACCACCCCCCACCCCCCGCCCTTCTCCATGAAATTTGAAACGCCTATAGTTTTCACATTTTTTGGGCTATAGCCACCAAATTTTGTGTCAAGATAGATATTGACGTTCGCCAAAAACATGCATCAAAATTTGGATGCCACGCCCCCTGATTCCGCCCCCATCCCCCCTTCTCCATGAAATTGGAAACGCCTATAGTTTTCACATTTTTTGGGCTAGAGCCACCAAATTTTGTGAGAAGATAGATATTGACGTTCCCCAAAAAAATTTTGGATGCCACGCCCACCTAAGCCACCCGCCTTATAAAATCGGAATCGGCTATATCTTTAACAGTTTTTGAGCTAGAGCCACCAAACTTGGTGGGAAATTTGATAGTGACAGTTAAAAACATTTGATTCATAATTTTGGATGCCACGCCCACCAAAGCCACCCGCCATATAAAATCGGAATCGGCTATATCTTTAACAGTTTTTGAGCTAGAGCCAACAAACTTGGTAGGCAGATAGATAGTGACAGTTAAAAACATTTGATTCAAAGATTTGGATGCCACGCCTACCTCAGCCGCCCACCTTTTAAATTTGGGAGTTAAGTTATCTTCCACAGTTTTTGAGCTAAAGTCACCAAATTTGGTAACCTGATAGCTGGCGATGTTTACCACATGGCCCACTCCCTTCGCCCCTGCATTCCCCCCTTATCAACCGTTCTTTTACTGGTATCAAAGTATTCCGCAGTCGGTTGCGTCCGACTGCAACGTTTTTACTTGTTTCTTTTAGATATTTGCCACAACAAATAAAAGCACGGACAAGGATATGAAATTCGTTTTACAAAAACATTTTGTTCACGCCAAGGATAGGCCCACAAAAAAAATAAATTATAATTTAAGTAATTGCGTGGCAACCCAATCTTGACAAAAATTTTGTGGCTATAGCCCAAAAATGTGAAAACTATAGGCGTTTCAAATTTCATGGAGAAGGGGGCGAAATCAGGGGTGTGGCATCAAAAATTTTGATGCATTTTTTGGGGAACGTCAATATCTATCTTGACACAAAATTTGGTGGCTCTAGCCCAAAAATGTGAAAACTATAGGCGATTCCAATTTCATGGAGAAGGGGGGGGATGGGGGCGGAATCAGGGGGCGTGGCATCCAAAATTTTGATGCATGTTTTTGGCGAACGTCAATATCTATCTTGACACAAAAAAACTTAGCTCCACAAAGTCTGGCTATTTGATCAATCAATAAGCGGCAAAGTGTATTTGTCCGAAAACGTATTTAAGTTCAGTTCCCTATAATCGACACAAAGGCGATCTGAGCCGTTCTTCTTAATGACGAGCAACATGGGACTGGCAAATGGGGAGCAACTAGAGCGAATAATGTTACATTTAGTCAACTTGCTTAATTGCATTCTAACTATTTCTCTCTCATGTGGACTAAGTCTATAAGGGCGTCGCGGAACTATTTTGCTGGAATAAATTAAACGAATTTTCATTTCTCCCGTGCTAACCCCTTGTACATGGAATTCCTTTCACAAATGCTGTCGAATAGTTTACAATTAATTTAATTAATTCATCCTTTTCGGAACCGACCAAATCAGTGTCTACGTCGGCTAAGTTAAATGTTGACTTAGCTAAAGAACAATTATAAGCAGTTTTTGATTTAACGATTTCAAACTTATCTGGTGCGATAATAACATTAAAGCCCTGGCTGAGAACCCTCGCCCGATTATGATATCATTTTTCATTTGCGTATCTTTAACAACGTGGAACAATATTTCAATAATATTTTCATTAATAGTAACTTTACTTAAAATTTGCAGCGTACTGTATATACTGGCATCGCCAATACCGTTTAACATTACAATATTGTTAATACGTTTGCCTGATAATTTGTTACTGATTGTCTCCTTAATTAATGAACACTCGGAGCCTGAGTCAAAGCAAATTGGAAAGAGCTTACCACGTTGTTCCATAATAGCTTTTAGTTCGGCGACAAAACACTTATGCGATGGATTGGCTAAGTGGGCTACCCAATTCGGAATTAGCTTTGCTGCGGTAGATGAACTGTTATTATTGTTGCGAAAATAACAGTTCCAAAAGATTCTAAGAGCCTTTTGAAAACGCCGAGTTCTGTTAAAAAACGAAAGGTTGGAGAGGGAACATACACTCATTACGGATTAAAGGAGGGATTAACTGACTTTTGGAAATAAACGATTGGAAGTTAAAGCACTTGACCCTAGACTTTGGCATTGATGGCCTTCCACTATATAAAAGCAGCTCTCATCAAGTTTGGCCAATACTAGCTAGTGTTGTTGAAACCAAATATGTTTTTCTAATTGGTGTTTATGAAGTCACTTCAAAACCAAACTCCGCAGTGGACTATTTACAGAGTTTTATTACAGAACTGAATACTGTTGTGCAAGAAGGAATAGTTTTTGCCAGTAAATTGTTTACCATAAATGTGCGCTCTTTTGTAATGGATGCGCCTGAAAAGTCATTTATATTGGGGACAAAGGGACTCACTGGATATTTTTCCTGTGTACGTTGTAAACAAAAAGGTCAAATGTTTAAACACCGTCTTATTTATCCACCATCTGTCGAATGTTCACTAAGAACCAATGAGTCCTTCCGAAATCGATCTTAACGGGAACATCACACAAAAGAGTGTTCTCTTGAAAGTCTTAGTATAGACATTGTGTCACTTGCTCCTTGGATTATATGCACGTTATATATTTTTAGGAGTGATGAGAACATTATAAATTGCATGTGTTAAAAAAAGGGTGAAGATTATTCTTTAACATCGTGGAAAATCGAAGCCATTTCAAGCGAGCTAACATTCAATAGAAAAACATGTCCAGGGAGTTTAAGAGAAAACCTCGTAGCTTAAAGGACCTTGAAAAGATTTTTGAAAATTGCTAAAAATTAATAAAAATTTATATTTTGTATGGAAAGTGTTAACAAATAGTAATTTTTTAGCAATTTTCAAAAAATCAATTGTATCATTCAAACGGAATTTAAATGACCTTTCCATCGATACCATAATTTCCATAAAGAAAGTTGAAGTTATGGGTAGATTTAGCTTTAAGTGTTGTGTAAACACTTTCTTGGCATACTGTATGTTATAAAATTTGGAAATTAATTAAAGAAATTCTCAGAAAAACATTTATAGCGCAAACTGGGGGAGATAGCTAAACGCAATTTTTACGAGCAGCCATACGAAAAGTATTATCCGACAAAGTGGCTTCAGAGTACAGCTGGAAAGATGCAGCCCTTAAGCCAAGCGCTGAAAAATGCTTTATGGTTGCAACAATTAAAAGTAAGTATGCACTAGCATTATTACGAATCGAGTAATATTTAAAAAAATTAAAATTCATATTTTTATACTTTGATACCGAAGGTCTCATAGTATATTGGTTTTGTGCAATGTCCGTCATGGTGTCCGTCTGTCCGTCCGTCCGTATGAACGCAACTTTTTTCGACACCCGTAAAGCTAGAGACTTGAAACTTTGCAATTATTTTTATCTATAGACGGTACAGATAAAGTGTCAAGATTGGGTTGCCACGCCTACTAGGAGGCTGGGAAATCGATAAATTCGATAGCTGAAAACCGATAAAACCAAATATTTCTCACATTCTTACAGCTAGAGTTACCAAATTTTGCACGCAGATAGCTAGTCATGTCCCTGAAAAAACTGCATCAAAATTTTGGATGCCACGCCCACTCCTTCCGCCCCCATCATCCCTACTCCTTGAAAGTGGAAACGCCTATAGTTTTTACATTTTTTGGGCTAGAGCCACCAAATTTTGTGTCAAGATACATATTGAAGTTCCCCAAAAAAGCATCAAAATTTTGGATGCCACGCACCCTGATTCCGCCCCCATCCCCCCTTCTCCATGAAATTGGAAACGCCTATAGTTTTTACATTTTTGGTCTATAGCCACCAAATTTTGTGTCAAGATAGATATTGACGTTCGCCAAAAACATGCATCAAAATTTTGGATGCCACGCCCCCTGATTCCGCCCCCATCCCCCCTTCTCCATGAAATTGGAATCGCCTATAGTTTTCACATTTTTTGGGCTAGAGCCACCAAATTTTGTGTCAAGATAGATATTGACGTTCCCAAAAAATGCATCAAAATTTTTGATGCCACACCCCTGATTTCGCGACCACCCCCCACCCCCCGCCCTTCTTCATGAAATTTGAAACGCCTATAGTTTTCACATTTTTTGGGCTATAGCCACCAAATTTTGTGTCAAGATAGATATTGACGTTCGCCAAAAACATGCATCAAAATTTGGATGCCACGCCCCCTGATTCCGCCCCCCATCCCCCTTCTCCATGAAATTGGAAACGCCTATAGTTTTCACATTTTTTGGGCTAGAGCCACCAAATTTTGTGAGAAGATAGATATTGACGTTCCCCAAAAAAATTTTGGATGCCACGCCCACCTAAGCCACCCGCCTTATAAAATCGGAATCGGCTATATCTTTAACAGTTTTTGAGCTAGAGCCACCAAACTTGGTAGGAAATTTGATAGTGACAGTTAAAAACATTTGATTCATAATTTTGGATAACAGTTTTTGAGCTAGAGCCACCAAACTTGGTAGGCAGATAGATAGTGACAGTTAAAAACATTTGATTCAAAGATTTGGATGCCACGCCCACCTTTTAAATTTGGGAGTTAAGTTATCTTCCACAGTTTTTGAGCTAAAGTCACCAAATTTGGTAACATGATAGCTGGCGATGTTTACCACATGGCCCACTCCCTTCGCCCCTGCGTTCCCCCTTATCAACCATTCTTTTACTGGTATCAAAGTATTCCGCAGTCGGTTGCGTCCGACTGCAACGTTTTTACTTGTTTCTTTTAGATATTTGCCACAACAAATAAAAGCACGGACAAGGATATGAAATTCGTTTTACAAAAACATTTTGTTCACGCCAAGGATAGGCCCACAAAAAAAAATAAATTATAATTTAAGTAATTGCGTGGCAACCCAATCTTGACACAAAATTTTGTGGCTATAGCCCAAAAAATGTGAAAACTATAGGCGTTTCAAATTTCATGGAGAAGGGGGGGGGGTGGGGGCGAAATCAGGGGTGTGGCATCAAAAATTTTGATGCATTTTTTGGGGAACGTCAATATCTATCTTGACACAAAATTTGGTGGCTCTAGCCCAAAAATGTGAAAACTATAGGCGATTCCAATTTCATGGAGAAGGGGGGATGGGGGCGGAATCAGGGGGCGTGGCATCCAAAATTTTGATGCATGTTTTTGGCGAACGTCAATATCTATCTTGACACAAAAAAACTTAGCTCCACAAAGTCTGGCTATTTGATCAATCAATAAGCGGCAAAGTGTATTTGTCCGAAAACGTATTTAAGTTCAGTTCCCTATAATCGACACAAAGGCGATCTGAGCCGTTCTTCTTAATGACGAGCAACATGGGACTGGCAAATGGGGAGCAACTAGAGCGAATAATGTTACATTTAGTCAACTTGCTTAATTGCATTCTAACTATTTCTCTCTCATGTGGACTAAGTCTATAAGGGCGTCGCGGAACTATTTTGCTGGAATAAATTAAACGAATTTTCATTTCTCCCGTGCTAACCCTTGTACATGGAATTCCTTTCACAAATGCTGTCGAATAGTTTACAATTAATTTAATTAATTCATCCTTTTCGGAACCGACCAAATCAGTGTCTACGTCGGCTAAGTTAAATGTTGACTTAGCTAAAGAACAATTATAAGCAGTTTTTGATTTAACGATTTCAAACTTATCTGGTGCGATAATAACATTAAAGCCCTGGCTGAGAACCTCTCGCCCGATTATGATATCATTTTTCATTTGCGTATCTTTAACAACGTGGAACAATATTTCAATAATATTTTCATTAATAGTAACTTTACTTAAAATTTGCAGCGTACTGTATATACTGGCATCGCCAATACCGTTTAACATTACAATATTGTTAATACGTTTGCCTGATAATTTGTTACTGATTGTCTCCTTAATTAATGAACACTCGGAGCCTGAGTCAAAGCAAATTGGAAAGAGCTTACCACGTTGTTCCATAATAGCTTTTAGTTCGGCGACAAAACACTTATGCGATGGATTGGCTAAGTGGGCTACCCAATTCGGAATTAGCTTTGCTGCGGTAGATGAACTGTTATTATTGTTGCGAAAATAACAGTTCCAAAAGATTCTAAGAGCCTTTTGAAAACGAAGAGTTCTGTTATAAAACGAAAGGTTGGAGAGGGAACATACACTCATTACGGATTAAAGGAGGGATTAACTGACTTTTTGGAAATAAATGATTGGAAGTTAAAGCACTTGACCCTAGACTTTGGCATTGATGGCCTTCCACTATATAAAAGCAGCTCTCATCAAGTTTGGCCAATACTAGCTAGTGTTGTTGAAACCAAATATGTTTTTCTAATTGGTGTTTATGAAGGCACTTCAAAACCAAACTCCGCAGTGGACTATTTACAGAGTTTTATTACAGAACTGAATACTGTTGTGCAAGAAGGAATAGTTTTTGCCAGTAAATTGTTTACCATAAATGTGCGCTCTTTTGTAATGGATGCGCCTGAAAAGTCATTTATATTGGGGACAAAGGGACTCACTGGATATTTTTCCTGTGTACGTTGTAAACAAAAAGGTCAAATGTTTAAACACCGTCTTATTTATCCACCATCTGTCGAATGTTCACTAAGAACCAATGAGTCCTTCCGAAATCGATCTTAACGGGAACATCACACAAAAGAGTGTTCTCTTGAAAGTCTTAGTATAGACATTGTGTCACTTGCTCCTTGGATTATATGCACGTTATATATTTTTAGGAGTGATGAGAACATTATAAATTGCATGTGTTAAAAAAAGGGTGAAGATTATTCTTTAACATCGTGGAAAATCGAAGCCATTTCAAGCGAGCTAACATTCAATAGAAAAACATGTCCAGGGAGTTTAAGAGAAAACCTCGTAGCTTAAAGGACCTTGAAAAAGATTTTTGAAAATTGCTAAAAATTAATAAAAATTTATATTTTGTATGGAAAGTGTTAACAAATAGTAATTTTTTAGCAATTTTCAAAAAAATCAATTGTATCATTCAAACGGAATTTAAATGACCTTTCCATCGATACCATAATTTCCATAAAGAAAGTTGAAGTTATGGGTAGATTTAGCTTTAAGTGTTGTGTAAACACTTTCTTGGCATACTGTATGTTATAAAATTTGGAAATTAATTAAAGAAATTCTCAGAAAAACATTTATAGCGCAAACTGGGGGAGATAGCTAAACGCAATTTTTACGAGCAGCCATACGAAAAGTATTATCCGACAAAGTGGCTTCAGAGTACAGCTGGAAAGATGCAGCCCTTAAGCCAAGCGCTGAAAAATGCTTTATGGTTGCAACAATTAAAAGTAAGTATGCACTAGCATTATTACGAATCGAGTAATATTTAAAAAATTAAAATTCATATTTTTATACTTTGATACCGAAGGTCTCATAGTATATTGGTTTTGTGCAATGTCCGTCATGGTGTCCGTCTGTCCGTCTGTCCGTCCGTCCGTATGAACGCAACTTTTTCGACACCCGTAAAGCTAGAGACTTGAAACTTTGCAATTATGTTTATCTATAGACGGTACAGATAAAGTGTCAAGATTGGGTTGCCACGCCTACTAGGAGGCTGGGAAATCGATAAATTCGATAGCTGAAAACCGATAAAACCAAATATTTCTCACATTCTTACAGCTAGAGTTACCAAATTTTGCACGCAGATAGCTAGTCATGTCCCTGAAAAAACTGCATCAAAATTTTGGATGCCACGCCCACTCCTTCCGCCCCCATCATCCCTACTCCTTGAAAGTGGAAACGCCTATAGTTTTTACATTTTTGGGCTAGAGCCACCAAATTTTGTGTCAAGATACATATTGAAGTTCCCCAAAAAAAAGCATCAAAATTTTGGATGCCACGCACCCTGATTCCGCCCCCATCCCCCCTTCTCCATGAAATTGGAAACGCCTATAGTTTTTACATTTTTTGGTCTATAGCCACCAAATTTTGTGTCAAGATAGATATTGACGTTCGCCAAAAACATGCATCAAAATTTTGGATGCCACGCCCCCTGATTCCGCCCCCATCCCCCCTTCTCCATGAAATTGGAATCGCCTATAGTTTTCACATTTTTTGGGCTAGAGCCACCAAATTTTGTGTCAAGATAGATATTGACGTTCCCCAAAAAATGCATCAAAATTTTTGATGCCACACCCCCTGATTTCGCGACCACCCCCCACCCCCCGCCCTTCTTCATGAAATTTGAAACGCCTATAGTTTTCACATTTTTTGGGCTATAGCCACCAAATTTTGTAACTATAGCTGTAAGAATGTGAGAAATATTTGGTTTTATCGGTTTTCAGCTATCGAATTTATCGATTTCCCAGCCTCCTAGTAGGCGTGGCAACCCAATCTTGACACTTTATCTGTACCGTCTATAGATAAACATAATTGCAAAGTTTCAAGTCTCTAGCTTTAAGGGTGTCGAAAAAAGATGCGTTCATACGGACGGACGGACAGACGGACACCATGACGGACATTGCACAAAACCAATATAGTATGAGACCTTCGGTATCAAAGTATAATTACTTTTGATTGCGGCGGCCATTAATCAGTTGTTTTCATACATTTTTGCACAAAAATTCACCAAATATACTGAAAAATACTGAACATCGCGATGCATCGATAGCAAATATCGATTAAATATCGTGCTCTTCTTATCTTCACTTTCATGAAACATGAAACAATTTTTTGTATACATAGGTTGGGGTGTTTCATGGTTTCAAGAATATTTTCTATGTAAGTTGTTGTTGCCGGACGCTTGAAACATGAAACATGAAACGATGAAACGAACTGTTGAACACCCTCATTATTAAATATAAAAATTACTGCTTCTTAGTTTTGTAAGACATATTAATATTATTTAAATAATTAATTGAAGGATTTATATTATTAATTTTGTAATTGTGTAAGACATATTAATATTATGTATATAATTAATGCAAGGATTTATATTAATAATTAAAAAAATTTAAAAACGTGTTTGTTGGTAATATTCAGCTGATTAAAAGGAATATTTATAGCATGCACGATTTATGCGCGACTCAAAAGCGACTCGTTTGCATGTTCAAAATATGATACCATGCACGAAATGTAAGGAAATCAAAAATAGAGCATGCAGTTGATTGAAATATGCTTTGTATCATAAATTGAACTTATAGCCAATTATACCATGCTAGTCAATGACGCCTGATGGTCGTGCTGCCTAAGACGCCGCACAAAACGAAAGTACCCTGTTCAAACCCTCTTTGGCTAAAAAGAAGGTAAGTAAAACTTGCGTAATTTATAATAAGCATTTACATTAACATTAACATTAACATTAATATAAACATTAACATTAACACAATTATAATATATAAAGGGAACTGTTAACCAAATTGTAACAAATATCAACATTAGATTTAAATTAAAAAAATTTTCAATCTGATAATAAAAATAATAAAAAAACAAGTAAAAACGTTGCAGTCGGACGCAACCGACTGCGGAATACTTTGATACCAGTAAAAGAACGGTTGATAAGGGGGAATGCAGGGGCGAAGGGAGTGGGCCATGTGGTAAACATCGCCAGCTATCATGTTACCAAATTTGGTGACATTAGCTCAAAAACTGTGGAAGATAACTTAACTCCCAAATTTAAAAGGTGGGCGGCAGAGGTAGGCGTGGCATCTAAATTTTTGAATCAAATGTTTTTAACTGTCACCATCTATATTCATAAAAAGTTTGGTAGCTCTAGCTCAAAAACTGTTTGAGATATAGCCGATTCCGATTTTATAAGGCGGGTGGCTTAGGTGGGCGTGGCATTCAAAATTTTGCTGCACATCTTTGGTAGATGCTGCCTTCTATCTTTCTACCCAATTTACGGGCTCTAGCTTAAAAA
Organism: Scaptomyza hsui; assembly: GCA_018152825.1. Lineage (NCBI taxonomy): Eukaryota > Metazoa > Arthropoda > Insecta > Diptera > Drosophilidae > Scaptomyza > Scaptomyza hsui. The sequence goes on from JAECXO010000291.1 coordinate 23,781, forward strand.
CTATAAGAGATATCGCTATTTCCGATTTTAAATAGTGGGCGGCAGAGGTGGGCGTGGCATCCAAATTTTTGATGCAGACCTTTTGTAGATGTCACCATATATCTTCCTACCAAATTTGGTGACTCTAGCTCGAAAAATGTGAAAGCTATAGGCTTTTCCATTTTCAAGTAGAAGGGGGAATGGGGTCGGAATCAGGGGGCGTGGCATCCAAAATTGTTATGCATTTTTTTGGGGAACGTCAATATCTATCTTAACACAAAATTTGGTGGCTCTAGCCCAAAAAATGTGAAAACTATAGGCGTTTCCAATTTCATGGAGAAGGGGGGATGGGGGCGGAATCAGGGAGCGTGGCATCCAAGTTTTGATGGGGAACGTCAGTACCTATCTTGACACAAAATTTGGTGACTCTAGCCCAAAAATGGGAAAACTATAGGCGTTTCCAATTTCATGGAGAAGGGGGATGGGGGAGGAATCAGGGGGCGTGGCATCCAAAATTTTGATGCATTTTTTGTGGAACGTCAATATCTATCTTGACACAAAATTTGGTGCCTCTAGCCCAAAAAATGTAAAAACTATAGGCGTTTCCAGTTTCATGGAGCAGGGATGATGGGGGCGGAAGGAGTGGGCGTGGCATCCAAAATTTTGATGCAGTTTTTTCAGGGACATGACTAGCTATCTGCGTGCAAAATTTGGTAACTCTAGCTGTAAGAAAGTGAGAAATATTTGGTTTTATCGGTTTTCAGTTATCGAACTTATCGATTTCCCAGCCTCCTAGTAGGCGTGGCACCCCAATCTTGATACTTTATCTGTCGCGCCTATAGACAAACATAATTGCAAAGTTTCAAGTCTCTAGCTTTAAGGGTGTCGAAAAAAGTTGCGTTCATACAGACGGACAGACGGACACCATGACGGACATTGCACAAAACCAATATACTATGAGACCTTCGGTATAAAAGTATAAAAACCAAAATTTTTTTTTATTTTTTAACAAGCTATCCAAAAATACGACTCGAAAAAGACTCGCTTTAGCTTCGAAATGAGAGTCGAAATTGATTTGAAAAAGACTCGCTTGTGATTCAAAATGCTTGCTGGGCATGAATGTATATGCAGAACCCAGCAAGCATTTTGAATCACAAGCGAGTCTTTTTCGAGTCGTCAATCCGGTTAAAATAAGCATATATGAGCACATTTTCTGATCGAAAATGATACTCCCGTCGGGAGAAAACCGTTCCCGAACGCGACTCTTCTTGAGGGGTCGCTTGTGACTGCAGTTTCGACTCATATTCGATTCGTATTTTGAATCAAAAGCGAGTCTTCTTCGAGTCAGAAACCAGTCATATTTCAAATCAATTTCGACTCTCATTTCGAAGCTAAAGCGAGTCTTTTTCGAGTCGCATTTTTTGATAGCTGGTTAAAAAAATATTTTGTTTATTATACTTTGATACCGAAGGTCTCATAGTATATTGGTTTTGTGCAATGTCCGTCATGGTGTCCGTCTGTCCGTCTGTCCGTCTGTCCGTCTGTCCGTCTGTATGAACGCAACTTTTTTCGACACCCGTAAAGCTAGAGTCTTGAAACTTTGCAATTATGTTTGTCTATAGGCGCGACAGATAAAGTGTCAAGATTGGGGTGCCACGCCTACTAGGAGGCTGGGAAATCGATAAATTCGATAACAGAAAACCGATAAAACCAAATATTTCTCACATTCTTACAGCTAGAGCTACCAAATTTTGCACGCAGATAGCTAGTCATGTCCCTGAAAAAACTGCATCAAAATTTTGGATGCCACGCCCACTCCTTCCGCCCCCATCATCCCTGCTCCTTGAAATTGGAAACATCTATAGTTTTTACATTTTTTGGGCTAGAGCCACCAAATTCTGTGTCAAGATAGATATTGACGTTCCCCAAAAAAATGCATCAAAATTTTGGATGTCACGCCCCCCTGATTCCGCCCCCATCCCCCTTCTCCATGAAATTGGAAACGCCTATAGTTTTCACATGTTTTGGGCTAGAGCCACCAAATTTTGTGTCAAGATAGATATTGACGTTCCCAAAAAAAATACATCAAAATTTTGGATGCCACGCCCCCTGATTCCGCCCCCATCCCCCTTCTCCATGAAATTGGAAACGCCTATAGTTTTCACATGTTTTGGGCTAGAGCCACCAAATTTTGTGTCAAGATAGATATTGACGTTCCCAAAAAAATACATCAAAATTTTGGATGCCACGCCCCCTGATTCCGCCCCCATCCCCCTTCTCCATGAAATTGGAAACGCCTATAGCTTTTACATTTTTGGACTAGAGCCACCAAATTTTTTTGTGAAGATATTTATTGACGTTCCCCAAAAAAATGCATCAAAATTTTGGATGCCCCGCCCCCTGATTCCGAACCCATCCCCCCTTCTCCATGAAATTGGAAACGACTATAGTTTTCACATTTTTTGGGCTAGAGCCACGAAATGTTTTTGTGAAGATATTTATTGACGTTCCCCAAAAAAATGCATCAAATTTTTGGATGCCACGCCCCTAATTCCGACCCCATCCCCCCTTCTCCATGAAATTGGAAACGCCTATAGTTTTCACATTTTTTGGGCTAGAGCCACCAAATTTTGTGTCAAGATAGGTACTGACGTTCCCCATCAAAACTTGGATGCCCCGCCCCCTGATTCCGAACCCACCCCCCTTCTCCATGAAATTGGAAACGCCTATAGTTTTCACATTTTTTGGGCTAGAGCCACCAAATTTTGTGTCAAGATAGATATTGATGTTCCCCAAAAATATGCATCAATTTTTTGGATGCCCCGCCCCTGATTCCGCCCCCATCCCCCTTCTCCATGAAATTGGAAACGCCTATAGTTTTCACATTTTTTGGGCTAGAGCCACCAAATTTTGTGTCAAGATAGATATTGACGTTCCCCAAAAAAATGCATCAAAATTTTGGATGTCACGCCCCCTTATTCCGCCCCCATCCCCCCTTCTCCATGAAATTTGAAACGCCTATAGTTTTCACATTTTTTGGGCTAGAGCCACCAAATTTTGTATCAAGATAGATATTGAAGTTCCCCAAAAAATGCATCAAAATTTTGGATGCCACGCCCCTAATTCCGCCCCCCATCCCCCCTTCTCCATGAAATTGGAAACGCCTATAGTTTTCACATTTTTTGGGCTAGAGCCACCAAATTTTTGTGAAGATAGATATTGACGTTCCCCATAAAAATGCATCAAAATTTTGCATGCCACGCCCACACCTTCCGCCCCCCCCCCCCCGCCGATGTTAAAACGGTTATGCGTGTATCTTCCACATATTTTGAACTAGAGTCACCAAATTTGGTAGGAAGATATATGGTGACATCTACAAAAGATCTGCATGAAAAATTTGGATGCCACGCCCACCTCTGCCGCCCACAATTTAAAATCAGAAATTTCGATATCTCTTATAGTTTTTAAGCTAGAGCTCGTAAATTGGGTAGAAAGATAGAAGGCAGCATCTACCAAAGATCTGCATCAAAATTTTGAATGCCACGCCCACCTAAGCCACCCGCCTTATAAAATCGGAATCGGCTATATCTTTAACAGTTTTTGAGCTAGAGCCACCAAACTTGGTAGGCAGATAGATAGTGACAGTTAAAAACATTTGATTCAAAAATTTAGATGCCACGCCTACCTCTGCCGCCCACCTTTTAAATTTGGGAGTTAGGTTTCTTCCACAGTTTTTGAGCTAAAGTCATCAAATTTGGTAACATGATAGCTGGCGATGTTTACCACATGGGCCACTCCCTTCGCCCCTGCATTCCCTCTTATCAACCGTTCTTTTACTGGTATCAAAGTATTCCGCAGTCGGTTGCGTCCGACTGCAACGTTTTTACTTGTTTTTATTATTTTTATTACCAGATTAACATTTTTTTTATTTTAAGTCTAATTGTTGATATTTTTATTACAATTTGGTTAACAGTACCCTTTATGTATTATAATTGTGATAGTGTTAATGTTAATGTTTATTATTGTTAGTGTTAATTTAAATGCTTATAATAAATTACGCAAGTGTTACTTACCTTCTTTTTAGCCAACGAGGGTTTGAACCGGGGACTTCCGTTTTGTGCGGCGTCTTATGCAGCACGACCATCAGGCGTCATTGACTAGCATGGTATAATTGCATATAAGTTCAATTTATGATACAAAGCATATTTCAATCACCTGCATGCTCAATTTTTGATTTCCTTTCATTTCGTGCATGGAATCATATTTTGAACATGCAAGCGAGTCGCTTTTGAGTCGCCAAGCTGTTCAAAATAAACTTGCATGCCGACGTCGCGACAAAGTAAGCATATTTCAATCGCAGGCATGCTCAATTTTTGATTGCTTCAAATTTTACGCGATTCATCATATTTAAGGCATAAATGCGAGTCGTTTTCGGGTCGCGCCTTAATCGCACAAACGATTAATCGTTTTTAAAGCATCAAAATGACTCGAATTAGACTCGTAATGGGGTTTCTGAACAAAACAATCTTCCAATTGCTTGCTGGGAATGTTTATATGTATGCGAGCCATTTGTATTGGAATTTATTGACCTGCCTCAACATCTTTGATTTAATCTCTAACAGGTAAACTGCGGGCTTTTGGGATTGCAAATATTCTTTTTATACATATATGACGGATAACACATCGTCACACAAGACGGATAACACATCGTCACACAAGACGGATAACACCTCATCTCACTCGGATGGATAACTTTCTGTCTCAACTGGACTCATTGGCAGGCCTAACTCATCATTTTCATTATCCAATTCACCTGGTATGCCAGTACCTGGCATCTTTCGAATATCTTCATGACTGTACTTATACATTCGCTTACTTTTTAGTGACTTTAACATGTACGTGTCACCATCCAAAACTTCTACTATTAAAAACGGCCCTTTAAATTTCGAATCTAACTTGGTTTTGTGTCGCTCTTCATTTTTTAACAACACATAATCACCTACGTTGTGTTTTACAACAGTTGCCTTACTTTTGTCGAACCGGGATTTATCATAAGAGGCTAAGGATTTTATGCTACCGGTAGCATTAGCTCTATCGATAGTCAAATCTATTTCAACTTCGGTTTCAAGCGCTGGGACCAATCCTAATGGTCGAGCCACTTTTCCGATTAACATTTCTAATGGGCTTGCCTCAGTTGCTCGACTAATTGTACAATTTAGTGCAAGCTGAACTTCTCCAAGAGCGTCTTGCCAAGATCGCTGGCTTGCTTCTACGGCAGTCAATAAGTTTTTGAGCGTCCTCATCACACGTTCAACTTGGCCGTTTGCGCGGCTCGCTCCCGTGGCAATCAAGTGCAGTTTTATTTGTTGGGAATCGCAAACCCCAGAAAATTTCGAACTAGCAAAGCATCTACCTTGATCTGCTATGAGGCGATTAGGGACACCAAATAATGATATGGCGGATTTCAAAAATTAACGCATCTTTCAGCATCCAATTTTAGAACGTGGTATAAATATCTGAACTATAGCATACTGTTTTATATCACTCTTGTCGCTTAATTTTCCGGTAATGTCAATGTGAACCGTATGCCAAGGTATAATGACTTTTGGGATGGGATGAAGTTCAGCTTGAATTTTTCCCGAATGAGACTTAGAAGTTCGGCAAGTAATACAATTGGAGACAAATTTACGGACATATTTGTGTATTTTACTAAACTAGTAGTACTGGTAAGCATTGTCCAATGTCTTTTGCCAGCCCAGGTGCATGATCGATTCGTGCACCTGGTTTATTACTGACCATTTAAACGCTCGTGGCACACCCGCAAGCAGCGTGTTCTACCGTTTCGCTGTACCTTGCGCTATAGGACGCCTTTACGTAAATCATATGTTTTAGTCAAATCTTCATGGAACTCATCAGACTCTAATTTAGTGACAATTTCAATAATTTCAGGATCTAAACGCTGCTCGGCGTGAAGCCAGTCCCAAGAAACTTCAGCTAAATTAACTCGCTTTTCGGGAATTTTGGGTAAAGCTAGATGCGGTTCGGGTGGCAGTAGATTTCGGGACAAAAAGTCAACATGAGACATACGCTATCCTTCTCTATATTGGATCTCGAAATCGAACGATTGTAGATAAGCCCACCAGCGATGCACTCTAGGAGGTAGATCTATTTTTAAACGGGATGCTTTTAACGAATTACAATCGATATACACCACGAAATTGCGACCAATTAAATAATGACGAAAGTGATTTACGGCCTGAACAACAGCTAGGGTTTCCAATTCGTACGAATGGTACATAGACTTGGCAAGAGACGTTGTTTTGCTGAAGTATTCTACTACGTGTGGTCTATTTTGTATTCGGTGCATAAGCATCGCACTATATCCACTGGAGCTAGCATCTGTATGCAACTCAACAGGGTATTGAGGGTCAAATATTACCAACACTGGTTCGCTTGTAAGAATGCTAACGATGTGTTCTCTAACTTTTTCCAATTCAGCATTCCAAGCAATGCTTCCATTTCCATAAGTTAGAGAATACAACGGTTTCATAGCCTGAGAAAAGTTGGGCACAAATTTAAGACAGTATGAGGCCAGACCAATCAATTGTCTAATACCAGTGATAGTTTGTGGTGGAGGCAAAGAACTTAATGCCGTTATTTTCCGTGAATGCGGGCGAACCTCACCAACTCGTATCTTATAGCCCAGATACTGAACTTCAGTTTTAAGGAAACTATATTTATCAATGTTAAAGGTAAATCCAGCATTTGCAAGAATGTCTTAAATAATTTTTAAGCTTTCCATTCTGGACTCCTTTGTCCGTGATACGACCATGATGTCATCCAAATAGACTATCACAAATGTATGAGCAAGATCACCCAGAGCATTCATTACTGCGCGCTGGAAGACGGCTGGCGCGTTTTTAAGGCCGTAGGGCATTGTTAAAAATTCAAGTTGCCCTTCTGGAGTCACAAATGCCGTATATTCTATTAAGTCAGGGTGAATTGGGATTTGGTGAAAACCACTCGCCATATCCAAACACGAAAAAAAGTTAGCTCCACAAAGTCTGGCTATTTGATCAATCAATAAGCGGCAAAGTGTATTTGTCCGAAAACGTATTTAAGTTCAGTTCCCTATAATCGACACAAAGGCGATCTGAGCCGTTCTTCTTCATGACGAGCAACATGGGACTGGCAAATGGGGAGCAACTAGAGCGTATAATGTTACATTTAGTCAACTTGCTTAATTGCATTCTAACTATTTCTCTGTCATGAGGACTAAGTCTATAAGGGCGTCGCTGAACTGTTTTGCTGGCATCGCCAATACCGTTTAACATTACAATATTGTTAATTCGTTTGCCTGATAATTTGTTACTGATTGTCTCCTTAATTAATAAACACTCGGAGCCTGAGTCAAAGCAAATTGGAAAGAGCTTACCACGTTGTTCCATAATAGCTTTTAGTTCGGCGACAAAACACTGGTTGACGCTCTTCTGCTGGATCGTAACCGGCTTAGCTGCTGTCCCGTTACTTGAACATTTGTTTGCGAAATGCCCTGGTTGACCACATTTATAGCACGTAACGCTTGGCTTCTCACGCGGTGATTCGTTTCCCTGTCCTGGCCCATTTTGGATCGGCATTCAAAAAGTTGGTATCCTTGTTTGCCGCTAAAATGACACACCATAGATGACACTCTTCTTTTCTTATGTTCCTGTGCAGCATTATCGTCACGACTGCAAGCGGCCATCGATATTCGCCAAATGTGCACAGTGGAAACAGCGATTTCTTCGATTTTCATATTTCGCCATTTCGCAGTTAGTGACGTCAAAAGCCGATTTGCATAGACAGCGAGACATTCGCCGTCAGCGGGGCGGCTATTCAGCAAATTGAAAAACATGGCTGCCGGCCTTTTTCAAAGCGCTGAATAAACAATTCCCGAAACTCACTCCATTTCATGCCAGGGTATGAGATTTGCGTTAACCATAGCGAAGCGATCCCCTCCAAGGAATTACTTAGAGCCATGATGAGTTTACTGCCTTCCAGAGGGTGCTCCGCTAATATTATGTCGTTAGGCTTCAAGGCTTCCACGACAGCAGCGTCAGGGTCGAATTTTGGCAAAGTGATGTCACGGCTTAGCTGCTGCATTTGTGTCGTAGCCTGCATTGTTTTTAGCAGCTCAAACACATTGCGATTTAGTTGGTCTAGAAATTCTTGCCACTGGTCTCCAGATATTGCAGGAGCTGGCACACATCCCACTTCTGATATCGGGTCGGGGTTAATGTTATTTTCAATTTTGGTAAAATATTCACTTAAGCTTTTTGCTCAACTACGAATTCCCTTGAGTGTGCTACCGCTTCTATTTTACGTACAGCAAAGGAAGGCTTTGTCTCTTTAATTCTCATTAAGCAAATCGTACGAAATAACGGAACTAAGACAACAGGCAATTGAATTAGAGATGAGAGACGCGCTCACAGCGGCGGTTAAATTTAAACAAGAATCAATGTGCCACATATATTTAGGGTATTCACGCCACTTTGCTAAACGGGTTGTTTGGTTATTGCTTATTTCTCCAACAACAAATTGTACTGCCGAGAAATAAGCAAAGTTGACCAGCCCAGACGTTGCTCACAAAGTTATCGATTTAAATTTTAAGCAAACAGTGTTCAAACTTGATGAAATAGTGCTGTTAAATGTATAAAATATACTGAAAATACCGCATTTTAACAGGGTGGCAGCACCACAAAAAATATTTTATATTCGGTCAAATTGGAGAAAACTACGAAAAAGTAAGTACAAAAGTAACAAATAATTATCGTAAACAAATATTTTAGTGGAATCTAAACAACCCAGCAAGCCATATGTGCGTTTTCTGACACTTTTCGGACACTTTTTTATGAGCATTCGCCCTCATAATGTGCTCAAAAAAGAGTCCGGAATGAGCGTTTTTATACTTTGATACCGAAGGTCTCATAGTATATTGGTTTTGTGCAATGTCCGTCATGGTGTCTGTCTGTCCGTCTGTCCGTCCGTCCGTATGAACGCAACTTTTTTCGACACCCGTAAAGCTAGAGACTTGAAACTTTGCAATTATGTTTATCTATAGACGGTACAGATAAAGTGTCAAGATTGGGTTGCCACGCCTACTAGAAGGCTGGGAAATCGATAAATTCGATAACAGAAAACCGATAAAACCAAATATTTCTCACATTCTTACAGCTAGAGTTACCAAATTTTGCACGCAGATAGCTAGTCATGTCCCTGAAAAAACTGCATCAAAATTTTGGATGCCACGCCCACTCCTTCCGCCCCCATCATCCCTGCTCCTTGAAATTGGAAACATCTATAGTTTTTACATTTTTTGGGCTAGAGCCACCAAATTCTGTGTCAAGATAGATATTGAAGTTCCCAAAAAAATGCATCAAAATTTTGGATGCCACGCCCCCTGATTCCGCCCCCATCCCCCCTTCTCCATAAAATTGGAAACGCCTATAGTTTTCACATTTTTTGGGCTAGAGCCACCAAATTTTGTGTGAAGATATTTATTGAAGTTCCCCAAAAAAAAGCATCAAAATTTTGGATGCCCCGCCCCCTGATTCCGAACCCATCCCCCCCTTCTCCATGAAATTGGAAACGAATATAGTTTTCACATTTTTTGGGCTAGAGCCACCAAATGTTTTTGTGAAGATATATATTGACGTTCGCCAAAAAAATGCATCAAATTTTTGGATGCCACGCCCCTAATTCCGCCCCCATCCCCCTTCTCCATGAAATTCGAAACGTCTATAGTTTTCACATTTTTTGGGCTAGAGCCATCAAATTTTGTGTCAAGATAGATATTGAAGTTCCGAAAAAAATTCATCAAAATTTTGGATGCCACGCCCCTAATTCCGCCCCCATCCCCCTTCTCCATGAAATTGGAAACGCCTATAGTTTTCACATTTTTTGGGCTAGAGCCACCAAATTTTGTGTCAAGATAGGTACTGACGTCCCCCATCAAAACTTGGATGCCCCGCCCCCTGATTCCGAACCCATCCCCCCCTCTCCTTGAAATTGGAAACGCCTATAGTTTTCACATTTTTTGGGCTAGAGCCACCAAATTTTGTGTCAAGATAGATATTGATGTTCCCCAAAAATATGCATCAATTTTTTGGATGCCCCGCCCCTGATTCCGCCCCCATCCCCCTTCTCCGTGAAATTGGAAACGCCTATAGTTTTCACATTTTTTGGGCTAGAGCCACCAAATTTTGTGTCAAGATAGATATTGACGTTCCCCAAAAAAATTCATCAAAATTTTGGATGCCACGCCCCCTTATTCCGCCCCCATCCCCCCTTCTCCATGAAATTTGAAACGCCTATAGTTTTCACATTTTTTGGGCTAGAGCCACCAAATTTTGTGTCAAGATAGATATTGACGTTCCCCAAAAAAATGCATAAGCATTTTGGATGCCACGCCCCTAATTCCGCCCCATCCCCCTTCTCCATGAAATTGGAAACGCCTATAGTTTTCACATTTTTTGGGCTAGAGCCACCAAATTTTTGTGAAGATAGATATTGACGTTCCCCATAAAAATGCATCAAAATTTTGCATGCCACGCCCACACCTTCTGCCCCCACCCCCCGCCGATGTTAAAACGGTTATGCGTGTATCTTCCACATATTTTGAACTAGAGTCACCAAATTTGGTAGGAAGATATATGGTGACATCTACAAAAGATCTGCATGAAAAATTTGGATGCCACGCCCACCTCTGCCGCCCACAATTTAAAATCGGAAATTTCGATATCTCTTATAGTTTTTAAGCTAGAGCTCGTAAATTGGGTAGAAAGATAGAAGGCAGCATCTACCAAAGATCTGCATTAAAATTTTGAATGCCACGCCCACCTAAGCCACCCGCCTTATAAAATCGGAATCGGCTATATCTCTAACAGTTTTTGAGCTAGAGCCACCAAACTTGGTAGGCAGATAGATAGTGACAGTTAAAAACATTTGATTCAAAAATGTGGATGCCACGCCTACCTCTGCCGCCCACCTTTTAAATTTCGGAGTTAAGTTATCTTCCACAGTTTTTGAGCTAAAGTCACCAAATTTGGTAACATGATAGCTGGCGATGTTTACCACATGGCCCACTCCCTTCGCCCCTGCATTCTCCCTTATCAACCGTTCTTTTACTGGTATCAAAGTATTCCGCAGTCGGTTGCGTCCGACTGCAACGTTTTTACTTGTTTTCAATGAAACTGGTCGCACTTAATGTGGGACATTTCTGAGTCTAATCTGACTCTTTTCTGACACTGATATAAGTGCTTTTACCCTCCCATTTAAGCATATAAAACCCTCCTAAAATCCTCATTTTAGACACTAAATGGAGTTCAGATTTAATTGCAGAAAGTGCACTTATCTGAAGGGTTTGGGCGTTTAAAATGTTTCTAAAAAAACCTTTTTTTATATTTATTTTTTTTCTTTTAATTCTATTCTTGTATTATATTTGACTTAAAAATTACCAAAATGGGGAAAAAAAGTGTAAACTTAAACAAAAATATATTTATAAGGAAATACTGCTTGACTAAATATTAACAATCTTAAATTTAAATTTATATATATATGTATATATATATATGGTTGTCTTCTTCTAACTTTATAAGACGTTCCTTAAGATCTAAAATAATAATGTTTAGTTAAATCCTTAAGTCGCAAAGTTAGTATACCTTCACACCTTTATTTTCCAAACGCAGCACCTCTAAATTTTTATTTAACTTTATTATTCCGTTTTACATTAAATACTGCAAATCTAAAAATGTAAAAATTAACTTAGTTTATTGTCATTGAAATTGAGTTCTTATAATTATACTTACTGGGAGGATAGCTGGACGTAAGATGGGTACGGTGACGATTCCGTTGACTGGTCATTACCGGATAAAAACCTTTCACTGAAGTCGTTCATTGTGTACGAGGGGAATGACAACTATGGAAGCTGATGACGACGATGTGAAAATAATGGCTTTTTCGGTAACTTCTATTACTTTGTGACTACTCGGTATTTCAATAAGTCTAAGCGTTTCGGAATATGTTATGCCTAATTGGCTTAATTTTAAGGGTATAGCAAATAAATCTTCGTGAAGTGAAATCTGATTTGATTTTACAAACACTTCATTGTTTTCATCCACGAATTGATCAATTTTAAAAACCTTAGAATCTGCAATGTAAAAGTGGTCTGGAGCATTTATGGACATATTTATGTATTTATTTTTAACTGAGCAAATATTTCCCATACGATTTTTTTTTGATAATATCTGTTGCGGTACTTTTTTTTCTTAGGCTATTGATGCTTTGCTCAACAAATATATTTGAGATGAAGCTTGCGTTCCTTTTCTTACCATTTTTTTAACTTTACATAAATAGCTTTCATATTTGAAAGCACTGAATGAATGTAAATTTTCTTGGTAAAATATAACTTCATCTGCCAAAAGTGATGAGCAATGAAAATTAGATTTTAGAAATGTTTCATAATAAAGCTCTGGGACTTTACTTATAAAACTACGAATAAGTTCTGTAGCACATTCATTTTTAGACAAGCAATACTTGTAACTAAGCAGAATTCTTATTGCAACGCTTAGTTGAAGAAAGTGCTCATATCGGCCCTCCGTCAAAATACCTCTCAAAACTACTGGCCCAATTTATAGCACGCATCTGTCCCTTGTATCAATTTGACACAATTTTGAGATTCAAAATGCTTTTGCGGCTTTTGTACTTATCGAATGTGAATAAAATTTTGGCTCACTGAACGAATTTTGACGAATTTTCAGAAAATCATAATTTAAATATATTTCCATTGTAATTTTCGTTGCAAATGAATAAGTTACAAAAGAGTCCCTGGCGTGTCAATTTGACACATATGGGAAAATTACGGGCACTTTGGTTTTTCCTTATTGCCTGTTACCTACTATGTACTACCAAAATAGTTGGCATGGGTTTTTTCTTCTTGTAATTCACAACTGGTTCAAGCTTGAACCTATAGAGGACCTACAAAAAAAATATACCAGGATATCAAAAACCAAGAATATGTCGTCTGCATCGGGAAATATAGTGATGAGCGACGAGGAGTACGAGCAGATCGATCCGTTTGAATCAGATGACGATGACAGCGACTACGAGCCAAATGAAAATGAGACTGATGTGGAAACTGAAACTGATAGCGATACCGACTTTTTATGCGAGGAGGTGAGACGAGAATTGGTTGCAGAGCCCAGCTTAGCATTTTTGTCAAAAGACAAAAAAATAGAGTTCTCGCTGGACCAACCGAATACTATACGACAAGCAATTTGTAACCTGCGTGTAAGCTCAGGTACAAATAATTTGCGTCGTAAGCTTAGTATTCAACAGGGTATTTATTATTCATCTTATTTCCGTCGTCAGGTGCCACAGTGTTCGCAGCATCACGCTGTGTTGATAAGCTCTCTGCAATGCTCGTATTTCTCGAACCCATGGAGCAGACCATTGTCGACATGACCAATTTGTACGGCATACGGACATGTGGAAGTGAATGGAAGAATGTCGACATCTGCACTATGCGAGCATATTATGGAGTTTTGCTGCTTGCAGGAGTGTATCGGTCGCATGGTGAAAGCATCACTGAGCTGTGGAATCTAAAAAGTGGACGACCGATATTTGCAGCAACAATGTCGCTCAAGCGTTATAAGCAGATCACTCGGTGTTTGCGGTTCGACGATCGGGAAGAGAGAGCACACTTCCGTTTTCGAGACAAATTCGCTCCAGCTCGAGCAAATTTTGACTCAAATTGTGCTATCCTGGCAAAAATGTAACCGTCGACGAGCAGTTGCTACCATACCGTGGTCCTTTTACGCAGTACATCCCGTCGAAGCCCTGCAAATACGGTATCAAACACTGGATTCTGTGTGATGCATCAACATTTTACGTGTATGCTGTTGATGTTTACATTAGTCGTAACCGCAACTGTGCACCCGAAGTAAACCTTGCAGAACGGGTTGTATTGCAGCTTACAGAGGGACTCAACGGAAGAAACGTTACTACCGTTACTACCACGCTCTTGCGGTAAAATTGAAGCAGAGACAAATGACAACCGTTGCCACTATTCGTAAAAACAGAAAGGAGCTGCCACCTCTGGTACTGGACATGAAGAACAAACCACTGTACCATTCTCAATTTGTGTTCGATCACGTGCTGAACTCGACAGTGGTTTCCTACGTAACGAAGAGACGTCGTTTCGTTACGTTGCTCAGCACAATGCATCTATCGACACAAATAGAAGAGAAAGACGTTAAAAAAAGCCGGAAATTATAAATTTTTATAATAGAACGAAATGCGGCGTCGACATTGTGGATGAGATGGTAGGCACTTATCGCTGCAAACGCAAAGTCAACAGATGGCCTGTCGCATTATTTTGCAATATGCTAGATATATCTGCGTTGAATGCGTTCATTTTATTCACGGAATTGAATCCAAACTAGAATTTGGCAAAAAAAAAAATCCGTCGCCGCCTTTTTTTGATTGAACTCGGGCATCACGAGGCGAGAGAGCTTTGTCGGTAGTCCGTGGGATTCAGGACGGCGAGCAGCTAGTCCAAACCGAAGCTGATGCATCTGCGAACAGTCGCTTGATGCACCACACTCCAACTGGGAAGCGTGCAAGGTGCCACATATGCCCACAGGCAAAGAATGCAAACATCCACTCTGCCGAATGCGATAGGTGCATGAAAAAGTTTGCCCGCTGCATCGCTTTGTTCTATGCGAAACATGCGATTCATAGATATATTTGTTTTTATTATTTAATTTTGTTATTTAAATAAATATTTTAAATTTTAAAAATATTTTACCTTACATTTTTTTGATTGTGTTAAATTGACACACCAGGGACTGATTTGTTATTTTTTCTTTGGGACAGATGAGTGATAGTAGGAATTCCCTAAACTCAACGGCTTTCCACCTATCCATATCTAAAATTCTTCTCGGTCTTCTGGCAAACTCTGATTAGCCAGGGATGGATGTCGTCAGGGAATAGCCCAGTGGCTAAGACTTCCGCCTCGTTAACGAGAGGTCCCAGGTTCAACTCGTGTCCCCGACTATAGTTTCATATACGATCAGTTTGAGTTTAATAATTCTAAACAGAAAGGTCACTGATGAGAATGTTTGGCAACATTCGAAATAGCGCTATCTGGCCAGCCTAATACATTTCATTCACAATTTTCAAATTGTTTCGAATCACCCCCTTTGATTCATGACGTCGAGCCTGTATTAATAATTGCAAACAATTAGAAACGTCGCTAAAAAACAAATATAAAAGAATAATTTTCAAAAAAAATCTGTCAATCAATCCGCAATTCCATAATGATTATATTGGCCGCCGTTCATTGTGATACAAGAACGATCCCTAGGAGTTTCTTTTAAAGCTCTGGAATCACATGGCAAATCACAATTAACACGCTGCAAGATTTTCAGAAGCTCATTTAAAGCAGAGCTCGAAATATTGAATTCAACTGCCCAGTTAGCTAATTCCTCACGCAGAGACTTAATTTCGCACTCATAGTTTTCAGAATCGACATTGGTGTCTGTTGAGTATGCATCATTATCGTTATCCGTATAATTTTGGTCCAAATGAATATCGACATATGATGATTTTGGCAAAGCCGGCAAACTCTCACTATAGCGTCGTTTTTTTTTTGGCTATTAGCGCATTAATTATTTGTTTTGATTCAACGCGGCTTGATCTGTATACACTCATATTGTTCTTTTTTTATAATTATAAAATTATAATTACGACTTTTTTTAAACAACCACGCTTGTTACGTTTATTTGCACAACTAAATCATCTGTTAAATCTGCATTCCGTTATATTCAGCAAAACAATAGCCAACAAGTAAGAAGGCTCGAGTCGAGTTTTCCCGACCAGGAAATACCCTAAGCCCTGTACTTAATGCGTACAGTTATCGCTTGTATATATCTGTGACTTACCTGCGACCACAAAACAAAATATACCCTTCTTAAACATCTTATGTGTTCAGAGTATAAAAACAGAATGTTCGATTGCACATGTGGCTGCAGCCACAGTAGTAGGCTAGCCTACTTGAGCTCCGAAAATGCTCAGATATAAGTGCTTTTTATGAGCCGGTGAGAAGAGAACACTGTTTGTGCTCCAAAAACAATCAAATTTATGTGTTTACTCCAAAAACGCTCCTAAGTTCGGCTCTTTTTTGAGACACAGAATTCGGAGCGCTCCGAACTTAGCTAGCTGGGAAGAACGTAAGCGCATGCAAGTGAACGAGTCGAAGAAGTGGGTGAACCAAGTAGGCTAGCCTACTTGAGCTCCGAAAATGCTCAGATATAAGTGCTTTTTATGAGCCGGTGAGAAGAGAACACGGCTTGTGCTCCAAAAACAATCATATTTATGTGTTTACTCCAAAAACGCTCCTAAGTTCGGCTCTTTTTAGACACAGAATTCGGAGCGCTCCGAACTTAGCTAGCTGGGAAGAACGTAAGCGCATGCAAGTGAACGAGTCGAAGAAGTGGGTGAACCATGAAATTGTTGCAATTTTAGATTATATGCAAGTGCATAGAAATCATGAGGTATGTTTTGTGTCCATGTTATAACTATAAGCAATCGTCATTAAAACCGCCAATCTTTTATAAGAAACCAACGGATATACTACAACAAAATGTTGGAAGAGATTCAAATTACGCTAAATGGCATTTGGTGAAATGTAAGGTTCGCTACCTTAAAGGATTGCTAGTGAAAGCCAATAAGTGGACGCAATCGACCGGTGCAGGTATCATAGATGGCGATGCCGAAAAAAATATAAATGGTAACACTTAAGGAGGTTAAAATGTTTGGAAGCCAAATTTTTTCTATTTTGCAGATAAAATAAACAAAATGTGTCCACATTTTGACAAATTATCGGACGTGTTTGGCAAAGAAAGAGAAGTGGAGGCCACAGTGCTAGACACTATTGACTTTGAGGACACCCCTATTTGGGAAGAAGAGAACTCTAATGCAACTTTGGACATTCCATATGCTGCTCCTGAGTCTCCAAGTTTCTCTAAGAGACTGTCAAGGAAGCGTCCGGCTACATTCATAGAAAAAATGTCTGAAATGGAAGAAAAAAATTAGAATTCCGCGAACGTCAGTTTTTATTAGAAGCGCAGAAATTTGAGTTGACGAAAAACATGGAAGTGCGTTGGATGAAATTGGAAGAGGAAAAAGAAAACAATAAGAAATATATAAAAAAAAAAAAACTAAAGCTGGAGAATAATCTCCTGGTAAAAATATATAAAATAGACAAAAAATATGAGTAAATTTAAGTTATAAGTATATTTTTATTCAAAAAACAAATCATAAATAGCCTGTCTTTTTATTTCGCCAATATCAGAGTTTAAAGGCTCTATGCCATCTACAGTTTCATTCATTTCATTTAGTTCTACAGGTGGGGTTACGTTGTCCTTAAGCAAGAGATTGTGCAGAGTGCAACACTCAAGAGCCCATCTGCATAAAAATTCTTCGCTTTTATATCTTTAATGCGTACACGCATTTCCTTGAAGCTGCAAAATTTTTCCCTTAATTGGCCAAAACAATTCTCTGTCAAGACCCGAAATTTGCAGTGCTGTCTGTTGAAACGAACGAGCTTTTCTGCTGTCATATGTATTGAATTGCTCCGGTATGGCGTCATTAAATAATTTGAAAGAGGGTAAGCGGAGTTTCCACCAATCCATTGCTCTTCACTTAAGAATCGCTCTATGTTGTTGGTAAACTGCGAGTTCTTATAAACTTTTGCGTCGTGGTAACTTCCAGGGTTGCCAGCCACAGCATTTCGTTTCTGAAGATCTCGATCACAAATTACTTGGAGCTTAATAGAGTATATTTTTTTTCGCAGGTTTAATTTCGCTACCGTCTATGTAGCCAACGCAGTGCGGCAATTCGCTCAACTAACTCTTCCCGTTCAGCACCATCAGGCCAAGTTATAATTTGCGGCATCTTTCCTAGGATCGCAGTAAATACTCTATTTGTTATTTTAAACAGCGTTCCGCCATCTCCAACTCCAAATGTGGTTGCTATCTTTTGGGTGGAACAGCTCTCTCCAGAGGAACCTAATCGGAAGAGCACTATGGCCAGTTGCAAGTCAACTGGAAATTGATCCCAAGAGTTGTTGGTATTATAAACCTCGTCCTTCTCAATCATCTTCTTAATCCGTTGAAACTGAAATTTGCTGACTCGCATCATGGCCTGAAAACGCCCATCGTCAAAATCAGGGAGAACATTGCATCGCCAATTTATTGATTTTGGAATATCTTCTTCAACGGCGCGACGAAAATAAGCTATTATAGTTACATCCTCAATTAGTTCATCCATAAGCGTTTGAACTTCTTCATCACGCTGAGCGTAGGGGCCATCTGTATTTTTACATATATGTATACATAAGTTTAGTATCAAGCTCACAACTATTTGCTATCCTTTCTATAATAACCTTCCAAAGATTCGATATGATGTAGAGCGGTCATTATTTTAAAATCTATAATCTCATTTTTAACGCTTGTTTATGGCATTTTTTTACAATTTCTTTTCAAAAATGTCAGTTATGTATGTATATTCTTTTGCGTAAATAGTTTATGATGTTGCGATTACTGATACACAATAATCGATAGAAAACAGCTGTTTTTTTTACGAGACAAGCAGATAACAATGCAAGACGGTCGTTCACGTCAGATTCTGCTTAAAAGTAATCAAACAAGCAAACATCCCGTTAAGCAAAGTGGCGTGAATACCCTCAGAATTTCATAAGAAATTAAAATAAAACAAAATAAATTATTTTGTTCAAACTAACCGCGCCAGGAATCGAGCCTGCGACCGCGTGTTTTGTGCGGCGGGTGCCTTAGCTTTTGCTGCTAATATTTGTGCATGAGCTGTATATGTAAGTGTTAAGCTGCATCTATAAATCCAGCCTTGCTTGTTTATTGACTTTAGTAAGAGCTAGTTTCGATAAAATTTGCTGCACTCGACGTGTAGTTATTGGCAGTTGCAGATCAGTTTTAATTCTGGAAGCTGTTGCGTCTTCCTTTAAGCCGGAGCGAATTATTGCGGTTTTATCCCTTGAAGAAATTTTTGAGTTGTTGTTCTTTGATTAATTTTTGTTATAAATTTCCTTTTGTTTGATCAAACTGTCCACTGCTGAGGCTAACCGGCTTAACTTCAGCGCAATTTTTCGATTGGACATATCGGTATCCTTGTAAGCAAGGACCTTTGCAATTTCTTCGGAGGAAAGTGTGGTTCCTTTTCCCATTTTGAATTTTGAATTGAAATCAGCTTTTTATACGCCGAACCCATGAAATGGGTAAAAGGGGTTGTAATGTGCAGGTAGTCTGTGGCCAGAGCCACTGCTATGTATAAAGAAACTTTGGAGAGGCGTTCACTTCTAGCTATGCTCTGATCTTAGCTCGCCGGATGGGGTGTGGGTTCTTCCTCGCCCTCTATACAAACTACGATTAAAAATAAAGTTTAAGTGCACTATCGGATACGCTACAAAAGTAAAAATACAAAAATATTATCCGGTAATTCCACACAATTGGAGTCGGGCCTCAGATCAGATAAACACGTGTCAGGGCACTGGAGATGTTAGTCGATACCCTATTCTATACCCACCCTACCTTGGTAACGCCTTCATTATATTTTGGGCAACCCCTTTACTTATACTTGGAAAGGATTAGTAAGTATAGCTCGCGCGTCTTCTTACATTGCAATGAACCACCATAATAATTACTCAATCATCATAAGGTAACTATAAATTCGTTTAATATATGTATATAAATGTACTCCTTCCATTAGGGTGACCCTTACGCGACTTCAACTCTTCACTTAACAATTTACATTATAGTTGATATACTTGATTGTTCAAAATGATCATTATCTTTTAAATTTAACTAACTAAGATTTTATATGATGCAAAAAAAGAACAGGATAAATGTCACGGAGCTTCAGCAAAATATTTTATACTCGCTCAACATATATAATTCTTGCCAATAGCAAGTGCTACTCACGGTTCGACATACCATGTATTTACAAAAAGGTTCTGACTCAAACTTTCCATTGGTGCTAGTTCGGTGGGCCCATCGAAGGTGCAGATGTCGTCGTTGCCTTGCTGCTTTATCAATTAAAGAAAAGAATTACATATGCTTACAAGCGAGAGCGCTGTTGCTGTTACTTGACATTTACGATTTAACTTAGCTCTTTAAAGGAGAATTACAACTCTTTTCTTAAAACGTTTCTATAACTTTGTATCTATATAACATATGCACAGGAACAGGAAGATCCAAATGATCCTTTGCATTAATTTTTGAGTTTGTCTATTGAGAAATGTTCATTTCCTAATATCTGGAAAGAATCATTTATTATTCCGCTCCATAAAAAAGGAGACAAGTCTAATGTTAAAAATTATAGGGGTATATCCAAATTGTCTGCTATACCAAAAATGTTTGAGAAATTAATAACTTCTCAATTACAACATTTTTGCTGATCTTTAATTTCACCGTGCCAGCATGGATTCATGAAACAAAGATCTACTACCACTAACCTGTTAGAATTTACTTCACTAGCTGTGAATGGTTTTCAAAATAAAATGCAAACGGATGTTATTTACACTGATTTCAGCAAGGCATTTGACTCGGTTAATCACTACCTTTTACTCCATAAACTTCAACTTTTAGGTTTTCCTAGCAATCTTATTCGGTGGATAAGGGAATATTTAACTCATAGAACACAGAGAGTCAGTTTTAATGACGCTGTCTCTAAGGTGGTTCATGTCACTTCCGGTGTTCCGCAAGGAAGTCACCTTGGACCTTTATTATTTACACTTTTCATCAATGACCTTCTGTCTTGAATATGGATCTTGTATCTGGTATCCCAAATACAGGATTCACCAGGATAGAATAGAATCAGTACAAAAACAAGTAAAAACGTTGCAGTCGGACGCAACCGACTGCGGAATACTTTGATACCAGTAAAAGAACGGTTGATAAGGGAGAATGCAGGGGCGAAGGGAGTGGGCCATGTGGTAAACATCGCCAGCTATCATGTTACCAAATTTGGTGACTTTAGCTCAACAACTGTGGAAGATAACTTAACTCCCAAATTTAAAAGGTGGGCGGCAGAGGTAGGCGTGGCATCCAAATGTTTGAATCAAATGTTTTTAACTGTCACCATCTATATTCATAAAAAGTTTGGTGGCTCAAGCTCAAAAACTGTTAGAGATATAGCCGATTCCGATTTTATAAGGCGGGTGGCTTAGGTGGGCGTGGCATTCAAAATTTTGATGCACATCTTTGGTAGATGCTGCCTTCTATCTTTCTACCCAATTTACGGGCTCTAGCTTAAAAACTATAAGAGATATCGAAATTTCCGACTTTAAATAGTGGGCGGCAAAGATGGGCGTGGCATCCTAATTTTTGATGCAGACCTTTTGTAGTTGTCACCATATATCTTCCTACCAAATTTAGTGACTCTAGCTCGAAAAATGTGAAAACTATAGGCGTTTCCAATTTCTTGGTGAATTGGGATGGGTGCGGAATCAGGGGGCGTGGCATCCAAGTTTTGATGGGGAACGTCAGTACCTATCTTGACACAAAATTTGGTGGCTCTAGCCCAAAAAATGTGAAAACTATAGGCGTTTCCAATTTCATGGAGAAGGGGGGATGGGGGCGGAATAAGGGGGCGTGGCTTCCAAAATTTTGATGCATTTTTTTGGGGAACGTCAATATCTATCTTGACACAAAATTTGGTGGCTCTAGCCCAAACAATGTGAAAACTATAGGCGTTTCCAATTTCATGGAGAAGGGGGGATGGGGGCGGAATCAGGGGCGCGGCATCCACAATTTTGATGCATATTTTTGGGGAACGTCAATATCTATGTTGAAACAAAATTTGGTGGCACTAGCCCAAAAAATGTGAAAACTATAGGCGTTTCCAATTTCATGGAGAAGGGGGGGGGATGGGGGCGGAATCAGGGGGCGTGGCATCCAAAATTTTGATGCATTTTTTTGGGAACTTCAATATCTATCTTGACACAAAATTTGGTGGCTCTTGCCCAAAAAATGTAAAAACTATAGGCGTTTCCAATTTCAAGGACCAGGAATGATGGGGGCGGAAGGAGTGGGCGTGGCATCCAAAATTTTGATGCAGTTTTTTCAGGGACATGACTAGCTATCTGCGTGCAAAATTTGGTAGCTCTAGCTGTAAGAATGTGAGAAATATTTGGTTTTATCGGTTTTCTGGCACCCCAATCTTGACACTTTATCTGTACCGTCTATAGATAAACATAATTGCAAAGTTTCAAGTCTCTAGCTTTAAGGGTGTCGAAAAAAGTTGCGTTCATACGGACGGACGGACAGACGGACACCATGACGGACATTGCACAAAACCAATATACTATGAGACCTTCGGTATCAAAGTATAACAATTTTTGCTCTTTGCCCTTAGGAGATTTAACTGGGATACTAACATTAACGTACCTTCCTACCACAATAGACTTTTACTAATAAATCTTCCTTCTCTTGCCGATCGCAGAGCAATGCTTAGTGTTGTCTTTTTACACAAGCTAATAAATGGTGAAATTGATTCCTCGGAATTAATTAGCCAAATTAGTTTTGCTGTTCCGATCAGAAGGACAAGGAATTTTATAACGAATTTTCCCACTTAATTAACGGTGCCACTTCTATTAGTTCTCTTAAAATGTTAGTCTTATGTCATTTGTCTACGTTTTCGCGATCTTCGTAACCGTACGCTATGCGGTGTGCCCCTCGGTCGGTTGGGCGGGAGGTTGCTTGCTTTTTGCTTGGGTCCGCGCGTTAACAAGCCGGTGCTTGGTATCGTTGGGCCACTTGAATATACTGTTTTTCTTAGTACATCTTCGTCAAATAATAATAATTATCGCTTAAGCAACACGTGTTCGACTCCCGTTTGTCGCTCAACATAACCGTTGCAGCGTTGTAGCGTAGAACTTCGCTTGTGCACACTTAAATTTCGCTCTATATGACTCGCCTGAGCTGCTTCTACAAGCTTGTCGGCACGATCATTGAAAATCTATGAACCTCCAGATCTCGGAGATGCGTACCCCCACACTCGATTCATGGTTAATTATCTGCCGGTTAAATCCAGTAGCCTGAGCTAGGTCATTGAAGACTAAAGCGCATGGTTAACCGTTCATTGGCGGCTTGAGTACGCTGGACTTTGCCGACTAGAGTTGCCGGTTGCCGTCCCAAACGGCTAAAACATAAGAATTCGATTTCTTGACCACCACGCACAAAATTACCAATGTCAAAAATATCACCTGTTTCTTTTTATCGCACAATGCACCAAAAAGGTTTCTGCACCTTGGGTCGATCAATTGTGGCTTGATGTTCACAAAATCAAAGTATATATGTTTAGTCTTATGTAGACGAACTCAAATAAATATGACCACGGTGGGTACAGTCTGGCGATTACTTTATGTTTATTCTCCTTATGTCTTATAAGGCACACAGATTTTTTGAGCAAACGTTCGTTTGGAACCACAGCTATCAGAGTACTCAATTGATGCAGAACAGGAAAGTGCGGGCGTGCCAATATTGTTTCCAATATATCCGAAGCAAACGACAATTGTCGCCCGGAAACAATTAAAACGGTGAAGTGGCGTGATTTTCGTCTGTCTTTTGTCTTTTGTGCGTTGTCCTCTCGATCGCATGGATCAATACGCGTGCGAGCGAGACAAACTATCATGTGTGCAAGCAAAACAGGGATTACTGAGCACTGAGAGAGCGAATTCGACCCACTGGAATTCAACGGTACCAGGCTTAAAGAGTGTGAAGAGATAATCTTTCTATTAAAACTGCAATGACACAGCGCAGCATAGCCGAATATAGCAATGTTAAGTTTCTATGTTTATCTGTCCCGTACAGGGTATAATGATTTTGTGCAAAAGTATGTAACAGGCAGAAGGAAGCATTTCCGACCCTATAAAGTATATATATTCTTGATTAGCATCAACAGCCGAGTCGATATACCCATGTCCGTCTGTCCGTCTGTCTGTATGTATGAACGAGTCGATCTCAGAGACTATTAGAGCTAGAGACTTCATATTTTGCAAATAGGCTCATCTTAGTCCTAGGCAATTCAAGTTTGTTTCCGATTTTTGATAACTATTTCCATTTCCGATATACACTTGTGATCGATAACATAAAAATATCGAATATCGAAAATCTGAAACACGTTTTAGAAACTTGAAACAAAATAATGAAAATCTGCAAAATTTCATCGAAATCGGTTTAGAAACACCAGAGACATCGAAGATTGAAGTTTAGTCAAATATTTTTTTTTTTTTTTTTTTTTTTCTCTTCTGTTATATATTTGCAATCTATCCTAAAGGACAATCAGCAAGTTATATTATGAATACTTTGACAATATAAGAGTGTATCTTTTAAAGCTTGGTTGTGTGATGGAGGGGGAGGGGGAGGGGGGGGTGCAGGAACTAAGTTCCTGGAGAGAGGCAGATCCATCGGGTGCTGTCTTCTTAGTCGGCGGGTGGTGGTGCTGTTGTCAAGCAAGTTAATGGCAAGCGGGTTGACGTGCCTCTCCAAACGATCGACGTAGGCTTTGCTGTGCCTGGCGATCTTGTCGTTTACGCAAGGAATCGCTAACTCATTGTGGTAATCCCTGTTTGTGTGGTAAATGTGAGCATTCGATATAGTTCTGAGGACTTTGTTTTGAAACTTTTGAATAACGTTGCGGTTACTAACACTAGCAGTGCCCCAGAGGGATATGCCATAGGTCCAGATGGGTTTGAGAATGACTTTGTAAACCAGCAGCTTGACACGAAGCCTCATTGGAGATCTCCTTCCCAGAATCCAAAGATGCTTCTTTAATTTGATGTCAAGCTGTTTTCTTTTTGTGTCAATGTGTGGTCTCCAGGTTAATCTTCTGTCCAGTGTCAGTCCCAGATATTTCTCCGGGTTAACCATAATGTTCCACCTTTTTAGCCATGAATTTATAGTGTTCAGCTGCAGTTGTATAAGATCTGAGGCCGTTTGAGCCGAGACATCATTTGCCAGGAATGCAGTGTCGTCTGCGTAGGTGGCTGTCAATAGTCTTGGGTCCGATGGGACAGGCATGTCAGCGGTGTACAGAGTGTACAGAACTGGGCCAAGTACGCTTCCCTGAGGTACACCAGCTCTGACTTCCTTTATGAGGAAGCAATCCTCGCTACACTTGACATAAAAGTTTCTGCCCGTGATATAGGATTTTAGCAAGTTGTAGTAGGGAGCAGGTAGTGCGATTTTGACCTTGTACAGAAGTCCTATGTGCCAAACTCTGTCGAAGGCTTGCTTCACGTCCAAGAACACTGCTGAGCTGTACTTTTTCTCCTCGAAAGCTTCCAGTATTTTTTCAATAATCCTATGGCATTGCTCTGGAGTGCCATGACATTCCCTAAATCCAAATTGGTGACAAGGGATCGCACCGGCCTCCTCCAGTATTGGGCGGACTCTACGCAAAAAGAGTCTCTCGACTATTTTGGAGAGTATCGCCAATAAGCTAATCGGGCGATATGACGCGAGATTGGCTGCAGGTTTTCCAGGTTTTTGGATGAGGATGATTTCAGCGCATTTCCACTGGGTGGGGAAATGTCCTAGCTGAAAGGATTTATTTATGATGTTTAGGAGGAGTTGGAGTCCTTTAGGGGGCAGAGCTTTGACAGCTGGGACGTCGATTCCATCGTAACCGGGTGACTTGGAAATTTTGAGCTTTCTAATTTCAGAGGTTAGTTCCTCTAGCTCAACGACAGGGATGGGAGTGCCATTTGGCAAGGCACATCGAGAAAGCGTTCTGTATCATCTGCTTCTTGCTGGGAGCATCTATCAAATGGGGAAAATGCATCATACAGATGATTGGCAAATGCTGCTGCCCTTTCGCTGTCAGAGCGGCACCATGAACGTTGGCGTTCTTGACAGGCTCCTTCCTTTTAACTGGCCTTTTAATACCTTTGGTCAACCCCCAAAGGTTGTGATGCGGGTGACCTGGCTCCACTTCTTCCATATACTGCTCAAGGGATTGCTTGCGCAGATGGTGAAGCAGCTCCTTGAGAACTTTGGCAGCTCTGTTGTACTCCGTTTTAACCCTAGGATTGCGAGAGTTGTGCCATACTCGTCGGAGACGCCTTTTTCGGCAACCAGATTGGCAATTTCAGGTGACCAGAGGTGGAGGTCTTTGTGTGGGGTGGTGATTGCCGGTCTGCTTGGAGGCGTGGCGTATGAAGCAGCGTTGTGGATAGCAATGTTGAGATGCTCTACAGCATTATCCAGGTCATCGCCGTTGGAGATATCTACTGCAGGGTCTAGGTTGCTCTCGAGCCATTGTTGGAAGCGCTCAATGTGGGTATTGCTTTTGAACAGTCTGCATCTGGACTTTTTGGTGGAGGCAGGAATATTTAGGAGTATCCTAACCGCACTATGATCAGAGCATAGATCTAACACGTTACTGATGTGAATTCTCTGCGTGTCAATTCCCTTGGAGATGGCAATATCCAACACATCGGGGATCTTGTTGGTGTCGGTAGGCCAGTATGTGGGTTCGCCGCCAGAGTGAGGATTTATTCCACTGTCAGTTAGGCATTTGAAGACCATTCTACCTCTGGGGTTAATGATTCTCGAGCCCCACCATGTGTGTTTGGCATTAAAGTGCTCCTCCACGCGCAGTACCATTGGGATGATTCACAGCAATTATATCATACTCGCTGATGGAAAAATAAGATTGTGAGGTAAGTTGGGTTTCAGAGATGAGAATAATGTCGACCTTGTTCGTTTTAATGAACTGTTCGACCTCTGGCCTGCTCTTGCACAAGCCGTTCGCGTTCCACATGACTATATGGAGATTCATTTGCATTGTTGCGCCAAGAGAGACGTGAACAATTGCGTCATGGCTGCAATCTGATCGACCATTTTGTCCATTAAGGCCTCAAGCGGTCCATTCTGGAGTTAACTTGACTGTGATCGGATGTGGGCGTGTCGTATTGATGCAAAGGTGGAGGCTGGGGACCACGAAGAGTGCTGGCGTAGGATAAGCCTGGCACCACCGAAGGTAGAGGGCGGCTGGCGGTGGGTGGAATAGACCTTGGCTTGGGCAGGTGAGTCTCCTTGGCCTTCTGGTAGACTTTGCATCCCTTGTAAGATGCAGCGTGATTTCCGTTGCAGTGGGCGCAACAGGCAGGTTCATCCTTGGGCTTGGTGCAGTCGGTTGAGCTATGGTCGCCCCCGCATTTGACGCACTTTGGGGGGAGTCTGCAGTACTTCTGGGAGTGCCCAAAGCCCTGGCATCAAAGCATTGTATCACGTCCTTGGTTTTGCGAGGGGGCTCTATGGAGATCACGCATTGACAGAGTCGTTTGATGTCATAAACCTCCATGTTGTTGCTGGCAGGCTCCAAGTTCACGAAGAACATGGACATCGGCTTCTTGTTGCTGCGGCTAATGACGTTTTTGACCTCAAAGCCACGAACGTCATGCCCATACGAAGCCAAAGCTGCCTTGATGTCTGAGACGTCAGTGGAGTGGTCGAGGCCTTTCACAACGATCCTGTAGGCGCGCTCATCTTTGGCCTGAAAAGTTTGGTACAAAGTATTGTTCTTGTTAAAGTAGTTCTTTAACAAGGTGAAGCTGTCCATTTCTTCGACCAATATTCGGACGCAGCCATCCTTTCCGGCCTTATACTCGAACTTGAGGTTGCCAATAGCAAGTGCGACGTCATTAACCAGACCCTGAATATCTCCTACGTTTGGGATAAAAATGGGCGGAGGCTTGATCTTCTTAACTGGAACGGTTGGGGAAGCATCCTGGAGGTTTGAAGATTCAACTTCTTCATTGTCATCCGATAGCAGTGCAAACTTGTTGGCGTTGTTCACAATCGTAGTTTCCTTGGAGGTAGTGGGAATCTCCGCTTTCCTGGTGGGAACCTTTCTCCTTATCACCCCGGGCTCCGATCTGGAGGAGTTGAAGTCATCGTCGCTCTCGCTTTGCCCATGATATGGTTTTTTATTGGGGGGAACCTTGGTCAGTTTCGCCTGCTTAGCTACTTCCTTAGTAACAGGATTCTTTTTGGGAATAGTTAACCATTTGGGCCTGGCAAAGTTCATTACGCTATCTGATGGTTCGTTGACGGCATTACAAAGTGCCTCGCCAAGAATTGCTTTATTCATTGTATTTTTATTCTGTTGTTTTGCTTTGTTGAGCTCAAAGCAACGAGCTTTTGTCTGGTACTACTTGTCAGACAGAAGTTTTGTGTGCGTTACCGAGCACTGCACCGCTGGGCAGCGGAGCCCCACTTTGGGTAATTTTACTTTGGCTTTATTTTATTAGATGGGAATCACTTTAACTTTAATATCACTAATAGTGACTTGAGCGGTCACTATACACGGTTGTGCCACTATTATGGGCTTGTCTTAGATTAATAGCGACGAAAATGTAATTTACAGTGTTGCCAGTGTTGCCACTCGAATGAGTCACAGATGCACACAGACAATGAATGTAAGCGTTATGTACAGGGTTCGGGCACTGACCAAATAATGTTATAGATGGGACATTTCTAGGACTGTTTTGGTTTCCACTACACTGTGAACGAGAGTGACCCATGATTGTTAACATTATTTTATGCTCGCTCGAAATGTTAACTCATAGCAGAGAGACCCAAGTCTGTTTCAGTTTGTATTCACTTTCATCGGCTTTTAGGGGAAAGGGGGAAGCGGCGGTAAAAATACATTAGTATTTGTATACGTGTGCATTTGCTTCATACTTTGCTGGGCAAGCTTTGCCGAGGTTTTTGTTTCAATCCGCTTGTTGCTGCCTAGCAAGGAAGGGTAGTTTGACATTACTTGAAATTTCGTTCAATAACTAGATAAAAGCAATATATGTATAATATATGTTTACTAATATTTTGGAAATTAGGTAGGGCATTATTAAATCATCTAACACGTTGCATATAACATAATAAATACGAAATAAAATAAACTTGTTTTGAATTTGAATACTTAAATTAAATTTTATATAATAATGTAATAATAATGTAATAATTGAATATTCAAACAAAGGGTAGTTTTTACGTTGTGCTGTTTTTGCGTCTCAGCCACCAGCAAGTGCTGTTATTGCATTTGCCCATTCTCGATGTGTATACACTCGAATGATAGATATACACACATACATAAATGATCATTCTTCTGTACACACACATCACGCTGCCGCTTGTTGTGAAATTAGATAAGGACTTATAGCTTTTCTATTGATGAAACGGGTAAATTGGCCTGTGCTAATGTATGTAACAGGCAGAAGGAAGTATTTACGGCACCATTATATATATATTTTCTTGTTCAGCATCAATGTGCGTGTCGATTTGGCCATATATGAACGAATAATGTCTAGGGCAAAGGGTATCTCCTAGTCAGTCTTAATAAATATGCTGGGCATTCATACTTTGGTGGGCTAGCAATGTTTGAGATTTTGCACTTTTGTCTTTTTCGATGCCCTGCATACGCATGTGTGTGTGCATGAATGTATATGCAGAATGAACCTAAGTACAAATGGCTCGCATACATATAAACATTCTGCATATACATTCATGCACACACACATGCGTATGCGGGGCATCGAAAAAAACAAATGTGTAAAATCTCAAACCGTTAGGTAGGTATACATAGAGGAGTCAAACGCAAAAAATCCAATAGCCTAATTGGTCCAATTTGCGGAGGAACCACCCTCATTCGGCTGCTGAAAGCAGCGAGCCGAACGCAAATTTTGACTCGATACAGACGGAGTGCCAGCAATTTGCTGTGTATACGTCTGTATGTCAGCGACGTGATCGCCGTTAGGTGTATACATATATGTGTGTATGTATGTTTCTGTATGCTGTTTGCTCTGACCTGCTGTATATTGTGGAAGGGGGATAGCAGCAGCAGAGTGCGAACAACAACAACACATGTGAATTTTTTCTGTATTTGGTGGCTCCGAGATCAAATGAAGCAAAAATCATTAGGGCGAATGTATACCTAAATACACATATATATGTGTGTGTGTATGTGCGCATGCATATTTTTTCAGTTTTTGGTGGCTCTCAAGTGATTTGGGATTTTGTTACTTTTCTAGCAACGCATATCAATGTGTGTGTGTGTGTGCATGTGTATGTTCATGTGCAGCACATTTGAATGTATGCGTAGCAATTGCCTTGGCTATTCTTGACCTGTCTCAATTTTAAAGATTTTTTAGCAATTTTATTAAAAGTAAGGATTGCTATACAATTAATGTTATTAAATGATAATTTTTTATTTATTTTTAAAATGAATCTTAATCGTTAAGATGCATTGTCCATAGTTCATAATATGTCAAATATAAATTTATATATTTTAATATATATATATATATATATATACATACATATGTATATAATTATGTACTCTTGACCCTTAAAATTCATAATTTAATACATAATAAATGCCGACAGCCAATATTTTAAATTAAAATTTGGCGCGCATTTGTATCTGCCTATAAAAGACAGGCATTTTCTGTTTTTGCACTTTCTGGTCATACATACTCTTTCGAGATATTATGTAGCTATATGACACCAGCTAACAATTTTGCAGCACAACTACCATGCAGTTGCTCATTTACATATAAAATATGCACACATATTCCGATGCACATGTGTTGTTGTTCGCACTCTGCTGCTGCTATCCCCCTTCCACAATATACAGCAGCTCAGAGCAAACAGCATACAGAAACATACATACACACATATATACACCTAACGGCGATCTTGTCGCTGACATACAGACGTATACACAGCAAATTGCTGGCACTCCGTCTGTACCGAGACAAGCGCCGGCGCATGAATGACCTGCACTTTTTTAGCTACGCAAATGGTCTGCAAAATTTGCGTTCGGCTCGCTGCTTTCAGCAGCCGATTGATGGTGGGTCCTCCACAACGCATTTTTTCGGCAGTTGGGAAATTTGACTTCTCTACGTATACCTACTTAATGCTCAAACATTACTAGTCCACCAAAGTATGAAGCAAATGCACACGTATACAAATACTAATGGATTTTAACCGTTGCTTGCTTTCCGCCGCCGATTCCCCCTTTCCCCTAAAAGCCGCTGAAAGTGAATACAAACTGCAACAGACTTGGGTCTCTCTGCTATGAGTTAATATTTCGAGCGAGCATAACATAATGTTAACAATCATGGGTCACTCTCGTTCACAGTGTAGTGGAAATCAAAACAGTACTAGAAATGTCCCATCTATAACATTATTTGGTCAGTGGTTCGGGGTATCTCCTAGTCGGGAAATCTCGACTAGAGACTTCTGACTAGTTTTGGTTATTTTCTAATCGTAAATAGACTCAGCACTTCAAATTAGTACGAACAAAATTTGTTTGAATTCACAATATTCCTCAAAAACACCTACAAAGGCATTGCCTTTAATTGAATTTCGTATCGAAAACTGTAACTAAACAGAAAATTCTGCGAAAATAATCTAAAAACTAACGGTAATTGCATTTCTGAAACTTATAGCGTATTTTCACTGCTCAGTGATTCTCAGTTATGTTAGTTAACAGTAATAGGGTCTTTCCACTGCTCAGTTATTCTCAGTTATGTTAGTTAACAGTAACTGAGGTTCAGCTTGCATGTATTCGCCCATAAGGAATTAACTGAAGTAAAACTGACCGTAAATATTAACTGAAGAATAACTGAAGAGGAACTGGTTCATTTGAGCACTTGTTCGATAAAACATCGCTGTTAATGGACTCTTTTAATGTAACAGTCGCAAAACAGATGAATAGCAGAAATTGTGAATATGTAGGCGCAATATATAGCAATATTGAAAAAATTCATTAAAAATTTTGTTTTTTGATGAATTATTGTAGGGAACAATTGAACTGGGTGCCAAGGTTCAAAGGATTGCTTTTAAAACTGTGGGCGGATAATTTTGTTGCACTTAGGGCAGTTCAGAATAACTCCCACGTATATACGAAAATGGACTTGTACTGCGTCTGCAATGCAAGCCATAAAGCTTGTACCATAGACATCGAAAATAAGCCATACAAGTTGGCAACACGCTGTTACTTATTTGCAATGTACAACTTCGATTTTTCGCAGAAAATACAAAGCAAAACAATCCGAAACGCTGATTTATTTACGGAGGCTTAGTAACAGAGCAATGGAAACAGCTTTCGTCAGTTACTGTTAAAATTTACGGAAACGGAGCAGTGGAAATACCCTATAACTGAGGTTCAGTTTGCATGTATTCTCCCATAAGGAATTAACTGAAGTAAAACTGACCGTAAATATTTACTGAAGAATAACTGAAGAGAAACTAGTTCATTTGAACAGTTGTTCGATAAATCATCGCGATGTTTTATCGAAAAGTCTCAAAGCAGATGATTGAAGGTTGAAAAAGTAAGCGCAATTTTGTATTATATTTTTAAAATAATTAATATACTTTGCTTTTAGATGGATTCTCGGAAAAAGTATGTCAATTGGGAGCAAGGGATGGAGAACTTGTTCTTGGAATTGTGGGACGATAATTTTCTTGCACTCAGGGCCATGCAGAGGAACTCCCACATATATGCGAAAATGGCAGAGAAATTGAAGGAGGCGGGAATGCGAGACGTGGATGGCGCGACAATTCGCTATAAAGTTGAAAACTTGACGCGCAAGTATAAGTAATATATATAGAAAATTGCGTATAGTATGTCCGGCGAAGAACGGCAAGCGGTTCCGTCACTTCATTTGAGGAAGCTATCCAAGCTTCCACAGCAACTCATGCGGAGCTCATGGGTAAAATGGAAAAAACCATTGCTGATATGAGTAGTTCCATTAAAGAAACTTTGTCATTGGTGAACGAAGTGTTAAGGAAGAATTTGTAAATTAAGTCTAATTTGTTTAGCTTATTATAAGCATTAAAGGCTGTAAATCAAAAAAGGCATTTGTTTATTAAATGACCATTTAATCAATTATCAAGAGGGTATATTCCATTTGTGCGAATATATGTATCAGGTTGAAGGATGCATATTAGATCGTATTATATATATATATTCTTGATTAGAAGTAACACTCGAGTCGTTTTGACCATGTCTTTAGGAATAATGTGTTGGGCATAGGGTATCTTCTGTCTACCTTTTAAGACTTTACCCTTCCTTATGTATGCTTTTTGCTTCATTCTACGTCAGCGATCTGTATCGTTGACACGCGAATTTTTAATAACAGCGATTAACATTGTCTTATATTGATATTTGTAAAATTCTAAGAGATGAGCTTTTATAGAAAAGGTGCGTCGTTCAAGGATGTCCTAGCGAACAAAGTAATAAATACTTTCGGTTCCCTGATGGTGAAATTAAGTTTTGGTGCGAAAATTTAAGAATTTCACAGTATTTAATTACGGTGAATACCTTAATATGTAGCCGACATTTAGATGCCTCCTGTTTTGGTTCTAGAAAGCTCAAACAAGGCTCAGTACCAACGGAGTATCTCGATAAGTACATATGTATATTGTTTTAAACAAATAAAAAAAAATATCAACATATAAATGTTGGATCGCCGAGTGTTAATGGATTTAAGTGTTATTTATTTAATTTCATAATGGTAGTTGAACATAAGTTTTGTAAATTCTTGCTTATTTTGCTATAACATTTTATAATAAGTTTTTACCGCGAGCAACTTTGATGCACCAGCTTGAACAACACAACGAAGAAGACTACTTGAACTATCGTATTTTCCTTATCGGTGATACCACCACATATATCGAAAACTCAGAGTTGCTCTATTCAGGCCTAGCGTAAAAATAATGGTCGATTAGACAAACGTTACAATTCAATTTGCATCTTAATTTAATTCCCACAATCGGCCATTCTGAAACTTCATTCTGCTCGAATGATTGCTTTTCTTAGTGCTATATTTAGGGCTCCCATTTTTTCATATATTCGGCCACTGTTTTAGTTTTTTCAGGACCTTCATGGTCACCAACTTTTTCTACCTCATATCTACCGTGAGATTGAATTTTAACTATCTTATATGGTCCAAAGAATTTGCATCTGAGCTTCATCCCGGTGCCATACTGCGTTCGCTTTATAGCTACTAAGTCGTTAATCTTGTATTTAACTTCTATTTTTCGATTCTTATCGTACGTTTTACGATTTTCCTGCTGTAACTTATTTATATTTTCTTGGGCTTCCTGTCGCATAGCTTCTCTCTCACTATCTAATTCCTTTATGTACGATTCATCTAATAACTCACGCAAAACAGATAACTGGTTTATCCTCATCTCAACTCCGGTCAGTAATCTAAATGGGGAAACTTTAGTGCTTCTAGGAGGTGTGCTGTTAATTGCCTGTTGCACTACGTCAATATGCCTATACCATTGATTTGGGCTTTCATAACACAACTTGGACAGCATAGGTATAACAATTTTATGCATGCGCTCTACTTGACCATTTCCTCGTGGAACACCTGTCGCTATCATCAAATGTTGTATACCCTCACCGTCGCAATACTCTTTAAACAAATTAGAAACAAAAGCTGCTCCCCTATCTGAGATTACGCGCTTCGGATTTCCAAATACAGCTGCTTGCTTTTTAAGCCTATCCATAATGATATTTTTCCTCGGCAGGCTTAGTTTTTCGGCTCAAATATTGGACTGGGTGAAATGTTTGATCTTCAGAATCTTTCTGCAAGAGCACACCGCCATTACCGTACTTTGAAGCGTCTGTATGAACTTCCGTTTGAGCTTTCGGGTTGTATAAACGTAATACTGGGGCGCTCATTAGGGCCATTTTTAACTGTTGAAACGCGATGAGCTGCTCTTCACTCATTTTAAACTTTGAGTCTTTTCGAAGAAGATCAGAGAGTGGTTTAGCTACCACTGCATAATCTTTTACAAATCTTCTAAAGTAGGATGTTAATCCCGAAAAACGTTGTAAACTCTTTCGGTCATATGGTACAGGGTAATTTCGGATAGATTTGGTTTTTCCCTCGGACGGTTTTATTGTACCGTTTTCTACAACATATCCTAAAGAATTAACTTTCTCCATAAGGAACTGGCACTTGCTCCACTTGAAATGCAAGTTATATTCGGAACCTCTTTTCAACGCTCGTTTAAACTTTTGAATGCCTTCATTGATATCCTTAGAGGGAATAATAAGGTCATCCATGTAACTCACAACAGTGCCATCTCGCACGAGATCTACCAAAACTGCATGAATTTATCGTGAGAATACTGCTGGGGAATTCGATATTCCAAATGGTACGTACAAAAACTCAAACTGTCCTGCGTGCGTTACGAAGGACGTATACTTTCTCGAACCAGGCTCCACTGGGACGTGAAAGAACCCATTTTCAAGATCAAGTGCTGTAAATACTTTGTGTCCTTGTAATTGTTCGATAACATCATCTAACAAAGGCATTGGGAAATTATCCCTTGCAATTTTCGCGTTCAAACGTCTATAGTCGCAACACAATCTTTTGCTACCATCTTTCTTTGAAACAAGAACAACTGGAGACGCGTAATCTGAAATGCTTGGCTGTATAATCCCGTCCTTCAACCATTTCTCAACTTGCAAGTCTACAGTGGACCTGTCAGCATGTGAAATGCGTCTCGGACGTTCATAAACTGGATGCTCATCATTCAGTAATATTTTCATTTCAATAGGACATTTGTTTTTCATTTCTGGCAAATAATCGTTAATCAATGATTTCACTTTTCCTGCGACTGGACCCTCTAGTTGTGATAAATCTATGGTAGACTCAAGTTCTGCCGCATACGAACACAGATCGTTGAATTCCTCAAAAAATCCTAACTCTGCTTGTTCCTTCTGATTTGCAACTTCTCGGATTGGCAGCTGATTGTGCTCGCTAACATCTTTGTTTGCCTTAATGGACAACTTCGGACGAAACTCTACAGTGTTTTCGGAAACTATCATATCCACAAACTTTACATCGCAGCTTCTAACAGCATGAAAAGGGACTGACAATGATATTCCGTCTATTTCGATTTGAAGCATAAAACTGCCCAATGTTCTCAACTCGCTATTGCAAATTCCGACTAAGCAATGCTTTTCTTCATTAAGTTTAATATTTCCTATCTTTTCGATCACATCAGAACGCATCAGGCAAAGATCACAACCGGTGTCGATCAATGCTGAAAACGAAACGCCTTTACAAGAAAACTGTTTCCAACGCTACGCCCTTTGTTTAACATTGTATTAGCATTTTTTCTTCGGTTTTCTGAACTGCTTTTGAACTCGGACAACTGTTTGCTTTATGCCCTGGTTGATGACATTTATAACATTTTATTGTTTGCTTACACATTTTTGCGAAATGTCCCGCCTCACCACATTTGTAACACTTTCTTTCGTGCTCTTTGTTATGATCTTGTTTTCTTTCCTCGTTTGTGCTGTGAGTTTTGTTAGTATTGATCGCTTGATGACGACCACTACGAATTTTCTCATACACACAAATCTGCTCTTTTAACTGCTGAAGTGTTTTTGCTTGATACAAATTACTTTTATTACTCCTCGAATCCGGTATGCCTTCTATAAAGTACTCTATTAGACTTGGTTCAACCAATTTAACTGAGCTACCGATTTCCATTAGGCTATAAAGATATTCCCTGTAGTCTTTATTTTGACGCTTTCGTCTATTTCGTAACATTCTATGCACGTCGACTGAAGAAATTGTTTTGCCAAACTCTGCTAACAATGTCTGCTTCAGAGACATCCAATTTGTTACACCACATTGACTACGAATAAATATTTTTGCTGCGCCCTTCAATAATTGCTTGGAGTATATAATCTTTTGGAGATCATTCCATTGTACAGCTTCTGCGTTATCTTCAAACTCCTGTATCCACTGCTCAACTGAAGGTTGACTAGACCCATTAAATTGCGAAAGTGAGTCTTCTATATCGCGCAATGTAAATATTGATCTATTTCCCAAAGCCATATTCCTACCTGTGTGCATCGATCCAGATTCGCCACTACCTCTGCCACGCAAACCAACAACATATTACATACACTCCACTGCACAGATGAACTTTCCTCACGGCAATGCTATCCAGCCAATGCCTCGCAGAATAGAAAGGTCTCGATCAACCATGCGCTTTACGCAAACTGCGACGCTATAAATGATCCGCTGTCTCGCTCTCACACACGCTTACGGCTTACGCGTTTTCGTCACTGCAGCAACAGCCAATTTTGGGGAATTGCACAAAAATTGCGAATAACTTTTCATTTGGCTTTATTTAGTTAATTGGTTAATGCATCTGGTATTCTTTTTTGTTTTTTGTTCGTACAATGTCTTACAATACCACTGCATTCACAAGCACCGTTATTTCACAATTTTTTCCAAGAATTTTGTGACGCACTTTGTTCATTTTGCAAGCTCGACTAAAATCCATTTCATCAATCCCACTTCTGACACCATATTTGTAGGATCGCCGAGTGTTAATGGATTTAAGTGTCATTTATTTAATTTCATAATGGTAGTTGAACATAAGTTTTGTAAATTCTTGCTTATTTTGCTATAACATTTTATAATAAGTTTTTACCGCGAGCAACTTTGAACAACACAATGAAGAAGACTACTTGAACTATCGTATTTTCCTTATCGGTGATACCACCACATTTATCGAAAACTCAGAGTTGCTCTATTCAGGCCTAGCGTAAAAATAATGATCAATTAGACAAACGTTAAAATTCAATTTGCATCTTAATTTAATTCCCACATAAAGATGTTAAAATTCAAATAGGCGGTGCAATTTACCTATGTGTGGGTGGTGGCAGTGCACAGCTGTGAACTTAAGGGGGGTTTAATTTTGAAGGCGAAAACATCATATTTGTTGTGATTTTTTTGAGGCGACATGAATAAAACTATGTTTTTAACTTTTTTTTTTGGCTTTTGCTACATGCTTTAATCAAACTTGACTTGTCTGTGCCGGATTCTTTCAATCAAATTTTTCCTTTCGGCTAACTTACTAATTTGACTACCACAATTCATTACCTATGGTGGCACAATGGGAAGACTGCCGCTTCATATGCCGAAAGTCGTGGGTTCAAACCCCGGCTGAGACATCTTTTTTTTATTGTTTTTTTTTAATTACACTTTTTGTGCATGCTTTTATTTAACTTTACTAAGCAAGAAAGCGTATAAAAGCATGTCTGGAAAAAGTTTTTTGGATATACTTGTTTTATATTTTTTACAGCATTTTGAAGTGAAAAATGTATAATACCTCAATTATTTGTTATTAAAAAATAGGAAAAAATTAAAAAAAAAAAAAAAGAAAGAAAACTCTTCGTGATTACCTGTTAAATTGTGTGAAGAATTTATGTTCAAATTTTCAACAGGATCGGTTCATTAGATATTCAGTTATAATGTGACACGCACGAACGGCAAATTGGGTAAGATCGAGGAGTTCGCAGATTTTATCGAGAACGTATACCCCGCACGCTTGAGTCGGTGCATTTGCATTGAAGGACTTTCGAGGCATGATAAGCATCTGCAAAGAATTGTTTTTAGATCCCGAAATACAATTTGTTATGCTTGGTCGATTTAATCAGGACCCATTAGAGAACTTCTTTGCGACCCTCAGATCCAAACTGGGCAACAACACTAATCCCTCAGAACGAGAGATTCAATACATGACATCAAGAATTGCGTCAATGAAGTTGTTGACCCAAGGTTTTATTACCAATAAAAACTGCGAGGATGATGCTGACCTCAATTTAGATTGGAACTATGAGCCCTGTCTTCAAGAAGATTCTTCTGAAATTTCAACTGAAGATCACGCTGTTCCACCAAATGATACTTCCGCCCAGGACGAAGTTATTCCAATTTCTGGAAGTAGCACTTCGGCAGCTGCGGCAAGATACTTTGCGGGTTATGGCATATGGTCGCGACTTATTAAGAAAAGTAAGTGCGACGCATGCGAGGCTATTATGATTAAATATGATAGCTCGACACAAGAATCGGAGAAGTTCATTCAACTTAAAAATTTTAAGGAGAATGAACTATGTTTATACAATCCTTCTGATTACTTTTCCAAGTTTATCAAAGCCGTTTTGTCACATTCTCCACCTTTTTCAAAGAAATTCCTCACGGAAAGAACATAAAGCAAAAATAAGTTGAAAAATGCATTGTTGAAACAAACAAAAAGTTTCCTGAATGGTTTACCAAAGATTTGCCATAATCCGAACATAAGATTACGATGTTGGACATTCTTATTTGTGTCCTTCTTCGGAAATCTGCGAAATGGCTGCTCGAAACAGAGCAAGCTAGTGAGAAGGATAGAAAAAGAAAGCATGAGAATCCGTCGAATAAGCATGACCCACAGCAAAGAAAATACGCACATTTAAATGTGTAATTTTTTTTTTTATACTAATATTTTATTACATGGTGTTGGAGTTTTATTTTAATATTAATATTTATTTGCATGCTATTTTTATACCCCGAACCCATGAAATGGGTAAAAAAAGGGTATAATAGTTTTGTGCAAAAGTATGTAACAGGCAGAAGGAAGCATCTCCGACTCCATAAAGTATATATATTTTTGATCAGCATCAACAGCCGAGTCGAAATAGCCAGTCCGTCTGTCCGTCCGTCTGTCCGTCCGTCTGTATGTATGAACGCGTAGATCTCAGAGGCTTTAAGAGCTAGAGACTTCAGATTTTGAACGTTAGCTC
Source organism: Scaptomyza hsui (assembly GCA_018152825.1). NCBI lineage: Eukaryota > Metazoa > Arthropoda > Insecta > Diptera > Drosophilidae > Scaptomyza > Scaptomyza hsui. The sequence continues at coordinate 63,504 of JAECXO010000291.1, forward strand.
ATCTAAGTCTTAGGCAGTACAAGTTTGTTTCCGATTTTCGATAACTATTTCCGTTTTCGATATGCACATGTAATCGATTACAAAAATTTCTCGAATTTAGAAAATGTAAAAATGGGGGTTGAGATAATGGGTAACAATATAACTTTTCTTTTTTGCATATATGTACATTCATGCATACACACATGCGTATGCAGGGCATCGAAAAAGACAAAAGTGTAAAATCTCAAACATTGCTAGCCCACTAAGGTATGAATGCCCAGCATATTTATTAAGACTGACTAGGAGATACCCTATGCCCTAGACATTATTCGTTCATATATGGCCAAATCGACACGCATATTGATGCTGAACAAGAAAATATATATATAATGGTGCCGTAAATACTTCCTTCTGCCTGTTACAAACATTCGCACAGGGCAATATACCCGTTCCCTCAATAGAAAAGTTATAAGTCCTCATCTAAATTCACAACAAGCGGCAGCGTGATGTGTGTACACAAGAATGATCATATATGACCATTTATGTATGTTTATCTATCATTCTTGTGTATACACATCGGGAATGGGCAAATGCAATAACAGCACTTGCTGGTGGCTGAGACGCAAAAACAGCACAACGTAAAAACTACCCTTTGTTTGAATATTCAATTATTACATTATTATTATATTATTATATAAATTTATTTTAAGTATTCAAATACAAAATAAGTTTATTTTATTATGTTATATTCTGCGTGTTAGATGATTTAATAATGCCCTACCTAATTGCCAAAATATTAATAAACACATATTATCATATTGCTTTCATCTAGTTAATAAACGAAATTTCAAGTAATGTCAAACTACCCTTCCTTGCTAGGCAGCAACAAGCGGATTGAAACAAAAACCTCGGCAAAGCTTGCCCAGCAAAATATGAAGCAAATGCTCACGTATACAAATACTAATGTATTTTAACCGCCGCTTCCCCCTTTCCCATAAAATCCGCTGAAAGTGAATACAAACTTAAACAGACTTGGGTCTCTCTCCTATGAGTTAACATTTCGAGCGAGCATAACATAATGTTAACAATCATGGGTCACTCTCGTTCACAGTGTAGTGGAAACCAAAACAGTACTAGAAATGTCCCATCTATAACATTATTTGTTCAGTGGTATAGGGTTCGGGGTATCTCCTAGTCGGGAAATCTCGAATAGAGCCTTCTTACTTGTTTTTAATAGTTATTGCAGTTTTATTTTAATATTAATATTTATTTGCATGCTATTTTTATACCCCGAACCCATGAAATGGGTAAAAGGGGTATAATGTTTTTGTGCAAAAGTATGTAACAGGCAGAAGGAAGCACCTCCGACCCTATAAAGTATATATATTCTTGATCAGCATCAACAGTGGAGTCGATATAGCCATGTCCGTCTGTCCGTCCGTCTGTCCGTCTGTACGTATGTATGAACGCGTCGATCTCAGAGACTATAAGAGCTAGAGACTTCAGATTTTGCACATAAGCTCATCTAAGTCCTAAGCAGTACAAGTTCGTTTCCGATTTTCGATAACTATTTCCGTTTCCGATATACACATGCGATCGATAACATAAAAATATCGAATATCGAAAATGTAAAAATGGTAGTTGATATAATAGGTAACGATAGAACTTTTCTGAAAATTTCATCGAAATCGGTTGAGAAACAACAGAGATATCGAAGATTTAAGTTTAGTCACAGATGCATACAGACAATGACTGTACGCGTTAAGTATAGGGTTCGGGGTATCTCCTAGTCGGGAAATCTCGACTAGAGCCTTCTTACTTGTTTTTAACTAGTTATTGTTGCTATATTTTTATATTTATATTTATTTGCATGTTAGTTATGTGATATGGTGTTGGAGCTATAATTTTATATTTATATTTGTTTGCATGTTATATGGCTTCTTAGTAGTCTTATATTGTGATGGAGTTATATTTTTATATTAATTATTAATCGCATGTTATTTTGAAATATTTGGTGTTTGATTAATTACTAATTTAATAACAAATATAAGTATATAGCTTGTTAGTTATACATATATGTTGATTACTAATATTAATCACATTAAAATGGTGAATATACCTCAAGGGGAAACCAGCCGAAAAATGGTTAATGCGCCGCATGTAGTACCTCTATGGTAGTGTGGAAAACTACATTTAAATTTACCCCCAATATCCTACAAATATATATACATATATTGTTGCGCATACAATTCTGGGTTGGTGGCGTCATACTGCTGGGCATGCTGGAAAAAGCGTTCTTCTATGCAGAGTAAGTAAATAATATAAGGTTTTTTAATCTTGAAACTTATATAACTTACATACACTTTTAATTTTTGTAGACCTCGCTTGGGACCCATGCTGCATCGTGTTGTTGGTGTAGGCGCCTTGTACTTCGTGTTGGCCTGTGTGGAAAGCTATTTGCGCATAACCAAGGCGAAGAGTGATCGCAGCGAGCGGCTGGTGGCCACCATTCCATTGGCCGTGCTCGATACGGGCATTTGTTGGGGCATATTTACTTCCTTAGTTCAAACCACACGCACGTTGCGGTTGCGTGGGTAATGATACCTTGTATAGTACTTACTTATCTGGAGTCTCATATCATTTTGTTTATAAATATTTTAGAAACATGGTTAAGCTAGCGCTGTATCGACATTTCACTAATACGCTGTTATTTGCTGTTATCGCTTCCGTAATGTTCATGTTGTTTGCGCTTCGTTTGCGTAGAACCGAAAATTGCACGCCCGTAAGTTGATTGAACACAAAATTTAAAGATCGATTTTATAAATACTTTTCTTCTCAGGGCTGGAAAGATATTTGGTTGGATACGGCCTTCTGGCATATATTGTTCTCCGTACTGCTTCTGGCCATTATGATACTGTGGCGACCAACAAACAACAACCAGCGTTATGCGTTTACGCCGCTATTAGACAAGCCCGAACATGAGCACGATGAAAATCATTACTTAGAAAATCATTAGACAAACCAACTAATTGACTTTATCATTTACAGATGAGGAGGAACAGTTTGTGGCTGATGCGTATGGCATTAAGATGCGCGGTTCACATCAAAATGGCTCAGCAAGGACGACAACGAATTCGCGAGCGGCAACCACAACCGAAGAGGATGATTTGCGTTGGGTGGAGGAGAATATACCATCAGCGATGGGTGATCCAGCGATGCCGGTGCTTGATTCCAACGAGGATATCATCAATGCAAAGTTTGAAGTCTCCAAAATGCAATAACCTGCTTGCCTCCATTGCTGTGTATCTAAGAGACTTTCACACTGATGTGTTGCATACAGGGGCGTAGCTACCGCCGTAACTGCTGTATCAATTATACGGGGCCCCCGGGCCATGGGGGCCCCCAACGTGCGTAAGCAAAAATTAATAAAAACTAGTCAACATTTTTTTTTTTTTAGAATTGGAAGAGACAATATGATAATAGTTGATACTGATAATAGTAGATTTCTTTATCCATTATCCCGTAGCTCGAGAATGCAAAAACAAAATGTATGCATTACTTGGCTCATATTCTGTCTGGCTCACGACTGCGACGATGCAGCGTCGCTGGTTGTTGTTTTCGTACCGATCTCTAGAGCGACGCACGCTGAGCGGAAAGTTTAAAATGAGCAAAACAACAAGTAAGGAAGGCTATATTCGGCATACCGAATATTATATACACTTGAAACGCCTACTTGTTATTTTCATAGTAAAATCTTTAAAAAGATATAGTATTTGTATAACATCTATATAGCTTTAAAACTGTGGGACTAGTAAGCATAAGTACATGCTTCCTCTTATGCGTTACACATTTCATGACAAAATTAAAATACACTTTTCAAGAGTATACAAAACACGCAGACATAACGGTAAAAGTCTGATCGCGAGCGAGTTTACAAAAACAAAATACAAGCATTTTGTCGCGAACCAGAACAAGCAGATAATTGCAAAAAGTGCGGCCTGCAAGACCTAATAGAAACACAGCAACACAAAAACATTTAGATGCATTGTATCATATTCTACCTATGTATGTAGAAATACTCAATTTTGTTACAGTTATGAATGTAGTCATGCAGCTCTCTAGTACATACATACATATGTACATACGATACAATGATAAACCACGGAGAGCAGTGTATATTGACCGTTTTATTGAATTGTGCATTACATGGTAATACAATACAAACAATTGTAATAATATTAGAAGCGATTTGTGAAAAAAACTGAGTGAAAGGAAAAGAGATTACCCCAGCGGAGCTACGAAAAGAAAAAATAAACAGAAAAGGGAGGAGGTCATAAAAAAAGTGCCCATAATTTCTTTATTATTTAAGACACCAGCTCCTGTGAGTGATTTAATGAATGCGATCAAAAAATAATTTTTAAATTGAGTCCATTCAAACCACAAGGACCGTTTCCAAAAGATTTAGACAGTAACCGACCTTTTTCGGTCTATTATTATTATTTATATATCAATTAGGCAGGCATAAAAATCTTAAGACCATGGTTATGTTATTCTAATGTTTTAAACAAACCGTATTGTCACTTCTGTTGGTTATTAGCAGATCGTCAAAGCAAATCGTACTCCTCTGCATGGGTTAACGGTGTTTCCATTAGAAGCAATTTTACGCAAACTATCCTTGACCATGAAAAGTCACAGCAGCATATTAATGCATCCATATCTTATAATAATTGGTTACAAGGAAATACCATCGATATTCTACTGCAAAGTGAAATTAATAGTAAAATTACACTCTGGTGAGATGTATTGCATCGTATAATTAATGTTATAATTACTTTAGCATCTTGTAATCTTCCTTTAAGAGGCCATGATTCTAATTCTGGAAATTTTATGGCAATTTACGTTTGCTATCTTATTATCATGCAACTTTTAAAGAACTTCTTCTAAAACCAAAATGCAATATAAATTATTCAAGCCCTACGATTCAAAATGAAATTATTAATTTGCGTTGTACCGCAGTTAGGTACAATATTATCTCAGAAATTAAAAAAGCTCCATTTCTGACAACAATTCTAGATACAACACAAGACTTGTCAAAAATTGACCAACTTTCTGTAGTTTTTCGATACATCTCGATTACAGAAAATGATGATAATGTGCCTATAGAATTAAAAATCTGTGAGTCCTTTTTGGGGTTAACAGCAGTAACCGATTGCAGAGCTAAAGGACTTAAATCTGAAATTTTAAATAAGATAAACGAATATGGAATTGATTTGACTAAATGTAGAGGACAGGGTTACGATGGAGCAAATGTTATGTCGGGTGTTTATGGAGGATTACAAACCCTAATAAAAGAGCATGCTCCAAATGCCGATTATGTTCATTGTGCAGCGCACGCATTAAATTTAGTTTTAAACGATGCTGCGAAACATGTTCGTCAAGTGTAAACTTTTTTCGATAATTTAGAAAAAATATATACTTTTTTTGGCAATAGTATACAACGCTGGGCAATGTTAAGTGACGATTCATCTGAAAAATATTTAATTACCTTTGAAAAGGTTTGTCCTACCAGATGGTTTTCAAGAAACGACGCTTTATTAGCGGTAAAGAAAAATTATTAATAATCATAAAAACTTTGTAACAACTCAATTTAATTTCTATTATTTGAAATCATTAATCCTGTTTCTAAAGCTCTACAGCATAAAATTAATGACTTACAGAAAACTAGTATTTTGTTAAGTAATCTTTTGAATAGGCTGTGCGAATTAAGAAATGAAAATGCATTCAATAGTTTGCTAAATGTGTCCAAAGATTTAGCAAACGAGTGGAGGGCTATATCTGTTTTTAAAAACAAAAGACGAAAGATAACAAAACCTTTTTTTTGATGAATTATCATAAGATAAGAGAATTTCAGACCCGAAATGCTATTTTAAAGTCAATGTGTACTATTGCTGTTTAGATATATTAATTTCTCAAACTAAAAAGAGATTTCAAAGCCTTTGAGACTTGAGTATAATGTTCGATATATTAAAACCAGAGAAACTCCTGTCTTCTTCAAACGAAGAGATTTTAAACTCTTCTGGAAAACTATCGGCTAAATACAGTCAAGGCATATCTGTTAATCTTTATGACCAATTAAAGGCTCTGAAAATATGCTTAAAGTCTGAGATTAAAAAAATCAACTCCATTAAGAAACTCCTTGAGCTTTTGCTTATAAAATTCAATAGTTTTGCATTTAGTTTTCCGGAGGTTATAGCAGCATGTTTTTTATTCTTGACCCTTCCGGTTACAACCGCAACTGCTGAAAGAAGTTTCTCAAAGCTAAAACTGATACAAAATTACCTTAGAGCTTCGATGGGGCAGGAACGCCTCTCAGACCTGTCCCTATTGTCAAAAGAGTCAGAAACATTAGAGAAACTAAAGTCATCATCAGCGGTAAATGATTTAATAAATCAGTTTGCCGAAAAAAAGGCATGGAGAGTAAATATTTAATTTAAATTGAATTTAAAAATAGATAATTATGATTAATAAATATGTTTTTTAATTTATGCAAAAAATATTTTCTTTTGTCAGAAATCTTTACCCTTCCTAAGGGCCCCCAAAGAAAATTTGTTTACGGGGCCTCACCAAGGCACGATTCGCTTCTGGTTGCATACAATTAATTACATGTATAACTTTTATTATTGAACGCACTATATGTCGGCAGAAGGGCATTAGTTGCTGGACAACTTGTGAGGAGCTGGGAATGCTTCTCACAAGAGGAGTATAATTCGGCTGGGTTGTTTTATGATTGTATGAAATAAATATATATATGTGGTATACATACATATATATATATATATATATATATTTATAAATACATATAAAAAATAAACAAAGCCGGCGGCCGAAAAACACATACAGCGAGACAGGCCGCGGCCGGACGCGAGTCGCTGCGAATTCGCATGCTGTCCCGCTCTGACGCCCGGTGTCAGCGCTTAGGTACGTGTCTCGCAGCTAGGATGGCTGGACACGTACCGTTAATGTGGAGGACAGAGTGCCGTTGGTGTGTGAGCAGTGCGATCACCGTTTATAGTGATCACTGTCATACCAACGGCGGGCGTGAGTCGCTACGGCCAGGCACCGTTGTTGCCAAGGGCCAAAATGACCATCACGCCACCTTTGCCCTTCCTTTGACATTGGCGCTGACAGGCCCCGATCCAGCGAGGCAGCAGCGCGTATAAAAGGAGCTGTCGACCGACGGCGAGGGACAGTAGAAAACGGAGTGATCACGCGAAAACCGAAATACGGCCGGTACGAGTATCAAAAAAACGCGTCGAAGACAAGTGCGGAAGCATACAACGTGCCTCAGTGAAGTGGAAAAAGGACTACAAGGACATTTCAAGGACTTATGCTCAACGCGAGGAGTCCTAAGTGTTGGTGAACTATTATAAAGTACACTAAGGTACCAAGTTCTAAATAGACTAAGTACGGTTTCGTGGCTGACTGAGATCAAACGCTACGAAAGACTTGCTCTGTGGCTACGATTTGCAAGGCGAAGCCTGACCTTCCGCGTGTCGAGTTAGTGTGCCTGGCGTAAGGCAAGGTGAAGCGCACGTACACCAGCGAGTAGGAGTGCTAATGGTAGCTTCTTGCGGAGTCAAGAAAGCCAATAGCGAAACCTGGCGTAGCTGGCGTAGTACGCAACAAACCTAGTCCTGTAGGCGAGACTAAGTTCGATCGTTGACTGGCAGGAGAGCGCATTGTAGGTTGTGCCAAAGGCAAGGGTAATAGTACCGGGAGGCTAGTCCAGCACGCAGCCAAACTAGTTTTAAGAAAATACAACTGTAACAAAACAGATAAATAGTACGCAAAATTCAAATACATTTTATACAAATCAAATCCACCAAGTGTTCTAATTATCGTAGCGCCACAAATACAAAATTTGTTGGCACGTACCCTCAGCACCGCAAGAGTAAGCCCAGCTTACACTCGGGACAAACCGAAGGCTCGTTACAACTGGCGCCCAACTGTGGATTATGCGATACTAGTGTACAAGGTGTTTTAAAGTTACATAAAATATAAACAAAATGGTGCGTTCGTGGGTGTACAATTTAAAAAAGGAACAATTAATAAAATATGGCACGGAATTTGGTCTGGAAATGGCTGGGATTGGGTGAGTAAAAATGAGAGTTCTCTAATGCAAGAGCCAAGCAAAGAACTCGAGTCAGCGATCGAAGAGGAGGAGGAAGAGAAGGAGCTTGGCGCTATTAACGTAGCGCGGTTGAGCATACCTTCGACCAGCGCAGCGGCTCGAGCAAGAGACTCCTAGGAGACTCACCGATCACCGTGGGATTCGGTCCAGCAACCGCAACATGAACCTAGTTTCGAGCGAAGACGCGTTCGCATAAGCACTGGCATGGAATACCCGAGGGTGGCAAAACAGGTTCGCGAATGGGGTTTCAGATTCGACGGGTTGTCAAAACCCTTAGAATTCTTAGAACAAGTGGAATGGTCAGCAGATACGTATGGCTGAACTTGAACCTGATCCCAAGAGCCATGCCAGAGTTGCTTAAAGGGATGGCCCTAAAATGGTACATTGCCAACAACCAACACTGGACGAGTTGGGTGGGATTTGTACAGAGCTTTCAGGAGTATTTCCTACCAAGGGACTACTTTGAGAATTTGGAAGACGAGGTTCGCAGAAGGCGACAGAAGTTGGACGAACCATTTAAAATTTATATGGTCGAAATGCAGACTCTAATGCGACCGCTGCGGTTAGCAACGGATAAAGAGTTGCATAAAATTTATACCAACAGCCTCCCCGATCTGCGCGCGTACGCGCGACCGTACCAATTCTCAAACTTTGAAGAACTGATGCATTTGGCAGAGGCGTTTGAGGAATTGCAGAAGGATAGAGCGCGACTGCGGTTAGAACAGCAGCAACTCCAACCCCAACAGGAACGCTACCACCAACAACAACAGGGTCGCGGAGAACAACAAAATAATCGCGACCAGCAGGCCAATCGCAGCAACCGAACGCGGTTTATGGCAATGGAGGAGCACAACACCAGGGAACGGGGGCCGGAGCCAGAAAGACCAAGACCGGCACCGAGACTTCAGCAAAACAATAGTCAGACACATATACAGAACCCAGGAAGGGCGTGTCGCGTATGTGGACAGAGCGGACATTGGGCGGTGGATTGCCGAAACCCAATGCTTGACTATTGCTGGATTTGCGGCCGAATCGGGCAACGAACCTCGACATGTTGCAAGTCGGGAAACGATCAGCGGCGTCCGCCAGCGAGGGGCGAACGGGAGCCGCCGAGGAACACCCCTCACCATTAATCGGAAGTCTGCAGAACGAGGGGGCGCAACTGACAGCAACTGTTCGGATCGGCGAATGTCAGTATAAGGCAACCATCGACACTGGGGCCACAAGTAGTTTTATCAGCGAAAAACTGACTTGTAGGCTCAGTGGGATATGCCATAGAAGCGCCACGAACAGACAGGTCCGATTGGCGGATGGACGGAACAGTAGCGTCTCGGAAGAACTGGAAACAAGCATCAGCTTAGGGAATCGCAAGCTCGAAGTCAAATTGCTTATCTTGCCAGGCGTTATCGACGATCTCGTGTTAGGATGGGATTTCCTGACAGGTATGGGCATTGTGCTGAAATGTGCGGGAATGGTGGTCACCATCCCAGCACAACGTTACGAGCGTGAGGATCTGGAGGAGAGGCTGTCGGTGGCAGTTGTCCAGACCACAGCCGAAACGCACACAGAGGCCACCTGTCAGGATACCGAGATTAAAGACAAGATCCAACACGAAGACCCAGAGATAGCCGAATTTTTTTTTTTTTTTTTAAACTTTGCTATTTATTTTTGATTATTTCCCTTAATGTATAAAAACAAGGAACTGACAAAAAGTTTACAAATCTTACCAACATTAATTACTAACAGTTACTTTTTGAACTGGTAGGGTGGAAACGCGTTCCTCAACTCATCGCTGGGTAGGAAGATCATTACGATGGAGGCGGGATCGGCTGCACGTGTTTGTGAGCCCTCTCGCGAGATTGTTTGGGTGCGATGAGAGCTTGCTCAAGTACCTTTCCTTGTGTTCCGCTATGACTTCCCTGACCGGTGGTACGTTTAAGTCCCTTTGTATGTTTTCGTTGCGAACGTACCACGGTGCCCCGGTGATAGTTCTTAGGATCTTCGACTGGGCTCTTTGCACGATGTCAATGTTACTGCTGCACGCGTTACCCCATAGCTGGCAGCCATAGGTCCAGATTGGTTTCAAAACGGAGTTGTAGAGCAGAACCTTGTAGTCCAGACTTAGCGGAGAGCGAGCGTTGATAAGCCAATGGAGGCTATTGGCTTTGAGTTTAAGCTGTGTTCTCTTAGCTTCAATGTGCCTGCGCCATGTAAGTCTTCTGTCCAAGTGTACTCCCAGGTATGTTACTTCGTTTGCTTTCGGGAGTGGAGTGTTGTTAAGCATGAGTGGTGGACAGTCTTGCCTGTTTAGGGTGAAAGTTACATGTTTACATTTTTGTTCGTTTACCATAATTCGCCAGTCGGATAGCCAGTTTTCTACGTTAACGATGTGACGAGCAAGTTGTGTTGTTGCTTGCAGTGGGCATCTGGAGCGGCCAAGAATAGCTGTATCGTCAGCAAAGGTTGATGTTGTTAGGCCTCTGCATGTTGGGATGTCTGCTGTGTAGAGTACGTAAAGTGTCGGCCCAAGTACGCTGCCCTGAGGAACGCCAGCTTCAATACGGTGTTCGTCGGATATTGCAGAGTTGCATCTTACTGCAAACTTCCTGACGTAGAGCTACGACTGTAACAGTTTATGTGTGTTGACTGGGAGCGTTGTTTTGATCTTGTACATCAGACCTATCAACCAGACTCTGTCGAACGCCTGAGACACATCCAAAAATTTTGCAGTGCAGTATTCTCGTTTTTCGAACGCGCCTCGTATTTCTGATGTTATGCGGTTGACCTGCTCAATAGTTCCGTGTTTTTCACGAAAACCGAACCGATGTGATGGGATTATGTTATTAAGATTCAGGAATTGATTAATCCGAGTCAGCAAACATTTTTCGAAGAGTTTTGATAGACACGATAAAAGGCTTATAGGTCTATACGACGAGGGAACTGTTCTATCTTTACCCAGCTTAGGAATCATTATGATGATTTTCCATCTCTCTGGAAAGTGGCCGAGTTGTGTGATTGCGTTGAATAACTGTGCAATGATGCAGACTGCACAATAGGGAAGCTCAATAATCATCTTTGGGGATATTAAGTCCCAGCCCGGGGATTTTTTTGGATTTAGATGCTGGTTGATAATTCTTGCGACTTCATTCGGGCGAAACACAATTGGCTGATGTTGGCTCAGAGAGTCGTTTAGTCAGGTCGGAAGTGCGAACGCGTTTGTAGCAGGATTAGGTTGGAAAACTTTTTGCAGATGATCCGCAAATGTGTTGGCTCTGTCTTCATCGCTCCGGGCCCAGCCGCCTGCATGGTTTCTTAAAGGCATCACTGTTTCTGTCGGTGGACTTAGAGTTGGGTGAGCTTTCCACAAGGAGTTTTTAGTGCCAGATGTTGATAGTTGCTCAATGTATCGGCGTTGGGCATGTTCTTCTTCTCGCTTTAACGCTTTGGTGAGTTTACGTGTGGCTCTTCTTAGATTTTGCTTTGCTGACGGCGATCTGTGGGATTGCCAGTGTCGTCTGAGGAGCCGCTTTTCATGAACGAGCTGTTCAATTTGAGGATTTGTTGTCATTTGGACGTGTACTGCATTTACTGGTGTTGGTGTTGATATGCGAGCTGCTTCGACGAAGACTGACTCAAGTTTGTTTGCCATAGATTCGATGTCAGCTTCCACATTCAGATGCGGATTTAGTTCAATGTGTGAACTTATATATTTTTTGTATTTGAGCCAGTTGGTTTTGTGTGAGGTCAACTTACCGGGGTGATTTCGGACTCTGGGTATCGTAGGAATTGTATAAGAACAGGCGAGTGGTCGGATGAAAGATCCGAGAGGCTTTCGGCGCTTATCAGACTGCGGGGAATATTTTTGGTAACTGCAATATCAATCAAGTCGGTTAGTTTCTTGGGGTCTGTGGGCCAGTAAGTTGGTGTGCCAGGAGAGACGTGGCCGAGCCTGTTGTTTACTTTTACAAGTGCGTTGTACAGCTGCTTTCCCTTTGGATTCACAAGGCGAGATCCCCAGTGTGTGTGCTTGGCGTTATAGTCTCCTGCTGCTATAAAGTGTTCTCCCAATGAGTTGAAAAATTCCATAAATTGGTCTTCAGATATGGTGAATCGAGGGGGGCAGTAGACGGCTGCTAGTGCAATTTGGTTACCACTATCAAGATGTATTTTTAAAGATGTGGCCTGTAGGTAGTTTCTGGCGAACACTTTGTGGTAGTGGTGCTTTAGCCGGCTTCTAATCAAAATACCAGTCCCGCCGTGTGCCTTACCATCGGGATGATTGGTTCCGTAGAATGTGTATCCGCTTATTGTAAAATTATATTTGTTAGTAAGGTGTGTTTCGGAGAGTAGCATAACGTCGATGTGCTTGTCGAGTAGGAATTGAGCTAACTCAAGTTTATGCTGTGAAACGCCGTTAGCATTCCACGTAGATATACGTAGCGAAGCCATTGATTATTTTGACTGTTGTGATACAAGCATTTGTACCAAAAGACTTTGATTTCGCATTAAATCTTGCATAGTTGCGCGCATAAATGACATAAACTCTGTCAAGCTCTGCTGCAGCGTACATATCATTGCTTCGAAGTTGCTTTGTTGCTGCTCTTGTGGCTTGTTGTCTTGTGCCGTATTTTGATCCACATGCATTGCTTGTGTGTACGGTGCAGTAGAGGCAGGAGGCACCAGACCAGATCTTAAGGCGCTTGCATAAGTTGCGTTTTTCGATACGGATACGGGACCAATGGAGGACCTGGCTGCAGTCGAGAAGAAGACGTCTGTGTTGCTTTTAGATGGAATGTAGTTAGGCTGTGCGCTTTGCGTGCGTGCTGTGTTCACGCGCTGGTGGAAGCGAGACTTAAGTTCTTTGTAAATTGGGCAGCCTCTAGAGTCTCCTTTGCTTGCTGGGCAGCGCGACGACTCATGAAGATCGCCACAAACTACACATACCTGGCGCAGTGTGCAGTAAGTCCTTGTGTGGCCGTATTCTTGGCAGTTCATGCATTGTACCGGGCCGTTGCGTTTATGTGGCTCTTCAACGGTGATTCTACGGTGCAGTAGAAACTGAAGCTTGTAGATGGGGTGCGCCTCATATTTTTTAGTTATCTGCGTCTCAGGCTCAAGCTCAACTTTGAAAAGTGGTTGCGGCTGTCTGTTCTTGTTAAGGATGTTAAGAACTTTTTTAACACGGAATCCTTTCTCATTTAGCGCCTCTTGGATTTCATTTGGCGTGACATCCGACTCTATACCTTTAAGTTCAACTTGCTGGCCCTTGCAGCTTTTTAGTTGGTACGTGTAAAAGTTTTTTTTGCTTTCCTTTAAGTATTTTGACAACACTCTAAAGTTGTCTTCGGTCTTTGTCTGCACTTTAATCTCCTGGATGTTACCCCTCTTTAGGGGAATGATGTGGAAATTATCATGACCAATTAGCTCTACAACTTTGTTTACAAAAATACTTGAGCTTTTCTCTCGAATGAATATTGGTGGTGGCTTTGGCTTTTTTTGTCACCTCCAACTGATTCTGGCGGCAGGTCGACAGCATTATCTGCTAAGATTTGAAATCTATTGGTGGTGTTTGGACTTTCGCATGAGTTGCCACGAGAGATTTTCGATTTAATTGTAGATTTTTGGGGGCTCAACTTACGCTTTATCTGTATGTAGCGATCCATACCTGTCTGTATGGCCGGCTTTACATTTGCGTTGGCTGCGGAATGTTTTGCTGACGGCGCGTCAGTCTTTGTGTTTTGAGAGAGGGCCGTCGGCACCGGTGCAATTGTTGTTGCAGTAGCTGTTTCAGCCGTCGTGGACAGAAGAGACAGGGAGCATGATCGAACTCTGTCGCGTGCTACGTGCAAGAGTTCGTTGGTCGTGTTAGGTGTTGGTGACCGCGCGCAGTCAGATTTCGTCGAGAGTAGGGACGGAGAAGGGGAGCACGAACGTGCACTGTCGTGCGCTGAGAGCAAGAGTTCTTTTGCTCGCTCGCGCTCGGTTTCTTCGGCGACATAGGCAAAGTACGCGTTGTTCCGTTGCAAAGAGAGCCGTCGCTCGTCTTGCTCGCGCTGTCGCTGAGAGCGAATATCGTGCTGGCTCATTGTCTTGAGCGGGGTTAAGCTACTGATTTTTGTCTGTTATTTTAGTTTTGTTTATTTGTAGATAGTTGGATTGTGTTCACCAAAATAACTTTTTGATGTGCATTTTATTGCACAAAGCGTCTTCTCGCGTAAATTATTTTTTTTTCTTTTTTTTTTCTTACAATTCAAGTATATTTACAATCTGTCTAGCAGACAATAAGCAAATTAGATCAAAATATTACATAACGTGGGGAAAGGGCGTCACAGTTTTTACATTTATGGGTGAAAAGGACTATTTAAATTCATAACAGCGAAGATAAAAAACCAACATAAACAGGCTACCAGTGCTGCTCGGGTCTGAAGGGCAAGTCCAGGGGATGACTCCGCTTTAGCCGCCTTAAGTGTTGGCTGTTGTTCAGCAGGCTTATGGCCAAGTGGTTGCTGTGACGCTTGAGTCTGGAGGCATATCGTGTACCGAATTTGCGAATTTCGCTTCTCACAGACGGTACTTCCAGGTCTCTGTGTATAACTGAATTTCTGACATAGGTTGGCGCACCAATAATTCTTCGGAGCAGCTTGCTCTGGAAACGCTGTATGATTTCGATGTTGGACTCAGCAGCCGTCCCCCAGAGTTGGATGCCGTAAGTCCAGATTGGCTTAAGCAGCGCTTTGTAAAGCAACACTTCGTTGCGAGTGCTCAGCTCCGAGCGTTTACCGAGCAGCCAGTTCATTTTAGCTACCTTAAGATTTAGCTGCGTCCTTTTGGCTTTAAGGTGAGCCTTCCAGTTTAGGCGCCTGTCAAGAGTAAGGCCTAGGTACCTCACCTTATCCACAACTGGAAGGGGTGAGCCGTGTAGGCTTACTGGAGGGCAATTGAGCCTGCGGTTCGCGAATGTCATGTGGAGTGACTTTTCAGTGTTAACTGAGATGTTCCATCTCAGCAGCCATGGTTGCAGTAAGTCCAGCTGCCTTTGGACGATTTCGGATGCCTCTGCGCGGTCCGTTGCTGAGGCGATGAAGGCTGTGTCGTCAGCATAGGAGGCAACAAGGAGCTGCTTGTGTTGAAGCAATGGTAGATCCGCGGTGAATAGGGTGTATAAAATCGGGCCCAGTACACTGCCCTGTAGAACGCCAGCCTGGACACGTTCTATCCTCGAGCTAGAGCCTTCACACCTTTCATAGAAGCATCTGTACGTTAGGTAGGATTTAAGGGTTAGGTAGAATGGAGCTGGGAACAGGAGCTTGATTTTTTAGAGTAGACCGGCGTGCCATACCCGATCGAACGCCTGCTTGACGTCCAGGAATACCGCAGAGGAGTACTTCTTTTCTTCAATGCTGCAGAGGATCTCTTGAACAACGCGATGGCATTGCTCTGGAGTACCGTGATGCTGCCGGAATCCAAATTGGTGGTCTGGGATCGAATTGCCTTCGTCCAGTAGTGGCAACACTCTAGCCAAAAGTAATCTCTCGAATACTTTGGAGAGTATCGTCAGCAGACTGATTGGACGGTAGGAGGCAATTTCATTTTCCGGTTTCCCAGGTTTCGGAATCATAATAACCTCTGCACACTTCCATTGGGATGGAAAGTGGCAGAGGTCAAAGATTCCATTGAAAATGTTTGCCAGCAGTTGGATCACTTTCGGCGGAAGGCACTTGAGGGTCACAGAGTCGATACCGTCGTATCCCGGACTTTTTGTTGCTTTCAGGCAGTCAACCTCGCTTTGCACCTCTTCCGGCGTAACTCTGGTGATGGGGAGAGCCATTTGGCATGGAGTGTCAAGAAAAGCCTGGGTAGCGTCGGCTTCTTCAGCGCAACATGTGCTAAAGGGGGTGAAGGTGTTTGCCAGATGCGACACAAACTCCTCAGCCATCTCCACACTCGACCTACACCACGTGCCATTTGAGCTCCGGAACTTTCCTCGTGGTTGGCCTTTTGAGGTACTTGGTAGCGTTCCAGAGGCTGTGTTCCGGGTTGTTGGGCTCTAGGTTGCGTAGGAATTCAGCTGTGGCATCGTTACGGAGGTTGTGGTATAGAGTTTTCAACTCCTTGATGGCGCGGTTGAAGGCCCTTTTATTCAGCGGATGGCGAGTTTGCTGCCAAATTCTACGCAGGCGTCTCTTCTCTCTCAGCGCGTTGGTGATTTCGTCAGACCGGGTGAATATGTCTCTCTGACTTACTGGAGGTTGAGAGATCCGAGCTGGAGGTGTGCAGGCGGAAGCAGATTCGCAGATGTCACGCGTGAGCTTTTCCACAGTTTGGTCGATGTCCTCTCCGCTGTTAAGGCAGGGGTTAGGCTCAGTAATCGCTTCAAGCATTGTTTTAAAAGAGTCAATGTTGGAGCTTTTACTGAGTAACCTGGTGTTGCGCTTGGTCATTTCAACAGGGGTGTCCAGCCAGACCTTGACCGCACTGTGGTCAGAGTGAAGGTCGAAATCGGCTACAGTGAGGATTCTGCTGTGGTTGATTCCTCGGGAAAAAGCAATATCCAGGACGTCAGGGCTCTTCTGAGGATCTGTTGGCCAGTATGTTGGTTGACCAGACGAGTGGGTGGCCAGGTTGAGGATGCCAATGCAGGGCATGAGGGCGACTCCCTTGGGGTTATTACACCTTGAGCCCCACCACGTGTGTTTTGCGTTGAAGTCGCCTCCGATTATAAGTCTGGAGCCAAACGAGCTTTGGATATGCAGGAACGATTGGGTGTCAACAGTGTGTCTCGGAGGAGCGTAGCAGGAGGCAATCGTTAGGTTTCCAAGGGAGGTGGAAATACTCACGGATGACGCTTGAAGCCATGGGAGTAGGGTCGGCTTGTTTTCTGCATATTTCAATTTCGATTTAATGATAATGGCAGCTCCACCTCTGCCATTGCCGCTGGGATGGTTTGCCTGCAGCAGGTCGTATCCGCTGATTTTGAAGAATGACTGCGTGGTTAAATGAGTTTCAGATATGAGCATGATGTCGACGTTGTTCCGCTTAAGGTACAAGTCGATCTCAGGCCGACTCTTGCGTAGGCCGTTAGCATTCCATATGACAATCTTGAGACCTACTTGCATAATTGGGCCAGGATCGTGTTCATCATAAGAGTCATTTGCTCCATTTAAGCCTGCAGTAGTTTTATGATTTGCTCTAAGTGAGCATAGGAGGAGCCGATTTGCTGTGTGGTTGGGGGAACGTTGGGGTTGGCATAAGAGGGAGCGTTGAAGTTTGCAGAGTTTTTGGAAACTCCAGCATAAGTCACTCCCGGCTGGGTGTAGGTAGAGGGAGGATTTTGGGACACTGGGCTGACAAACCCGGCGCCTGGGCGGTTATGCACAGTGGCAGGGCGAGTTTGAGTCTTGCCTTGGTCTCTTATCTTGACTGTTTCCTTGTAGACCCTGCAGCCTCTGTAGGAAGCAGTGTGGCTTTCTTTGCAGTTCACGCACACTGGGGGCAGCTCCTTGCCTTTCAGGCACTTGTTCGTCTCGTGATTGCCTGAGCACTTGACACATCTCCAGGGTTTGTTGCAGAAGTTTTGGGTGTGGTTAAACTCCTGGCATCTGTGGCATTGAACGAGCTCGTTCGTTTTTCTGGGAGGCTCGATGATAACGATGGCGTTGCACAGGCGTTTGATTGAGAAAACGTCTTTGTTATTCCCAGCTGGTTCCAAGTCAACGAAGAACATAGGCAATGGCGCTTTGGTTTTTCTATGTTTGGCGTTGGTGAGATGGCGCACGTTGTGACCAAGCTTGTTAATTTCGTCACGGATGAGGCTTAATGGAGTGCTGTGGTGCAGGTTTCTGATGACAGCTCTGTACGCTCTTTCATGCTTCATCTGATAACTGAGGAATTCAACCTTGCTTGATTCCAGTGTACGGATTAACTTTTTGTAGTCCTCGACGCTAGTGGTCATTACGCGAACCTGACCGTCTCTGCCTGCTTTGTACGAGAAGTTATCGCTGTTAATGGTATCAACAATAAAGATTAACATGTCAGAGATGTCGCCAACGTGGGAAATAAAGATGGGGGGAGGCTTGGGGGCAGAGGTGCTGGGCTCACTTGAGCTCAGGTCGGATCCGGATGATGCCGACTCAGTTGACGAAGATCGCTTTTTTGTTGTAGCAGACTTCTTGCGTTTCACTTCAGGAGACGACTGCTTTCTCTTTAGTGGGGCAGACTTCCGGGCGACAATCTGCCACGAGACGGGTCCCGCAGCACTGCCGCTCGGCGCGACGTCGTTATCCATTCTGCAGGCCAAGATTGGCCGCGAACTGTAATCAGTTCCCTAGTGTGTCGAGAAATTTGATTTTCGGGAGCAGCCTTAAAATATGCACCGCGAAAATTTGGTTTAAAATGGTGCCTAAAGGTAGGCAACACTTCACTGATTTTTTATTAAGCCCGAAAGTTTGCCCTAATTTCTGCTTACTTTCTGATTGGCTGGCCAGCTAGAAAAGTCAACCGGGACTTTCTGAACATAATCCGCAAGTTGCCGACTTGAAGCACTTTTAACGTTGGTGTTTGTTTTTGTTTGTCTTTGTTTGTTTTGGTCGATGCTGATGAGAATCATCCACGGGCACATGCGTACACTTTGACCGTCACGATGCAACTGTCGCGTAAATTATAATATAAATTTTTTGATTTTTTAGGCACTTCACTCGTGTGATTATCAATTTGAAACCGGAGCAGAAAGAAAACACGTCCGAGATCCGTCAACAAGTTGACGAACTGCTTGCAAAAGGCTGTATCGAACCATCGAATAGTCCACACAGCGCGCCCATAGCTATGGTGAAGAAGAAAACGGGCCAATGGCGGTTGTGTGTGGATTTTCGACAACTAAACAGCAAGTCAAAAAAAGATGCGTATACACTGCCAAGAGTGAACCACATTTTGGATCAGCTCAGAGATGCACACTTTATAACAAGCTTAGACTTGAAAAATGGGTATTGGCAGATACCCATGGAAAAAGAGAGCCGGCCACTGACAGCGTTTACAGTTCCAGGAAAGGGATTGTACCACTGGAAAGTAATGCCGTTTGGATTGCATTCGGCTCCTGAAACTTTTCAGAGAGCTTTGGATCGCGTCATCGGCCCAGACATGATGCCGCATGCGTGTGCATATTTGGACGACATCATAGTCATCGGACGGACCAGAGAAGAACACATGGGAAATCTGCGCGAAGTTTTCAGGCGATTGCAAGCAGCAAACCAGTGCATAAACGTGGATAAGTGCGACTTTTTCAAAAAGGAGTTGAAGTACTTAGGCCACAGGGTGACCGAATAGGGCATCTGCACAGATCCGGAAAAGGTTGCTGCAATCGCAGAACTAAAGCCGCCCGGAAACGTGAAGGAGTTGAGGCAATATTCGGGAGTCGCATCATGGTACCGGCGTTTTGTACCAGACTTCGCGACGACTGTACACTCCCTAAACGACTTGCTGAAAAAAGGAGCCAAATGGGAATGGTCAGAAGAACGGCAAAAAGCATTTGAGACTATCAAAAGCCGACTGACACAGTCACCTGTATTGGCATGTCCCGATTTTTCGAAAACCTTTTGCTTGCAGACGGATGCAATAACTATGGCCTGGGTGCGATATTGACTCAACCATCGGACGAAGGTGAACGAGTAATGTCGTATGCCAGTAGAACACTCAACGGAGCTAAAAGGAACAATTCGGCTACCGAAAAAGAGTGCTTGGCCATAGTATGGGGTATTCGAAAACTGCGGCCGTACTTGGAGGGATACCATTTCGTCGTTTTCACCGATCACATATCTCTGAAGTGGCTCAATTCGATTGAGAGTCCATCGGGTAGGATAGCGCGGTGGGCGCTAGAACTACAACAATACGATTTTGAGATAAGAAACCGAAAGGGTAATCTCAATGTCGTAGCCGATGCATTGTCCCGACAGCCACTACAAGAGACATGTGGTAGAGTGGTCACAATAATCGACGGCATGGAGGAATCCAACGCAGGATGCAAATGGATTCAAAAGATGCGAGAAGAGATAAGGAAAAACCCCAGAAAATACCCGGACTACGTAGAGGAGAGCGGAAACCTTTACCGGCACATACCACATCGCGCAGGCAACGAGGAAGTGTCATCGTGGAAACTCTGCGTACCGAGCAGCAAGAGGAACCAGGTGTCGCTGGAGAATCACGACTCAGCAACAGCCGGACACCTCGGTAACAGGAAGACGATAGCGCGATTGACAACTCGCTATTACTGGCCCGGCTTGTACAGAGACACACGCGCGTACGTACATCGCTGCGAAATCTGCCAACTGTACAAGCCAAGTCAGATGGCAGCTGCTGGGAAAATGCTAACGCAGATACCGGAAGAGCCATGGAGCACAGTATGTGCGGATTTTGTTGGGCCCCTACCCCGGTCCAAACATGGAAATACGATGCTCTTGGTGTTTGTGGACAGGTTCTCAAAGTGGACAGAGCTGGTCCCTTTGAGAAGCGCTACAACCGCGTCGTTACAGAAAGGATTTCGCGAACGGATATTGGCCAGGTTTGGAGTGCCGAAAGTGCTTATAACGGACAACGGAGCGCAGTTTACGAGTAAGACTTTTAAGAGTTTTCTGGAAGAATGTGGGGTGCGACACCAGTTTACAGCACCATACACCCCACAAGAAAACCCAACGGAAAAGACAAATCGGACAGTAAAAAAAATGGTGGCGAATATGCCAAGGAAAATCAGCGGTGCTGGGACGAGTTGCTATCAGAGCTGTCTTTGGCCGTCAATTCGAGCGTGTCAGCATCTACCGGATACAGTGTGGCGTCTATTACGCAGGGACGCGAGCCGCGATTGCCAAACGCACTGTTCGATGGGGTCACAGTTGGAACCGGCAGGATCACGCAAACGCCCACCGAAAATGCCTCTAAGTTAAAGGAGGTATTTGAGGTAGTAAGACGAAGTCTTGAAAAGCCGGCCCAAGACCAGGCACGGCATTACAATTTGAGGAGACGGGCATGGAAGCCTGCAGTGGGCGACAAGGTTTGGGCGAAGCAACACCATTTGTCAAATGCAGCTGAGGGTTTCGCTGCAAAGTTGGCCCCGAAATTCTCTGGCCCATATACGATAACAAATTTCGTATCACCAGTGATAGCGAAGCTAAAAAGCAAACTGAGAAAAGGGAACGGACAGCTCACATTTGCGACTTGAAGCCGCATAGTGAGGAAGCGGACAAGGGGGAACGCATGTCGCATGAATCCGTTTTGGGTAGCACAAAACAGCAACAGCAGAAGTCATAATTTTTGTTTTTTTCTTCAAAGGGACCAGGTGAAATTATTTGAGGAGATAAAAGGGGAAAAAAAATAGAACCGTTTCTAAAAGGGGCCCAATAAGTTTTTTTGGGAAAATTTTTTTTGGTGGGGAAAAATTTAAAGGGGGGACCCTACGATTTCCCTGCCTACAAAACGTAAACAAACAAAAAAACGGAGAGATCTGAAAGCAAAAAATTGGGTTATTAAAAGGGTAAAGGTAGTATACTTCATTTACTCACCTGAGGTTATACCTGCGGAATCATAAGAAAATAAGGATTAGTTTGGAGTCAAATAAAGCGGGTTTGTTTTAAAAAAAAAAAAAAAAGGGAGGGTAATACATGTGCCATGACTGGTACATATATGCAAAAGGAAAAAAAAAAACAAACAAACAAACGCGGCGAATTATAAAAAAAAAATCCAGAGAGTGCGCTGACAAACATGGCGATTATAACGGTAAGGACACCGTTGA
The DNA here is from genome assembly GCA_018152825.1 of Scaptomyza hsui. Lineage (NCBI taxonomy): Eukaryota > Metazoa > Arthropoda > Insecta > Diptera > Drosophilidae > Scaptomyza > Scaptomyza hsui. The sequence goes on from JAECXO010000291.1 coordinate 85,448, forward strand.
TCACGCACTGATACAAACACACTTGAGTACTCACCAGAGGGTATAAAAGCGCTGGCTGCCATGCGTTCAGCCTCTTTGAGAAAAATCAACCGAACCGCAAACATGGAAAATTTGGAGATTGACAGCAGCGTGGGAGAGGCAGCACGCGGTCCGCGCATCCGTGCGGCATTGGAAGCACGCCGGGTAGCTCCAGCGCCCCGACGTGTCATACGGCGCAGGCGCGTTCCATTGCCACCAGTACGTCTGCCGTTTCACCCGCGTAGGAGAGTGGCACGCCGTCAGCGAGAACCGTCGCCTGACGTGCTCGTGCTGATGGCGTCGCCGATGCGGGACACGAGCGCTGAGGAACGGGTGCGCCAGGAGCGGGCCGCGGAGACTCAGCGCCGCTGGACACGGTGGTGTGCGGAGCAGCACTACCGGAAGGCAGAGGAGGAGGGCTGGGGTAAACGAAGGCGGTCGAGGGAGGAGTCCTCTACGGAGCCCGAGCCGGACACGGAGTCCGAGCTGGAGGATTGGGGGCATCCAGCAGCCCCACCGACGTCGCCACCAGAATCCCGACTGGCGAGGCCACCTTCGCCCACACCGATGGTCCGAGGGGAGGAGGAGTCGGTCATCGAGATTTCCTCGGAATCGGAGGCAGCTTGCGGCAGCTGCGACTCCGATGCGTACGTCGCCGCATATGTATCGTCGGCGGACGACGGTGCAACCTCGGCCGAGGAGGAGGACGCAGAGGAGACAAAGGAAAACGGCGGCGTGTTTAACGCGGACGACGACGCAGAGATGCGCGAGGGCGAAGCCGTCGGCGGGTTGAACGCGGAGGACGACGCGACGAGGGAAGCGAGACCGGAGGTAGAAAGGGAGCCCGAGGCCACGCAGGACGGAGGCATGACGGCAACGGCGACGAGACAGTCGCGATATGACCAGCGCCGCGGGAGCCATCGCCGGAGACCCTGGAGAAGGCACCGTGGGTGTGGCCCCAACCGGTCAGTGAGGCTACAGCGGCTGCCGAACAGCGCGTGCCGGGATCGCCTCCGCGTGGTGAGTCACCGCCTCCGCCCCCACGCTGGTCACCCATCCGGGTGAGGCCATCGTTGGGCCGGCAGGCCTCGTGCCCGGGTCCCACGCGGTCGGCCCGCCCGCCACTTCAACGCCAGCAGTCGGCGCCGAGCGGTCGCCCCACCTGGCGAGAGTTGGAACCGGACCAGTGGCCACCCGAGGTTGCAGCAGCGATGGGTCAGGGACCGACCAGGCGTTCGTGCCGCCTGGTATGGGTACACGGCCGCCGTTACCGGATAAGGGGGTCATCCGTGGGAACGCGCGTTTTCGCGTGCGATCCGTGAGCGCACGGATCCCAAAAACATGTAACGCGCACACAAAAAAAAATAATAATAATAAAAAAAATGGAAAAAAAATTGTATGTATTCATTCACTGACACCTGGAAAAAAGAGATAAAGAAGAAATGCAACACCGGCCGACGCTGGTAAGTATTGAAGAACGATACGTACCTGGGGCCAAGGGGGAAAATAAAGCCTGCGGGCACCGCGGTGCCCATCCTAGTTAAAAGAGAGGATGAATTAGTAACGGCAAAACTACTTTTTTTGCTTATATTTTTCAGCAACAAATTTGGTGCGTCATGTGGCGTCAGTGAGGAGTGGTTGTCGATAGCCGGCGTGATCGCCGCTATCGAATAAATATCGCCGATCATGGACGACATTAGGCTTCTTGGCATGGCATACGATGTCAACGACAAAGCACGCAGTGCAAAGCTGGTTGCTATGAGGGAAACGAAACACAACCCTAAACCGACGGCTATAAGTTCAGTGAACGGCCGTTGAGTTCAAATCGGCGCTGCGGATGGCGCATGTTCAAAATTTGATAATGCAGTGGAAGAATCCACTTCCGAGGAAAGAGGGGAGTGTGAGGAGCTGGGAATGCTTCTCACAAGAGGAGTATAATTCGGCTGGGTTGTTTTATGATTGTATGAAATAAATATATATATGTGGTATACATACATATATATATATATTTATAAATACATATAAGAAAATAAACAAAGCCGGCGGCCGAAAAACACATACAGCGAGACAGGCCGCGGCCGGACCCGAGTCGCGGCGAATTCGCATGCTGTCTCGCTCTGACGCCCGGTGTCAGCGCTTAGGTACGTGTCTCGCAGCTAGGATGGCTGGACACGTACCGTTAATGTGGAGGACAGAGTGCCGTTGGTGTGTGAGCAGTGCGATCACCGTTTATAGTGATCACTGTCATACCAACGGCGGGCGTGAGTCGCTACGGCCAGGCACCGTTGTTGCCAAGGGCCAAAATGACCATCACGCCACCTTTGCCCTTCCTTTGACATTGGCGCTGACAGGCCCCGATCCAGCGAGGCAGCAGCGCGTATAAAAAGAGCTGTCGACCGACGGCGAGGGACAGTAGAAATCGGAGTGATCACGCGAAAACCGAAATACGGCCGGTACGAGTATCAAAAAACGCGTCGAAGACAAGTGCGGAAGGATACAACGTGCCTCAGTGAAGTGGAAAAAGGACTACAAGGACATTTCAAGGACTTATGCTCAACGCGAGGAGCCAAAAGTAGTCCTAAGTGTTGGTGAACTATTATAAAGTAAATAGACTAAGTACGGTTTCGTGGCTGACTGAGGTCAAACGCTACGAAAGACTTGCTCTGTGGCTACGATTTGCAAGGCGAAGCCTGACCATCCGCGTGTCGAGTTAGTGTGCCTGGCGTAAGGCAAGGTGAAGCGCACGTACACCAGCGAGTAGGAGTGCTAATGGTAGCTTCTTGCGGAGACAAGAAAGCCAATAGCGAAACCTGGCGTAGCTGGCGTAGTACGCAACAAACCTAGTCCTGTAGGCGAGACTAAGTTCGATCGTTGACTGGCAGGAGAGCGCATTGTAGGTTGTGCCAAAGGCAAGGGTAATAGTACCGGGAGGCTAGTCCAGCACGCAGCCAAACTAGTTTTAAGAAAATACAACTGTAACAAAACAGATAAATAGTACGCAAAATTCAAATACATTTTATACAAATAAAATCCACCAAGTGTTCTAATTATCGCAGCGCCACAAATACAAATTTGTTGGCACGTACCCTCAGCACCGCAAGAGTTAGCTCAGCTTACACTCGGGACAAACCGAAGGTTCGTTACAAACTCTTCTACTGCATTTGCTACATCTACTTCATTTTATCCTCCTAAAGGCTATCTATATATATATTTCGCTTGTTTCAAACCACGACTCGCAAAATGTCCAATTCAGTCAGTTAAAGCACACTTTCCGAGCATCCCGTGTAAAATATTGTATGTAATCGTCAACTATTTTTAATTTCGACCTTCTTGATAAATTTTAAGTTTAATAAAAACATTTAATAAAAGAATAATAGTTTTTATATGTTGTATTTTATATTTATTTTTAATCAATGTTTAATTCATAAATTTTTTCTTAATAATAATAATAAAAATAATAATACAAATAATAATTATAGCAATATTATTTCAAAATAAGCAACATAGCTTGCAAATTTAAAAAAGAAATGAATTTTCTCTAATCTTCAATGCTTCCCTTTCATGTTGCAATTTTTCAATCTGCTCTTTTACTTCTTTTCTTTCTATTTTAACACTTTCAATGTACTCTTTATTTTCTTTTTATACCCCGAACCCATGAAATGGGTAAAAGGGGTATAATGTTTTTGTGCAAAAGTATGTAACAGGCAGAAGGAAGCATCTCCGACCCTATAAAGTATATATATTCTTGATCAGCATCAACAGCCGAGTCGATATAGCCATGTCCGTCTGTCCGTCTGTATGTATGAACGCGTCGATCTCAGAGACTATAAGACCTAGAGACTTCAGATTTTGCACATAAGCTCATCTAAGTCCTAGGCAGTACAAGTTTGTTTCTGATTTTCGATAACTATTTCCGTTTCCGATATACACATGAAATCGATTACAAAAATTTCTCGAATTTGGAAAATGTAAAAATGGGGGTTGAAATAATGGGTAACGATATAACTTTTCTGAATTTCATCGAAATCGGTTAAGAAACACCATAGATATCGAAGATTAAAGATTAGTCACAGATGCATACAGACAATGACTGTACGCGTTATGTACAGGGTTCGGGGTATCTCCTAGTCGGGAAATCTCGACTAAAGCCTTCTTACTTGTTTAATTTGTTTTTGATTTTTAAACATTCATTTTACTGTTTTGGTGTGGCTTGATATTTTAGTATGCAGCGATCGCTGCTGGCGCTTTTTAAAATTACGCTGACGCTGAATATTTTCTGTGGCTGACGCTCCTGCTGCCGCTGCTTTAGCTCGGCTATCTGCCGTGTAACGTCGTCAAAGGTTAGTCCCACAGTGCCGCTGCAACAGTGGGCTTGGTACCGCCGGGTTAGGAGCAACACCTCTAACCACAGACTCTGGTCGACTGATATGGCCATTGGGATCCTCTGGTTCCGTAGCTCTTTCGGGTATGGGGGGTTCGTTGCCAGGATCGACCAACGTACACAATCATTAAAAAAATAGGATCCCTACTGAAACTAATATCCACAGGAAACTTAACGTAAACCCGTTTCAAATACTAATAAACACTACCAAAACAACTAAGACTGAGAAAAGATCTGTTTTATCCCTATATATTTATTCGCCAACATTTATGTAACGGCCCCACGTTGGGCGTCAAAAAATACCTATGTAACGTGGTAGCCCTGTTAAGCCCCACGTTTCGGGCGTCACAAAATATGCGAGGTCTAAGCTGTTGATTGACCTTCGCCGTCTTTACCCTCCCAACCTGGATCTTCGGTGTGAATGATTCGGAAGATCCCCATTTTTAATCTACTCCTACCTCTTTTAGATAATTATGCCCTCCAGGAAATTACACACAAAAACTTAGCAATTCATTTTCTTATACGTTGACATGCGGAGTTTATTAAACACTACTTAAATTTAAATAAAAACATTTTATTTATTTATTTATACTTCATTTTTCTTCTTCTCTTTTAGCTTTAGCTTTTAATTATAAGTACTTGTTGGCAACGGCCTAACAAGGGAATTCTTAGTATTATTCTATTTTTTTTTTTAATTTTTTTCAACTTAATGCATCTCGATTAAAACGAGGCGAGCTTAACAAAGAGTGTCTCGCAAATTTAATATGTTTTATTATAATCTCTTCCAGAGAGCGATGAGAGCAAGAGCATAAAAATAACTCAAAATTAAAAAAAAAAAATCTAGGTTTCTATAATGGCAAAAGAAAACTAACCAAACATATACTGCGGAAAAATAATAATGATTAATGCAGAATAATAATAATTTTATATAATTCCCAAATATAATTTAAGCAACAATAAATTGCAATTAAATAAAAAAAATCAAATAAAAAGGCAATTAAAAAGGCAAATACCAATATGTAGACAGTTATAATTATACATATCCTTTAACTTTAATTTACTTTACGTTAATTCACTGTACTTTACGTGACTCGACCCACTGTGCGTTTGTTAAAAGCACTCAATTAAACATGTGCAAAGAACACGAATCACTCAAACGAAAAAAGCACAACAACAACCACATCTGCGCTTAGCCGGCACTTGCATAAAGAAGAGTGTGTAAGAGAAGCTTAACATATGTGCGAGGGCAATGATCGGAACAGCTGATCTGGTGGCTGCTTTACTTTTCACGGTAGGTTTTGGTTTTTTTCTTTAAGAGAAACTTACGTGAGCAATTCCTCGCAGAAAGGCCTTTCGAAGAGCTGCATGTATTTACGGGATTGATGTTTAATAGATAGATTTGCTTCTTTTGCATCCACTGTTAATTATTGGCTTTATGCTGCGGTCGTTGTCTTTGTACATATGTACACACATATGCTCATGCAGATATGTATATATGTCTGTCTTTTCATGTTTTTATGTGTTACACTAAGTTTTTAGGGTTTTGGTTATTTATCATTATTTCACTGCATTTATACTTTTAACACGTATACTTTTAGTTAGTGTTTCTTTGTCTATGCCATTTACAGGTTTTTAAAATATGTTTTCTAACTTTTAAAAAATTTCACTTGCAGCTTTAAGTACATCTTATTTATCAGAGATTTTGTGCGTGTCTCTTTTTTTGTTTGAAAACGACTTTGTTGCACACACAGGGATTTATTTTAAAATCACTCCGCCTTTGATATGCCCATGTTGCAGTTTTGGGGAAGAAGAAGCAGCGTTTAGTTGGCACACACAGTCTGCCGCGGGGACCTTGTCTTGGCGCTGTGTATAGTGCTTCCAGACGGGGCTTCGAAGATCGGCGAGCGGCGCAGCTCAAGCGGATCTCGAATGAACTTGTCCTCCGGAACTCACTCTCAAATGGGAAAATTCCACCGAGGCAACAAAAAAAAATGAATGCCGTCTCCCGCCGGTCACGATGCACCTTACCAGCCGGTGGGTAGTGCGTGTGGGCTGAGATGACGGCAAGTTGCAGGCACTTGGGGAGGGCAATTCCTAATTATCAAATGTTAAAAATTAGAAATTGTAAAAAAATAACTTCACTGGCACGTACCGGAACTATTTATCCGAACAAAATAGTTTTTAGGCGGCAAAATCGGGGTTGCCGGACAATGATGCGGTCGGATTTAGTTTTCCTTACTTATGGTTGGGTTGGCACATGCAATTTGCCAAAAAAAATTTAACACAAGCTCGTGTGCTATATATAGACCGACTTTTAAAAAGAAAGGTTAAACGCATGCTCACGTCGGCTTATAAACGCCGGCAGAGCTTTTCGACTGCGACAAACACAGAGTTATCTGCGTGGGCGTCGGCGCTTTAGTGCAGCGGCAAATTAGTGCAGCGATGATAACTTATCAATACTAATTGCATGCACGACAGAAAGCTGACAGCTATAAGACATTTTAGCCGCGTTCATTTGAATTGAAACTAACGACCGTTACACCACCCGATAATATCCCACCGTTAGGCGGAATATTAGCGGGAATTAGACACGTGTGTCTTTTGCATGAAAGGTTCCGATTTCTTTACCTTGCAAGTTCTCTAATATATAGAAACAACTTCCTACTTTTCTTTTAATACGGCATTTTAGAAATTGTGGGGCAAGTGCGAAAGTTCTCCAAAAGTCATGACCAAGAATGAGTTTCTGTTTGATTGATGGGATTACATACAACTTCATGGGTAGCTTCTGAGATTTATAAGTCATATCTACCTGTAACACTCCAACAATTTCTTGGCTTGCACCATCCGCTGTTCTAACATATGATTTCAGGGACTTAAATTCAGGGAATTTGGTATAATTTTTGTCAGCAAGCGAGGAACCAATGCAGCTTATGTTTGCTCCTGTATCTAACAGACCAAGTTCTGTAGAATCCAGAAACGAAACTTCAGCATAGCTTCGCATATCCTGCTGATTACTAAAAATAGTGGAGACAAATAATTTTTTTGTTCTCTTGACTTCATTGTAATATTGTCGCAATCGTATTGTACGATTGTTGACCCTAGGCTCTAAATTCTTAAATATTCGATTTTTCACTTCATTATAATTTTGCAGACGTGCAGCATAAGGCTGCTGATGCAAGGGAATAACTTGAGTTGCAGACTCAAAGTTGCTAACACTTGATAAAGGGTTAGGTAAATTCGGAGTTATAGCATCCTTTAGTTTTTTGGGGGCATCCGGTTTTGCGCGGGTGCACCCGACTGCCGGTTTTCCGACCGTTTACGTATACAATTCTGGCATTGGGGCTTATATATGTTTGGGGCACCACATCCATAGCAGAATATGCGCCTCTCGGCCAAACAATTTTCCCACACGGCCTATCTCCTCGCAGTTCCAACATTTAATATTGGTACTACGGAGGGCAGCAATTTCCGACTCAGCCACCGACTCTTCCTCTTTATCTGAGACAGATTCAGTAATGGCATAAACTTGTCTTCGGGGAAGAACAGCTTTTGGCTTGGCTACGTTCTCAACTCGAAAGTTAAGTTCGTATGACAAATTTTCACTCATTTGTACCAACCGGCGTAAATGACCAACTGAATGTACCGGCTGATAAAGCAGTTTCTCTCGAGTCTCAGGCAACAAGTTATTTTTTAAGATCTCGATTAATTCTTCCTCGTCAATTCTCACGGAAGATTTATCAATCAGACCCGCAACAGCATCGTGAAGCAAAAGGTTCACCTTGTTTCTGCTTTCTGGCTCTAATTAATTCTTTGCTCATAAAATCTGATCTATAATCACGATATTGCTGTCGAAGAGAAACACACAAATCTGACCACATTATTCTATCCACTTGTTTGTGGTAGCGCCAGTACCAATCACGAGCTTTACCTGTGAAAAGTACATATATGTATTTACATAAGGCTGTGAAGTCGCTGTCCAAAGTTTCATCGGTCAGAGACTTTACCCGATAGATAAACTCTTCTACTCCTAAACCATCAACAGAACCATCAAAGTGTAGATTCCATTTCTGGATAATCTCAGCTGCTTTGGGATTTGGCTGTGACGATCTATTTGCAGAGAACCTTGCATCACTGTGCACGGGTGTGACTTGTCTATCACTAGGAACGGAATGATTACTACTATTTAAGGATGACACCACTCTAATGACCGTTTGTTCTATCATGTTCTGGATCAGAACATAATCTATTGGGGTGTTATCTCTAGTGTAATTGCGTCCTCGGGCTGGCCTACCTCTCCCTCGAGTAGCATTGGCATTTGGGGGAGCAACGACTCCAGGGTTGTTGCTTTGGCTACCATCAAGCACAGACGAATGCGAACCACTAACATTCAGCAATGGAGGCTCTAAGTCTTGCTGGACAATAGGGTTTGGTTGTTGGACTCTATTTAATGCTCGAGAAAGTTTCGAGTAATAGCTCTTTGCGCAACTGGTGCAGTGCGAGGAGCGGGTTGCTTTATTTGGGGCGAACAATTACCAACGACGAGTTTGGGCTCACGAGGAGCTATCGGAGCCTGACAAATAAAACAGAATGGATTTTTTTCTAGCCAACTTTCCAAGCAGGTCTTATGAATAACATGCTTACAAGGGCTAAACAAGCATGGCTGTGTATTTTCCATGTCTTGGCTACATATGGCACACTGATTCATATTTTGAACCAGTTCCGGTTCATTTCGATTCGGGGAGTGACTAACTGGCATTTCCATATTAAACTGATTTCCTGGGTTTGGGCATAATTTTTTTACTTAAAAGGTAGAAGGATTTAAGGCGATATAAATTTAAAAGGACGAAACAGTTGGGTTTATTGAAACTAATGGATAGAATTTAAGTCAGCCGATTTGCTAATATAGCATAACATGACGGCAAGGATACGCTAGGCAGCATGATCACAAGTTCTCGTCAGATCTCACTAACAATTTGCAAATCAGTTAACGAACTTCCCATCTTTTATCTAGCTTTACTTTCCACACTTAATCTTTTTAAGATAATAAGAAGAAAAATGTATCACTAGCAATCAGTACTGGTATCCTGACAGAATACGCAATATTCTGGAATTGCTTGTGACAATCCGACAACTCATCCTCTTCAAAAGGCAAGTGCTCAAAGCATAAAAACAAAAACGAGCGTAATTTTGTGCAGATTTTCTTTTTTTTTTTCTTATGATAGCCGATGTTATTTGCTATCGCTTTCATATTTGGGTGAATACAATATTAAAATCGCGGCTTAGTATCCAATCCGAATAACTAGGTTCGCAGACATTAATAATTGCTATACAATCCTTTATCTCAACTTGCGGGAGTTAAACTTGAAAAAATCTGAACAACATCAGCATGCGCAAGGGCGTATTCAGGGGGGGGCCTATGGGGCAGCAGCCCTAACCTACTGTCGGCAATTTTTTTTGTGCGTTGGTACATTATCATAAAAAATTAAATAAATTGTATTTAAATAAAAATATGATTTATAATATTATAAATATTAAAAATGAACTAATAGGCTGTTTCCACTACGGTCGCATCCACGTCCGCGTCCGAAAATCAATAAACGCGCGTTAAAGCCTATACAAAAAGCATAGGCAGTTAGGTATGGGAAGAAGTCGCGTTCATATTGGACGCAAAAAACAATGGAAATACCATTACAAATGATCGATAAATCGTTTACGCGGACGTGGACGCGACCGTAGTGGCATACATATCGGCGAAATAGTATTTGTCGATCGTTTTTTCACCATCAATAGCTTTTGATATTTTGCCAGCCCTATCATATTTGCTAAACAGATGTTTACCATTATTGAGAGTAGAATATTGGGAATAAGTTTGATTGGGAATAGTAATATGGATATTAGAAAATTTTTTAATAGCACAACAGGTAAGTAATGGTTTTTCTGCGTAATGTTATTTTTATAACATTTTTAAATACGTATGTGTTTTTTTTTGTAGCGAAATTAAAGAGAAGACTGAGCTCGAGTAGCAGCAACTCAAGTGAAGAGAGCCGCGATGGAGACATTACGGTGGATGGTTGCCATGTAAACGATATTGGCAAATGGGTGTCCGTAGTAAGCACGATGAAAGCGGAGCAGAAAAAGGAGCTCTTAAAGAATTGTTAGCAGCCCGACCAAAATTATAATTTTGCAGCTGATGCGACTCACTTAAAAGAAAATTTAATTGGCCCTGGCTGGAATTGTATAAGCCGTGGTTGGTATACTCACGCCGGTTGAAAGGAGCATTTTGCTTACATTGCGTGCTATTTAAGCCTCTGAATAACCCGGGCAAAACTTTGTCGTTTATTGTGCGCCCCTTTACACAATACAAAAACGTGCATGAATACTGCCAAGCTCATGCATCAAGCAATCCGCACAAAGAGGCTACACAATCAGCAATGTTATTCTTAAATCAAACACCTGTTGATTAGCAAATGCAAAGTGGTCATAACAAAATAATTGCAGAAAACAGAAATATTTTAAAATCTATTATTAACACAGTATTGTTTTGTGGAACCCATGACCTTCCTCTGCGTGGTAAATCAAATAATGAAGGTAATACAAGTATTTAACAAAAAATATAAAAAATATTTTTCATCTTTACACTATTTTAAAGGTGTTTTGCATGATCTTTTAATGATGAAAATATCAGCTGGGGATGGAGCACTAAAAAAACATTTTGTGGATGGAAAACAAAACGCCACGTACACGAGTCCACACATCCAGAATGAAATTTTGGACATTTCGGGGAAAATAATCCGAAATTACATCTGCACAGATTTAAAGAAAGCTTCTGCCTACAGCATCTTGGCGGATGAGACTGCAGACGCGGCTGGTAACGAGCAGCTTTCGATAGGAATCAGATTTTTCGACCACAACAAACAGCTTATTCGTGAGGAATTTGTTGGCTTTGTCGAACTGATGACAATGGATGCAGAAACCATCGCCGACAATATCAAAGCTTTTATTGCAGAATTAGACTTAGATCCAGCAAAATGTGTCGGGCTTGGCTTCGACGGGTGCGCTACAATGGCAGGCAAGACTAGTGGTGTACAAAAAAGATTAAAAGGCACATTTCAAAAAAGTTTTTTTTATACATTGCGCCAGTCATCGTCTCAATTTGGTTGTCAATGATCTTAATTCGGTCCCCGAAATCCGAAATACCATTTCTACCATTAAAGATATTATAAATTTTTTCAAAGAGTCTCCCATTCGCAAAAAATACGCTCCAAATGTACATTCGTTTGCGAAACACGTTGGTCCGAGAAGTACAAAAGTATGAGCGATTTTAAATTCTTTTATTGCGATATAATAGATGGATTGGAAAAGTTGTGCACAGAAGGCAATGCTGGCACAAGAAAAGTTGCCTTTCAGCTACACAGTGCTTCTACTAAAAGCGTTTTTCTAATTTGTATGTGCATAATTGCAAAATACTACAGTCTTCTCCAACCAGTGGTGAATTTATTGCAGGCCAAAAACAACAATATAATTAAATGCAGAGAACACCTAAATCATATTTTAAATGTTTTTGAAAAACATAGAGCAACATCTGAAGTTGAATTTGAAATGATTTTTAAAGAGTGTGAAAAGTTGGCTGAGAATGCTTCATTCAATATTTGCGTGCCTAGAGTTGTTGAAAAGCAAACTAGAAGAAAAAATCCTCCATTCACGACAACAGAAGAATATTACCGCCGAGCAATTTTCATACCCTATCTGGATTCACTCATAACATCCATAAGTGACCGATTTCCCAAAGAAAATAATGCAGCTTTAGATCTCGCAGTCCTAAGTCCAATGCATCTTAAGACCATAAGCCTAGACCAACTTCAGGATCAACTTTTGCGTGCAAGCTCTTTTTATAATTTGGAAGGTATTGAAAATGAGCTTGAACTTTGGCATATATATTGGAATGAAGAAAAGAAAACGACATAGATTTGATATTTGCTTATAACAAAACAGATTTTTATCCGAAGATTAGAGAAGCATTGGAAATTTTGTTAGCAATGCCCTCTACAACTGCAACGGTGGAAGGATCTTTCAGTACTCTTAGAAGAGTTAAGACGTGGCTGAGAACATCTATGGGAGAAAATCGTTTAAATGGTAATAAAATAATAAACAAAATTTTGTCTTATTACATGTATTTTTTTTTCCAGGATTGTGTATGCTAAGCACCCATAGGGCCTTAGTAAAGGAGAAAATGACTGATCTGGAGGAGAGAATTTTGGAGGAGTTTTCAGCAAATCCAAGAAGGCTGTTATTTTCATAAAAAAAAATTTTGGCCCCACCCTACATGAGGACCTGGCTACGCCCTTGAGCATGCGTGATAACCAAACTAATTTAAAAAAATCTTTACACAATCGGGACGTGTGGCCACTGAACCGGTTTTTGTGGACTAAGTCCACAAAACACAGCCTAGAAAGCCCCACGGGTTGGGCGCCAAAATAATTATGTAACGTCGTCAAAGGTTTGTCCCACAGTGCCGCTGCAACAGTGGGCTTGGTACCGCCGGGTTAGGAGCAACACCTCTAACCACAGACTCTGGTCGACTGATATGGCCATTGGGATCCTCTGGTTCCGTAGCTCTTTCGGGTATGGGGGGTTCGTTGCCAGGATCGACCAACGTACACAATCATTAAAAAGAATAGGATCCCTACTGAAACTAATATCCACAGGAAACTTAACGTAAACCCGTTTCAAATACTAATAAACACTACCAAAACAACTAAGACTGAGAAAAGATCTGTTTTATCCCTATATATTTATTCGCCAACATTTATGTAACGGCCCCACGTTGGGCGTCAAAAAATACCTATGTAACGTGGTAACCCTGTTAAGCCCCACGTTTCGGGCGTCACAAAATATGCGAGGTCTAAGCTGTTGATTGACCTTCGCCGTCTTTACCCTCCCAACCTGGATCTTCGGTGTGAATGATTCGGAAGATCCCCATTTTTAATCTACTCCTACCTCTTTTAGATAATTATGCCCTCCAGGAAATTACACACAAAAAACTTAGCAATTCATTTTCTTATACGTTGACATGCGGAGTTTATTAAACATTACTTAAATTTAAATAAAAACATTTTATTTATTTATTTATACTTCATTTTTTCTTCTTCTCTTTTAGCTTTAGCTTTTAATTATAAGTACTTGTTGGCAACGGCCTAACAAGGGAATTCTTAGTATTATTCTATTTTATTTTTTTTAATTTTTTTCAACTTAATGCATCTCAATTAAAACGAGGCGAGCTTAACAAAGAGTGTCTCGCAAATTTAATATGTATTATTATAATCTCTTCCAGAGAGCGATGAGAGCAAGAGCATAAAAATAACTCAAAATTAAAAAAAAATATCTAAGTTTCTATAATGGCAAAAGAAAACTAACCAAAAATATACTGCGGAAAAATAATAATGATTAATGCAGAATAATAATAATTTTATATAATTCCCAAATATAATTTAAGCAACAATAAATTGCAATTAAATAAAAAAAATCAAATAAAAAGGCAATTAAAAAGGCAAATACCAATATGTAGACAGTTATAATTATACATATCCTTTAACTTTAATTTACTTTCGTTTACTTTACTTTCATTCACTTTACGTTAATTCACTGTACTTTAAAGGACTCGACCCACTGTGCGTTTGTTAAAAGCACTCAATTAAACATGTGCAAAGAACACGAATCACTCAAACGAAAAAAGCACAACAACAACCACATCTGCGCTTAGCCGGCACTTGCATAAAGAAGAGTGTGTAAGAGAAGCTTAACACATGTGCGAGGGCAATGATCGGAACAGCTGATCTGGTGGCTGCTTTACTTTTCACGGTAGGTTTTGGTTTTTTTCTTTAAGAGAAACTTACGTGAGCAATTCCTCGCAGAAAGGCCTTTCGAAGAGCTGCATGTATTTACGGGATTGATGTTTAATAGATAGATTTGCTTCTTTTGCATCCACTGTTAATTATTGGCTTTATGCTGCGGTCGTTGTCTTTGTACATATGTACACACATATGCTCATGCAGATATGTATATATGTCTGTCTTTTCATGTTTTTATGTGTTACACTAAGTTTTTAGGGTTTTGGTTATTTATCATTATTTCACTGCATTTATACTTTTTACACGTATACTTTTAGTTAGTGTTTCTTTGTCTATGCCATTTACAGGTTTTAAAAATATGTTTTCTAACTTTTAAAAAATTTCACTTGCAGCTTTAAGTACATCTTATTTATCAGAGATTTTGTGCGTGTCTCTTTTTTTGTTTGAAAACGACTTTGTTGCACACACAGGGATTTATTTTAAAATCACTCCGCCTTTGATATGCCCATGTTGCAGTTTTGGGGAAGAAGAAGCAGGATTTTGGTTGGCACACACAGTCTGCCGCGGGGACCTTGTCTTGGCGCTGTGTAAAGTGCTTCCAGACGGGGCTTCGAAGATCGGCGAGCGGCGCAGCTCAAGCGGATCTCGAATGAACTTGTCCTCCGGAACTCACTCTCAAATGGGAAAATTCCACCGAGGCAACAAAAAAAATGAATGCCGTCTCCCGCCGGTCACGATGCACCTTACCAGCCGGTGGGTAGTGCGTGTGGGCTGAGATGACGGCAAGTTGCAGGCACTTGGGGAGGGCAATTCCTAATTATCAAATGTTAAAAATTAGAAATTGTAAAAAAATAACTTCACTGGCACGTACCGGAACTATTTATCCGAACAAAATAGTTTTTAGGCGGCAAAATCGGGGTTGTCGGACAATGATGCGGTCGGATTTAGTTTTCCTTACTTATGGTTGGGTTGGCACTAGAGATGCCACGAGTATTCGGCAACTATTCGGTATTCGGCCTATTCGGCCACTTTTTGCTATTCGGTATTCGGCCGAATAGTACGTACTATTCGGCCGAATACCGAATAGCAAATTATGTAGAAAGAGACATGTTTTTATATCTAAATTTATGTATTTAATTCAAAATAACAACATTTTAATATTTAAAATTTATTAATGGTAGGTTGTGATGTATGAAAATTAGCTTTTCAGCATTGTTTGCTAGCAAACGATTGCGCTTTTCGTCATAAATGTTTCCAGGCTCGGAAAATAATCTTTCACTGTAAACGCTGCTTCCAGGAGAAGAAAGGTAAATTTTCGCGAATTTTGAAAGGTTAGGATATTGTTTTTCATTTGCCGACCACCACTTATAAGGATCGGCCTTCCGGTCTATGCGAACTGTTTTCAAATAAAAGTCTATTTCGCTTGCCACAGCATTCTTCTCTACATCCTCCTCATTATTGGCATTTCCCAAATTGTCCGAAGCGACTTCTTCAAAACATTCCCAGAAGCTGTCGTGCATTTTACCAGTACTATCATTTTTATTTAAGTTTCTCTTTTTTACGGGCTGGAGATGAATCATCATCGGTACTACTTTGTTCGTCGCAACTTTTTTTTAGAGCTTCTAAGAGAATTTTTTGTTTTGCTCTTTCTGTTTGAACTAATCCCAGAAAACTCGTTTAAAGCGAGGATCGAGGAAGGTTGCAACCAGATATTTGTTTTTGTCGTCGAAGGTGAATCGCCTTTCTAGCTCGGCCTGCAGTGTAGATCTCAACGTGATTAAATTTTGTACCTTCTCAGAAGTCTCTGCTTTTCCCAGATATTTTAATAAAGTAACTGCATGTGGAATCACTTCAGAGATGCAAGATATACCTGAGCTAGTTATTTTTGT
Source organism: Scaptomyza hsui (assembly GCA_018152825.1). Classification (NCBI taxonomy): domain Eukaryota; kingdom Metazoa; phylum Arthropoda; class Insecta; order Diptera; family Drosophilidae; genus Scaptomyza; species Scaptomyza hsui. The sequence goes on from JAECXO010000291.1 coordinate 101,584, forward strand.
TATTTCTTCGAATGGTTTGAGAAGATTGATACATTGCTCCAATAGTTCCCATTGAGCATGTGTCAGATTTATTAAAGTTTCATGATCTGTTATGTACAAGGAGACAGCTCGCTTTTGTTTTAATAATCGCTCCATTAAATAATATGTAGAATTCCAGCGTGTGCTCACATCTTGTACTAGTTGGTGGTTTGGCAAGTTAAGTTCTTGTTGAATAGATTTAAGTTTCTCCTCTGCTAAGCCAGAATGATTAAAATGGGTAACAATTCGTCTCGCAGCAGCTATCATCTGTTGTACTTCTGGTTGAGATTGTAGCGAATGATCTATAGCTCGTTGTAGTGAATGAATAAAGCACCTGCCTGAATAATATCCTGCATCTCGCACACCTTTTATCATATTAGAGCCACTATCATGGACAAGTAAATGGAGCTTGGATTGAGGAATATTCCATCTTTCTGTAATAGCATTGAGTTCTTTTGCAATATTGATACCAGAATGTGAGCCAGGAAATGATTTCATAGCTAAAACACAATGTTCCAGAATGAACTCTGGAGATATCCAGTGCGCAGTGAAGCTCAGAAAGCTCTCGTTATTGTGCTGGCATGTCCATATATCGGATGTCACTGATAATGCTGCTGCCTGTGAAATACTGGCTTCTATTTTAGCACAAATTCTGTTGTATATATCCGGAACAATTCTCTCGGTCATGTAAGTGCGACCAGGTATTTTATAATTGGGCACAGCGTTTGCCATAAGTCTCTGAAATCCAACTCGTTCCACAAGTGAGAATGGTTCGTTGTCCAAAGCAATCATTTCGCCAATCAAGAAATGATATTTTATTGATTTCGGATCATTAATGTCCCAGAGCAATTTCCTTTCTGATGTTTCCTTCAGTGTGAGCTGCCGTTCTTTTGATTTGGACGTTCCAGGTTCTGCTGGCATCTTGGCATCGGTAGAAGTAGAAGTACCGCCCACGTTGCTGCCACTTGTCGATGAAACATTAATTAAAGCAGCGTATTTGTCAGCATGTTTAGTTTTAAGATGGTTTTTTAAAGAGGTTGTAGCTGTATATAAAAAATAAACATAATATTATTATAAAATAATAATATATAATATAAATAAAACTATTTCGAATTAATTAAATGAACCTAACGTTTTACTTACTTGCATTTTTTCCTTCTCCGCCTCTTGAGATCTTGATGCTACATAACAAACACTGGGCAAGTTTATTATTTTCACTACAAATCTTATAATATTCCCATATGGGCGATTTTTTATTAACCGGTGTCATTTTATAAGATTTTTGACGAAAAAACAATTCAAAATGAACTAAGGAACAAACTTCTTAGCAAAATACGTTTGAATTTATTATTTTACTACACTTGCTAGTCAGCTGTTACACATAGTCAGCTGTTACACTTGAAATGGTACTGTTAAGTCCAAAAATCGAGTAACAATATGTTAGTATCGATTCTGTTAAAGCATTGTTCAGTGCTCTGTAATGTAACTTTTAAATTTTCTACGCGCCCCCACCAAGCACGTACTTCGCGCCGAATATTCGGCGGCCGAATATTCGGTATTCGGCCGACAGCGCTGCCGAATATTCGGTATTCGGTATTCGGCCAAATCACTATTCGTGGCATCTCTAGTTGGCACATGCAATTTGCCAAAAAAAATTTAACACAAGCTCGTGTGCTATATATAGACCGACTTTTAAAAAGAAAGGTTAAACGCATGCTCACGTCGGCTTATAAACGCCGGCAGAGCTTTTCGACTGCGATAAACACAGAGTTATCTGCGTGGGCGTCGGCGCTTTAGTGCAGCGGCAAATTAGTGCAGCGATGATAACTTATCAATACTAATTGCATGCACGACAGAAAGCTGACAGCTATAAGACATTTTAGCCGCGTTCATTTGAATTGAAACTAACGACCGTTACAGCCGCTGCTGCTGCTGTACCAACTGCTCCAGCTGCTGCTGATGCAACTGGTCCTGCTGCTGCTCATGCAACTGCTCCTGCTGTATCAACTGCTCCTGCCGCTGCTGTAACTCAGCTGACTGCCTCTGCTGCTGCTGATGCAGCTGCTCCTGCTCCTGCCGCTGCTGTAGCTCAGCTATCTGCTGCTGCTGCTGCTGTATCAATTTCTCCTGCTGCTGCTGTAGCAGTTGATGCTGCTGCTGTTGAAACAGCTCCTGCTGATGTTGTAATACACTGGGATGCTGCTGTGGCAGAATCAGCTGCTGCTGCTGTTGCAACAGCTCCTCCTGCTGTGGCAGAATCAGCTGTTGCTGTTGCAAAAAATATTGCTGCTGTGGCCGCTGCTCCACTGGACGTTAAGGTTAGGTTAGGTTAGGTTAAGCCGGCAGACCCTCCCTAAGGAGTGTCACACATAGACCACTTGGGGTCCTTAGTGAGGCCGGTGTGGAGAAGGTAAGGACTATAGTATGTTGTCCTGTGGCGTGTGTGTGTCCCTTGCGAAGTCAAGAAGCTTCTTGGGCTCTTGGCTGCTCACTTCTTTTGGTTGCCTCTCTCTTGCCTGGTTCTCTGCATTTCCTGCATTCATCGTTGTCGAGTAAGCCTAACTTCTGCAGTGGTCAGGGAGTCTGTATGATAGTCTCATAAGCTCATCTAAGTCCTAGGCAGTACAAGTTTGTTTCTGATTTTCGATAACTATTTCCGTTTCAGATATACTCATGTGAACGATAGCATAAAAATATCGAATATCGAAAATCTGAAACACGTTTTAGAAACTGGATGCAAAATAATGAAAATCTGCAAAAATTTTATCGAAATCAATTGAGAAACACCAGAGATATCGAAGATTGAAATTTAGTCACAGATGCACACCGATAATGACTGTAGGCGTTATGTACAGGGTTCGGGGTATCTGCTAGTCGGGAAATCTCGACTAAAGCCTTCTTACTTGTTTTTTATACCCCGAACCCATGAAATGGGTAAAAGGGGTATAATGGTTTTGTGCAAAAGTATGTAACAGGCAGAAGGAAGCATCTCCGACCCTATAAAGTATATATATTCTTGATCAGCATCAACAGCCGAGTCGATATAGCCATGTCCGTCTGTCCGTCTGTCCGTCTGTCTGTATGTATGAACGCGTCGATCTCAGAGACTATAAGACCTAGAGATTTCAGATTTTGCACATAAGCTCATCTAAGTCCTAGGCAGTACAAGTTTGTTTCCGATTTTCGATAACTATTTCTGTTTCCGATATACACATGGAATCGATTACAAAAAAATCGCGAATTTGGAAAATGTAAAAATGGGGGTTGAAATAATTCATCGAAATCGGTTTAGAAACATTAGAGATATGGAAGATTGAAATTTAGTCACAGATGCATTCAGACAATGACTGTACGCGTTATGTACAGGGTTCGGGGTATCTCCTAGTCGGGAAATCTCGACTAGAGCCTTCTAAGTTGTTTTTTTTTGAATTGGAAGAGACAATATGATAATAGTTGATACTGATAATATATATATTGCTTTCATTATCCATTATCCCGTAGCTCGAGAATGCAAAAACAAAATGTATGCATTGCTTATCGCATATTCTGTCTGGCTCACGACTGCGACGCTGCAGCGTCGCTGGTTGTTGTTTTCGTACCGATCTCAAGAGGGACGCACGCTGAGCGGAAAGTTTAAAATGAGCAAACAACAAGTAAGGAAGGCTATATTCGGCATACCGAATATTATATACACTTAAAACGCCAACTTGTTATTTTCATAGTAAAATCTTTAAAAAGATCTTGTTTTTGTATGGCATCTATATAGCTTTAAAACTGTGGGACTAGTAAGCATAAGTAAGCTCGCGATGCTCTTCAAGAATACAAATACTTGATGGGGTCGGACATGCTTCCTTTTATGCGTTACACATTTCATGACAAAATTAAAATACACTTTTCAAGAGTATACAAAACACGCAGACATAACGGTAAAAGTTTGATCGCGAGCGAGCTTACAAAAACAAAATACAAGCATTTTTCGCGAACCAGAACAAGCAGATAATTGCAAAAACAAAATGCACACAAGAAGCTAATAGCATTAAGCAGGTATACATAGAGGAGTCAATGCGCGAAAAAAAAAATGCTTTGCGGAGGAGCCACCAGCATTCGGCTGCTGAAAGCAGCGAGCCGATCGCAAATATTGCAGACCATTTGCGTAGCTAAAAAAGTGCAAGTCATTCATGCCCCGGCGCTTGACTCGGTACAGATGGAGTGCCAGCAATTTGCTGTGTATACGTCTGTATGTCAGCGACGTGATCGCCGTTAGGTGTATATACATATGTATGTATGTTTCTGTATGCTGTTGGCTCTGAGCGGCTGTATATTGTGGAAGGGGGATAGCAGCAGCAGAGTGCAAACAACAACAACACATGTGCATGTTTTCTGTATTTGGTGGCTTCGAGCTCAAATGAAGCAAAAATCATTAGGGCGAATGTATACCTAAATACACATATATATGTGTGTGTGTATGTGGCTCTCAAGTGTGTGTGTGTATGTGTATGTTCATGTGCAGCACATTTGAATGTATGCACACACATTCCGAAAGAGTATTCAGAATTGTGCTTGATGCAGGTCAAGAATAGCCAAGGCAATTGCTACGCATACATTCAAATGTGCTGCACATGAACATACACATACACACACACATTGATATGCGTTGCTAGAAAAGTAACAAAATCCCAAATAACTTGAGAGCCACCAAAAACTAAAAAAACATGCATGCGCACATACACACAAACATATATATGAGTATGTAGGTATACATTCGCCCAAATGATTTTTGCTGCATTTGAGGTCGGAGCCACCAAATACAGAAAACATGCACATGTGTTGTTGTTGTTCGCACTCTGCTGCTGCTATCCCCCTTCCACAATATACAGCCGCTCAGAGCAAACAGCATACAGATACATACTCTCATATATACACCTAACGGCGACGAAGCGTTGGAAAATTCAGCGCCTGGTTCTCTTACCGAAGCCTGGCAAACAGCTCGAGGATCCAGCAGCTTATCGTCCGATCTGCCTGATCGACACTGTCGGTAAGCTACTCGAGCACCTAATTTGTACCCGGCTTGATAGCGCCATTGCTGCTGCTGGTGGAGTTTCACCGCAGCAGTACGGCTTTCGCAAAGCGAGATCTACGCTGGATGCGATCGGCAAAGTAGTCGAGTTAGCTTCGGGAGCGATCGCCGGAAGTAGATGCAAGGTAGGCGCCAAGAAGTACTGCCTGGTGACAAATGGGGCTGCATCCTGGAGTACCTACTGAGGATAAGCAGAAGCTACTTCAAGGATAGAATCCTAAGGTATAATACCAGCGAGGCGACAGAGGAGCACCAGGTATCTGGAGGCGTGCCACAAGGGTCGGTACTGGGACCTCTACTGTGGAACGTCATGTATGACGGCGTTTTTCGTCTACCAATGCCTGACGATGTTCACCTTGTGGGCTTTGCTGACGATGTGGCGATAGTGGTCGTCGCCAAGGAGCTCAACGCAATAGAAGAATAGTGCAACCTAGCCATCGCGAAAACTACACAGTGGCTCTCTCCTGTAGGACTGCAGATAGCACCCCAAAAAACGGAGGCTGTGCTCATTAGCAGCCAAAAAGCTGTAGAGACAGCTACCATCACCGTGGCAAATACTTCAGTCAAGTCAAAGAGGGCAATTAAATACCTGGGCGTGATGCTGGATACCAGGCTATGCTTCAAGGAGCACTTGGAGTACGCTAGCACAAAGGCCGCCATATTAAATCATGTAATCTCGCGGATCATGCCTAATACGCGAGGCCCAAAGCGGGCGCCGATATGGCAACCAGGTTGCCGCTTTGACAGCTACACCCGCGGATTGAGAGCTACACACCGCCTTGGAGCGATCAAAGTATGCAGCGGTTTCAGAACCATCTCGGATGACGCATGTGTGGTTCTGGCTGGAGTAGCACCCATAGCCGAGCTGGCTAGAGAAATCTCGGAGATCTACGAGGGAACACACGGCAAGGAACTTTCCGCTCACCAAAAGCTGGCAGTGCGCACTGCGGCCAAAACGCGCACCTCGGAAAACTGGCAGAGGCAATGAGATGCGTCTAGCAAAGGGCGTTGGACATATCGCCTCATCCCGAGCATTCCAGCGTGGCAGAACAGGCGGCATGGTCAGCTGAATTATTACATCACCCAACTTCTAAGTGGACATGGGTGCTTCCGAGCATACTTGCACCGATTTGGGCATGGAGTGCCCCGTTCTGCACCTTTTGTGGTGACAGTTTTGTTGAGGATGCCGAGCAGGTCTTGCTTCACTGCGGACGCTTTAACGGGCTTCGAGATGATCTGGAGAGGGCTTTCGGCTATAGCATCGAGGTGGACAGCCTCGTGAGATTGATGCTGGTCAGCGGCGCTAATTGGGAAGCGTTCAGCGTGTTTGCGGCGGCCGTCATGACTGAGTTGCGCAAGGCTGAGCGCGAGCGTAGAGGAGTAGTGGAGTAGGTGGAACACAGGCATTAGCGACGCATTACCTCACGGCCGTACCGCTTATATCATGTTCCGCTTATATTACCTTATATTTAGTTAATGTATATATAGGATAATTAATAAATGAATATAAAAAACACTTAACGGCGATCTTGTCGCTGACATACAGACGTATACACAGCAAATTGCTGGCACTCCGTCTGTATCGAGTCAAAATTTGCGATCGGCTCGCTGCTTTCAGCAGCCGAATGCGGGTGGCTCCTCCGCAAATTGGACCAATTAGGCTATTGGATTTTTTGCGTTTGACTCCTCTATGTATGAGTGCTTAGTGCTAATAGAAACACAGCAACACAAAAACATTTAGATGCATTGTATGATATTCTATCTATGTATGTAGATCAGGGGTCGGCACGCATACACTCACATTTTTTCAGCGCGCCGTCAAAAAGACGAAGGCAAAAACGTTTCTTGCTTCTCTGCCGCTGCGGCAGCCGAGCTACTGTGCATAGGCTAAGCCATATCCAGAAACCGGTTTCTCTGCCGCTGCGGCAGCAGAGCAACAGCCGAGCAATTGTGCATAGGACACACGAAGTTTCTGCGCTATGCATAGCCTATGCGTGTGCCGACTGCGCTGCTCGAGACATTTTTCACAGTGCATACGACGCTGCCGGTCCCTGATGTAGATATACTCAATTTTATTAAAGCTATGAATGTAGTCATGCAGCTCTCTAGTACATACATACATATGTACATACGATTCAATGATAAACCATGGAGAGCAGTGTTTATTGACCGTTTTATTGAATTGTGCATAACATTGTAATACAATACAAACAATTGTAATAATATTAGTAGCGATTTGTGAAAGAAAAAATGAGTGAAAGGAAAAGAGATTATCCCAGCGGAGCTACGAAAAGAAAAAGTAAACAGAAAAGGGAGGAGGTCATTAAAAAAGTGCCCAAAATTTCTTCATTTTTTCAGAGTGCTTTAGATGGCAAAAGTAAGTACTACCCAACCCATTCATCTTATTTACCTTTTGAAATTAATCAAAACATTCGATTTTTTTTTTTGACAATTATATTTTCCGATTCTTCTGATGCACATTCTTCATCAGATGTGCATCCGGAAATTGAAGAAACCCAAGAGCACTCTCCATCGGATGTCCATCCGGAAATGGTAGAAACCCATGTCGACGATTCTGAGATATCTGAAGATTGTAATATAGTTTCATTAGATAGAGGAAATTTTGATGACAGTCCAACTGAATGCGATCGAAAAATAATTTTTAAATTGGGTCCATTCAAACCACAAGGACCGTTTCCAAAAGATTTAGACAGTAACCGACCTTTTTCGGTCTATTATTATTCAAATATCAATAAGGCAGGCTGTAATGTGCAGTTTGAGTCGGCTGGGTGTTGGTACCAACTAAGTATGACGAGACTTTACGTACTCTACACAGCAGACATCCCAACATGCAGAGGCCTAACAACATCAACCTTTGCTGACGATACAGCTATTCTTAGCCGCTCCAGATGCCCACTGCAAGCAACAACACAACTTGCTCGTCACATCGTTAACGTAGAAAACTGGCTATCCGACTGGCGTATTAGGGTAAACGAACAAAAATGTAAACATGTAACTTTCACCCTAAACAGGCAAGACTGTCCACCACTCACGCTTAACAAAACCCCACTCCCGCAAGCAAACGAAGTAACGTTCTTGGGAGTACACTTGGACAGAAGACTTACATGGCGAAGGCACATTGAAGCTAAGAGAACACAGCTTAAACTCAAATCCACAAGCCTCCATTGGCTTATCAACGTTCGCTCTCCGCAAAGTCTGGACTACAAGGTTCTGCTCTACAACTCCGTTTTGAAACCAATCTGGAATTATGGCTGCCAGCTATGGGGTAACGCGTGCAGCAGTAACATTGACATCGTGCAAAGAGCCCAGTCGAAGATCCTGAGAACTATCACCGGGGCACCGTGGTACGTTCGCAACGAAAACATACAAAGGGACTTAAACGTACCACCGGTCAGGGAAGTCATAGCGGAACACAAGGAAAGGTACTTGAGCAAGCTCTCATCGCACCCAAACAATCTCGCGAGAGGGCTCACAAACACGTGCAGCCGATCCCGCCTCCATCGTAATGATCTTCCTACCCAGCGATGAGTTGAGGAACGCGTTTCCACCCTACCAGTTCAAAAAGTAACTGTTAGTAATTAATGTTGGTAAGATTTGTAAACTTTTTGTCAGTTCCTTGTTTTTATACATTAAGGGAAATAATCAAAAATAAATAGCAAAGTTTAAAAAAAAAAAAAAAATTCGGCTATCTCTGGGTCTTCGTGTTGGATCTTGTCTTTAATCTCGGTATCCTGACAGGTGGCCTCTGTGTGCGTTTCGGCTGTGGTCTGGACAACTGCCACCGACAGCCTCTCCTCCAGATCCTCACGCTCGTAACGTTGTGCTGGGATGGTGACAACCATTCCCGCACATTTCAGCACAATGCCCATACCTGTCAGGAAATGCCATCCTAACACGAGATCGTCGATAACGCCTGGCAAGATAAGCAATTTGACTCCGAGCTTGCGATTCCCTAAGCTGATGCTTGTTTCCAGTTCTTCCGAGACGCTACTGTTCCGTCCATCCGCCAATCGGACCTGTCTGTTCGTGGCGCTTCTATGGCATATCCCACTGAGCCTACAAGCCAGTTTTTCGCTGATAAAACTACTTGTAGCCCCAGTGTCGATGGTTGCCTTATACTGACATTCGCCGATCCGAACAGTAGCTGTCAGTTGCGCCCCCTCGTTCTGCAGACTTCCGATTAATGGTGAGGGGTGTTCCTCGGCGGCTCCCGTTCGCCCCTCGCTGGCGGACGCCGCTGATCGTTTCCCGACTTGCAACATGTCGAGGTTCGTTGCCCGATTCGGCCGCAAATCCAGCAATAGTCAAGCATTGGGTTTCGGCAATCCACCGCCCAATGTCCGCTCTGTCCACATACGCGACACGCCCTTCCTGGGCTCTGTATATGTGTCCGACTATTGTTTTGCTGAAGTCTCGGTGCCGGTCTTGGTCTTTCTGGCTCCGGCCCCCGTTCCCTGGTGTTGTGCTCCTCCATTGCCATAAACCGCGTTCGGTTGCTGCGATTGGCCTGCTGGTCGCGATTATTTTGTTGTTCTCCGCGACCCTGTTGTTGTTGGTGGTAGCGTTCCTGTTGGGGTTGGAGTTGCTGCTGTTCTAACCGCAGTCGCGCTCTATCCTTCTGCAATTCCTCAAACGCCTCTGCCAAATGCATCAGTTCTTCAAGGTTTGAGAATTGGTACGGTCGCGCGTACGCGCGCAGGTCGGGGAGGCTGTTGGTATAAAATTTATGCAACTCTTTATCCGTTGCTAACCGCAGCGGTCGCATTAGAGTCTGCATTTCGACCATATAAATTTAAAATGGTTCGTCCAACTTCTGTCGCCTTCTGCGAACCTCGTCTTCCAAATTCTCAAAGTAGTCCCTTGGTAGGAAATACTTCTGAAAGCTCTGTACAAATCCCACCCAACTCGTCCAGTGTTGGTTGTTGGCAATGTACCATTTTAGGGCCATCCCTTTAAGCAACTCTGGCATGGCTCTTGGGATCAGGTTCAAGTTCAGCCCATACGTATCTGCTGACCATTCCACTTGTTATAAGAATTCTAAGGGTTTTGACAACCCGTCGAATCTGAAACCCCATTCACGAACCTGTTTTGCCACCCTCGGGTATTCCATGCCAGTGCTTATGCGAACGCGTCTTCGCTCGAAACTAGGTTCATGTTGCGGTTGCTGGTCCGAATCCCACGGTGATCGGTGAGTCTCCTGGGAGTCTCTTGCTCGAGCCGCTGCGCTGGTCGAAGGTATGCTCAGCCGCGCTACGTTAATAGCGCCAAGCTCCTTCTCTTCCTCCTCCTCTTCGATCGCTGACTCGAGTTCTTTGCTTGGCGACTGGCGACCGAATCGCTTTGCCAATTCGCTGATACGGAGGCCGTGCATTAGAGAACTCTCATTTTTACTCACCCAATCCCAGCCATTTCCAGACCAAATTCCGTGCCATATTTTATTAATTGTTCCTTTTTTAAATTGTACACCCACGAACGCACCATTTTGTTTATATTTTATGTAACTTTAAAACACCTTGTACACTAGTATCGCAGAATCCACAGTTGGGCGCCAGTTGTAACGAACCTTCGGTTTGTCCCGAGTGTAAGCTGGGCTAACTCTTGCGGTGCTGAGGGTACGTGCCAACAAATTTGTATTTGTGGCGCTACGATAATGAGAACACTTGGTGGTTTAGTTTATAATATATAAGTTTTATTCTCGCGTTGTTTGCTGCTGGTTGCGCGTTGACTAGTTTCGCGGTGCTATTACACTTGTCTTGGAACACCTCGTAATGTGCCCTCCTGCTAACCAGCGGTCGAACTTAGTCTCGCCTACGGGACTAGGTTTCTTGCGCACTACACCAGCTATACGCCAGGTTTCGCTATTGGCTTTCTTGACTCCGCAAGAAGCTACCAATAGCACTCCTACTCGCTGGGGTAAGTGTGCTTCACCTCGTCGTGCGCCAGGCTCACCAGTTCAGCACGAGGATAGCAAGGACTCGCCTTACAGGGTTTATCCTCGAACAAGTCTTTCGCAGCGCTCGACCTCAGTCAGACACGAAACAGCACTCAGACTTATTATAAACTGTAACTTATTGTTATATGTGCACAGCACAATGTTGGCACTTATTACGACCACTTAAGGACTATGTTCGGCTCCTGGTTGGTAGTAGAGTCCCTGAAATCCGTTTTCACTCCGCACCGTTCAGCGTATCCTTTCACAAATTATCCTTCGTCGCGTTTTCGAATTCCGAACCGGCCGTAGTTTAGTCTCGCGTTGTGTACCCTGAATCTGATTGACTTTCGCTGGTGATCGACGGCTCCTTTTATTGTCGTCGCAGTCTTGCTGAACCGGGGCCTGTCAGCGCCAATGTCAATCGAAGGGCAAAGGTGGCGTGATGGCTTATTGGCACCTAGTAACAGCGGTGCTTGACCGCGGCGCCTCATGCCTGCCGTTGGTATGACAGTGATCACTATAGACGGTGATCATACTACTCACACACCAACGGTTCTTCGACCTCCACATTAGCGGTACGCGTCCAGCCATCCTAGCTGCGAGACACGTACCTAGCGCTGACACCATGTGTCAGAGCGAGACAGCCTACGAATTCGCCGCGACTCAGGTCCGGCCGCGGATTCTCTCCTGTATGTGTTGTCGGCGCCGGCTTTGTTTATACTAGCATGTTGCTATATATATTTATATATATAATGCAACCATATTAATATATACTAATATATTGTTGCAATGCCAGTTATACTCCTTTTGTGAGGAGCACAGCTCCTCACAGCACACACTCACATAATAATATAGGTGCACATGTACCAGAAGGGTATTACAAAAGAGTATACATATATACGTATATTAAAAAGGAAAACAAATGAAGTGAAAACAAATTTAATCCCCGTATCTTGATCGCTCACTCTTACCAAACAAACTATTGAGGGGGGATCTCAGGTGTCGTTGAGCCCCATTAATTCTGTACCCACCCTACCTATGCGTCATCATGATGAAGTTAAGAAAAGTCTTCTTTTCTAATCAAACATCGTTACGATCAGGCTGTACTCAGGACACTAAATAATAATATTAGTTAATCATTTCAATGTATATAACTTCAATAATGTATTTCGTTTTCATTAAATAACCCTTTTGCGGGAATAACCATCTTTCGTTATCAAAGTTCAAGAATTAGTATTAAATCTTAAGAATTAAATATACAGAATTAATCAAACTAAGATTGACCGTATATCGGTTTAGTTAAGATCGCTTGTGCATTATAAAATTTGCCATAAAGACACATATGTTCTCTTTCTTTTTTATAAACTCACGCAAATCCATATTGATGACATAGCTTATTCCATCCACGATCGTTGAGCTCAAGATGGTGTGTGGGGGTTAAGTTTCTGTTTAGGAATAAATTGATTAAGTAACTTATTTGTATACATAAACTGCAAAATGAAATTGTTGTACCATATCCACCTTAACCGTCCGATATATGTTCATTTCTATTCCTATTACAAAAGATCTTAAAATTACTTATATTTATAATCATTTTCTTTTATGAACATTCAAAGTTTATCATTATTCAAGTTCGCTAGCTTCCGATCGCTTTTGCGAAATCAAAACAAAGACAGTTTGAAAAGCACTATATATTCATTAAGCTTAACTGAGTGAAATTTAGCTTTCATATGTTCTTAGCGCAAAAAAAAAACTCGAAATAAAAGCTAAGTGCGCGTATTACAAGAAAAACACTCAACATCGGCGAACGCTCTCACTATACTCTATCTTGACGATCGGGCTTGAACGACTTTATACAAAATTATTAGCGAAGTACATAATTATTTTTAATTTGCGCTCGCATACATTTTCAACTACCCGATCGAATTGCGCTTTTACGAATTATTATATTTATTCACTAATGCTTTATGAACATAATATCGGTGACAGGTAGATGACCCTTTTAACCTTCACGTTAATTAACCACCGTGTTAATTAAGCACTGCGTTGTAGCTCAACTTAGTTGACTTTTTGCCGCTCCAGATGTTCCGTCTTGCGCCTTTTTATTCGATCCAGAACGGTCTTTATAGGCGAAGAACAACCGTAGATCTCCACGGAAAACCAGTGATCCGCCTACGCGAGACTTCTTCTTTCTCCCCAGGCACTATATAAGAACACGTGTCACTCAAAACTCTTGTTTTATATTAAACTGATATACCTGGCTTCCGGGATTATTTTTACACGTATAAAGGTTTTAATCGTCTTTTCAATGACACTATATTTGTATATGTTCATATATATATATTTTAAGGCTTCCTTCTTTCCTTTTAGGTTATAGCACGCGGTTTGAATTAAAAATATATATATATTTAATGCCTGGGCAGTGCTCCATCACTCCACGAGGTTTCTTGGATAATAATCTCTAATCTCGATATGTCGGACTAATTAAGCTAAGTCGCTAAAGCTAAGCTTTCGGCTCGTTAGCTGTTTATCTGTAAGCTTTACATACCGATGGCTCTCTAACTGTAAATCCTCTCTCTTTAGTTGTAACCTAGAAAAGCTTATTCTTATTGAGAGAGATTAAAATCTGAGATCCAGATGTGACACACCTTTAGCTAAGACACCCACCTAACCAGAGTATAACAAAACACAGTCGTGTCAAAAGGAAATGAGAAATGCTGCCACTACAGCACAGTTGAAGGGGGATAGTCCTGCTATACTGACTTAAACTGAAAAAAGGCAGTAATTATGGTTTAATCTGTATGATTTAATTGGGGATTACAGTTGGACGCGTCAAAGCTGTGTTGGCTTGCTCATCCCTCTTTCGGTTTTCCGAAGGCTTACATTTACTACACTTGGGTCTATAGACATTTTTAGCGCCACATCCGTAGCAAAATATATGTCTCTCTTCCATAGCATCTCTGAGATACTTTCATCTTCTTGTTCCTCACTTTCGCTAAGAATTTCAGAAACATTTTGTCTACCAAATCTTGGTTTTGATTGGTATGAGTTTGCTATAAAACTTTCATGTTTTCTTACTTCATCTCTTAACTCACTCATGTTTTGAATTTTTAAATGAAGAAGTTCATATCTAAGCGCACTTCTGGCGTTTCGATTTAAAATATCAATTAATTTAGCTTCACTTATTTCATGTGACAATCTTGATACAGTTTCTTCGACTGCCGACTGATAATCGTCAAAGGATTCGATGTCTTTTTGATGACGCTTCCTTATCAATTCCCAGATGTCAAAATCATCTTTCGATTCATCAAAGCGTTGCCAAAAAGATATACAAAATGACTGCCAAGAGTATTGAGGGTTTTTCTTATGGAAATTCCAAAACCAATCCGAAGCTTTGCCGGCAAACAACAAATGTAGATTGTCTCACAGTGACTGGTAATCGCCGATTAGCGTCTGAGTTGTCAGTGAGCGAATCCGATATAGAAACGATTCTATCGACATCGAGTCTTTGGAACCATCGAATTTGATTCGCCAGCTTAACAAAATATTTGAGGCTTTTTCTGGAGCTATTGTTTCAAACGAAAGGTTGCTTCTTGGACTATTTATTATGGGATTGTTTGTGGGATTTCCGATATTTGGAATACCATTATGGTGGTTTATTGTAGGTTGAGTAATACGTTCATCTGAACTGCTGGGCCTATTTGAGCTTACCTGCAGCTGAGAAAATTGCAATTGCATGGTTTGTTCAATGGACGACTTGATGAAGGCACTGAGCGTATCCATCAGGCCTTTTTGTTGTTGTTGAAACACAGTTTGAATGTAATTTGCCACCTCTACACTGGGTTCATTATTCAGAGATCTATTTTCATGACTCCCAAGTGAGAAAAGACTAGCCGACTGGTCTCGATTGAAAAAAGTTTGGTAACGCGTTTGCATACCGCGCTTAGGCGTTGCTCCTCGTCCCCTGTTTGGTTTTCTACCTTTGTGATAAGGTTCCTTACTAGTAATAGATGCTCCTAAGTTTTGTGGCCCTATTTGTTCTACAACGGCGCTAGTAATCGGTTCGGTCAGCAATTCCGCTTCCACTGTGTTACCTTCATAACGCAACTCGTCTACATCGCACTCTGCTTTACAAATTGGACAGTAGCGAATGCTTCTTAAGTGTTCTCTGATGCATATGTTATGAAATTTACGTGCACAACGCGTAGTTGCTACCAGTTGATCCTCTTTAATATCTTGATGACAGATGCCACAGAAAGTATTTTGACTATCTATAGCCCTCGCTATATCTTCAGTGCTACGGTGCACCGACATGTTGTATTTTATTTATAATTGTTCGTATTAACAAAGTTCAAAAATTAAATCTTTTCTAATTCTTAAATAATATTGTCCTTTTCTAGCTTGATCGTCGATGGCTTAATGACTTAATAATTTGTCTGTTCGGATTGGCAAATCCTTGAGCTTTAGCTGTTCTATTGCCAGTCTACTAAGGTTTCCGATATCAGATGCTGGACATTCTTTACCTATGTAGGTACAAGACTGTTATTCCCACATCTGAATACCCTTCTTAATAAACCAAGTATGTTTCAGAATTTCTCGAAATAATATAGTGGAACCCTTTTTGAATATAGTTTGGTCGGTTCACCCACACCGTGAATTGACAACCGCTATTCCAAAACTAACATCTATGGTTGTCCTTTATTATACTTTGATACCGAAGGTCTCATAGTATATTGGTTTTGTGCAATGTCCGTCATGGTGTCCGTCTGTCCGTCTGTCTGTCTGTCCGTCTGTCCGTCTGTATGAACGCAACTTTTTTCGACACCCTTAAAGCTAGAGACTTGAAACTTTGCAATTATGTTGGTCTATAGGCGCGACAGATAAAGTGTCAAGATTGGGGTGCCACGCCTACTAGGAGGCTGGGAAATCGATAAATTCGATAACTGAAAACCGATAAAACCAAATATTTCTCACATTCTTACAGCTAGAGTTACCAAATACGTATCTGCTGACCATTCCACTTGTTATAAGAATTCTAAGGGTTTTGACAACCCGTCGAATCTGAAACCCAGAATTCACGAACCTGTTTTGCCACCCTCGGGTATTCCATGCAAGTGCTTATGCGAACGCGTCTTCGCTCGAAACTAGGTTCATGTTGCGGTTGCTGGTCCGAATCCCACGGTGATCGGTGAGTCTCCTGGGAGTCTCTTGCTCGAGCCGCTGCGCTGGTCGAAGGTATGCTCAGCCGCGCTACGTTAATAGCGCCAAGCTCCTTCTCTTCCTCCTCCTCTTCGATCGCTGACTCGAGTTCTTTGCTTGGCGACTGGCGACCGAATCGCTTTGCCAATTCGCTGATACGGAGGCCGTGCATTAGAGAACTCTCATTTTTACTCACCCAATCCCAGCCATTTCCAGACCAAATTCCGTGCCATATTTTATTAATTGTTCCTTTTTTAAATTGTACACCCACGAACGCACCATTTTGTTTATATTTTATGTAACTTTAAAACACCTTGTACACTAGTATCGCAGAATCCACAGTTGGGCGCCAGTTGTAACGAACCTTCGGTTTGTCCCGAGTGTAAGCTGGGCTAACTCTTGCGGTGCTGAGGGTACGTGCCAACAAATTTGTATTTGTGGCGCTACGATAATGAGAACACTTGGTGGTTTAGTTTATAATATATAAGTTTTATTCTCGCGTTGTTTGCTGCTGGTTGCGCGTTGACTAGTTTCGCGGTGCTATTACACTTGTCTTGGAACACCTCGTAATGTGCCCTCCTGCTAACCGGCGGTCGAACTTAGTCTCGCCTACGGGACTAGGTTTCTTGCGCACTACACCAGCTATACGCCAGGTTTCGCTATTGGCTTTCTTGACTCCGCAAGAAGCTACCAATAGCACTCCTACTCGCTGGGGTAAGTGTGCTTCACCTCGTCGTGCGCCAGGCTCACCAGTTCAGCACGAGGATAGCAAGGACTCGCCTTACAGGGTTTATCCTCGAACAAGTCTTTCGCAGCGCTCGACCTCAGTCAGACACGAAACAGCACTCAGACTTATTATAAACTGTAACTTATTGTTATATGTGCACAGCACAATGTTGGCACTTATTACGACCACTTAAGGACTATGTTCGGCTCCTGGTTGGTAGTAGAGTCCCTGAAATCCGTTTTCACTCCGCACCGTTCAGCGTATCCTTTCACAAATTATCCTTCGTCGCGTTTTCGAATTCCGAACCGGCCGTAGTTTAGTCTCGCGTTGTGTACCCTGAATCTGATTGACTTTCGCTGGTGATCGACGGCTCCTTTTATTGTCGTCGCAGTCTTGCTGAACCGGGGCCTGTCAGCGCCAATGTCAATCGAAGGGCAAAGGTGGCGTGATGGCTTATTGGCACCTAGTAACAGCGGTGCTTGACCGCGGCGCCTCATGCCTGCCGTTGGTATGACAGTGATCACTATAGACGGTGATCATACTACTCACACACCAACGGTTCTTCGACCTCCACATTAGCGGTACGCGTCCAGCCATCCTAGCTGCGAGACACGTACCTAGCGCTGACACCATGTGTCAGAGCGAGACAGCCTACGAATTCGCCGCGACTCAGGTCCGGCCGCGGATTCTCTCCTGTATGTGTTGTCGGCGCCGGCTTTGTTTATACTAGCATGTTGCTATATATATTTATATATATAATGCAACCATATTAATATATACTAATATATTGTTGCAATGCCAGTTATACTCCTTTTGTGAGGAGCACAGCTCCCTCACAGCACACACTCACATAATAATATAGGTGCACATGTACCAGAAGGGTATTACAAAAGAGTATACATATATACGTATATTAAAAAGGAAAACAAATGAAGTGAAAACAAATTTAATCCCCGTATCTTGATCGCTCACTCTTACCAAACAAACTATTGAGGGGGGATCTCAGGTGTCGTTGAGCCCCATTAATTCTGTACCCACCCTACCTATGCGTCATCATGATGAAGTTCAGGCTGTACTCAGGACACTAAATAATAATATTAGTTAATCATTTCAATGTATATAACTTCAATAATGTATTTCGTTTTCATTAAATAACCCTTTTGCGGGAATAACCATCTTTCGTTATCAAAGTTCAAGAATTAGTATTAAATCTTAAGAATTAAATATACAGAATTAATCAAACTAAGATTGAACGTATGTCGGTTTGATTAAGATCGCTTATGCATTATTAAATTTGCTATAAAGACACATATGTTCTCCTTCTTTTTATAAACTCACGCAAATCCATATTGATGACATAGCTTATTCCATCCACGATCGTTGAGCTCAAGATGGTGTGTGGGGTTAAGTTTCTGTTTAGGAATAAATTGATTAAGTAACTTATTTGTATACATAAACTGCAAAATGAAATTGTTGTACCATATCCACCTTAACCGTCCGATATATGTTCATTTCTATTCCTATTACAAAAGATCTTAAAATTACTTATATTTATAATCATTTTCTTTTATGAACATTCAAAGTTTATCATTATTCAAGTTCGCTAGCTTCCGATCGCTTTTGCGAAATCAAAACAAAGACAGTTTGAAAAGCACTATATATTCATTAAGCTTAACTGAGTGAAATTTAGCTTTCATATGTTCTTAGCGCAAAAAAAAAACTCGAAATAAAAGCTAAGTGCGCGTATTACAAGAAAAACACTCAACATCGGCGAACGCTCTCACTATACTCTATCTTGACGATCGGGCTTGAACGACTTTATACAAAATTATTAGCGAAGTACATAATTATTTTTAATTTGCGCTCGCATACATTTTCAACTACCCGATCGAATTGCGCTTTTACGAATTATTATATTTATTCACTAATGCTTTATGAACATAATATCGGTGACAGGTAGATGACCCTTTTAACCTTCACGTTAATTAACCACCGTGTTAATTAAGCACTGCGTTGTAGCTCAACTTAGTTGACTTTTTGCCGCTCCAGATGTTCCGTCTTGCGCCTTTTTATTCGATCCAGAACGGTCTTTATAGGCGAAGAACAACCGTAGATCTCCACGGAAAACCAGTGATCCGCTTACGCGAGACTTCTTCTTTCTCCCCAGGCACTATATAAGAACACGTGTCACTCAAAACTCTTGTTTTATATAAACGTATAAAGGTTTTAATCGTCTTTTCAATGACACTATATTTGTATATGTTCATATATATATATTTTAAGGCTTCCTTCTTTCCTTTTATAGCACGCGGTTTGAATTAAAAATATATATATATTTAATGCCTCGGCAGTGCTCCATCACTCCACGAGGTTTCTTGGATAATAATCTCTAATCTCGATATGTCGGACTAATTAAGCTAAGTCGCTAAAGCTAAGCTTTCGGCTCGTTAGCTGTTTATCTGTAAGCTTTACACACCGATGGCTCTCTAACTGTAAATCCTCTCTCTTTAGTTGTAACCTAGAAAAGCTTATTCTTATTGAGAGAGATTAAAATCTGAGATCCAGATGTGACACACCTTTAGCTAAGACACCCACCTAACCAGAGTATAACAAAACACAGTCGTGTCAAAAGGAAATGAGAAATGCTGCCACTACAGCACAGTTGAAGGGGGATAGTCCTGCTATACTGACTTAAACTGAAAAAAGGCAGTAATTATGGTTTAATCTGTATGATTTAATTGGGGATTACAGTTGGACGCGTCAAAGCTGTGTTGGCTTGCTCATCCCTCTTTCGGTTTTCCGAAGGCTTACATTTACTACACTTGGGTCTATAGACATTTTTAGCGCCACATCCGTAGCAAAATATATGTCTCTCTTCCATAGCATCTCTGAGATACTTTCATCTTCTTGTTCCTCACTTTCGCTAAGAATTTCAGAAACATTTTGTCTACCAAATCTTGGTTTTGATTGGTATGAGTTTGCTATAAAACTTTCATGTTTTCTTACTTCATCTCTTAACTCACTCATGTTTTGAATTTTTAAATGAAGAAGTTCATATCTAAGCGCACTTCTGGCGTTTCGATTTAAAATATCAATTAATTTAGCTTCACTTATTTCATGTGACAATCTTGATACAGTTTCTTCGACTGCCGACTGATAATCGTCAAAGGATTCGATGTCTTTTTGATGACGCTTCCTTATCGATTCCCAGATGTCAAAATCATCTTTCGATTCATCAAAGCGTTGCCAAAAAGATATACAAAATGACTGCCAAGAGTATTGAGGGTTTTTCTTATGGAAATTCCAAAACCAATCCGAAGCTTTGCCGGCAAACAACAAATGTAGATTGTCTCACAGTGACTGGTAATCGCCGATTAGCGTCTGAGTTGTCAGTGAGCGAATCCGATATAGAAACGATTCTATCGACATCGAGTCTTTAGAACCATCGAATTTGATTCGCCAGCTTAACAAAATATTTGAGGCTTTTTCTGGAGCTATTGTTTCAAACGAAAGGTTGCTTCTTGGACTATTTATTATCGGATTGTTTGTGGGATTTCCGATATTTGGAATACCATTATGGTGGTTTATTGTAGGTTGAGTAATACGTTCATCTGAACTGCTGGGCCTATTTGAGCTTACCTGCAGCTGAGAAAATTGCAATTGCATGGTTTGTTCAATGGACGACTTGATGAAGGCACTGAGCGTATCCATCAGGCCTTTTTGTTGTTGTTGAAACACAGTTTGAATGTAATTTGCCACCTCTACACTGGGTTCATTATTCAGAGATCTATTTTCATGACTCCCAAGTGAGAAAAGACTAGCCGACTGGTCTCGATTGAAAAAGTTTGGTAACGCGTTTGCATACCGCGCTTAGGCGTTGCTCCTCGTCCCCTGTTTGGTTTTCTACCTTTGTGATAAGGTTCCTTACTAGTAATAGATGCTCCTAAGTTTTGTGGCCCTATTTGTTCTACAACGGCGCTAGTAATCGGTTCGGTCAGCAATTCCGCTTCCACTGTGTTACCTTCATAACGCAACTCGTCTACATCGCACTCTGCTTTACAAATTGGACAGTAGCGAATGCTTCTTAAGTGTTCTCTGATGCATATGTTATGAAATTTACGTGCACAACGCGTAGTTGCTACCAGTTGATCCTCTTTAATATCTTGATGACAGATGCCACAGAAAGTATTTTGACTATCTATAGCCCTCGCTATATCTTCAGTGCTACGGTGCACCGACATGTTGTATTTTATTTATAATTGTTCGTTTTAACAAAGTTCAAAATTAAATCTTTTCTAATTCATAAATAATATTGTCCTTTTTTAGCTTTATCGTCGATGGCTTAATGTCTTAATAATGTCTGTTCGGATTGGCAAATCCTTGAGCTTTAGCTCTTCTATTGACAGTTTACTAAGGTTTCCGATATCAGATGCTGGACATTCTTTACCTATTTAGGTACAAGACTGTTATTCCAAGCTCTGAATACCCTTCTTAATAAACCAAGTATGTTTCAGAATTACTCGAAATAATATAGTGGAACCCTTTTTGAATATAGTTTGGTCGGTTCACCCACACCGTGAATTGACAACCGCTATTCCAAAACTAACATCTATGGTTGTCCTTTATTATACTTTGATACCGAAGGTCTCATAGTATATTGGTTTTGTGCAATGTCCGTCATGGTGTCCGTCTGTCCGTCTGTCTGTCTGTCCGTCTGTCCGTCTGTATGAACGCAACTTTTTTCGACACCCTTAAAGCTAGAGACTTGAAACTTTGCAATTATGTTGGTCTATAGGCGCGACAGATAAAGTGTCAAGATTGGGGTGCCACGCCTACTAGGAGGCTGGGAAATCGATAAATTCGATAACTGAAAACCGATAAAGCCAAATATTTCTCATATTCTTACAGCTAGAGTTACCAAATTTTGCACGCAGATAGCTTATCATGTCTTTGAAAAAACTGCATCAAAATGCCACGCCCACTCCTTCCGCCCCCATCATCCCTGCTCCTTGAAAGTGGAAACGCCTATAGTTTTTAAATTTTTTGGGCTAGAGACACCAAATTTTGTGTCAAGATAGATATTGACGTTCCACAAAATAATGCATCAAAATTTTGGATGCCACGCCCCCTGATTCCGCCCCCACCCCCCCCTTCTCCATGAAATTGGAAACGCCTATAGCTTTCACATTTTTTTGGGCTAGAGCCACCAAATTTTGTGTCAAGATAGGTACTGACGTTCCCCATCAAAACTTGGATTACACGCCCCTGATTCCGCCCCCATCCCCCCTTCTCCAAGAAATTTGAAACGCCTATAGTTTTCACATTTTTGGGCTAGAGCCACCAAATTTTGTGTGAAGATAGATATTGACGTTCCCCAAAAAAAAGCATAAAAATTTTGGACGCCACGCTCACCTCTGCCACCCGCCTTATAAAATCGGAATCGGCTATATCTTTAACAGTTTTTGAGCTAGAGCCACCAAACTTGGTAGGAAGATTGATAGTGACAGTTAAAAACATTTGATTCAAAATTTTGGATGCCACGCCCACCAAAGCCACCCGCCTTATAAAATCGGAATCTGCTATATCTTTAACAGTTTTTGAGCTAGAGCCACCAAACTTCTTAGGAAGATTGATAGTGACAGTTAAAAAAATTTGATTCAAAAATTTGGATGCCACGCCTACCTCTGCCGCCCACCTTTTAAATTTGGGAGTTAAGTTATCCTCCACAGTTTTTGAGCTAGAGTCACCAAATTTGGTAACATGATAGCTGGCGATGTTTACCACATGGGCCACTCCCTTCGCCCCTGCATTCCCCCTTATCAACCGTTCTTTTACTGGTATCAAAGTATTCCGCAGTCGGTTGCGTCCGACTGCAACGTTTTTACTTGTTTTTATTGATATTCTGGCTGAGAATTGCAAGTATATAATGTTGGACGGCTTCCCTTTTGCTTAGAAGTCAACAGATTATGCGTAGGTCGATCTATCCAATTGTTTTGAATATTAATTGCCTAATCCATACGTAACTTCCTTTTCTCTTTACATTTGAGAAAGCATTTCAAGCACAATATTCTATTTTAACTATTATTTTGGATGGATTGGTAAGCATTGAGTGAGACTGGTTCTAAAAGCTTACTTATTTATTTGCTATTGCAAATTTTATGTACCTGCTTCTTCGAGCCCCACACGTTCGGGCGCCAATTATGTAATGTGGAGTTTGAGTCGGCTGGGTGTTGGTACCAACTAAGAATGACAAGATTTGCCAGGGGTGCACCTCGTGCTATGCTCTTAGCTTGCTCGCCGGATTGGTCGGGTTCCTTGCTTCTCTCGATAATGTCATACGCACACACTCACATAATAATATAGGTGCACATGTACCAGAAGGGTATTACAAAAGAGTATACATATATACGTATATTAAAAAGGAAAAAAAATGAAGTGAAAACAAATTGATAGCTCACTCTTACCAAACAAACTATTGAGGGGGGATCTCAGGTGTCGTTGAGCCCCATTAATTTTGTACCCACCCTACCTATGCGTCATCATGATGAAGTTAAGAAAAGTCTTCTTTTCTAATCAAACATCGTTAATATTAGTTAATCATTTCAATGTATATAACTTCAATAATGTATTTCGTTTTCATTAAATAACCCTTTTGCGGGAATAACCATCTTTCGTTATCAAAGTTCAAGAATTAGTATTAAATCTTAAGAATAAAATATACAGAATTAATCAAACTAAGATTGAACGTATATCGGTTTGATTAAGATCGCTTATGCATTATTAAATTTGCTATAAAGACACATATGTTCTCCTTCTTTTTATAAACTCACGCAAATCCATATTGATGACATAGCTTATTCCATCCACGATCGTTGAGCTCAAGATGGTGTGTGGGGGTTAAGTTTCTGTTTAGGAATAAATTGATTAAGTAACTTATTTGTATACATAAACTGCAAAATGAAATTGTTGTACCATATCCACCTTAACCGTCCGATATATGTTCATTTCTATTCCTATTACAAAAGATCTTAAAATTACTTATATTTATAATCATTTTCTTTTATGAACATTCAAAGTTTATCATTATTCAAGTTCGCTAGCTTCCGATCGCTTTTGCGAAATCAAAACAAAGACAGTTTGAAAAGCACTATATATTCATTAAGCTTAACTGAGTGAAATTTAGCTTTCATATGTTCTTAGCGCAAAAAAAAACTCGAAATAAAAGCTAAGTGCGCGTATTACAAGAAAAACACTCAACATCGGCGAACGCTCTCACTATACTCTATCTTGACGATCGGGCTTGAACGACTTTATACAAAATTATTAGCGAAGTACATAATTATTTTTAATTTGCGCTCGCATACATTTTCAACTACCCGATCGAATTGCGCTTTTACGAATTATTATATTTATTCACTAATGCTTTATGAACATAATATCGGTGACAGGTAGATGACCCTTTTAACCTTCACGTTAATTAACCACCGTGATAATTAAGCACTGCGTTGTAGCTCATCTTAGTTGACTTTTTGCCGCTCCAGATGTTCCGTCTTGCGCCTTTTTATTCGATCCAGAACGGTCTTTATAGGCGAAGAACAACCGTAGATCTCCACGGAAAACCAGTGATCCGCCTACGCGAGACTTCTTCTTTCTCCCCAGGCACTATATAAGAACACGTGTCACTCAAAACTCTTGTTTTATATTAAACTGATATACCTGGCTTCCGGGATTATTTTTACACGTATAAAGGTTTTAATCGTCTTTTCAATGACACTATATTTGTATATGTTCTATATATATATATATATATATATTAAGGCTTCCTTCTTTCCTTTTAGGTTATAGCACGCGGTTTGAATTAAAAATATATATATATTTAATGCCTCGGCAGTGCTCCATCACTCCACGAGGTTTCTTGGATAATAATCTCTAATCTCGAAATGTCGGACTAATTAAGCTAAGTCGCTAAAGCTAAGCTTTCGGCTCGTTAGCTGTTTATCTGAAAGCTTTACCTACCGATGGCTCTCTAACTGTAAATCCTTTCTCTTTAGTTGTAACCTAGAAAAGCTTATTCTTATTGAGAGAGATTAAAATCTGAGATCCAGATGTGACACACCTTTAGCTAAGACACCCACCTAACCAGAGTATAACAAAACACAGTCGTGTCAAAAGGAAATGAGAAATGCTGCCACTACAGCACAGTTGAAGGGGGATAGTCCTGCTATACTGACTTAAACTGAAAAAAGGCAGTAATTATGGTTTAATCTGTATGATTTAATTGGGGATTACAGTTGGACGCGTCAAAGCTGTGTTGGCTTGCTCATCCCTCTTTCGGTTTTCCGAAGGCTTACATTTACTACACTTGGGTCTATAGACATTTTTAGCGCCACATCCGTAGCAAAATATATGTCTCTCTTCCATACAATCTTCCCAACGGAGACCAATTTTATCGCAATTCCAACATACTAGTCGTTTACGATGTATCTCTGAGATACTTTCATCTTCTTGGTCCTCACTTTCGCTAAGAATTTCAGAAACATTTTGTCTACCAAATCTTGGTTTTGATTGGTATGAGTTTGCTATAAAACTTTCATGTTTTCTTACTTCATCTCTTAATTCACTCATGTTTTGAATTTTTAAATGAAGAAGTTCATATCTAAGCGCACTTTTGGCGTTTGATGACGCTTCCTTATCAATTCCCAGATGTCAAAATCATCTTTCGAATCATCAAAGCGTTGCCGAAAAGATATACAAAATGACTGCCAAAAGTATTGAGGGTTTTTCTTATGGAAATTCCAAAACCAATCCGAAGCTTTGCCGGCAAACAACAAATGTAGATTGTCACACAGTGACTGGTAATCGCCAATTAGCGTCAGTGAGCGAATCCGATATAGAAACGATTCTATCGACATCGAGTCTTTAGAACCATCGAATTTGATTCGCCAGCTTAACAAAATATTTGCGGCTTTTTCTGGAGCTATTGTTCCAGACGAAAGGTTGCTTCTTGGACTATTTATTATCGGATTGTTTGTGTGATATCCGATATTTGGAATACCATTATGGTGGTTTATTGTAGGTTGAGTAATACGTTCATCTGAACTGCTGGGCCTATTTGAGTTTACCTGCAGCTGAGAAAATTGCAATGGACGACTTGATGAAGGCACTGAGCGTATTTGTTGTTGTTGAAACACAGTTTGAATGTAATTTGCCACCTCCACACCACAGCACGAGAATGAGCGAGTCTAAAAACAAGTAAGAACTCTGCAGCAGTGCAGTTTTTCTTGACTTAACTTTAATATAAAATATCTCCAGTGTTTCTTATCCCATTTGGGACAAATTTTCACAGAAGTTATAAAGCTATCGATAGTTTCAACTCCAATTTACACGTTTTCTAAATTCGAGATTTTTTCGTTATCGATTGCATGTGTATATCGGAAACCACAATAGTTATCGAAAGTTTGAAATAAACATGATCTGCCAATGGCTTAGGGAAGTTATGTTCAAAATGTGAAGTCTCTAGCTCTTATAGTCTTTGAGATCTTCGCGTTCATACATACGGACGGACAGATGGACGGAAAGACGGACATGGCTATATCGACTCGGCTGTTGATGCTGATCAAGAATATATAGACTTTATGGGGTCGGAGACGCTTCCTTCTGCCTGTTACATACTTTTGCATAAAACAATTATACCCTATTTTATCCATTTCTTGGCTTCAGGGTATACAAATAATGTAATATTTTACGCATCGATTGCTTGCAAAACAAAGTTTTCTTATATATTGTAGCCACAGTAAGATAACAGAGGGAAAAAGAGATATTAGTGGTGTTTTGGTGCCGCATTCAGTTGTTGCAATAATTGGTGATGGAGCCTGCCTTTTCAGATATATTTCCTACCTTTTAATTGGTATGCAAGGCTTCCATGGCACCATACGCCAACATATTGTATGACATATTGTAACCAACTGGGAAACTTTTCTTGCTTCAGCTTAAACTAAAATGGAGAGTGTTTATTTTCAAGTTTTTCAAAATGGAAATTTATTACAAGCATTTGGAAATATTATGCATCCTGTAAAAAATTTGCGTTTTACCGGTCCATTAATGAATGGACATGTTGATGTTTATATTCCTTTAGAGAAAGTATTAACTCAAGATTCTGATACGTCAAGTGAATGTAAAACTGAAAATCCCGTTAAAAGACGTAGTCGGTTCACCGACTAAACAAACAAGTAAGAAGGCTCTAGTAGAGAGTTTCCCGACTTGGAGATACCCCGCATGCATCTGTGACCTAAACTTCAATCTTCGATATCTCTGGTGTTTTTCAACCGATTTGGACGAAATTTTCAGAAAAGTTCTATCGTTATCGCGTTTTTGTTTGGTCAACAGCGGCTAGCCGGTCGCTGCGCCGGACGTGAAACTGCTCATCTTGCGCCTCGTGCAAGATACTGCGTTTCAGTTTGTCAACGGCGGAGTCGCCGACCTATGTGCGTTGTCAGTGTTAAGCTCCAAGGTTAACTACTCTCCCCTTCAAGTCGTGTCCGTCCTTGGTCGCGCTAAGATCTTTTATCATGTAGCGAATCGCTCTTTTTTGTTGGCTCCTTCGTCTGTAGCGGGCCAGTGATAGTATCATTATTGCTGCTGCGCACAACAAAAAACCAGCTACGGATGTTATAACGGGCCTGGTTTTTACCTGCGACCTTAACTCGCCAATGTGGCGTTAGTTGTCGATACTCATCTGGTGGAGTAATGGCATGCTCAGCAAATTCTGGTGCTCAATTATGTCGAGCGATGACATAATCCGGGTATCTTTTTAAGAACGCCATTGTAGTTGATAAATTTCCTTCCATTTATAATCGCCGCTTTGTCGAAGGTTAACAGGTAAGTACCAGTGATGTTGTTTTCTGGTCCCCCATCAAGGCGTACCCTGGCTGGGCTGTCGTTGATGATGATGATTCCCTTGTCTATTACCTCCACCGAAGCTAGGTGGGTGGGTTGAGTGTTGCAGTGTGCTACTCCTCCGGAGTGTAGTTCTTGCGAGCATGTAGGACCGGACGCCTTCCTGCAGAAAGCGACATTAACGCCCGTGAAATTCTCATGCTGAATTATTTTCAAATCGTCATTATTAACTATTGCAGGATTGGTCAGGTTAATGCCGGCTAGTGCTATTGCGATGATTATGTTTTCTAATTGTAAGGTTAGCATCCTATTTCTTGCTAGAAGTGTTTCGTATAAATGTGAAGTATCAACTTCTTGTTTTTTTTTGTGAATTTAAGAATTTTGTTAACTGTTGCTGTCAAGCTATTTATTTGTTGTGGGGTTTTAGTATTAATTACGATTTGTCTATTGTTTTCCCTGATGCTAGAAGCATGTCGGTGATGAACATTCAGCGTTGACAGTAATGTTGTCAAATGTCCAATGTCCGCGTCGAGTATTTTCCTCATATGGGATTGAGGAAACAAGTTTTTCATGTCCTCAGGCTCTCGTACGACTCTGTCGTATTCTGTAAGGTTCGTTGTGTGGCGTATGTAATTAGTTTCGTTCCAGATTATTGCAGTCCCGTCGAGTACTGGTATGTAGTTGGAATGTGTGTAGTCCATCAGCTTGGCAGTCGTTATTGTTACCCATAATAATATGATGAGAAGCCTTATCGAGCAGAAAGGAAATAATGTAAAATGGACTTATTACATAACGTTTTATATTTTTGTAGATGTTTTTTTTATAATAAAAATTTTTTTTGTTATTATTTTTGTTTTTTCTCTCTTTTTTTTTGTTTTGTCCTTTGGGCTTCAACGTAGGTTATCCTTGTGGACCGTCCTCCCATTCATGAGAACGGTCGACCCCAAATCTGCCTGTATCTTTTCTTCTACGTATATGGGGGTGACTTTGTTCCCCAATCGTCTATTGGTCTTTACCAATACCCTTTCTCCAACCTTGAATACCCTGTTTTGACTTGCAGGGTTGTTTCTTTCTAGTTGTGTCTCTTGTGCCTTATTCAGTCTATTTCGTATATCTTCTTTTAAGTCTGGTGGGGCTGAGTGAATTATTTCAATGGGTGTCTGGCCTGTTACCAAGTGGATAGAACGGTTGTACTCTACTGTGGTAGGATTTAGTCAGTTGTGTCAGTGATACCTCTTTCTATGGCGAGACATCTCGCCATATCACCCAAGGTGCTGTGGAATCGTTCCACCTGACCATTCGACGTGCTATGCAATGGCGGACAACATACGATTTCCGTCTGATAAAATTTTTTTAGCAAGGTTTTAATTGTTTCTGAATAAAAAGCTGCTTCGTTGTCACAGTAAATAGTCTTGATCCTTGGAAAGATATTTAAAATCTGTAAAAGGGGCGCTTTTTATGTCGAAGATAGTACGGGAGGCAATGGGTTGTACTACTACGAACTTCGAAAATTTATCAATGGCGGTCACAAACTGTTTTCCTGCAGTAGAGTAGATATCTTTATGTACTGCTTCGCCAGCGTATGACGGAATCGGTGTGACACCGAGTTCTTGCTTTTTCGGATGGCGATCGTATTTTGAGTTCGCTCATATACAGCATCCTGTGACTATTTCAGTGGCTAATTTGTTATTTTTTGGGAAATAATAGTCGCCCTAGATTTGTTTCACATTCTCTTGAGCGGCGCTATGGGCACGATTGTGCTCTGTGGCTACAATTTCTCTTTGCTCGTCTTTGTTAAAGACGTCAATTACTCTGTTTTTGCAAAACCAAAATTGTGTTGAAGGAAAACTTTCAATGATAGCGTGCTGTATGCGACCGAGAACTGGAAGTTCGCAGTGTATTTCGTTTACAATGTTTCCCGACATCTTTTACAGTGTCAATGATTGAATCCCAATTGTTGAAGTTAATTAAATGCCAAGTTTTTCTCCGAAGAAAACAAAAGTTCTTTTGAGGGGGTTTTCTGTTTCTTCCAGTTTGATCAGGTTTTTGAAACAGTTAACCGGTTTGTCGGTTGACTCGATTGTATGGGACTCCTCACTATGAATTGTGGCAGCGTCTGACTGAGGGATATTTTGTAGCGCGTTTACATTTTGCCTGGATAAGGCATCAGCCACTTGGTTTTCTTTTCCTGGATTGTAAAAAATTTTCGCGTCGTGTTCGTCTATAAACGCTTTCCAGCGTTTTATCTTTGCATTGGGATTCCTGTCAGAAACCGCGAACGTTAGAGGTTGGTGATCGGTGTAGATGTTAAGGTTATTGATAGTAATTCTCTTTCGTTCGTTGCGTAGTTTGCTTCCCTATCTTTCAGAGTTCTAGAAATCATTGTGATTGGTCTCCCGTTTTGAGACCTGAGGACGAAGCCCCCCCTTATGAAAAAAAAGTTTTTTTTTAAATATATTTATTTTTTTAAAAAAAAAAAAAAAAAACCAAACCGCTCAGCACTGCTGCCGTCGCTATAACGGACATATATATTCACCTCATCCGAGCCCCATAGCCGACGGCAGCCTTTCACACCGGCTTCGCTCCACGAAGCCTAAGCGGCTAAAATTAGTCTAAATTTTCAAGTGTCAACTAGAGGTCACGCGACAATAAAGTTCCTGCGATTTAATACAAAAAACCTCAAGTGTTTTCAATTCTACGCTTACAAAACTACCGACGAATACCCACGACGTTTAAATTCTACGTGCGAAGCCCCCCGACATTTTCATGGTCCTTCGAGCCGGATTTTTAAGAAATCATTATAGTTTTCGGCAGCACGAGGATAAGAAAGAAGGTAAGTATAAAATACATTGAAAATATTGGCATATGATCCGCCATATTTGTTCCGTCCGCCAAAGTGTTTAACAAGTATAAAGGGGAAACTATTCCTTTGCTTTCCACTGTTGTCTATATTCCAATTAGACTACTTGTTAAACGATACTCCAATTAGACATAAATATGCGCAAGTTTGTCTGCGCGATTTAAACATTTCCATCCATGTATGTACAAATATACATACACACCTGCGCGCAGATAAATTCCGTTCTGTTATCCGAATTCCACTTATTAAGTGTTCCAGAACAGCACAAATCATAAATAAAAGACGATAAAAATACGTTTTTATTAATATTTTATATATTTGTGCACACTTGCATACATATGTACAAACCACCACCAGTTGATCGGCTTTTTTAAGCGCGCAAGCGTACATGTACATTTGTATGTATGTACATATGTTAATCCGTACACAGAACACGTAGCACTTTTACATAATTGCTATTTTTTAATACATTACTCCTACATCCACACATATATATTCCATATACTTTCCATTTTATATCACATGCAACACACAATATTTACATACACAATTAAACAATAAAAGCCGCACTTGCAAGTGAATTATTTCCAACACTTGTCAAGTCGCCGGCACTCCATAACATAAACAAAATACATAGTGCAATATAACATTTACTTGAAAATATAAAACAAAACACTGGCCGAGCATACAAAGAGATTAAGATTTAACAACAAATTTATTTTTTGGGTGTTTGCCAGCATAAATTACAATAACACCACATAAACAAACATATGCATATGTAAGCTTTGCTAGTTCCGCTCTTGTGAACTGGTAAAGTGTGACAAAGAATACTTTTTATAGAGGCGCTAACGTGTGTAGTGCGATATATCGTGTTCGTCAACATTCCGACATTTGACTTAGTTTAAAAAGTATTAATTATAATTTATAATTAATTTATCAATTCCGTTTTGTTTTTTCCGTTCGTATTTTTTCTTTGTTCCGTTTCCATCTCGTTCCGAGTGGGATATTCTAAATAATTTATAAATTTTCGTTTGTAAATTATTTTAAGTCCGTTAACGTGTGAAATTGTAGATATTCTTTTACAATTTTATTTTCGTTGTTCCATTTCCATCTCGTTCCGAGTGGAAGATTCCAAATAATTTATAAATATTCGTTTCTAAATTATTTTAAGTCCGTTAACGGGTAAAATTGTAAATATTCTTTTACAATTTTAAGTTTCTTGTTCCGTTTCCATTTCGTTTCCGAGTGGGATATTCTAAATAATTTGTAAACATTCGTTTGTAAATTATTTTAAGTCCGTTAACGTGTGAAATTGTAGATATTCTTTTACAATTTTATTTTCGTTGTTCCATTTCCATCTCGTTCCGAGTGGAAGATTCCAAATAATTTATAAATATTCGTTTCTAAATTATTTTAAGTCCGTTAACGGGTAAAATTGTAAATATTCTTTTACAATTTTAAGTTTCTTGTTCCGTTTCCATTTCGTTTCCGAGTGGGATATTCTAAATAATTTGTAAACATTCGTTTGTAAATTATTTTAAGTCCGTTAACGTGTGAAATTGTAGATATTCTTTTACAATTTTATTTTCGTTGTTCCGTTTCCATCTCGTTCCGAGTGGAAGATTTCAAATAATTTATAAATATTCTTTTGTGAATTATTTTAAGTCCGGGTGAAAGGTTGTAAATATTCTTTTACAACTTTCTCTCCGTTCCGATTCCATTTCGTTCCAAGTGAGTGGAATATCCGAATAATTTATAAATATTCTTTTATAAATCATTCTAAGCCCACTTATCAGGGCTATATTTGTGAATAGTCTTTTACAAATATTTTTCTAGTCCGTTTTTATTTTGGTCACTTCCGACTTAAATAAATATCTCTCCAAAAAGACCCAGAGGTTCTCTTGTTTGCTACCTGATCCAACCCATAAGAATTTATTAATAAGTTTTGTGGACGGATAATGCCGATAGGGCCAGGTCAGGGAGAGAAAAAACAGTTGAGTGTTCCGTCCGTAAAGAGCACAAGAAGAAGTTCGCTTTCTTCACCAAATCTCCCGGTGAAGAAAACCTCCAGCGCCGTTACACCCAAGTCCAAGTCCGAGGCCCTCACGCCACTTGCCAAACCACCCATTTCGAGTTTGAAGCAGATAGCCACTCGGGCCGCTACCAAACTCAACTCCAAGGCAAACATGGCGATGTCTGATTTCATTTCCGCTTCCGACAAGCTGATCCAATTCGAGACACGAATTAATGGTCCGTCAGCTACAGAACCCTCACTTTACACGCTTCAAGTCCGTCGCGACCACGTAAAGGTTCTGTGGGAAAAGGTCGAAAAAGAGTTCGAGAGTAGCTCAAGGGCACTCAGCCAAGGGTGTGGGAGTAGCGATGCTGTCGCGTTAACGGCAACGTACGACAATTGCTACACTGTATACGAGCGGTGTACGGCACAGTTATGCGAAGAAATAGAAAGGCTAAACTCCATTAATAGGCAGCCCGCAGTCCCGATAGCGTCTGTTTCTCGAGGCTGTAGTCTCCCGCCTGTTGACACAGAAGTGTTCTATGGAGACTACCTAAAATGGCCAACTTTCCGAGACCTATTTACGGCTATCTACATCGACAACCCCCGACTAACTCCAGTCGAAAAATTGTTTCACCTCAATTCAAAAACTGGAGGTGAAGCAAAGGCAATCGTCTCGAAATCCCCGCTCACTCATGACGGTTTTGGCTCTGCGTGGCAGGCGTTATATGAGCGGTTCCAAAACAAGAGACTTCTGGTTAACAGCCAGTTAAAAATACTTTTCAACTTGCCTACAGTCAGTGTAGAAACCGGTTCCGCTCTCAAAGAAATTCAGACCACTATCCAGAGTTGTCTCACAGCTTTGGAACATTCCGATGTGTCGACAGACAATTGGGACTGCCTTCTTATATTCTTATGCTCTTCCAAACTACCAAAAGGTACACTGTCATTGTGGGAACAGTCCCTAACAGATAAAGCGGCCATTCCGAAGTGGGAGGAATTAAATAGTTTTTTGGGTGAACGCTATAGGACGCTGGAAGCTATCGAGGATGTCAAGCCTAGTTCCAGCGTTCAATCCAATTCGAGGCCTTCCAAGCCTCAAGCGTCTTCGAGGAACCTCCAAACCTTTGAAGCGAAGGTACATTCCAAGGTAAAATCTTGCAATGTATGTTCCAAAGAAAACCACCCAATCCGCTTATGTCCGAAGTTCCTTCAAATGTCAGTTACCGATAGAGCCAACCTCGTGAAACAGCGGAGTTTATGTTGGAATTGTTTTGCAAAAAACCACCAACTTAAAGACTGCACAAGTGCGCATAATTGTTTCACGTGCAAGGGCCGCCACAACACGCTTTTGCATAAGGACGGCCCCCCTTCCGTGCCCGCTATGTCAGTTCCTCAATCGCAAAATAATAGACTACCTCAGATACAGTCCACTTCTAACCAACCCTGCGTTCAAAACTATTTTGCATCTGACATACGTGGTGTGCTCTTAGGTACCGCTCTAATAAAGGTTATCCATTTGGGCACTAAGTTCACGGCGAGAGCACTCATAGATTCAGGCTCAGAAGCCACATTCATTTCGAAGAGATTGTTCGACAAAATCAAAATGCCCTTCCAAAGGGTTGAAGTCAACGTCTCGGGGCTCAATCAAGCGGTTGCAGCCCACCCCCGAAAGCTATGCCACTTCCATGTGGGATCTCCTATAAGGCCAAGACTTCAAATTGAAGTTTCGGCATATGTGCTCCCAGAACTGTCGGGAAATCTCCCGTCATATTCCATTCATCCAACCTTATTAAAGGATCTTCCAGACTTCCAACTGGCAGATCCGACCTTCTTCCAAAGTGCTCAAATAGATGTGCTACTAGGGGCGGATATCCTTCCGTCCATTCTTCTGGGTGCGTCGCGTCCAAATGTATGTGGCACTCTTTTGGGTCAAGAGACGGTGTTTGGCTGGATACTCAGCGGCCCGATCTCAAAAACCACACCCAATTCCATCTCGTCCTTCTCAACGCGCGTTTCGGTCAAGACAGAGTCGCGACTAGAGCAGCTTCTCACAAAATTTTGGGAGGTGGAGGATTTGCCGGCAAGACCGGTTAAAGAATCTGACTCTTTTTGTGAGAAAAACTTTGTCAAAACGACCACAAGAAACGCAAAGGGGAGATATGTGGTGACGCTTCCATTTCGCGACCCAGTTCACTGCAAAGTAGGTCACTCCAGATCCATGGCACTGGCTCAATTTCTGAAGAATGAGAGCCGTCTAAAGAGAGACCTTTCTCTCAAGGAGCAATATGACTCCGTTATTCAAGAATATTTGGATTTAGGCCACATGCGGCAAGTCAGCCCGAACGATGCAGCGACCAATTTCTATTTGCCCCACCATGCAGTTTTCAAACCCGACAGCACCACGACAAAGGTCCGCGT
Organism: Scaptomyza hsui; assembly: GCA_018152825.1. Taxonomy (NCBI): domain Eukaryota; kingdom Metazoa; phylum Arthropoda; class Insecta; order Diptera; family Drosophilidae; genus Scaptomyza; species Scaptomyza hsui. The sequence goes on from JAECXO010000291.1 coordinate 136,749, forward strand.
CGTGTTCAACGCTTCCAATCCCTCATCGAACGGTCGCAGTTTGAATGATATCCTTCATCCGGGGCCCATTCTGCAATCTGACTTGACCGTCCAAATTCTAAAGTGGCGCTTCTTTCGATATGTCTTCAATGCTGACATTACAAAAATGTATCGGCAGATACTGGTCCATTCAGATCACACTCCGTTCCAAAGAATTCTTTTCCGTGATAACCACGAGAATATCTGTGATTATGAATTAAATACAGTTACTTTCGGTGTCAATTGTGCTCCATTCCTTGCCATTCGGGTCTTACAGCAGCTCGCTGAAGATGTGAAGACCAAATATCCGCTGGCAAGTGAAATAATCACAAGTTTCATGTACGTCGATGATGTTTTGGCCGGAGCGCATTCCAAGCAACGAGCCGTAATAGCCATTGCGGAACTACAATCCGCTCTCGAAAGCGCTGGCTTCCCTATCCGTAAATGGACATCAAATTCGAGAGAAGTTTTGAGGGACATCCCAAAGGCTCACTTGTTGTGCGAAGATTTCCTGGAAATCGAAGACGCAAGCACGGCGAAAACTTTAGGTATCCGCTGGCAGGCCACCACAGATGAGTTCTTCTTTACTCCAGCTCCGATGCTTTCAAAAGAGAGTTTCACTAAGCGGGAAGTCCTTTCTCAAACAGCAAAACTGTTTGATCCCGCGGGGTGGCTTGCACCCTTCATTATTCGTGCGAAAATCTTCATTCAAGAGATTTGGCTCCAAAATCTCGGTTGGGATGAATCGTTGCCTACAGATCTTCTCCGCAAATGGCACGATTTCCTTCTGACGTATCCCGATGTCAGCAAGATTCGAATTCCAAGATGGATCACCTTTCGTGCCCAATCAGCACTTGAATTCCATGGGTTTTGCGACGCATCGCAGCGCGCCTATGGCGCTGCCTTGTACGCTCGTGTCGAAAACCACAATGGCGTGTCCGTGTTCCTTGTCACTGCCAAAACTAGAGTGGCCCCAATCAAAACCATCTCCGTTCCACGATTAGAGCTGTGTGGAGCAGTCTTGTTGTCAGAATTGGCGTCAGTACTACTTCCACAGTTACCTGTCAGTAAATATGATACATATTATTGGACAGACTCAACTATCGTGCTGGCATGGTTGAGCAAACCTCCTTGCAACTGGACCACGTTTGTGGCAAACAGAGTGGCAAAAATCACGCAGTCAGTTGACATCAAAAAATGGTCTCATGTGTGCTCCGAGCAAAATCCAGCCGACTTGGCAAGTAGAGGCGTTTCACCCAACGAGCTGGTCAACAGCGCCTTGTGGTGGAATGGGCCCGAGTGGCTGTCTCAGCCCAGAGATCAATGGCCAACTCCAGTCGAGATCGCTCACGATACCACGGTCGAACAACGTGCGATCAAATGCAACATGACACAGAAGGCTTCAGATTTCGATTTCCTTGATCGTTTTTCGAGTCTCCATAGAGCGCTTCGAGTCCTGGCCTACATCCTAAGGTTCACTCAACGCTGCAGGGGGAAAGCGCTTTCCTTTCCGAGTGAGCTTAGCAGCAAGGAATTGTTCGACTCCCAAGAAAGGTTGATAATCCTCACGCAGCAATCAGGTTACTCCCAAGAGCACTGCTGTCTTCTCCAAAAGAAGCAGATACAAAGGTCAAGCAGCATCTACAACCTGAATCCGTATCTCGACCAAAAGGGAATCATGAGAGCATGTGGAAGACTAGGTCATTCCGAAACTTTGACATACGACGAGCGCCATCCGATTCTCCTCCCATACGAAGTTCGATTTTCGCGCCTTCTGGTGCAATTTACTCACCGAATATCGCTTCATGGCGGGAACCAATTAACGATGCGCCTCGTCCGGTCCAAATACTGGATTCCAAAGCTCAAGAATCTAATCAAATCCGTGATTAGCTCCTGTAAGGTTTGTGTGATTCACCGTAAGAAACTCCAAACGCAACTTATGGGAGACCTACCCGTTGATCGAGCCACTTTCTCCAGGCCATTCACTCACACGGGTGTGGATTTCGCGGGCCCCTTTGAAATAAAGAATTATACAGGCAGAGCCTGCTTAATTACTAAGGGGTATGTGTTCGTTTTTGTATGTTTCAGTACAAAAGCGATTCATCTTGAAGCCACCAGTGATTTAACGTCCGAAAAGTTTCTTGCGGCTTTCTCGAGATTTGCAGCCCGACGCGGCTGTCCCCGTCACGTCTACTCCGATAATGGAAAAACCTTTGTGGGAGCCTCAAAGACACTGTTACGAGAATTTGTAGAAGTCTCTACAGTCCGGCCTATCCTGGCACTTCAACCCGCCAAGTGCACCGCACATGGGGGGGCTCTGGGAAGCAGGGGTTAAAAGCTTCAAGGCCCTGTTCTACAAATCCACGTCGGCCACAAAATATACGTTTGAAGAACTTTCAACTCTCCTATCCAAGGTCGAAGCGTGTCTCAATTCCAGGCCCATTTCCCCCATGTCAGAGGATCCCAGCGATCTTCTCGCACTTACCCCTGGTCATTTCCTCACGGGAGGCCCCCTTCTTTCCATATCCGAGCCAGAAATTAATGAAACAGCTTCGTCCATTATTAACAGATGGCAACGGTTGAAGGCGTTAAATCAGCAATTTTGCAAACGCTGGAAAGAAGAGTATCTAAAAGAGCTCCACAAGCGCAACAAGTGGCAGTCCCCGACACGAGATCTTCAGATTGATGATATGGTTATCGTGAAGGAAGATAATCTCCCAGCCAAAGAGTGGCGTCTTGGCCGTGTCAGGGTCACCTATCCTGGTTCGGACAATAAGGTCCGGGTGGTGGATGTCCTCACCAGCCAGGGAGTGTTAAAGCGACCCGCTGCCAAACTACTCCTACTCCCTATGGACACTTCCGTTCCTAAATCCTAATGTTTTTCTATGTACTCCCGACCTGTGTGCATCGTCCAGGGGGTAACATACGAGTACACCTATGTTTCTTTACACTTTCTTTTGTTTTTGTTTACACAGAATGGCACCCAAGAAGGCACAGGCGCTGGATTCACGTCGGGCACGCGGTGAACAGTCATTCCGCTGCCGTATCTGCAGTGGGATCCACCCCCTGCGGAAATGCAAAAGATTTCTGCGTTTGCAACAAGTACTGCCCGAATTGCTTGGCACACCAACATTCGGGGGATACCTGCCGCAGCAAAGACAAATGCCGAAAATGCAAGGAGGACCACCACACGCTGCTCCACTTGTCCGAGGTGGTCCGACCAGCAGCCTCTCGTTCCAGCACCCCTTCCGCAGTTCAGCGTCGCTTGGAGCTAGCCAGGGAGCGGACCACGTCACCAGCCAAAGGTCCCCAGTCGGCGATGTCAACCTCGTTGGTGTCGCTGCTGGAATTTAAAAGGATTACGCTGCTTCCCACCGTCTCCCTTTTTCTCAACAACGGCGTCACGTCGTACCAGCTGTCCGCACTCGTGGACCCGTGCAGCCCAATCAGCCGCATCAGCGCTTCCTTGGCAAAGGCTTTCGGGCTATCCGTCACCAGCGTCGGTGCGGATGAGGCCTGTACGGTGTTCCTCCACGACCGTGCGGCGACTTTCATGAGAGAGGCGGTGCTTAAGGTGGAGGAGGGCGTGGATGTGAAGACGCCCGCCAGAACGATCCCGGAGAGCGTCCAGGCACATTTCGCCAACATTGTGCCATCGGACGCAACCTGGTTTCGTCCAAAGCGGATTGCCCTGGTGCTAGGAGCTGATCTGTTTCAGGAGCTCTTGGTGCCAGGACTCGTTCCCGGCCAGAACGGCCTTCCGGTGGCACAAAATACCATTTTCGGTTGGATGCGCTCGGGATCGTGTCCAGCGTAACTTGTCCAAAGGAGGTCGGCATCATTTCCGCTCCCCCCTTCCGTCTTAATCTTGCAATCCTTGCAAAGGGGGGGAGTATGTTTATGCCAAACAGCGGAAAATCCGCTAACCGCTCAGCACTGCTGCCGTCGCTATAACGGACATATATATTCACCTCATCCGAGCCCCATAGCCGACGGCAGCCTTTCACACCGGCTTCGCTCCACGAAGCCTAAGCGGCTAAAATTAGTCTAAATTTTCAAGTGTCAACTAGAGGTCACGCGACAATAAAGTTTCTGCGATTTAATACAAAAAACCTCAAGTGTTTTCAATTCTACGCTTACAAAACTACCCACGACGTTTAAATTCTACGAGCGAACCCCCAAATTTTTAAAAGAAAAAAATAATTCTTTTAAAAAAAAAAAAATTTTAAAAAAAAAAAAAAATAAAAAAAAAAATTTTAAAAAAAAAGAAAATTTTTTTTTTAAGTTTGCTTACTGATTTTCCATTTTCCCCTCATAAGATGTCGGATAACGGCTTTGCGATGGAGGCAAAGTTCCTTATGAAACACCTATAATAATTAAATAAAAAAAAAAAATGACCGGACTGCGAAAAGGTTTGTTGGCTGAGTAAACTCTTGTATTGATTTTACTTTGTCAGGGCTGGTTTTGGTGCCGCTACTGGACACAATAAACGCTAAGTATTCTACACATTCTTTGAAGAAGTGTGATTTTTCTTTTGAGACCTTGATGTTTGCTTCATGAAGGCATCTCAGGACCGGACCTACGTCTCATACGTGGTCTTTTTCATTTCTTAAGAAAATGATGACGTCATCGACATTGTGACGAGTCACAAAGTTTGTAGATAATAATTAGCTTTAAATATGGCGGAGGGTTAGTCACTATTGTTATATTTTTTGAGTTACTAGGGTTAAGTTAAACTTTTGAGTTTAATACATGAATAAGGCCCATAGTAGTTGAGTATATTTAGAAACGGGATCCCCTTTAAACAGAGAAAACTACAGGAGAGAGAAAAGCCGCGACCACAGCCCAGCAGAGGACAGCACAGCAGAGAGCGATAGCGAGAGCGAAGCCACCCGCAACAGCAGAATGGCTCAAGTCAAACGGCGCGGGCAGCGGCCACAGCGGAGAGCAGCGCAGCAGAGAGCGAGAGCGAAGCCACCCGCAGCAGCAGAATCGGCACGAGCCAAACGGCGCGGGCAGCGGCCGCAGCGACTGCGGATAATAAGTCGGAGTGAACACGAGAAGAACAAGGAACAACCAAGGGAAGACAACACAAGGACACAAGGATACACAGAGCAAGGGTACAAGCACAGCAACGCGAGGGTCAGGACAACGGAGAACACACATACATACAAGCACGGCACGCGGGAAAAGCACCGAACCCAGACACAAACCCACACACACACACACAGAATTGTCACGTGGTGCCCGGGTAAGCGAGTCCAAGCGACTATTCCCCCCCTCTTCTCACGACTTTGTCTGGTGCGAGTAGGTAGGGAATTAGGAAACAACTGAAAGAAAAGAAATAAATGAAAACAAAGTATAACCATGAAACCAGTGCTATTGAGAATTAATTTTAACGAGGCAAGCAAAGTGAGAAAGTGATAGTGCAACTTCCTTACAACCCCTTTTTCCGAGCACGGTGTCTCAGTCCCCCACTCTCCTGATCCCAGCAACCTTCAAATTTCTTGTAAGGTGGCCCTGGAGAGACTGAAATACCTCAGCCATTGAAAAAGCTACCTTACAGGTAGCGCCCGAGCAGGGACTCTGGGATTGTGGTGTTTATATATATGTATATATAATTGTGAGTTCACGACCAAGTGGGATTAAAAAAAATCTTATTGTAAACTATTACTTTGAACTCCAAATCTGAACTACTTCTCAATCGTTCTTGCTGCGCAGAGCAAACCTCGGTTGAGAACTTTTCTTATGATCAAAGCTTTTAAGCTTTGTTCGTTTTAAGCTTTCTTTCAAAAAGTGCCAATTCGGCGATCTCACACTTTTTGTTTATGTTTATGTTTATGTCCAGTTTGCTTGTGGCGTGATGCATGATTTAGAAATATTCTTATGTTTAATGTTTATGTCTAGCTCGTTTCCTGTGTTAGGATTTTAGGGTGTAATGTGATATTTAATTGTTGGGGTGCGTGCTTATGTGTAACATATTTGAGATATGAATATGTGTGCATATTGGATATCTTACTCGCCCACACTAAAAACATTTGCGTTACGTTAGACTGCTCCTATCTTGGGATACAGTGCGGGTTGATCTTGTTCTACTATTGGTAATTCTATTTGATCATTGATTATTTCTTGTTCTTTAGGTTTTCTATACTTAACAATAAGTGTTCGGGGTAAACTTTTGAACTTATAAATTAAGTACAATAATATGCTTAATATGGTAATGGTTAATGATGTCAATGTTATTATTTGGAATGTATTATAATATTTTGTATGTTCCAAAATTAATTCCTTAGTTTGAATATATGACAATGGTTCGAGTTTTGTTACGTTATTGCTGACATAAATGTTTTGTGTAAAATCTAGTCTTGAATTAGATATTGATATCTTGTTAATTTGTATTTCACAATTATAGATTTTTATAATATTGTTTCCTTTTATCTTAATTTCATTATTCTTACAATTTTGATTTACAATTGATTCTGGTAAATTCCATGTTAGGATTATGTTTGGTTCTATATAATTTGTTTGAAAATTTTTAATTGTTTTGGTATATTTACATTCGGTTTTGATTTGCTTTACAATGCCTACTATGCAATTATTCAATATTTGCTTTTTTGTAATTGTGCCATATACTTTATTATTATTTATAAAATATTTTTCTTGAATGTTTTCTGTTAAAATATTATCGTTCTCATCTGGGTAGGGTATTATTTCGAAAATGGGTGTTTTACTAATTGCTTGTGGAATATGTGATATTATGTAGTTTCTTTTGTATCATTTTTTAACCAAGTTTATGTTTTAATATTAAGAATTTTCTCTGGTGTAACATGCAATAAGTGATCGTGCTTAAGTAATTTAGGGTTGAATATGCCTAATCTAGTTAGTTGCATTCCCATCTCTATGTCTTCTATATATTCGGTAAAATGTTCTAAATTGAAAATTAGTAAATCAAATTTCTTGTGTTTTTCTTCTTTTGTTTTAAATGTGTTCATGGTTTCAATTGCTTTGTTAATTGTTTCGATTATTTTGTTTAGTTCATTAACTTGAACGCTATTTTCTGCTAAGTTACTTATCTTCTGTTCTAGTTCGTCTCTGTCATCTGTGTCTAATGTTCCGAATAAGTATTTGTATGTTTTGCCTACTAAATTTATTAGTCCTCTCTTTTGTCTTTTAATGATTGTTATCCCGTTCATTTCCCTGTTTAGTTTTTCAATAAGATAATTTATTTTAGTTGAATTTTCGTAAACGTTTGTTTGTATTAATAAGTTATTGTCGACCTTTTCTATTTTTGTTAAATTTACAGTTAGATAATGGTATTCAAAATTAGTTGGTATGTCCAGTGTTCCTGTTTTAAATATTAGGTAGCCGTTGTTTGCTTTTATGGGGTTTATTTCGATACTTTGTCCGTTAATTGTTACGGTTAGCATTGTTATTATTATTAGAATTCCCTTCATTAGCTGGTTCTCTGTAATTAATGTATTTACTTGTATTAGTTTTCTTTTTCTTCTTAAACTTTGATTTGTAATGGGTGACTTTTCTACCTCTTGGTTTCTTCAAAGTGCTTCTCGTTTATTTGTCTTAACTGACCTGTCTGTTTGAATGGATTGGTTATTTTTTTTTAACTAATGGTGAAGATCTATATTTTGTATCTATTTCAAATTCTTCCCTTGATTCATTCAATTTTTCAATTTGTTTCTTTTTCCTGTCTTGTGTGTCATACTTTGGTGTCCCTGAGTACATAAATATATCTGCGGGTGTTCTGTTTGTTGTATTGTGTTTGGTTTTATGATTATAAGTGTATAATATAATTTCAAATCTGGTTTGTTTGTTTTCTATGTTATTGTCACTGCTTATAATTCGAAATTTTTCATTGATTGTTTTATGAAATCTTTCTATATCTGCTATTCCGTTTTTACTTGTTGTTATATTGATTTTTACGTTTTCTGTTGCTAACCATTGTTGTAGTGCAGCACATGTAAATGCTGAATCTTTGTCTGCTTTGATTTCTGTTGGTTTTCCCATTAAATCGAAAACTTTTAATATAGCTCTTTTTGTTTCTAACCAATCTCGGCTGTTAACTTCAATTAATGTTGCAAATTTTGAATAAATATCTATGCATGATAGAAATTGTTTATGGTCAACTAAATAAAAATCCATTACATACTTTTCCCTAATGTAATTTGTTTCTGGGGTTAAGTCGTACATTAACTTGGTACTTCTGTGCTCTGTTTTTGAGATGTTGCAAATGTGACATTCATTTATTATGTTTTGTATTAGGTTCTGATAATCTGGGTAATACAATTTTTCTTTAAACCAATGTATTGTCTTTTCTATCCCTGGGTGTAATAGTTCGTTATGTCTTTTAATTATCTGTTCTTTGAATTCTGCGTACGTTTGTAAGTCTGTTAATTTTTATTCTACGTATGCGTTTTGAAAAATCGGAAAATCGGAGTCGTTGTGAAAGTATAAGACGCTATTTTTTTAACATAAATATTCTTTAATTATTTCTTTAGCTTTAGTAATCGTCATTTCTATATATGTTATCTTTATGTTTTTCTTGTGAAAATATTTAGTAACTTGTGTCGTATTGTCGTTTCCTTTAATGAGTTCGATTTGTCTGTTATAATAATTTAATGGTCTTTCCGTTATTTGAATATAACTTTGGTTATCCTCTTGGGCACTATGAATGGTAGCACATGTTGCTTGACTCATTTCTTCTCCCAGTAGATTTTCATGTATTTGCACACGTGAAAGTGCGTCTGCGACATGATTTTCTTTACCCGGTAAGTATTTGATTGTGTAATCAAATTCATTTAATTGGATCTTCCATCGTTGGAGTTTCATATTCGGTTCTTTTATATTGTTTAACCATACTAATGGTTTGTGATCGCTTAGGATTTCAAATTTTCTACCATATAGATAGCTTCTATAAGTTTTAGTTGCCCAAACTACTGCTAATAGTTCTTTTTCTATAGCTGAATAATTTAATTCATGTTTGTTAAGCGTTCTGCTGGCAAAACAAACAGGCTTTTGATTTTGTGTTAAGACCGCTCCTAGAGCTACATTACTTGCATCCGTTGTGAGACAAAATGGTTTGTCATAATCTGGATGAGTAAGAATTGGGTCAGAAGTTACCAGTAATTTTATTTTCTCGAATGCTGAGATATATGCTGTATCCTTTATGTCTACTTTGGCTCCTTTCTTTAATTTGAGTGTCATGGGTTTGACTATGTTGGCGAAGTTTGGAATGAATTTTCTGTAAAATCCACACAAACCTAAAATTTTTTTTACCTCTTTTGGAGTTTTTGGAATAGGATATTTCATTACTGCTTCAACTTTATTTGGATTAGGTTTTAATCCTTATGTTGTGACTATGTGTCCTAGAAATTCCGTTTCCTTTTTGAGAAATTCACACTTGTCTAATTGTAATTTTAAGTTGGCTTCCCTTAGTTTGGCAAATACTGTGTCATCTAAGTAGACTAAACAATCTTTGTAGATTAAATCTTCCAACAAATTGTTCATGCAGCGTTGAAACGTTGCTGGTGCATTTTTTAGACCAAATGGCATACGTGTATATTCGTAGTGGCCATGTTTAGTGGAAAATGCTGTCTTAAGTATTGATTTAGGATCCATCTGGATCTGGTGATAGCCTTTTGCTAAATCAAGAGTTGTGAAGTATTGGCATCGGCCAAGTTTATCTAAAATTTCATCCATTATTGGAATAGGAAATTTGTCGTCAACAGTGATTTCGTTTAGAAATCTGTAGTCTATTACTACTGATGCATCCAACTTTATTGGGATTACTAATACAAGTGAATTATACGGAGACTGAGATTTTCTTATTATCCCTTGCTCTAGCATTTCTTTTACTTGTCTGTCTATTTCGTCATGTTGAATTTGGGAATACTTGTAGGGTCTCTTGTAAATTGAGTCCTCATGTTTTGTAATTATCGAATGTTTAACAGTACTAGTGAAAGTCAAATTGTCGCCTTCATGGTACTGTATGTCTCGATAGTTGTGAAGAATTTTTGAAACACTCCTTTTCTCTTCATCGTTAAGATGATCTAAGCGGAACTCGTTGGACTCTTTTAATTCTTCGTTGATCACGAAATTGAATTCTAAATCTTCCGACGAAGGTGGGTCTAGACACTCTGGTGCCTCCTCTTCTTCTACATTTATATTGGGGTCGTACTTAAATAGGAATGTGTATTCTCCTAAGGTAACGGCTCCCTCTTTGTAATTTATTTTTGCCTTGCAAGCTTCTAAATAATTTCTTCCTAACAATAAATCATATCGATTTGAAAATTCATGTATAAAGAACTCCTGTTTGGATGGACATAATTTACATGCTCCTATTATAATGCTTGATGTTAATTTAATGTTACCATTGATGGTATGAACGTTAAGTTCTGTATTTTTAATTGGACATTTTAAGTAATTTTTATTCATTAAATTAATTGTTGACCCAGTGTCTATAACACACTTAAGCGGGTTATCATTCATAATAACAATTATGAATGGGTTATTGTTTGTTCCTGGTCCGAGGCAATTGCTTGAAAATTTTCGGAGGTGTCCATTTTTGACACACCACTGTTACTATCTCTTTGCCTTTTTTGAGGTTGGTTGTTGTAAGGGGATGCTTGTGCATTAGAGTTTCTATTATGTGAATAGTTCATGGGATTCTGTTGTTTCCCTTGTTGCAACTTTTGTTGAAATTCGGCATATGTCTGCCCATAATCTTGTTGATTCTTGTGTGGGTTATTTGTATTGTAATTGGTTTGGTAGTTATGACTATGTGGTGCTTGGTTAGTGGGGCTATGTGTTGAACATTGGTTAAAATTTTCTTGTGTAATAAATACTCAACTCAGTTTATTTAATAGTCACTTGAACTCTTTCAAGTCCGTTTATTGAATGCATCTTTAGCTTTTTCATTTTTGGTTCTTAGCCTAAGCTGCGCGACTTCGCTGCCAGTAAACGCTGGCAGAGACGTTGGCTTCTTATGTATTACTTATATGCTAAACGCTGACATTAGTGATAGCGTGAGAGAGAATGTTATATACATATATAAAGAAGGAACGGTCGCGCATGCGAGACATGCTGACACGGCACTTCTACTGCCCATTGCATACTTGTGTGATCATATTACTTTTGCGCTGTGGCTATGCTTGGGACTTTGGTTTACGTAAACATTGCAGCAAAGTGCTAAAATGTGTTTGATATTAAAAATATATTAAAAGACACTGAGTACAGTGTGTATTATAAGTATATGTATATTACATCTCCCTCCTTTTGAAAAATAACGTAAGTACATGAAGTTATTTTGTTACTGTATAGCAAATATTACTTATACAAGTATATATATATTATTTATTTTTTTTTTTTTTTTAAATGTAATTAAGGCTATATATATATATATATATTTTTTTTTTTTTTTTTTATTAAAAGTAAGTGTATATACATATGTATGGCCATACTAAAAATTTGTATGAAATACAAATTTTTAGCCTATCCTTATGAACTTTTTGTTGTTTATTTTTATTGTCTTTAATTAAAATATTATTATCTTCTACTGATACTACTGTATAGGGTCCTAAATATTCTGGATCCAATTTATGGCCAGTTTCATTTCTCAATAAAACCTTATCTCCTATTTTAACTTTAAAATCTATTACTTTATTATCGTAATGTTCCTTATTTTTAATCTTATGTTTATCTAACATAATTCTTGCTCTTTTATATGCTTGTTCTAATCTAAACTTAGTTTCTTTAGCGTAATCATCTACGTTATATAAAGGTTCTATACTATCTACTTTATTAAAGTGTTTTGGCAAATTTGTTTGTTTGCCGAAAACCAGCTCATATGGACAATATCCATGTGCTGTAGAGGGGGCTGTGTTGAAACAATAAACGAAATATTGTAGCCAAACATCCCAGTCTGCTTTATCGACTGAAATGTATGATCTAATATATTCATTAAAAGTCCTATGACTTCTTTCTACTGTTCCAACTGTCTGGTGGTGGTGTGCTGTAGACGTTATATTGTCTATTTTCAAATATTTGCACAAGTCATGTATTATCGAATTTTTGTATTCTGTTCCCATGTCCGTAATGAACGTCTTCATTGGACCGTACTTTAGAATAAAATATTCGAATATAGCCTTTGCCACTGTTTTTGCACTTTTATCAGTGATCGGGATAGCTACGAGGTACTTCGTTAAATCACATATAAGTGTAACTGCATACTCGTTGCCATTTTCTGATTTTGGTAGTGGACCAATTGTGCCCACTATCATTCGGTCGAAGGCATATATTGGTGTCTCAGTTATTGTCAAAGGAGTTTTTGTATGTAAAGTTGTTTTTGACATTTGGCATTTTTGACATTTACGGACGTACTGTTTTACATGTTTTGTCATGTTTTTCCAATAGTAATGTCTTTTTATTTTTGCTAGAGTTCTAGTAATGCCTGTATGACCTCCTTGAATTGGATCGTCATGGTGTTTAGACAGTATTGCTTCTTTTTTTTTTTTCATTTTCTATTAGGGTCACCGGCTTGAGTAGCGCTACTCTTAGGATATTTAATATTTTATTGCCCATATTTTTAAAAGATTCCATTGAAATTAATTCAAAGATCTTTTCGCTCGGTGCCACTTTGAGTTGGCTGATCTCAAGTATACCGGCTTGCAATTCAAGCCTTTGAAAGAACTGACCTAAATCAAGTGTATCATTAGTATACAGATCGCTAACATCAATTCTTGCTACAACTTTTCTTCCATGTTTAAAGTAACATATCTGATTTGTTATGTGCAAGGCCACTACTTTTCGTACTTCATCATTGCAAATGACTTCACATACGTTGGGCTTAGAAGCTTTTTTGAGATTTTGCCTTAGCAAAAGTTCTTGTTCTTTAACTGCGCAGTTTTTCTGTCTATTTTGTTGCCTGGTAGTGACTTTCAGGACTTTATTTTGTATATCTTTTAAATCGGATATTGTTATCCGTGAAAGGGCATCTGCCACAAAATTGTCTTTTCCCTTGAGATATTCTTTAGTGAAATCATACTCTTCTAAATCTAATCTCATTCTCGTAAGTTTCGAACTTGGATTGACCATTGAAAATAAATATGTAAGTGGTCTATGGTCTGTTTTTATAGTGAAGTGTTGACCATATATGTATGGTCGAAAATGTATAATTGCCCAGTGAATTGCTGCCAATTCTTGTTCTGTTGTATTTTTATTGCTTTCGCCTTTTGTGAATGAACGAGAAGCATATGATACGGGCAACTGTTTATCTCCATATGTTTGGGTCAAAACTGCTCCGCAGGCTAATTTGCTGGCATCTGTAATGATGCAAAATTCTTTGCTTAAATCTGGATATTTTAGTAAAGTAGGTTTTATAAGAGCCTTTTTTAAATAATGGAATGCTTGTTGGCATTCATCGGACCATTCAAACTTTACATTTTTCTTACATAATCTCGTTATGTGACGTGAATAATCTGCAAAGTTTTTTATAAATCGTCTGTAGTAATTGCAAAATGCAACGAATCTTCTAGCGCTATCAGCGTCCGTAGGGACTGGGTCCTTTTCAATGACATCATATTTTTTGTCATCTGGTAAGATACCTTTATCAGTACATTTGTGGCCTAGAAAAGTCACTTCATGCATGAAGAAAGAGCATTTATCTGGATGTAATTTGAGGTGGTTTTTTCTACATAAATCAAAAACATCAATTAGGTTTTTGATTATATGCGTTTCTGAACAACCGATGACAATTAAGTCATCCGTATACAAGAATGATTGTGAAGGGTTTAATCCAGAAAATGCTATTGTCATCATTCTTTGGAAAGAATTTGGCGCTATTTTTAAACCATATGGTAATCGTGTAAAACGATAAGAGCCATTGGTCGTTGAAAAAGACGTAATATTTCTAGAGTCTTCTTGTAACTCTATTTGGTGAAAACCGGACATTAAGTCTAAGCATGAAAAATATTTAGCTCTTCCTAACTGATCAAGAATATCATCTATTCTTGGTAAGGGAAATTTATCGGACAGTAGTTTTTTATTTATTTGGCGATAGTCTATTACTAATCGCCATCTTTTTGCATCAGAGCCTGGTAATCCCTTTTTGGGAACTAATAACATTGGGCTATTGTATTCTGAAACAGACGGTTCTACTATTTTATCCGAGATGAGTTTTTGACTTGTTTATTTACTTCATCTTTGTGAGTATGAGGTATTCTGTAATTTTTTATGTACACTGGTTCAGCATCTTTAAGTGTTAGTTCTTGTTGATAGAAGTTATTTGTTGTTATCGATTCGGTTTCAAGTCCGAATATATCTGTATATTTGGTGCAGAGATTTGTTAAGTCTTTTCTGAATAATGTGGGAAAGTTCATTTTTAATTTTTTCATCACAATTTCTTGACGATCTGTGTTAATATTATTGACTGTTTCGTAGTCACTTAGCTTTTCTATTTTTAAGTCTTTGAGGCTTATTATTTTTACAGTATTTGTTGTGTTAAGTATTCGGACAAAAGTATGTTTATTATTGGAAATTGTATTTCCAATGAATATTCCTTTTTCAATTTCTTGATTTGGAATGAGGATATTCTTTTCTATTGAGGAAATTTTAATTTGACGGACTACTTCCGAACGAGCTGGAAGTATTGTGGCATTATTATCACAAGTGTGAATTATTGGTATATTAATTGGATAGTTTAGGTTATTTGGCCGAAGTATTAGAGAGTCACTTATTTTTGTGAAATCTATTTGGCAATTGTATTTTATAGACTACCAATAATGCCATAGCACGGAATTGGAAAATCTTCTTCGACTAAATGAAAGTTGTATGGAATTACATATGTTCCTGTAGATAACTCTACGAATGCTAAGCCTTTTGTAAGAACAGAACCTTCACCTATTCCGGATATTTGTGTTGAAATATTTGTATTAATATTTAGAAATGTGTCAATGTTTTCTTTTAACAGAGATATATCTGCACCTGTATCTAATAATAGGGTAAATGCTTTACCTGTATTTTCATTTTTCATTTCAACGAAGATACTAAGATTTAAATTTATTGTGTGTACTTATGTGTTATTATTTGTTGAATATCTTAAGGACTTTGGGAGTTTTCCGAGTTACCTTGAGTAACTCGAACATTATTATTGTTGTGGTTACCTTGGTTGGAATTATTCCTACCTCGGTTATTTCCACGGCCGTTTTCGTTAGAACGACCCCTGTAGTTGTTACTGTAACCGTTATTCTGGATACTTCTTCTGCCACGATAATTACCACGATAATTACCACGATAATTACAACGGTTACCTCTATTGCTATTCTGGCATAGACGAATAAATGTAAAAAGACTGGTAACCAGAGCCGGCGATGTTCTGTTAAACTAACATAGCACAATTGCGAAGCATACACAAGGGGAAACAGAATATAGCGAGTAATTTTTGTCATTTGCTTTGGCAGGTTTCCCCTCCATACTCGCCGAATTAAGTCGGCCATTATTGTTTTCATTTTGTTTTGATTGCAAAGTGTGCGATGTGCGAGACAAAGATTGTTTGTTGCCGCACTTCATTTCTCTTGTTGTTGTCGCAGAAATTGAGTTTTGCAATTTTAGACTTTTGCTTGAATCTGGTTGCTGCTACCCTAGCAAGGAAGGGTAGTTTGACTTTATTTAAACTTTGCGTTATTAAATAGATAAACGCAATATACTTAATTATGATATTTTTAAAATGTGTTTTGGCCATAAGGAAAGGCACTTATAACTAATGAAATGTAATTTAAATATCTTAATGTAAAATTTAGAATAACATTTAAAAAACGTACTATGCTTTCAAATACTTATCTTTCTATACTAAGCTTATATTTGTGGTTTTATAGACAATAACTAATTATTCTGACATAGGGTATTTTTAATCTGTGCAGTTTTAAATGTCAGCAACTGCTACTTTAGCTGCCTTGGTGCGTTTTCTTATTCTTTTTCTTATACACAATGTGTATTACACATGCATACACACAAATACGAGCCTGACCTAGGTTACGTTTCGTGCGTTTTCTTTGCCTAGGTGTCCACAACAATATGCATACACACAAAGACAGGCCAGACTACGCTTTGAAAGTCAGCCGCCGTTTTTATTTTAAAATAAATATTTGTATTTAATATTATAATATTTATATAAAACACGAATGTACTATATATTTAAAATAAAAAAGCAAAAAGAAAAAATAAAGAGTTTGATTAATTTGGCTGGGGGTTGAACTTGGGTCAAAAAACATTTTACAAAGAAGCATCTAGCTAACTCCGCCACGACCGCTCTTGCAGGTTGATGACTTGAGGTTGGTCTTATTTTGTGTTCAATGTAATGGAACACAAAAGGAAATCAAATCAAAAACAAAAGTTTACGCGCGTTATGATGCGTTTTTGATACTTTTGTGCTGACGATTGAAGCGACTAGTTGAGATCTAAAGCGATT
The DNA here is from genome assembly GCA_018152825.1 of Scaptomyza hsui. Taxonomy (NCBI): domain Eukaryota; kingdom Metazoa; phylum Arthropoda; class Insecta; order Diptera; family Drosophilidae; genus Scaptomyza; species Scaptomyza hsui. Next base: position 153,244 of record JAECXO010000291.1, read on the forward strand.
AAACAAAAGTGCGATACACAACAGTTTTTTTCAAAACTAAAAGCCCTAAAATATTATTTATACTTTTATTTGCTTAATTTTATGTTATTTGTTCCTTTTCAATATGGAAAACATTGTTAAAAGAGTAGTTTACAAGTGCGTAGTGAAAAGTTGCGTTGGGGGCAACAAATGCGAATTTATTAAATACTTTATAATGATTACGAAAAAAGTTGAGTTCTTATTATAGAAATGAATAAAAAAAAACTAAAACGTAAAAAAAAAATATTATAAACATATATAAAAACATCAACTCGAACGCGGTGTTGAACCCGGGGTCGAACCACTGCATTTTTGCAGCCAGCAAATAATAATATTATTATAAATAATATATGCTTTTAAATTAGTTTTCTTAATGTATAATACTATAAAAATTGGCTTCATAATATTTATTCAATCGTAATCAACGCGTAAATGCATATTAGTGCACATGCCCTGCGAAAAAATCATAATCAGCAGGGCATAAACAAAACGCAAAATACAAATATGGCGCCAAACGCAGGTTGAAAACAAAGAAGCAAAAATCAAAACAAATGCAGCTGTGCGATGTTAGGGGAACTTGCCGCTACTCGTTACTTGTGTATGCTTCGAAAATGTGCTGAGGCTCTCTGTTGCGTTAACATCGCCGGCTCTGGTTACCAGTCTTTTTACATTTATTCGTCTATGATTCTGGTTGTACTGCTTATAATACAAGACAGTATTCGACTGTCCCGTAGCATCAGTACAACTGTTTACAAATTTGGATATGGCATCGTTCATATTACTGAACGTGCCTGCTTGCATGATAAGTTTAACCTTATCTATTGTGCAATTTTTAGTCATGGCTTTTACAGCAAGCGTTGTGCTGTATTTGGTTGCTAGGTCAGTTGACAAGCCATCATTAATGTAAGCTCCCTCTAGGGACTTAGCTAATTTTTCAACCTCTTGGGTGTATTGGTTGGCTGTCTTGCTTTTCTGTTGTAAATTGAGTAGTTTGGCAGAAATGACTTCCACTGATTCTCCTTTTACAGTATTTGCTAGTTTGTTTACAATTTCAATTATTGTTTGTTCGTTACCTATCCAATTTCTAGCGTGACCTTTCAATTTGGTTTTCGTTAGTGTAACGGCTACCGCTTCGTGTTCACCTTTTACATAGACCAATTAACATCAAGATTGGTAACCAGAGTTGTTCATGTTAAGGCCCTGTAAACAAAAACGCAAGACCGAAGAACCACTTCCCCTTTAACGAAACTTGCCGTTTTTGTTTTGACTGGGCTTCGCTGTTTATTTTTGGTTCGTGTTTGTGTATTGCTCTTGCGCACACACGACACAGAGTATATGTATGTGTGTATATGCATGGACGAACACAGAATGAATGAGCAGCGCATATGAAATGTATTGAATTATCAAATAAATTGCGCTATGAAATTAATAGTATCTTTATTGGCCTAAGTTGTGTATTATAATATAATAATATAATATATAATTATAGTTTGTATTCAGTGAAAGAATAATTTGCCGGCGGCAAAGCAAATATTTTTTACGTTTTTAAATGTTTTGCTTTAACGGCTGCACTTCTTCACGGGTTCAACACCGGGTTCAGATATTTTTTATAATATATATATTTATTTTTTCTTGAAACGCACTCGTTTGCACTTATTTTCCATTTTTAAATGGATTTAACAATTTAAAGTTAATAAAATAATAATAATAAATAATATGTGGGGTTTTAGTTTTAATAAAAACTGATTTTAATAGCACTTTTGTAAAATCGCTTTAGATTTGAACTCATTGCTTCAATCGTCAGCACCAAAGTAACAAAAATTCATTAAAAGCGCGCAATTTTTTAGTTTATTTTATGCACTTATTCTAACGCGCGTAAACTTTTGTTTTTGATTTGATTTCCTTTTGTGTTACATTACATCGAACACAAAATAAGACCAATCTCAAGTCATCAACCTGCAAGAGCGGTCGTGGCGCAGTTGGCTAGATGCTTGTTTGTAAAGAATTTTTATGATCCAAGTTCAACCCCTAGCCAAATTAATCAAACTTTTTTCTTTTTTTTTTTTTTTGCATTTTTATTTTGATATATATAGTTCATTCGTGTTTTATATAAATATTATAATATTAAACACAATTATTTATTTTAAAATAAAAACGGCGGCTGACTTTCAAAGCGTAGTCTGGCCCGTCTTTGTGTGTATGCATGATGTTGTGGACACCTAGGAGAAGAAAACGCACGAAACGTAGCCTAGGTCAGGCTCGTGTTTGTGTGTATGCATGTGTAATACACATTGTGTATTTGATCAAGAAGAATAAGAAAACGCAACAAGGCAGCTAAAGTTGCAGTTGCTGACATTTAAATTTGCACAGATTTAAAATACCCTATGTCACAATAATTAGTTTTTGTCTATAAAACCACAAATATAAGATTAGTATAGAAAGATAAGTATTTAATAGCATAGTACGTTTTTTAAATGTTATTTTTAAATTTCACATTATGATATATAAATTACATTTAATTAGTTATAAGTGACTTTCCTTATGGCCAAAACACATTTTAAAAATATCATAATTAAGTATATTGCGTTTATCTATTTAATAACGCAAAGTTTTTAAGTCAAACTACCCTTCCTTGCTAGGGTAGCAGCAACCAAACTCAAGCAAAGTCTAAAATTGCAAAACTCAATTTCTGCGACAACAACAAGAGAAATGAAAAAGGGCAACAACTAATCTTTGTCGCGCATCGCACACTTTGCCATCAAAACAAAACCTAAACAATAATGGCCGCTGGTTGTCACCGAGAATCGACGAAACAACTGAACGAATAATTTCAATTTTCCCTGTTGGCACTCCCATCACGCAGAATGTTAGCTAACATTACAGAGCTGCTTATTTCCAGTCTTGTTATTTAGTTGGTCTATGACCTTTTAGTGAATCAATTAAATGCAATGCATCTAAGAAGCTTTGTAAATTTTCGGCTTTACCGTCAAACTCTGGCAACAGAGATGCCGCTAGCCTTAGGAATTCTAATAACGTCTGAGTCATTGTCTCTTTTGAGTCTTCTTCCTCCAGATTTTCAATGTCGCTATCAACGCTATATTTACTTTCTAAGGAAGGAATTGACTCGTCCAGGTCTTTAAATTGAACTTTATCAAACTCAATTGGAAAATACACGTTCGTTGATATGTTCAATTTAAGTTTGTGTCTTTTACTTACATTTTCTAGTCTCAAGACTAAAGAACGCAACAATTTTAGACATAGGTCGTTGTGTGCTGATGTAAGTTTGTACTTGAAAGCTGACGCTAACTCACTGATACTGTTGTATTCAGTGGTTAGAATTGTCATATGGTGTATTAATGTGTTTATTTTTATTGGTGTATCTTTATTGATACATTTGTAAGATTTTGTAAATATATCTTTATGCGAAGTTATCTGTTACTGTATATCTTGCCATTCCATGACTATTTACTTGTGCTCTTCACTTATCTGCGCATATGAATCGTCACTGTCTGAACTCACTGGCTCTGCAATGATGATTTGGGTAGCAAATATATCATGAAGTTGCTTGGTCATGCGAATGTTTTTTCTTAGAAAGTTTTTGTATTGCTTTATAATATTTCGTTCAATTGCTTTATACAATTTTTTATGTTTAGCTATTCTATTGGAAATTATCCACTGTGGGATAAGTTTCAATTTGGGATGCGTATTTATTGCAACCGCAAATTCAAGGAATGGTATATATTTTGATAAAAGTTTTAACTCTGTCATCTTTAATTCATAACGGAAAGTGTCAACGTGAAAGTTATTTTTTTTCGTTTTTGAAACAAAAATATATTTTATTGAAATATAAAATTCTTTTTTTTTTTTTTTTTTTTATATTTTATCTAGCTCATTTGCTTTGCTTAGATACCTTTTACGTAAGCATCTATTGTGTACTCTATACAGTTTAAAAAATAAATTTGCAATAAATACAACTACAATTATTATTAATAGTGTGTTGGTGAGGCCTAAGTCCACACTAGATGATTCTACTTTGTTTATAACATTTGCAGTGGAATCCACTGTCTTAGTATCTATTAGGCCCATTTTTGCCCAAGCTAAATTTATTTTTATAGCCAAATCCAGTTTGAATTCTATTTTATAATTAATTACATTTTTTTTTTTTTTTTTTAAGTTGTATCTATTGTGTTTGTTATATTTTGTTGTTAATAATTATACTTTGATACCGAAGGTATCATAGTATATTGGTTTTGTGCAATGTCCGTCATGGTGTCTGTCCGTCTGTCCGTCTGTCCGTATGAACGCAACTTTTTTCGACACCCGTAAAGCTAGAGACTTGAAACTTTGCAAATATGTTTGTCTATAGCGAGACAGATAAAGTGTCAAGATTGGGGTGCCACGCCTACTAGGAGGCTGGGAAATCGATAAATTCGATAACAGAAAACCGATAAAACCTAATATTTGTCACATTCTTACAGCTAGAGTTACCAAATTTTGCACGCAGATAGGTAGTCATGTCCCTGAAAAAACTGCATCCAAATTTTGGAACCCACGCCCCTGATTCCGCCCCCATCCCCCTTCTCCGTGAAATTGGAAACGCCCATAGTTTTCACATTTTTGGGCTAGAGCCACCAAATTTTGTGTCAAGATAGATATTAACGTTCCCCAAAAAATGCATCAAAAATTTGGATGCCACGCCCACTGATTCCGCCCCATCCCCCTTCTCCCTGAAATTGGAAACGCCTATAGTTTTCACATTTTCTGGGCAAGAGCCACCAAATTTTGTGTCAACATAGATATTAACGTTCCCCGAAAAATGCATCAAAATTTTGGATGCCACGCCCCCTGATTCCGCCCCCGTCCCCCTTCTCCGTGAAATTGGAAACGCCCATAGTTTTCACATTTTTTGGGCATTAGCCACCAAATTTTGTGTCAAGATGATAGATTGACGTTCCCCCAAAAAATGCATCAAAATTTGGATCCACTACGCCCCTGATTCCGCCCCCATCCCCCTCCCCTGAAATTGGAAACGCCTATAGTTTTCACATTTTTGGGCAAGAGCCACCAAATTTTGTGTCAAGATAGGTACTGGCGTTCCCCATCAAAACTTGGGTGCCACGCCCCTGATTCCGCCCCCATCCCCCTTCACCAAGAAATTGGAAACGCCTATAGTTTTTACATTTTTTGGGCTAGAGCCACCAAATTTTGTGTGCAGATAGATATTGACGTTCCCCAAAAATGCATAAAAATTTTGATGCCACGCCCCCTGATTCCGCCCCCAACCCCCTTATACTTGAAATTGGAAACGCCTATAGTTTTCACATTTTTCAAGCTAGTGTCATTGAATTTGGTAGGAAGATAGGATATGGTGACATCTACAAAAGATCTGCATCAAAAATTAGGATACCACGCCCACCTCTGCCGCCCACCATTTAAAATCGGAAATTTCGATATCTCTTATAGTTTTTAAGCTAGAGCCCGTAAATTGGGTAGAAAGATAGAAGGCAGCATCTACCAAAGACCTGCATCAAAATTTTGAATGCCACGCCCACCTAAGCCACCCGCCTTATAAAATCGGAATCGGCTATATCTTTAACAGTTTTTGAGCTAGAGCCACCAAACTTGGTAGGCAGATAGATAGTGACAGCTAAAAACATTTGATTCAAAATTTGGATGCCACGCCTACCTCTGCCGCCCACCTTTTAAATTTGGGAGTTAAGTTATCTTCCACAGTTTTTGAGCTAAAGTCACCAAATTTGGTAACATGATAGCTGGCGATGTTTACCACATGGGCCACTGCATTCCCCCTTATCAACCGTTCTTTTACTGGTATCAAAGTATTCCGCAGTCGGTTGGGTCCGATGTTTTATTTTTTAGTTATTTTTGTATTATATTTTGTTTCTGAGGGACAGGGCGAGCTCTTTGATTTTAATAAAGACTCGAGGTGTTTGAGTTCGTCATTTAATTTGACTGCAGTGCGCCATGGTGGGGGATTTTCGCATTTATACAGGATTCTTTCGATTTCAGACTTTCTCTGTCTGATTCGTTTCTTTATGCCACTGCGCCTGGGCTTGTTTGCCTTCGAGCTCATGCCCCGTACTCACTCAGCATATATTTTTATTTATTCCTCCACGTCCAACTGGACGGCTCTGGACTGCCCCGTAGTACAGCCTCAACTTCGGCAGATGACTTGAACAGAGGAACAACACAATTCGGTTCGATTTCAATATGCTCCATAAGCTGAATAGATTCGGCGACTTTTTTGGCATTCCGATTGCTCTTCTTCCTGGGCCAAAGTAATGTCCCACAAATCGTCTATGGTGCGCTCCAGTTCCAGCTCCATCCAGCTCCGACTTCAGCACTTTTTTTTTGGTGGGCAAGTTACTGCCTCACGGTCGCCATGTAATAAATACTCAACTCAGTTTATTTAATAGTCACTTGAACTCTTTCAAGTCCGTTTATTGAATGCATCTTTAGCTTTTACATTTTTGGTTCTTAGCCTAAGCTGCGCGACTTCGCTGCCAGTAAACGCTGGCAGAGACGTTGGCTTCTTATGTAAACGCTCACATTAGCGATAGCGTGAGAGAGAATGTTATATACATATATGAAGAAGGAACGGTCGCGCATGCGAGACATGCTGACACGGCACTTCTACTGCCCATTGCATACTTGTGTGATCATATTACTTTTGCGCTGTGGCTATGCTTGGGACTTTGGTTTACGTAAACATTGCAGCAAAGTGCTACAATGTGTTTGATATTAAAATATATTAAAAGACACTGAGTACAGTGTGTATTATAAGTATATGTATATTACACTTGATACTTTTTACCATGATAGTTTTTGTTTGAATTATTATATTTATTATCTTTGGGTTTTTCAACCACACTAATTTCATATAAACCCTCCTTTTGAGCTGCTACTTTTAACAAATGGCTAGTTGTTATATAGTACCAAGCTAGAGTCAAGAAAATTCTATCTGGTATTTTTCTTTTTATAACATCTTTAACTGTGTTGTTCATAGCATTGGTGTAGACAATTGTGTTGTTTGCATTATTATCTAGTGTTAGCTTATTTGTTATTACATATGATTTGTGTTCTAGTTCTTCTATGAACTTACGGAGATTTCCTTGATAGCTGTTGTTGTATAGTTGTCGTAGTAATTTCTCCACTGGAGTGGTTCTGGGTGGTGTATTTCTCGATGAGTGCTCGCTTCAACTCCCCCCAATTATTGGCATGTGATAGTTGCGAGATCCTTTGGGCTTCTCCGATGACTTGCAGTTCTATCGCACCGTATATAATACTTTGTTGCATTTGGTTTGTAGTAGGGTATAATTGTAATAGGAATTCTGTCCTCCTGATGAAGGCGCTTAGCTCCTGTTTATTTCCTGAGAACTGGGGCACTTGTCGGATTTGAGACAATGCCTGGTTTAGTTCTGCATCACTTAGTACGACTGCCATGTTGGTTTGTTTTTTGTTGCCTTGTTGTTGATTATATTGTTCTTCGTTCTTAAATTATTTAAACACCATTAACTGTGTTTGTTGCACGATTAGTTCTTTGGCGGATTAGTTTTTTATGAAGTATCGCAATTTAATTTATTTGCACTTATTTTTCACTAATCCTACCGGCTGCGCCAATTATGAGTTCACGACCAAGTGGGATTTAAAAAAAATAAAAAGACTTCGTCTTTAGTTTATTTCCTTATTATATGTATTGAACCAATGTTAAAAGTTACAAAAACACTTCCACACTTATAGTCTATCTTATTGAAAACTATTACTTTGAACTCCAAATCTGAACTACTTCTCAATCGTTCTTGCTGCGCAGAGCAAACCTCGGTTGAGAGCTTTTCTTATGATCAAAGCTTTTAAGCTTTGTTCGTTTTAAGCTTTCTTTCAAAAAGTGCCAATTCGGCGATCTCACGCTTGTGGCGTGATTTTAGAAAAATGTTTATGTTTTATGTTTATGTCCAGTTTGCTTGTGGCGTGATGCATGATTTAGAAATATTCTTATGTTTAATGTTTATGTCTAGCTCGTTTCCTGTGTTAGGATTTTAGGGTGTAATGTGATATTAAATTGTTGGGGTGCATGCTTATGTGTAACATATTTGAGATATGAATATATGTGCATATTGGATATCTTACTATATATATTTTTCGGAAAGGGACACCGAAATTGTCTAAAGAGCTAGAGCGAGGAAAAGCGTGCATAGGTAGTGATTTTTTTTTCAGCAGAAAATCAGTAGTGGTGGTCCTTTAGGGGTGCGCAATAGGCAGTGGTCCGACAGGGGTATTAACATAGCGGGTCCATGCAGCTGCATATACAAACGTACACATATTGCAAGGCGGCCGGGAAAAACGCCGTTAGCCTAGTCTGTTGTCGTTTTCTATGCAGCTGCATACGCGGTCACGTAGGCACAGTTTTACAGGAATTGGCAGTCATGGTCAATGCGCATATACATACAGGGTGCGGATTATAGATTTCTCTTGAGTTTTGTCGTGGGGTGTTTTTTAACGTTCGCCGGTACGCTTACACATAAGTACATTTTAAAACGCTTTCACGTGGGCACAGTTTTGCAAGCACCGGTAACCACCGTGGGCAAAACAAGGCCACATTAGTTTTATTAGTCGACCACCCCGTTCGCAACATTTGGTACAGCTTTTTACAGAGTTTGTAGGTACAGTTGTGGGAGCACTGTGAAAACCCACGACACGTGGGTACAGTTAGAAAGTCATTGGGGAAAAATTTGTTTTTTTATTTTTTGCACAGGGGTGCCGGCACGTTTTTTTTCAGCTTGCGCAGTTTGGCAAGCACTAACATGTACCGGGTAGGGGTATGCGCGCGCTAACATACACATTTATGGGCAGACCCAAAATAAATTTTAAATAAAGAAAAAAATATATATATGGAAAAAAAGGGGTAACTGCCGATATATGTGTGTGTGTGCACGTATTAATTTTTTTGAGGAAAAAAAGGAGTAAACCGGTATAGGGGAAAATGCATCAACAGGAGTAAACGTGGTCGGGTAAATAGTTTTTTTTTCGAGCACACGAGGCGATGCAGCGTACGAATACATAGACAGCGCAGAGGTACATATATTTAGGACAATATATATGTTTTGATATCTACGACGAGGAGCAGAGATAGAGCAGAGAGAGAAAGGAGTTTTTTTTGGGAGTCGCATCTACGAATGACAGAGGAGGGAGGCGGACGACGCGAACCTCGTGAACCCTCGGTCGCGATCATTCGTGAGCGGACGAAACTGTATAAATTGAGCCAGCACGGCACAGAAGAAGAGAGTCGACCCAAAACCATTAAGCAGTGAACATCGTGCCTAGTATTTTTTTAATCGTTAAAAAAACAAGTTTACCAGAGCAGGACGCCGAAGGGTACAACCAAGCACAGGACATCGCACAGGACTAACACTAGCACAACAACAGGGATACTAGTCGGGCATTTACAACCAAGCACAGGACATCGCACAGGACTAACACTAGTACAACAACAGGGATACTAGTCGTACACTCACAACCAAGGCACAGGATACGAGCTAGCATACCGCAAGGGTACTAGCCGCACACACGTCAACCAAGAAAAGAATATCATACCGGGACACAGGAGCAGGCAGCATATAGCAGCATGGAGTAGCATGGATCTCATACAGGCGTAAGGCGGAACTGGAAGCATTCGCTGACGAGTTCGGGTTTGGACGTGAAGGCACCGTGGAAGAGCTGCGAGGCCGCATGTCTGCTTTTGTGGGTCGTGGTAGCCACTCGGCTGCCATCCAGGCACGTTTAGAGGAACTCGAAGCCGTTTTTGGAAAAGCCCGGACGCCCGACACCAAGCCAGACACCCAACAACGATCTCGGAGCCTGTCGCCTACCACGAGTGGGAACGGATCCCATGCAGAAAAGAACATGACGAGTTTACCAGAGCAACGAGTGGCACCTAGCAGGTCTCCGCCACGGAAACCAGGCAGCCCGGGTATGCAGTACCTTAGCATACCGGTGCCGGTTAAACACCAGCGCTTGTCACGAGCACACGAGAGGGTAACATCGGCGATGCTACCAAACCGACACGACGTCTCTGGAGCCATGGGAGTAGAACGCATGCAGCGTTGGGGAGTCACGTTTGACGGTACCACAGACCCCTTACGATTTATCGAGCGTTTGGAGGAGCGAGCCATATCACACCGCGTGGACACCCGAAACTTGGCCCAGGGGGTACCAGAATTTTTACACGGTAGCGCCGAGGACTGGTTCCGCACAAGCCACTTGCAGGGTGAGCCATGGAGCGTGTTTCGGAGGGAATTTCTGGAATTTTTCCTACCCCCGAGATATTTCCAGAGATTAGAGGACGACATCAGGATGCGCTACCAGAGGGAAAATGAAGGCTACAAGCAGCACCTAGTGGACATTCGCCTTATGATGAACCGCGCTGGTTATTCAGAAGCCCAAGAACAAGAACGGGTGTATGAAAACCTGCTGCCGGAATATCAGTTGTACGTGAGACGAATGGACTTCCGCACGTTCAAGCAGTTGACTCAACTAGTGGTCAATTTTTAAGTCACCAGGGAACGAGAGCAGCTACGTCAGGCAAGGAACAAGGCAAGCAACGAGGGGATGGGCAGGCGTTTCCAAACGGGAAACAGGTGCGGAAAGTCTTAAAACTACAAGTCTTAAACCTACAGCGCTTTCAACTGAAGGGAATCATCAAAGTACAGCAGGACCGGCTAACAGTGAGCAACCCGTGGACACACGTAATGCGTGTCGGAACTGCGGAGCCCTTGGGCACTTCGCGAGGGAATGTCGTGGAACCCGAGTCCTATTCTGTTGGAACTGTGGTCGCCGAGGAGTAAGGACCAAGTACAGGGGCCGGGAAACGCCCAGCGCCTCTCATCAAACCCGGAACAGGTGAGAGTGCCGAAGAGCGAGTTCCGGAACTAGCGGGCGTTATCCGTTTGAAGGATGGCCGGCTTGCTGCAGAGACGCGCATCGAGACCGAGGCGATGATAGCTACGCTGGACACGGGTGCCACGTGGAGCTTCCTCAGCGAGCAGAAGGCACGACTCATCGAGACCCCGGCCAACAGACGAGCGGTAAGGACGGTGATAGCCTTGGCAAATGGGACAAGGATGGAGCTGACGCAGGCAATCCAAGCAAAGGTACGACTCGGGCAAGCACGGGCTAGCATTCTGAAGCTGGTTGTACCATCGGCCCTCGACGATGTGCTGCTCGGGTTGGACTTCTTCAGCGCCATAAGTGCCAAACTGCAGGTGGGTGGACTACTCATCCCGTTGAGCATGCCAAACCAGAAGTCTGCAGAGCATCACCAACCAATCGATCCGAAGCCGAATAAGAAACCCAGCCGGGTACCGAGCAGTGATAGCCACCAAGGGGGCGATGTCGTCCAGCGGGCGGCACAGCGAGCCACCGGGAGAGACGCAACTAGCAAGAGTACAAAGAACCCGAGCACGGGCGACACCTGCAACCGCGAGGCGCTCGCAAATAGCCAGAATAGGATACAAAACCAGGACGGCGCTCGCAACCGCGAGGCGACCACGACAATGGGGCGTGACAAGACTTGGGGAGGCGCTCTGGGCCATGCACGGCTGAGAGCCACCAAAATTAACCCCTTTCGTACCAGATCAAACGGCCAGGAATCCAAGGAAGGATCTGAACCACGAGGAATAATCGCCAGCATAACGGACGCGTTGTCAACAACAGTCACGAGCCAGCCCGGACCAGGCCCAGCTGAGTCGATGGCGCCGTGGATTCAACAATTCCTAGAGGAGGAATTGTAAAAATTCGATGGTATGACGGGCGTGTCCAACATAGCGGAGCACGTCATAGCTATGCGCGACGAGCGCCCAATAAAGCAAAGGTACTATCCTAGGAATCCAGCGATGCAAGGGATAATCCACGCGCAAGTGGATGAACTACTACGAGACGGATGCATCGAGCCGTCCAAAAGCCCACACAGTGCACCCATTGTGTTGGTGGGCAAGAAGACCGGAGAGACGCGCATGTGTGTGGACTTTCGACAACTCAATGCCAGATCCGTACCAGATGCATACCCTCGCATACCACGGATAAACTCGATCTTGGAAAGACTACGGAACGCGAAATATACCAATATACGAGAACTTCGCCGGTGCCTAGGACTCGCGTCTTGGTACCGACGATTTGTCCCGAGTTTTGCGGCAGTGGTACAACAGATGTCTCAACTCCTGCGGAAAGGCAAGAAGTGGGTCTGGGAGACTCAGCAACAACAGGCGTTCATGAAGCTCAAAGAACTACTGACCGAGGCACACGTTCTGGCGTGTCCAAACTTTGCGGAGAAGTTTTCCCTGCAGGCCGGACCCTAGCGACTACGGGCGTGGAGGAGTGCTAACCCAGCAGAGTGAGGACGGTGAGAGAGTCATTGCATACGTGGGTCGGAGGTTACAGAGGGCCGAGGAAAACTACTCCGCTACCGAGAAGGAGTGCCTAGCCATCGTCTGGGCCGTCAGAAAGCTGCGTTGCTACTTGGAAGGGTACAGATTCGACGTCGTAACCGATCACTTGGTGCTCAAATGCGAATTGCGCGTTGGGCACTGGAACTGCAACAGTTCCAGTTTGAAATACACTATAGGAAAGGACGACAGAACGTAGTGGCGGACGCTTTGTCGCGACAACCTCTTGAGGCCTTGCAGACAGCCATAGAAGAACCAAGCACATGCGCATGGGAACAGCGACGCACGCGGGAGATGCAGCAGCAACCAGAGAAATAACCGGATTATACACTGGAGAACGGACAACTGTATAGGAATGTAGGACAACGACCGCTGGAGGAAGATTTCATACCTTGGATGCTGTGTGTTCAGGAGTGCCACGACCAGCCAAGCGCGGGACATCTGGGGATACGCAAGACAACGGCGCGAGTGTGTCAAAGGTATTACTGGCCAGGAGTTTTCAGGGACGTCGCCCGCTACGTAAGGAGATGTGCTGTGTGCAAAAAGTTTAAAGCACAACAAACTAAACCGGCTGGGAAGATGTTAACGCGTCAGGTGTCTGAGCCCTACGTCACCATTTGCGCGGATTTTGTGGGACCTTTGCCTAGAGGTAACACCGAGGTACCACCGAATTAATAGTTTTCTTTGACATGTTTTCCAAGTGGGTCGAACTGGTGCCTTTGTGCCGAGCTACGACGCCACTCTTGGAAAAAGCTTTTCGGGACCGGATCCTCAGTCGATTCGGAATACCACGCAAGTTCATCTGCGACAATGGGACCCAGTTTACCAGTCGCCCTTAAGGCAGATTAGGCTAAGAAATGTCATAAGTAGTATTAGACGATAAGTTATTCTCAAGTTTCAAACATCGCACCAGACTATTGTCCTGTAGAGCATAGTCTGTCCATAGTCTCAGGGATATAACCTCGTTTATATTCCACAGTACCCCAACAAGAAAAACCAGTAGAAAAACATTTAGGTCGGCGAAGAACCCCGGCGACAGTGGGCAGCAGAGCGGCGACAACAGTGGGGCTGGGTTCCCCAAAACAAGCGCCGATTCGAGGGACCACCGGATGAGGGCAACGAGGCCGAGGCCGCTCGAGGCAGGTCGCAGTTCGACGACGTGAGCACGGAGATGTGGCTCGACTCGCCAAGGGCACAACGGCGGCTCTTGTACCCCTCCCCGGACTCTTGGCTGCTACCGGACCCCGGAGACCCGGTAGTGCCTGTGGCTAGGGTTGCCGTGATCAGCGACGAGGTGGGCGTCTCAACGTCGCACCGGCAAGCAGCGACACCAGAAGATGCACCCGACAAAACCGAATCGCCGGACACCAGCGGGGACCTGTCACGAGTGACGAGTCACAAAGTTTGTAGATAATAAGTAGCTTTAAATATGGTGGAGGGTAGGTTTAGTCACTATTGTTATATTTTTTGAGTTACTATGGTTAAGTTACATTTTTGAGTTTAATACATGAATAAGGCCCATAGTAGTATCTCCGAACTTGGTGCAGCCTAGGTTAATACCAGGGGCATTCGAGTCGGAGTCGGCAGGGGTGGCTAAACTCCGCAACGGCACTTGGGCAAATCACCGGATCACCGGTGTCGACCCTAACTTCCTTACAACCCCTTTTTCCGAGCACGGTGTCTCAGCAACCTACAAATTTCTTGTAAGGTGGTCCTGGAGAGACTGAACTACCTCAGCCATAGAAAAAGCTACCTTACAACATAGACATAACAAGTCTTGCTGATGTGCTCGCGCAGCACGTCATCAACTGCTCTCTGAAAAATACTTCCGTCGTTCTTTAAACCGAACGGAAGTCGGCAGAACTCATATTTTCCACCGTTAACAGAAAAAGACGTCTTTTCACGGGTCTTTAATTTTCAAAAGGTCTTTAATTTCTTTTTTAACAAATTCTGCTGCACCCATAGGAAATGGGTACAGTTTGGAGTAAACTGGCTCATTGTCTTCTGTTCGGATGGTTCCGACAACTGACGTGTTATATGGCAGTAACTCATTGGGTTCTGCGAATGCTTTGGCGTTGCTCTTCAGCATTTTGATGAACAGAGAAAACTACAAGAGAGAGAAAAGCCGCGACCACAGCCCAGCAGAGGACAGCACAGAAGAGAGCGATAGCGAGAGCGAAGCCACCCGCAGCAGCAGAATGGCACGAGCCAAACGGCGCGGGCAGCGGCCATAGCAGAGGACAGCATAACCAGACGACGGCGACAGCGCAGCCACCCGCAGCAGCAGAATGGCACAAGCCAAACGGCGCGGGCAGCAGCCACAGCGGAGAGCAGCGCAGCAGAGAGCGAGAGCGAAGCCACCCGCAGCAGCAGAATCGGCACGAGCCAAACGGCGCGGGCAGCGGCCGCAGCGAAGGCATGCCGAAAAGGGTTGGCGATCGTCATCAAGAATCAAGAGCGATCAGTCTAGTTTGAGTGGCGGTAGCAAGGAGGTGATCCCTCGCGACTGCGGATAATAAGTCGGAGTGAACACGAGAAGAACAAGGAACAACCAAGGGAAGACAACACAAGGACAACAAGGACTACGAGGGAGCCCAATAGCAAGCAGGGCAGGACAACGAAGGATACACAGAGCAAGGGTACAAGCACTGCAATGCGAGGGTCAGGACAACGGAGAACACACATACATACAAGCACGGCACGCGGGAAAAGCACCGAACCCACACACACACCCACACAAACATACAGAATTGTCACGTGGTGCCCGGGTAAGCGAGTCCAAGCGACTATTCCCCCCCCTTCTCACGACTTTGTCTGGTGCGAGTAGGTAGGGAATTAGGAAACAACTGCAAGAAAAGAAATAAATGAAAACAAAGTATAACCATGAAACCAGTGCTATTGAAAATTAATTTTAACGAGGCAAGCAAAGTGAGAAAGTGATAGTGCAAAATACGGTGCGTGTGGCGTACCCACCGCTTGAGACTCCGCTGACTGTACGCCGGTCAATACCGCGACAGTCCGCAACGTTTTTTCAAGCGGCGCATGCCTATCTCCGAACTTGGTGCAGCCTAGGTTAATACCAGGGGCATTCGAGTCGGAGTCGGCAGGGGTGGCTAAACTCCGCAACGGCACTTGGGCAAATCACCGGATCACCGGTGTCGACCCTAACTTCCTTACAACCCCTTTTTCCGAGCACGGTGTCTCAGTCCCCCACTCTCCTGATCCCAGCAACCTATAAATTTCTTGTAAGGTGGCCCTGGAGAGACTGAACTACCTCAGCCATAGAAAAAGCTACCTTACAACATAGACATAACAAGTCTTGCCGATGTGCTCGCGCAGCACGTCATCAACTGCTCTCTGAAAAATACTTCCGTCGTTCTTTAAACCGAACGGAAGTCGGCAGAACTCATATTTTCCACCGTTAACAGAAAAAGACGTCTTTTCACGGTCTTGTTCTGCTAAGGTGATTTGATGATAACCGGATTTGAGGTCAAGTGTTTTAAAAAACTTGGCCTTTTCCAAGTTCATAGCGAAGCTTGGCATGGGGTATCTATCGGCGATAGTTTTCTGGTTGAGCTTGCGGAAGTCAATTACCATTCTCTTCTTTTTAGCTCCTGAGTCGTCGATCCCCTTCTTGTTGACGACCCAGATGGGGTTATTATATTGTGATTTTGATGGGCGGATTATTCCGTTTTTCAAAAGGTCTTTAATTTCTTTTTTAACAAATTCTGCTGCACCCATAGGAAATGGGTACAGTTTGGAGTAAACTGGCTCATTGTCTTCTGTTCGAATGGTTCCGACAACTGACGTGTTATATGGCAGTAACTCATTGGGTTCTGCGAATGCTTTGGCGTTGCTCTTTAGAATTTTGATGAACTCTTGCCTTATATGTGCGGGGGCTTGTAGCTCCCCGACCTCTGTGAAGTTGACGTTCTTACATTTTACAAATTGGACAGTCTTTTCATAAGAGCCGTCTCGTTTAAAAATTTTGCCCTGTGGGAGATCGAGCAATATACCGGCTTCTCGAATAAAATCTGAACCAATTATGCCGTCAAATGTCGTGAGTCCTGGTAGCTGGAAAAATGGGCTTTCAAGGCCGAAAATTTTGAAAATATATTTGTGTGTTATATCACTTGACCCGTGAAGGGTACCGATATCGAAAATTTTTTTTACAGGAAGCTTATGGTCCAGTTGTAAGGTAGACCGAACGTAGTTCTTTGATGCTCCTGTATCGAGCAAGAGTTTTAATGTCTGCCCTGCGACTTTTCGTTCGATGAACGCGAGCAGGGACTGTCCTCTAAAAAATGAACTGTGTCACAAACATATTCATCTTGAGCGCATTCATCGATGTCGACTACTGCGGCGGCTGCTTCGTTATCATAGGCAAGTTCCGCCTCTTGAGAATTGGTTAGCGCCAGGTGGTTGACCCGTTGGCGTCCTTGGTCCGACAGCCTCTCAACACTATTAGACCGTTTAGCCCTTTGTTGATTGAGGTTTGTGCGGGAAGACTGTTGATTTTTATCTTGTCCTTGCCGCTGAAAATTGGTCGGTTGTCGAAACTTGGATGATGAAGGATCTACATCCATTGGAGTAACACGGTCATTTCCCCGAGAGCTGTTCTGGGGTTGATGAGCGTTTTCCCTTTTAAAATGTGGGTTCTTACCCTGATTTCGGTTAGTCCCCCTATCTTTGGGCTCAGTTTGTTGCTTTTTTTCTCTTTCCTCAATACTTCTAGCATAATTTGCTGCGAAGTTATACCTCTCATGGTTGGCCTCAGCCTCTTGTGCCAAAGCGAGGGCAGCTGGCAAACTCTTCGGTTGGGCTGCGAACAGCACGTCTGTTAATCTTTTTCTGAGTCCCGATATAAAGACACGCATCGCGTCTGCGCGATACTTTTCATTGATATGGTCACCTACCTCTGTGTCATATGACATTACAGTTTTATTGGTGAGGAGAATGAGTTTCTTCTCAATCTCGTCATAAAACTGTAAAAGGCTCATATTACCTTGTCTTAGGGTTCCTAACCCTTATTCAATTAGGTGCGCAGGGCGTTTATCTGCGTACGTAAAGTCTAGCCTTTCGATTATGGCTTCAAAATTAAGTTTAGTATTAAAAGACGAAAGCGTGAGGTTTGCTCCGCCCCTTATTTTGTTTCTGATTATGATAACCGCCTGATAGTGGCGGGAACTACCTACACACTTTTCGAATAGCTTATAAGCGGCTGTGGCCGCTTGGCGCCAAGAGACATACCCTTCTTGTACCCAGTAAAACTCTGGTAATGATTTTATTGCTTCGAGGGGCTCGTCGCAATGAACACCTGGGATACAGCTTACATCTTCGAAAATTTTTACAACTGGTTCACTTATTGATGACTGTTTGATGACTGTTTGCGCCTCAAGTGCAGCGTTCACTGCTGCCCCTACGATACTTTAAAGTCTGTGCGTCCATGTTTGTTTTGTAATTAGCTAACTTGAGTTTTTCTAAGTCAGTCAGTAATTCCGATATACTGTCCGAATCACTACTGTCGTTTGTACTCATGTAATGCTGTTGAAACAATTGAAATCATTAATAGCAAGCAATAAGATATTGTTTTGGTTACTGAACGTATGGGCAAAACAATGCATAAAAAGAAACAATGGTGTATCGTGTTACACAAGCGCGGCCGCTAAGGAATTTTTAATGTAAATTTAAAACGCACTTTCTTATGCTTTTCTTTGTTTTATTTTAATGGGATTTGGCTACGGCCCTGTGACGATTTGATGAACTAAATTCTGCATGAAATTTTCACTCACATGTTTCTTTAACTTCTAATGCCGCTACTGAATTTTCTTCTTCTTCTGATGAACTCGTGGAGTCGTGGTTTCCAGATGCTTCTCCGCTGCCCAAGCCGACCGCTTGGTATACAGAAAGATGTTTTTAGTGCTTGTATTTATTATCGTGGCTGCGATGCTTGTTGTTCTTTGTATTTGTTTTTATACTTTGATACCGAAGGTCTCATAGTATATTGGTTTTGTGCAATGTCCGTCATGGTGTCTGTCCGTCTGTCCGTATGAACGCAACTTTTTTCGACACCCGTAAAGCTAAAGACTTGAAACTTTGCAATTATGTTTGTCTATAGGCGAGACAGATAAAGTGTCAAGATTGGGCTGCCACGCTTACTAGGAGGCTGGGAAATCGATAAATTCGATAACAGAACCTGAAAAAACTGCATCAAAATTTTGGATGCCACGCCCACTCCTTCCGCCCCCATCATCCCTGCTCCTTGATATTGGAAACGCCTATAGTTTTCACATTTTTATGGCTAGAGCCACCAAATTTTGTGTCAAGACAGATGTTGACGTTCCCCAAAAAAATGCATCAAAATTTTGGATGCCACGCCTCCTGATTCCGCCCCCATCCCCCCTTATCCATGAAATTGGGAACGCCTATAGTTTTCACATTTTTTGGGCTAGAGCCACCAAATTTTGGGTGAAGATAGATATTGACGTTCCCCAAAAAATGCATCAAAATTTTGGATGCCACGCCCCCCTTTTTTTGAAGATAGATATTGACGTTCCCCATCAAAACTTGGGTGCCACGCCCCCTGATTCCGCCCCCATCCCCCCTTCACCAAGAAATTGGAAACGCCTATCGTTTTCACATTTTTTGGGCTAGAGCCACCAAATTTTGGGTGAAGATAGATATTGACGTTCCCCAAAAAATGCATCAAAATTTTGGATGCCACGCCCCCTTATTCCGCCCCCATCCCCCCTTCTTCTTGAAATTGGAAACGCCTATAGTTTTCACATTTTTCGAGCTAGTGTCACCAAATTTGGTAGGAAGATATATGGTGACATCTTCAGAAGGTCTGCATCAAAAATTAGGATGCCACGCCCACCTCTGCCCCCCACTATTTAAAATCGGAAATTTCGATATCTCTTATAGTTTTTTAGCTAGAGCCCGTAAATTGGGTAGAAAGATAGAAGGCAGCATCTACCAAAGATCTGCATCAAAATTTTGGATGCCACGCCCACCTAAGCCACCCGCCTTATAAAATCGGAATCGGCTATATCTTTAATAGATTTTGATAGAGCCCCTAAACTTGGTAGGAAGATAAATGGTGACAGTTAAAAACATTTGATACAAAAGTTTGGATGCCACGCCTACCTCTGTCGCCCACATTTTAAATTTAAGAGCTAAGTTATCTTCCACAGTATTTGAGCTAAAGTCACCAAAGTTGGTAACATGATAGCTGGCGATGTTTACCACATGGGCCACTCCCTTCGCCCCTGCATTCCCAATTATCAACCGTTCTTTTACTGGTATCAAAGAATTCCGCTGTCGGTTGCGTCCGACTGCAACGTTTTTACTTGTTTAGTTTAGGCTCGCTTTTTTTATTCTTGAATGGTTTATATTTTTCACTTTAAACTGTGAAGTGTTTTTTTTTGCGCACTTGTGTTTTTTTTTTTTTTGGTTCTTGAATCTTTTGTTTTACTGTTCTCACTTTAAACTGTGAAGTGGGTTCGTTCTTAGTCGTTGGGCGACAATTTTACCAGTTCCTCTACCGGGCCGGATAATATTGGGTTTTATTAATCATAACATTGGCGACAGCCTGTTATATTGAATTATTCTTTTTATACTTTGATACCGAAGGTCTCATAGTATATTGGTTTTGTGCAATGTCCGTCATGGTGTCCGTCTGTCCGTCTGTCCGTCTGTATGAACGCAACTTTTTTCGACACCCGTAAAGCTAGAGACTTGAAACTTTGCAATTATGTTTGTCTATAGGCGCGACAGATAAAGTGTCAAGATTGGGGTGCCACGCCTACTAGGAGGCTGGGAAATCGATAAAATCGATAACATAAAACCGATAAAACCAAATATTTCTCACATTCTTACAGCTAGAGTTACCAAATTTTGCACGCAGATAGCTAGTCATGTCCTTGAAAAACTGCATCAAAATTTTGGATGCCACGCCCACTCCTTCCGCCCCCATCATCCCTGCTCCTTGAAACTGGAAACGCCTATAGTTTTTACATCTTTTGGGCTAGAGACACCAAATTTTGTGTCAAGATAGATATTGACGTTCCACAAAAAAATGCGTCAAAACTTTGGATGCCACGCCCCCTGATTCCGCCCACATCCCCCTTCTCCAAGAAATTGGAAACGCCTGTAGTTTTCACATTTTTTGAGCTAGAGCCACCAAATTTTGTGTCAAGATAGATATTGAAGTTCCCCAAAAAATTCATCAAAATTTGGATGCCACGCCCCTGATTCCGCCCCCATCCCCTTCTCCATGAAATTGGAAACGCATATAGTTTTCACATTTTTTGGGCTAGAGCCATCAAATTTTGTGTCAAGATAGATATTGACGTTCCCAAAAATGCATCAAAATTTTGGATGCCACGCCCCTATTGCGCCCCCATCCCCCTTCTCCATGAAATTGGAAACGACTGTAGTTTTCACATTTTTTTGGGCTAGAGCCACCAAATTTTGTGTCAAGATAGATATTGACGTTCCCCAAAAAATGCATCAAAATTTTGGATGCCACGCCCCTAATTCGCCCCCATCCCCTCTTCTCCATGAAATCGGAAACACCTATAGTTTTCACATTTTTTGGGCTAGAGCCACCAAATTTTGTTTCAAGATAGGTACTGACGTTCCCCATCAAAAATTGGATGCCACGCCCCTAATTCCGCCCCCATCCCCCTTCCCATGAAATTGGAAACGCCTATAGTTTTCACATTTTTGGGCTAAAGCCACCAAATTTTGTGTCAAGAGGTACTGCCGTTCCCCATCAAAACTTGGATGCCACGCCCCTGATTCCCCCCATCCCCCTTCTCCATGAAATTGGAAACGCCTATAGTTTTCACATTTTTTGGGCTAGAGCCACCAAATTTTGTGTCAAGATAGATATTGACGTTCCCAAAAAATGCATCAAAATTTTGGATGCCCGCCCCTAATTCCCCCCATCCCCCTTCTCCATGAAATTGGAAACGCCTATAGTTTTCACATTTTTGGGCTAGAGCCACCAAATTTTGTGTTAAGATAGGTACTGACGTTCCCCATCAAAACTTGGATGCCACGCCCCTAATTCCGCCCCATCCCCTTCTCCATGAAATTGGAAACGCCTATAGTTTTCACATTTTTGTGCTAGAGCCACCAAATTTTGTATCAAGATAGGTACTGACGTTCCCCATCAAAACTTGGATGCCACGCCCTGATTCCGCCCCCATCCCCCTTAACCAAGAAATTGGAAACGACTATAGTTTTCACATTTTTTGGGCTAGAGCCACCAAATTTATGTCAAGATAGGTACTGACGTTCCCCATCAAAACATGGATGCCACGCCCCCTGATTCCGCCCCCATCCCCCTCTCCATGAAATTGGAAACGCCTATAGTTTTCACATTTTGTGGGCTAGAGCCACCAAATTTTGTGTTAAGATAGGTACTGACGTTCCCCATCAAAACTTGGATGCCACGCCCCTAATTCCGCCCCCATCCCCTTCTCCATGAAATTGGAAACGCCTATAGTTTTCACATTTTTGGGCTAGAGCCACCAAATTTTGTATCAAGATAGGTACTGACGTTCCCCATCAAAACTTGGATGCCACGCCCCGATTCCGCCCCCATCCCCCTTCTCCATGAAATTGGAAACGACTATAGTTTTCACATTTTTGGGCTAGAGCCACCAAATTTTGTGTCAAGATAGGTACTGACGTTCCCCATCAAAATTTTGGATGCCACGCCCCTAATTCCGCCCCCATCCCCTCTTCTCCATGAAATTGGAAACGCCTATAGTTTTCACATTTTTGGGCTAGAGCCACCAAATTTTTGTCAAGATAGATATTGACGTTCCCCAAACAAATGCATCAAAATTTTGGATGCCACGCCCCTAATTCCCCCATCCCCCTTCTCCATGAAATTGGAAACGCCTATAGTTTTCACATTTTGTGGGCTAGAGCCACCAAATTTTGTGTTAAGATAGGTACTGACGTTCCCCATCAAAACTTGGATGCCACGCCCCTAATTCCGCCCCCATCCCCTTCTCCATGAAATTGGAAACGCCTATAGTTTTCACATTTTTTGGCTAGAGCCACCAAATTTTGTATCAAGATAGGTACTGACGTTCCCCATCAAAACTTGGATGCCACGCCCCGATTCCGCCCCCATCCCCCTTAACCAAGAAATTGGAAACGACTATAGCTTTCACATTTTTTGGGCTAGAGCCACCAAATTTTCTGTCAAGATAGGTACTGACGTTCCCCATCAAAACATGGATGCCACGCCCCTGATTCCGCCCCCATCCCCTTCTCCATGAAATTGGAAACGCCTATAGTTTTAACATTTTTGGGCTAGAGCCATCAAATTTTGTGTCAAGATAGGTATTGACGTTCCCAAAAATCATCAAAATTTTGGATGCCACGCCCCTAATTCCCCCCATCCCCCTTCCATGAAATTGGAAACGCCTATAGCTTTCACATTTTTTGGGCTAGAGCCACCAAATTTTTTATCAAGATAGGTACTGACGTTCCCCATCAAAACTTGGATGCCACGCCCCTAATTCCGCCCCCATCCCCCCATCTCCATGAAATCGGAAACACCTATAGCTTTCACATTTTTTGGGCTAGAGCCACCAAATTTTGTGTCAAGATAGGTACTGACGTTCCCCATCAAAATTGGATGCCACGCCCCCTCATTCCGCCCCCATCCCCTTCTCCATGAAATTGGAAACGCCTATAGTTTTCACATTTTTTGGGCTAGAGCCACCCATAAATTGATCAAAACTTTGGATGCCACGCCCACACCTTCCGCCCCCACCCCCCGCCGATGTCAAAACGGTTATGCGAGTATCTTCCACATTTTTTGAACTAGAGTCACCAAATTTGGTAGGAGATATATGGTGACATCTACAAAAGATCTGCATGAAAATTTGGATGCCACGCCCACCTCTGCCGCCCACTATTTAAAATCGGAAATTTCGATATCTCTTATAGTTTTTAAGCTAGAGCCCTTAAATTGGGTAGAAAGATAGAATGCGCATCTACCAAAGATGTGCATCAAAATTTTGGATGCCACGCCCACCTAAGCCACCCGCCTTATAAAATCGGAATCGGCTATATCTCTAACAGTTTTTGAGCTTGAGCCACCAAACTTTTTATGAATATAGATGGTGACAGTTAAAAACATTTGATTCAAAAATTAAGATGCCACGCCTACCTCTGCCGCCCACCTTTTAAATTTGGGAGTTAAGTTATCTTCCACAGCTTTTGAGCTAAAGTCACCAAATTTGGTAACATGATAGCTGGCGATGTTTACCACATGGCCCACGCCCTTCGCCCCTGCATTCTCCCTTATCAACCGTTCTTTTACTGGTATCAAAGTATTCCGCAGTCGGTTGCGTCCGACTGCAACGTTTTTACTTGTTATTGTTGCACATTGAACGAACCGTTGCAATGTGGAGTAGATTATAAGCTGACTTACAAGATACAAAGTTCTTACAAGCGAAGCCTTAACTTGTCGCTGCGCCACTGCTGTGAAACCGCTGAGCTTGCGCCTCGTGCAAATGATCGCGTTTCTGTTTGGTCAACGGCGGCTAGCCGGTCGCTGCGCCGGACGTGAAACTGCTGATCTTGCGCCTCGTGCAAGATACTGCGTTTCAGTTTGTCAACGGCGGAGTCGCCGACCTATGTGCGGTGTCAGTATTAAGCTCCAAGGTTAACTTATATTTACTTTATGGGGTCACAGATGCTTCCTTCTGCCTGTTTCATACTTTTGCACAAAACCATTATACCCCTATTACCCATTTTATGAGTTCGTATAAAAAGGCACGAAAACATTCAGCTGAAAAATATCTTGATAAAAATTGGGATAAGCACATAGAAGCATCAACAAGATTTCAAGTTAATCAGGAAAAGAGAATATTAAATACTTTGCTATAATATGTTGTTAAATATTTTCTAATTTCATATCTATCTACTATTCTAAAATTTATATAAACCATCGGCGCAACGAAGAAAGCAGGACACTTACCAGTTTTGTATAAAGTTTCCAAAACGTGTTTCACATTTTCGATATTAAATATTTTAATGTTATAGATCACATCGGAAATCGGGAAAAATAACAATAATTCTAACTACTTGTAGAAGAAAACGAAATTATTTTCTTTCTTTTTATGGCTTTTTTTTGTTAATTTGAAGTTGGATTTTTGTTTTTTTTGTTATCATTGCTGTTTATTTTAACTTTTTGTGCACAATTAAAGGCAAAGGAGTGGGCCGGGTGGTAAACATCGCCAGCTATCATGTTACCAAATTTAGTGACTTTAGCTCAAAAACTGTGGAAGATAACTGAACTTCCATTTTTTAATGGTGGGCGGCAGAGGTGGGCATCCAAATTTTTGAATCAAATGTTTTTAGCTGTCACCATTTATCTTCCTACCAAGTTTAGGGGCTCTAGCTCAAAATCTATTAAAGATATAGCCGATTCCGATTTTATAGGGCGGGTGGCTTAGGTGGGCGTGGCATCCAAAATTTTGATGCAGATCTTTGGTAGATGTGGCCTAATATCTTTCTACCGAATTAAGGGGCTCTAGCTTAAAAACTGTAAGAGATATCGAAATTTCCGATTTTAAATGGTGGGCGGCAGAGGTGGGCGTGGCATCAAAATTTTTGAAGCAGATCTTTTGTAGATGTCACCATATATCTTCCTACCAAATTTGGTGGCCCAAGTTCAAAAAATGTGAAAACTATAGGCGTTTCCAATTCCAAGGAGCAGGGAGGATGGGGGCAGAAGGAATGGGCGCGGCATCCAAAATTTGTATGCAGTTTTTTCAGGGATGTGACTAGCTATCTTCGTGCAAAATTTGGTAGTTTTTAGCTATCGATTTTATCGATTTCCCAGCTTAGTAGGCGTGGCAACCCAATCTTGACACTTTATCTGACTAGCCCATAGACAAACATAATTGCAAAGTTTCAAGTCACTAGCTTTACAGGTGTTGAAAAAAATTGCGTTCATACGGACGGACAGACACCATGACGGACATTGCACAAAACCAATATACTTTGAGACCTTCGGTAGTGTGGTTATAAATGGTTAAGAATTAAAATCATTAAAAGAATGTATTTTTGTTTTGAAAATAAAACTCTCAGTAATAACATGGAGTAAACACACCCCAATTGTGAAAATTGGATTATGTGCTGTCTGTCCGTCTGTAAGAACGAAACTTTTTTTTGACACCCGTAAAGCTAGACACTTAAAACTTTGCAATAACATATGTTTGTTTTTATATTTCTCACATTCCTACAGCTAGAGTTACCAAATATAACACATCCCTCAAAAAACTTCATCAAAATTTTTGATGCCATGTCCACACCTGACGCCCCCAACCCCTGCCGATTTTAAAACGTGTATGCGTGTATCTTCCACGTTTTTGAGCTAGAGTCCAAAAATTGGTTTCAATGTAGCTAGTGGCATCTCCCAAAGATCTGTATCGGGAATTTGTAGGCAACGCACACGTTTATATACTAGATGCGTATTTTGTAGCTTATTTGTACAAATGAACTTAGGGAGCAGAATTTTACAGAGGAGAGACGTCAAAACCAGGGACCGTAAATAATGATTATCTATTTATTTTTTAAATAAAAAAAACACGCACTTATAATGGACCTACAAAAAAATGATAAGCACCAATATATATATAGTAAGAAATTCAATATGCACACATATCAATATCTCATATATGTCACGCATAGCACGCACTGTAATATGGTGTTCACACTACGGTTGCGTTTTGCGTTTTGCGTTAAATG
This sequence comes from Scaptomyza hsui, assembly GCA_018152825.1. Taxonomy (NCBI): domain Eukaryota; kingdom Metazoa; phylum Arthropoda; class Insecta; order Diptera; family Drosophilidae; genus Scaptomyza; species Scaptomyza hsui. Next base: position 179,505 of record JAECXO010000291.1, read on the forward strand.
CCAACAAGCAGATTCTCGCCCATACAAATAGCATAGGGGCCTAGTGGTGACAAAAAGTTGAGTTTAGTTTGGATGCAGTTTGATTGACTCAAAAGGAACTGCCCATTTTCGTATATCGTTCTCAACTATCACCACTAATTCAAAAAACGGTTTGCCGGCAAACAAAAAAAAAATAATTAATTGTAAACATGTCGCAACAAAATGGTAAGTAATTGTTTATTTTTAAATATTATATGTATGTTTAGCCCATTTCAACTTAATTACAGGCTATGATAAGAGATTTTTGTGGTCGACTGCCGCAACAAAAGCTCTTATAGAACTTAGGCAGGATAGCATTGATGGGTTTCGGGGAGCCAAGAAGAACTCCCATATTTATAAGGAAATGGCGGAGATATATAGGGCTGAATGTGCAAAGGTGGGATCTTCCGGTGGCACGCCGTCTTCGTGGGAGTATTTTGAGAGCGTGGCCAGTGTACTGAACATGTCGGACACTGTGGGCTACCATCCCATAGCCGATAGCCTAGGTAATATATTGAATTAAAACTATTGCATATATTTAATATAATACAATTCTTACAGACTTCTCGCGGCTAATTGAAGAGGAGCCTTGCAGCCGCGAAAACTCGATGACAGAGCCGTCATGTTCAGGGGCAAAGCGACGGCGGGTCGACAACTCCGCAAAATTAGTTGCCATTGAGGAGGAAAAATTGGCGGTTATGAAGCAATTGGCGGAAGATTCGGCCAAGTTCCAGAACGAAGTTTTGAATATCATTAGAGCCCGTCATGCGGGTTAGTTTATAATAAAATTAAAAATAATGGCTTAAATTTGAATTGTTTATTTAATTTTCATTATTATTTAAAAACTCTATAGCTAAAGCTTGACGAACTGCTTCGGCACTAGCATTCATATTGCCCACAAGTGTCCAAATGCTATGACGGCGTCCTGGGTCACCCAGCAAATTAAACGTTGCTGCAGACGTTCCCGCCATATTCATGCATTTTGTCAACATTGAATTATTCTGCTCCATTATTATTTTCTATCAGCGAAATCAAAACAAAGCAGCTGCTGCTCACTTCACATAACGCATAACACACTTTTGTGCCAGTGTGAACACCAATTCTGCGTTATTGCGTCGATGACGATATCGATAGCAAACTCGCTGTAGTATAAACGCCACATAACACTTAAGTATCACCATTAAGTAGGTATACATAGAGGAGTCAAACGCAAAAAATCCAATAGCCTAATTGGTCCAATTTGCGGAGGAGCCACCCTTATTCGGCTGCTGAAAGCAGCGAGCCGAACGCAAATTTTGACTCGATACAGACGGACTGCCAGCAATTTGCTGTGTATGCGTCTGTATGTCAGCGACGTGATCGCCGTTAGGTGTATATATGTGTGTATGTATGTTTCTGTATGCTGTTTGCTCTGAGCTGCTGTATATTGTGGAAGGGGGATAGCAGCAGCAGAGTGCGAACAACAACAACACATGTGCATGTTTTCTGTATTTGGTGGCTCCGAGCTCAAATGAAGCAAAAATCATTAGGGCGAATGTATACCTAAATACACATATATATGTGTGTGTGTATGTGCGCATGCATATTTTTTCAGTTTTTGGTGGCTCTCAAGTGATTTGGGATTTTGTTACTTTTCTTTTTTTGTTTCTCGCACTGAGATCAGCACGATAATGATTTCATGCTTGCACACACAATCCCAGGACCGAATTGAAAATTCAGCCTACTGGGATGCGTGTAAGCTGCATGAAAAGTTTTATTCAGTATAATATTTTATAACATTTTCACTGAATTTGCTGGCGCCGCATTTCATTGAATGCTTTTGGCTCAGAGTGGGAAGATTACATTAATCGCAGTGGTGGTTGGGTTCCGGATTTTGCAGATGGAGCAATCCGGATGGCGAGAGATTTTGATTCCTGATTGACTGGATAGAAAGCATCATCATCATGATGGCGTCCACTAGCTTGTCAATCTTGTTTTCAAGGGCAGCAACGCATATCAATGTGTGTGTATGTTCATGTGCAGCACATTTGAATGTATGCGCAGCAATTGCCTTGGCTATTCTTGACCTGTCTCAATTTTTATGATTTTTTAGCAATTTTATTAAAAGTAACGATAGCTATAAAATTAATGTTATTAAATGATAATTTTATATTTATTTTTAAAATGCATCTTAATCATTAAGATGCATTGTCCATAGTTCATAATATGTCAAATATAAATTTATATATTTTAATATATATATGTATATAATTATGTACTCTTGACCCTTAAAATTCATAATTTAATACATAATAAATGCCGACAGCCAATATTTAAAATTAAAATTTGGCGCGCATTTGTATCTGCCTACAAAAGACAGGCAATTTCTGTTTTTGCACTTTCTGGTTATACTAGTACATACTCTTTCGAGATATTAGCTATATGACACCAGCAAACAATTTTGCAACACAACTACCATGCAGTTGCTCATTTACATATAAAATATGCACACATATTGTGAAGTAGGCCCCTGGCCTCCATCACAGCAGCAGTTTGTAGATTTAGTTTATAGCAATTTAAGTCAAGAATTTATAGATTTTTAATTTATAGTATATAAGGGAAGAATTTTATTTTTTTGGTTGTTATTATGATTTCGTTAGTTTTCTTATTATTTTCCGAGACGCAAGGAGCGAGGAGTTTTAAGTTGTTTATTTTGATTTTTGCTTATTTTGATTTCTTATTACATTATTGTAAACATATCATGTATATTTTTCACCGGCAAGGAGCGCCGTTAGTTTTAAGATAAAAGGAGAAGTATTAAATACGGATTGAGCTTAGAAGATTAGTTTAAATGATATGTTTGAATGGACCGCCCAAAACGCAGGGTCGCAAGGTGCAACGCGCCAGCTGCGATCGTCCAACTCACCACGGCCACGAATAAGCGTGGGGAGTATGGCAACGGCCGAAGCTGAAGCGTGGGCGACTCGAGAGTTGAAAACGGTCGATGCGAGAGTGCAGACGCACGCGGAAAGGGAAAAATATAGAAGAATAAAAGTCAAAAGGGAATTTCAGCACGTGCGAAAAGTTTATAAGTAAGTAAGGAAGGGCGTTAGGTTATAATAATTATAGGAAAAGTTAGGAGAAAAGAAAAAGGCAATAAAGCGATCGTCGGTGAACTTGCATCCGAGCGAGCACGCCTGCGATTATAGATATATATATATATTTCTGTTGATTTATTTTGTGGTTGAACACGCGCCTGTTGTGCCAATTTTATTAGTGTTGTTACTTGTGTGGAGGTTTTACCGCCCCGTTGTAAACATCCGACCCGACTGCGGGACTAACTTTCTCACTCCTCCCTAGACTGTGCTAAACCCCGTTTTACAATCCCAGCAAACTACAAATTTTCTTGTAAGCTGAGCCTGGCCAGACTGAGATCTGTACCCAGGCAAATCACTACTTTACAAGTGGCGCCCGAGCAGGGACTAGTAAAACGTGGGTGCGGTGTGAGCTGGAATTAAAGCCCCAGCAACACTACTAACAAGTGACAGGGAATTTTTATACTTTGATACCGACGGTCTCATAGTATATTGGTTTTGTGCAATGTCCGTCATGGTGTCCGTCTGTCCGTCTGTCTGTCTGTCCGTCTGTCCGTATGAATGCAACTTTTTGCGACACCCGTAAAGCTAGAGACTTGAAACTTTGCAATTATGTTTGTCTATAGGCGAGACAGATAAAGTGTCAAGATTGGGTTGCCACGCCTACTAGGAGGCGGGGAAATCAATAAATTCGATTACTGAAAACCGATAAAAAATATTTCTGACATTCTTACAGCTAGAATTACCAAATTTTGCACGAAGATAGCTAGTCATGTCCCTGAAAAAACTGCATCAAAATTTTGGATGCCACGCCCAATCCTTCCGCCCCCATCCTGCCTGCTCCTTGAAATTGGAAACGTTTATAGTTTTCACATTTTTTGGGCTAGAGCCACCAAATTTTGTGTCAAGATAGATATTGACGTTCCCCAAAATTATGGATCAAAATTTTGGATGCCACGCCACCTGATTCCGCCCCCATCCCCCCTTCTCCTTGAAATTTGAAACGCCTATAGTTTTAACATGTTTTGAGCTAGAGCCACCAAATTTTGTGTCAAGATAGGTAGTGAAGTTTTCCAACAAACTGCATAACAAGTTTAGATGCCACGCCCACACCTTCCACCCCCACCCCCCGCCGTTGTTAAAACGGTAATGCGTGTATCTTCCACATTTTTTTAACTAGAGTCACCAAATTTGATAGGAAGATATATGGTGACATCTACAAAAGATCTGCATCAAAATTTTGGATGCCACGCCCACCTCTGCCGCCCACCATTTAAAATCGGAAATTTCGATATCTCTTAGTATTCCGCAGTCGGTTGCGTCCGACTGCAACGTTTTTACTTTTTTTTTTTAATTAATAAGGAAAAAAAAAGTGAAACTAATAAAAAAAAAAAAAGTGTCGTGTATACCCGCTTATACACTGTTTTTCATAAGCGTATGTAAAACGGTGGTCAGCAAAAACGTGCGTGGTTTTTGTGCAATTGTCGCGGCACAACGAAAGTGTTCGAAAGCGTGTGCACCGAGAACGAACGGGATCGGTACCGGTTGAGTCTGTCGCGGCGCAACGAAGTTGACGGTTGAAACCAATTCACCGATCAACCTAACGGGTCGCGTTCAAAAGCGTTGGTGTTAGCGATCATCTGCGGACATACAAGCTGTCGTTAAACTGCGGTGCCAGAGCGTCGAACCGCCAATACACGTGTGGGCAAATGTCGTGGCACGGTGGCAGCATTAAGTCGTCGCACAGTGGGCCTCGATCGCGGAGTACACAGTGGTTTAAAAAAAAAAATTTTTGTGTCGCCTATTTTTTTTTGCGTTGATTTTGGACTTTCGAGTGAACGGGAAGTCCAACCGTACGTGTCCGAAGGGAGCACAGTGGGACAAAGTGTGCGACAAGGAACAAAAAAAAAATATTTTTTTTTCGGGAAAAAGGAAAAAACGTGGAAAACAATGACACACGGTACGAAGTGAAGTGGAAATATTTTTCGGTACAATGGAACAAAGCTGATAATATTCGAAAAAAAAAAAAAAAATTTTGTGTGAACAGAAAATCGCGTTAACGATACCGGACTAAATAAAAGAGGAAATTTAAAAGGAAAAAACAAATTGTTTTGATTTCTGTCATACAGTGGGACACCTACGGTCCAAAATTTTTTTTAAGGAAAAATTTTAATTATTATTGGTTTTTTATTCATTAGCGCGTGGGTTTTTTTTTTTTAATATTTTTTTGAACATGGAGAAAGCAGCGACGAGTGGATCCGACGGAGTGGAGGCAGGAGACAACGGTAACCCCGGCGTGGGTGCTCAATGGGTCTGCAACTGCCGCAAGGAGGATCTGGAGAGCATCGCGCTGGAGTTCCAGTTATAAAAGTGTCCCACGGTAAACGAGTACCGGAAGCTGGTATGTAGTTTTATAAAGTCAGGTGGTCATACCACCGAAATATGGACCCGACTGGCCGAGTGGGAGTTGCGTTTCGCAAAGACCTCACTGTCGCCTGCACCGACCGATACTTTCGTCGGCGGGGCGCAAAAACCACAACAGAAGTCGGAATGCGATACGGTAATCCCTGCGGTACGGGCAAGCCATCTACCCCGAATATACTCCGCGTGTCCCTGATATACGTATCGATTCGCCCCTTGCATCCGGGGAAGACACCCCGGTGAGACGGGCGGATCACCCTATCCACTTCAACGAAAATAACAGTGCCCCCAGAAGTGGGATGGTTGTCCCCGAGTAAGTCCGAAAGTGGGGAATCAGGTTCGATGGGTGCGCTGATCCGCTAGCCTTCTTGGAGGCTAAAGAGGACCGGGCTTTATCCTACGACATAGGTCTAGATCGTTTGCCCCGGGCGATGAGTGAAGCGTTAACTGGCAAAGCAGCACGGTGGCTAACCGTGAGTAGGCTTAGGGACTCGACATGGGCAACGTTTAAATCGGAGTTTTTAGAGTTCTTTCTACCCCCTCAATACTTTGACCGGTTGGAGGACAGTATCCGGGCGCGACGACAGCGCGAAGACGAAACGTTTAAGGACTATCTGCTAGAATTAAGGGGTATGATGTACCAGGCTGGTTACAGGGGGACCAGGAGCTGCATACGAGAACCTGGCGCCCGAATATCGCTTATACATTCGTAGGCATGACTTCTCCTCGCTAGCACAGTTGACACAGATGGCGTCAGAATATGAGAGCGTACGGCAACAAAGTCGTGAATGTGCAGCCCACAGTCGGGCGGGGGCTCCTAGGTACCCAGATAGGGTAGTCGGCGAGGCCCACCCCCCGAACCATTTTAACCCGTTTAGGGCACAGCCGCAGCCCGGGGTGAGCGGCAATAACGCGGGTACCCCTTCTTTCCTACCGACGGGGGTGATCACGAACGGTATGATCGGTCAAGACCAGCCAAGAGTGCTCGAGGGAAGACAGGTATGTTATAACTGCTCGCAAGAGGGGCACTTTGCCAAGGGATGTCCCAACCCTCGAATACTATTTTTTGGCAGTGCGGGGCGAAGGGTGTCAGTACCGGCCAATGTTGTCAGAAGACGGGGGCGGGAAACGGTCAGCGGCACCATCTGGGATGGGATCCGGTGGGAGCCGACGCGACCCAGTCCCAAGGTTAGAGTATCCCCTTAGAGCGGAAGAAGGGCGGATAGTCGCTACAGTGAGCGTAGGTGGTCAGGTAGCGACCGCGACAGTAGACAAGGGGGCTACGAGGAGTTTCGTTAGTGAGGGATTCTCAAGCAGGGTGGCCAACGGGGGTAAGATGTTGGACGCCAGTGCAAAAATTCGATTGGCGGATGGGTCGACCTTAGAGGTCAAGAAGCTGTTGAGGGTAAAGGTTGGTCTAGCGGGGGCAGTGGTCACGATGGATATGCTCGTGATGCCCTCGATGCTAGACAACCAGATACTAGGGATAGACTTTTTGTGCCGGGTGGGGACGACCATCCAGTGTGGCCAAGCAAGGCTAACTCTCGAATCGATAGGACTACCAGACACGGAACCAGACCAGACCCGAGCGGAACTTAAGCCGACAGCAGAAGGATCGGAGAGCAGCGGGAGTCAGAGGCCAAAGGAGGGAGTCCTGGGGGCACCTCGGCCGGGCCTCGACGTGGGGGCGATCCAGGAAGCCAGGCGGGATGCGGTGTCCGTCGTGGAAGTGCAACGGCTAGGCGAGGTAGGAGGGCGCGATATGACCGGCCCCACAGCGACCGGATCGGAAATTGTCGCCGCCGAGGAAGAGGAGTGGCCAGTAGATTTGGAACCAGAGATCAAGGGAATCCTGAGGGCGGAACTGGCTCTCTTCGATAGACTCATGGGCGTGTCTCATATAGCGGAACACCAGATCATCATGAGGGATGACAAGCCGATAAAACAGAGGTACTAACCCAAAAACCCAGCGATGCAGAGAGTAATTAACGAGCAGGTGGATGAGCTACTGGAGGCCGGGGCGATAGAGCCGTCGAGGAGTCCGCACAGCGCCCCGATTGCACTCGTCCGGAAGAAAACAGGCGAGTGGCGGATGTGCATAGATTACCGGCAGCTCAATGCGCACTCCGTACCGGATGCATACCCCGTACCCAGGATTAACCACATTTTGGAGCGACTAAGGCACGCACGTTATATCTCGACTCTCGATCTTAAGCACGGATACTGGCAAATTCAAATGGCTGCGGATAGTCGGGAATGTACCGCTTTCACGGTACCCGGCAGAGGTCTATTTCAGTGGCGGGTGATGCCTTTTGGATTGCACTCGGCGTGTGCTACCTTTCAGCGAGCTTTGGACACGGTTATCGGACCAGATATGGAACCCCATGCGTTTGCCTATCTGGACGACATAATAGTGATCGGAGCAACCAAGGAAGAGCACGTACCGAACCTCAAAGAAGTGCTTAGGCGACTCAGGGCTGCGAACTTGAAGCTGAACCGCAAGAAGTGCTCGTTTTTCCAGAAGGAGCTGGTATACCTGGGACACGTGGTGAGTGGCGATGGGATAAAAACGGACCCCGCCAAAGTAGAAGCCATCCGGAATCTGAAGGCCCCGGCAAATTGTAAGGAATTGCGACGTTGTCTGGGGATGGCCTCGTGGTATAGGCGATTCGTGCCGAATTTCGCGACAGTGGTGCAGCCGATGACCACTTTATTAAAGAAGTCGAGGAAATGGTCGTGGGACGAGGAGCAGCAAATAGCGTTGGAGACCCTTAAGCATAGTCTGACAACTGCCCCTGTACTGGCGTGCCCTGCAAACTGATGCAAGCGATTTCAGTCTTGGAGCGGTGCTGACCCAGACGATTATCAGCAGGAGCGTGTGATAGCTTATACGAGTCGGAAGCTGAACAAGGCAGAGGAAAACTATTCAGCGACCGAAAAGGAGTGCCTAGCAATCGTGTGGTCGATCCGAAAGCTGAGATGTTACCTGGAAGGGTACCGTTTTGAGGTAATAACCGACCATATGGCGTTGAAGTGGCTGAATTCAATCGAAAGCCCTTCGGGACGGATCGCGCGTTGGGCCTTAGAGCTCCAACAATACCAGTTTGACGTACGTTACAGGCGGGGGAAGCTCAACGTGGTAGCGGACGCCCTCTCGCGGCAACCCTTGGAGGACCTTCAGCAAGCAGTACACGAGAAATCACCCGGCAAGTGGATAGAGGCAATGAAAGAGAAAATCGCGAAGGAATCGGTAAAGTACCCGGATTACATGGAGGAAAATGGACAGCTATATAGACACCTCGGACACCGCGCGGACGACGACGACTACATACCGTGGAAACTGTGCGTTGGTGAGGATCAAAGGAAAAGAGTCTTACTGGAGTGTCACGATGTACCGACGGCTGGGCATCAAGGGGTACGGAAGACGATAATGCGGCTGTCCCAAAGGTATTACTGGCCCGGGATGTTCCGAGATTTAGCCAGTGCTGCGAATCATGCCAGAAGTTCAAGACGCTGCAAGTCAAGCCGGCGGGACAAATGTTGACGAGTCAGGTGGCCGAGCCTATGACTATACTTTGCGCCGATTTTGTGGATCCGTTACCCAGATCGAAACATGGGAATACCATGCTCCTAGTAGTCCCCTTAAAGCGATCGACGGCGGCACAGCTACAGAAAGCGTTCCGCGAACGTATCTTATGTCGATTTGGGATACCCAGAAAATTCGTGTGTGACAACGGTGTCCAATTCACAAGTCGCAGTTTCAAGGCATTCTTGAAGTCGCTGGGGGTGGAGGTGCAGCATACCGCCCCTTATTGCCCGGAGGAAAACCCGACCGAGAGGACGAATAGGACCGTGAAGACGATGATCGCCCAGTTCATAACAGGAAAACAGAGTTCGTGGGACGAACTATTGCCAGAAGTTTCGTTGGCGGTTAATTCCAGCGTGGCAGATTCGACGGGATTTTCAACAGCGTTCCTGATGCAAGGACGAGAGCCCCGCTTGCCGGCCGCCTTATATGAGGAGAGCACGCCCGGATCAGGAAGCACACAGCAAGCGCCAGAGGACAGGGCGAGGAGGCTGAAGGAGGTGTTCAGCATAGTCCAAACCAACCTGCAACGTGCCTCGAAAGATCAAGGAAGGAACTACAACCTCAGGCGGAGAGAGTGGCGGCCAGGACTCAACACATTGGTCTTGCTAAGGACGCACCAGCTGTCGAAGGCCAGTGAGGGGTTTGCGGCAAAGCTCGGCCCTAAGTATGACGGACCGTTCTTGGTGAAGAAGTTTGTGTCGCCTAACATCGTACGATTAGTGAAAGAAGGTCATCGGAAAAGCAAACTCGCTAGCATCGCCCAATTGAAACCGTTCTATCACGAGACAGAAGAATGGGAGGAAGGCGACCAACCCGATCAAACAGTCCTACAGCTCTAATACGCTTTATGCCCCTCCTTCGATTTTTTATATAACACTAACCAAATTTTCAGAGTTTCAGAACCAGTTTGACGATTAAGACTAATCATTGCACTATTGTATACCCACAGATAAAACGACACAAAATGAGCGACTTTACGCAGCCCGGGGCCAAGGTGGAGGATGCCGCAGACACCAGCGGAAACTCAGGAGAGACCTCTGGCCGACATACGATGTTCATCCACCGGGAGGAGTCAGCAACATATCATGTATATTTTTCACCGGCAAGGAGCGCCGTTAGTTTTAAGATAAAAGGAGAAGTATTAAAAACGGATTGAGCTTAGAAGATTAGTTTAAATGATATGTTTGAATGGACCGCCCAAAACGCAGGGTCGCAAGGTGCAACGCGCCAGCTGCGATCGTCCAACTCACCACGGCCACGAATAAGCGTGGGGAGTATGGCAACGGCAGCTCTGGCCGAAGCTGAAGCGTGGGCGACTCGAGAGTTGAAAACGGTCGATGCGAGAGTGCAGACACACGCGGAAAGGGAAAAATATAGAAGAATAAAAGTCAAAAGGGAATTTCAGCTCGTGCGAAAAGTTTATAAGTAAGTAAGGAAGGGCGTTAGGTTATAATAATTATAGGAAAAGTTAGGAGAAAAGAAAAAGGCAATAAAGCGATCGTCGGTGAACTTGCGTCCGAGCGAGCACGCCTGCGAGTATAGATAAATATATATTTCTGTTGATTTATTTTGTGGTTGCACACGCGAATGTTGTGCCAATTTTATTAGTGTTGTTACTTGTGTGGAGGTTTTACCGCCCCGTGGTTAACATATAACCCCGACCGCGTGACTCGAGGAGTGGTTGTGGTTCGCCCTTCCGCCCCTATATATATTTTTACATATATATATTAAAATATATAAATTTATATTTGACATATTATGAACTATGGACAATGCATCTTAATGATTAAGATGCATTTTAAAAATAATTAAAAAATTATCATTTAATAACATTAATTTTATAGCTATCCTTACTTTTAATAAAATTGCTAAAAAATCATAAAAATTGAGTCAGGTCAAGAATAGCCAAGCCAATTGAAACGCATACATTCAAATGTGCTGCACATGAACATACACATGCACACACACACATTGATATGCGTTGCTAGAAAAGTAACAAAATCCCAAATCACTTGAGAGCACCAAAAACTGAAAAAATATGCATGCGCACATACACACACACATATATATGTGTATTTAGGTATACATTCGCCCAAATGATTTTTTCTTCATTTGAGCTCGGAGCCACCAAATACAGAAAACATGCACATGTGTTGTTGTTGTTCGCACTCTGCTGCTGCTATCCCCCTTCCACAATATACAGCAGCTCAGGGCAAACAGCATACAGAAACATACATAAACACATATATACACCTAACGGCGAATACGTCGCTGACACTTAGCGTATTTCCACTGCTCAGTTATTCGCAGTTATGTTAGTTAACAGTAACTGAGGTTCAGTTTGCATGTATTCTCCCATAAGGAATTAACTGAAGTAAAAATGACCGTAAATATTAACTGAAGAATAACTGAAGAGGAACTGGTCCATTTGAACACTTGTTCGATAAAACATCGCTGTTAATGGGCACTTTTATATGGTGTTCACACTACGGTTGCGTTTTGCGTTTTGCGTTAAATGCCAACAAGCAGCTTCTTTCACAATACAAATAGCATAGGGGCCTAGTGGTGACAAAAAGTTGAGTTTAGTTTGGATGCAGTTGCGTGTATTCGGTTTACGTAACTAATATATTCGATTGACTCAAAAGGAACTGCCCATTTTCGTATATCGTTCTCAACTATCACCACTAATTCAAAAAACGGTTTGCCGGCAAAAAAATGAAAAAATATAAACAGCAATTAATTGTTAACATGTCGCAACAAAATGGTAAGCAATTGTTTTTTTTAATATAATATGTATGTTTAAGACATTTTAACTTAATTACAGGCTATGATAAGAGACTGCCGCAACGAAAGCGCTTATAGAGCTTTGGGAAGACAACATTGATGGGTTTCGGGGAGCCCGGAAAAACTCCCACATTTATAAGAAAATGGCGGAACAATTGAAGGATTATGGGATATTTTAAGGAAAACAATATTATGTTAATAAAAGATTATTGGCATGAATAAACTATTTTTTCTCACAAGTGTCCAAATGCTACGACGGCGTCCTGGGTCATCTAGCAAAGCAAAGGTTGCTGCAGACGTTTTCGCCAGATTCATGCATTTTGCCAACATTGCATTATTTTACTCCATTGCAAATAACAATTCCAAAAGATTGCTTGAATTCATTTTATAATAATATTTGAATACAAATTTTTCGTATCAGCGAAATCAAAACAAAGCAGCTGCTGCTAACTTCACGTATAAAGCATAACGCACTTTTGTGCCAGTGTGAACACCAATTCTGCGTTATTGCGTCGATGATATCGATAGCAAACTCGCTGTAGTATAAACGCCACATTAATGTAACAGTTGCAAAGCAGATGATTGTGAATAGCAGAAATTGTGAATAAGTAGGCGCAATTTTAATAATATACAAAATTGAATTAAAAATTTTGTTTTTTGATGAATTGTTGAAGGAAACACTTGAACTGGGTGCCAAGGTTCAGAGGATGGCTTTTAAGACTGTGAGCGGATAATTTTGTTGCAGTTAGAGCAGATCAGAATAACTCCCACTTATATTTGAAAATGGACTTGTACTGCTTGTGCAATGCAAGCAAAAATGCTTGTAGGCATTAAAAATAAGCCATAAAAGTTGGCAACACGCTGTTACTTATTTGCAATGTACAATTTCGGTTAGTTTTTCTCACTTTTTTGCAGAAAATACAAAGCAAAACAAACCGAACAGCTGATTTATTTACGGAGGTTCAGTTAAAAGAGCAATGGAAACAGCTTTCGTCAGTTACTGTTAAATTTTACGGAAACGGAGCAATGGAAATAGGCTAATACAGACGTATACACAGCAAATTGCTGGCACTCCGTCTGTACCGACACAAGCGCCGGCGCATGAATGACTAGCACTTGCTTTCAGCAGCCGAATGATGGTGGCTCCTCCACATCGCATTTTTTCGGCAGTTGGGAAAACGCGATTTGACTCCTCTACGTATACCTACTTAATGGTATCACATTACACCCTAAACCCCTAACACAGGAAACGAGTAAGACATAAAAATAAAACACAAGCATAATTGGAAATCATGCGTAGCGCCACAAACGAATTAGACATAAACATAAAACATAAACATATTTGTAAAATCATGCCACAAGCGTGAAATCATCAAAATTTTGTTTGCCACGCTCCCTGATTCCGCCCCCATCCTCCCTTCTACTTGAAATTGGAAACGCCTATAGTTTTCACATTTTTTGAGCTAGAGCCACCAAATTTTGTGTCAAGATAGGTAGTGAAGTTTTCCAACAAAAATTTTGATGCCACGCCCACACCTTCCACCCCCCGTTGTTAAAACGGTTATGCGGGTATCTTCCACATTCTTTAAAGTAGAGTCACCAAATTAGGTAGGAAGATATATGGTGACATCTACAAAAGAACTGCTTCAAAAATTTTGAAACTACGCCAACCTCTGCCGCCCACTATTTAAAATCGGAAATTTCGATATCTCTTACAGTTTTTAAGCTAGAGCCCCTTAATTCGGTAGAAAGTTAGAAGGCAACATCTACCAAAGATCTGCATACAAATTTTGGATGCCACGCCCACCCAAGCCACCCGTCTTATAAAATCGGAATCGGCTATATCTTTAACAGTTTTTGAGCTAGAGCCACCAAACTTGGTAGGAAGATAAATGGTGACAGTTAAAAACATTTGATTCAAAAATTTGGATGCCACACCCACCTCTGCCGCCCACCTTTTACAATTGGAAGTTCAGTTATCTTCCCCAGTTTTTGAGCTAAAGTCACCAAATTTGGTAACATGATAGCTGGCGATGTTTACCACCCGTCCCACTCCTTTGCAAGCAGACTCCTTACCATCCGTTCTTTTACTGGTATCAAAGTATTCCGCAGTCGGTTGCGTCTGACTGCAACGTTTTCACTTGTTTTTTGTTGTTGTTGCTGTTACTGCTGCTGTTGTAGTTGTAGCCGCTGCAATCAGCCATTTAATTGATTGATTGCGTTGGTCTATGTCTGCTTTGATTTGCCTACCATCCTCATTTCATCTACACCTTTCGTTTATTCGTTGCTGTTGTTTCATAACCAATGCATTTTCCCTTGGTATCCCGTTATTAAATCGTCTGTGTCGGTCCAAATAAAAGCCATTGTTGTTGTCGTTGCTGCCAATTAGTGTTGGCGCACATGTGCGTGCGTTCGTGTCGGAGTCATCAATTAATTTTTGTGTTGTTGTGTTTCTTTTTTGGCACGAAATGTTGTATTTTCTGTGTGTTGGGTTTCGTGGCATAGACGCTGCCAAGGGACGTGGCAGAAGACAGGGACAGGTGCAAGAGGCATATCGGCTGTGCTTATAGAGGTTACCATGTTGAGTGATTGGTTTTTCGATTTACCTGTTTGATTTTGATGGCCCTGTGATCTAAACTTAGTTCGTTATATGCTTTCTATACAAGATAGCGGTTCCTTAATCAATAAAATATTATTTTGTTTTAAAACAAATATTAGACAGCTTAAATTGATGCGGTTTTTTGCAAAGAGTTTTTAAAAGACAAAAGAAAATTTGTTTTAATAAGATAGTTTTTAAAACTTTTTTGTTTTTCAACGTATCAGGAACAAACTTGGCAGTTAAGATTGTTATTATAATCAGAGCTGCAAACCGGTCCGAAACCGAACCCTGTGGAACCGGTTCTCTGCGGGTTCCACGATGTGTGGAACCGAACCCTGAACCGAACCAATACAACGTATCGGAACCGTGAACCGAACCGGTTCCATTTTTATTTAAGGGTTCGGTCCAAAAAAAAATATATATGCTTAATATTTGAATGTAACTTTGTCAAAATTCGAATTTCCATGTGTTACTCAGTAAAGAGGAGACAAAATAACACCTACAGATATTCATACGTGCGTACATATGTTTATACTAGATATCTGTTAATTTTTTTTTTGTTTTCTTATGCTCATTAATCCCTAACGGGTGTTTGCAGTAAATTGTTTAGAAACAGATCTTCCAATTTTTTTTACAGCTGAATGTATAACAAGTAAAAACGTTGCAGTCGGACGCAACCGACTGCGGAATACTTTGATACCAGTAAAAGAACGGTTGATAAGGGGGAATGCAGTGGCCCATGTGGTAAACATCGCCAGCTATCATGTTACCAAATTTGGTGACTTTAGCTCAAAAACTGTGGAAGATAACTTAACTCCCAAATTTAAAAGGTGGGCGGCAGAGGTAGGCGTGGCATCCAAATTTTTGAATCAAATGTTTTTAGCTGTCACTATCTATCTGCCTACCAAGTTTGGTGGCTCTAGCTCAAAAACTGTTAAAGATATAGCCGATTCCGATTTTATAAGGCGGGTGGCTTAGGTGGGCGTGGCATTCAAAATTTTGATGCAGGTCTTTGGTAGATGCTGCCTTCTATCTTTCTACCCAATTTACGGGCTCTAGCTTAAAAACTATAAGAGATATCGAAATTTCCGATTTTAAATGGTGGGCGGCAGAGGTGGGCGTGGTATCCTAATTTTTGATGCAGATCTTTTGTAGATGTCACCATATATCTTCCTACCAAATTCGGTGACACTAGCTTCAAAAATGTGAAAACTATAGGCGTTTCCAATTTCAAGTATAAGGGGGGTTGGGGGCGGAATCAGGGGGCGTGGCATCAAAATTTTTATGCATTTTTTGGGGAACGTCAATATCTATCTTCACACAAAATTTGGTGGCTCTAGCCCAAAAAATGTAAAAACTATAGGCGTTTCCAATTTCTTGGTGAAGGGGGGATGGGGGCGGAATCAGGGGCGTGGCACCCAAGTTTTGATGGGGAACGCCAGTACCTATCTTGACACAAAATTTGGTGGCTCTTGCCCAAAAAATGTGAAAACTATAGGCGTTTCCAATTTCAGGGAGAAGGGGGGATGGGGGCGGAATCAAGGGGCGTGGCATCCAAATTTTGATGCATTTTTTTGGGGAACGTCAATATCTATCTTGACACAAAATTTGGTGGCTCTAGCCCAAAAAATGTGAAAACTATGGGCGTTTCCAATTTCACGGAGAAGGGGGGACGGGGGCGGAATCAGGGGGCGTGGCATCAAAATTTTTATGCATTTTTTGGGGAACGTCAATATCTATCTTCACACAAAATTTGGTGGCTCTAGCCCAAAAAATGTAAAAACTATAGGCGTTTCCAATTTCTTGGTGAAGGGGGGATGGGGGCGGAATCAGGGGCGTGGCACCCAAGTTTTGATGGGGAACGCCAGTACCTATCTTGACACAAAATTTGGTGGCTCTTGCCCAAAAAATGTGAAAACTATAGGCGTTTCCAATTTCAGGGAGAAGGGGGGATGGGGGCGGAATCAAGGGGCGTGGCATCCAAATTTTGATGCATTTTTTTGGGGAACGTCAATATCTATCTTGACACAAAATTTGGTGGCTCTAGCCCAAAAAATGTGAAAACTATGGGCGTTTCCAATTTCACGGAGAAGGGGGGACGGGGGCGGAATCAGGGGGCGTGGCATCCAAACTTTTGATGCATTTTTTTGGGGAACGTCAATATCTATCTTGACACAAAATTTGGTGGCTATAGCCCAAAAAATGTGAAAACTATGGGCGTTTCCAATTTCACGGAGAAGGGGGGGGGGGGCGGAATCAGGGGCGTGGCATCCAAACTTTTGATGCATTTTTTGGGGAACGTTAATATCTATCTTGACACAAAATTTGGTGGCTCTAGCCCAAAAATGTGAAAACTATGGGCGTTTCCAATTTCAAGGAGCAGGGATGAGGGGGCGGAAGGAGTGGGCGTGGCATCCAAAATTTTGATGCAGTTTTTCAGGGACATGACTACCTATCTGCGTGCAAAATTTGGTAACTCTAGCTGTAAGAATGTGACAAATATTAGGTTTTATCGGTTTTCTGTTATCGAATTTATCGATTTCCCAGCCTCCTAGTAGGCGTGGCACCCCAATCTTGACACTTTATCTGTCTCGCCTATAGACAAACATATTTGCAAAGTTTCAAGTCTCTAGCTTTACGGGTGTCGAAAAAAGTTGCGTTCATACGGACAGACGGACAGACGGACAGACACCATGACGGACATTGCACAAAACCAATATATTATGAGACCTTCGGTATCAAAGTATAAAAATGTAAAGTTAAATATGAGTGAATATAAAGCAGTGATGTCGCTACCCATAACTCCCATACCTACTTTGTATATGTAATGGCTCTCAGGCATAGGCGAACAGTTTGCGTATACATAAACTGCTCGTTCCATAAGCGATGCAAAAAAATAAAATATTTTATTTTTTGTTCGTCTCTTCAGTGCCCATGCTCAGCAGCAAAGTAACGGATCTTTCTTATATTTGTTGTTGGGCAACGAAATTTCAAGGATTTCTTTTTATACTTTGATACCGAAGGTCTCATAGTATATTGGTTTTGTGCAATGTCCGTCATGGTGTCTGTCCGTCTGTCCGTCTGTCCGTCTGTCCGTATGAACGCAACTTTTTTCGACACCCGTAAAGCTAGAGACTTGAAACTTTGCAAATATGTTTGTCTATAGGCGAGACAGATAAAGTGTCAAGATTGGGGTACCACGCCTACTAGGAGGCTGGGAAATCGATAAATTCGATAAAGAAAACCGATAAAACCTAATATTTCTCACATTATTACAACTAGAACTACCAAATTTTGCACGCAGATAGTTAGTCATGTCCCTGAAAAACTGCATCAAATTTTGGATGCCACGCCCACTCCTTCCGCCCCCTCATCCCTGCTCCTTGAAATTGGAAACGCCCATAGTTTTCACATTTTTTGGGCTAGAGCCACCAAATTTTGTGTCAAGATAGATATTAACGTTCCCCAGAAAAATGCATCCAAATTTTGGAACCCACGCCCCCTGATTCCGCCCCCATCCCCCTTCTCCGTGAAATTGGAAACGCCCATAGTTTTCACATTTTTGGGCTAGAGCCACCAAATTTTGTGTCAAGATAGATATTGACGTTCCCAAAAAATGCATCAAAATTTGGATGCCACGCCCACTGATTCCGCCCCATCCCCCTTCTCCCTGAAATTGGAAACGCCTATAGTTTTCACATTTTCTGGGCAAGAGCCACCAAATTTTGTGTCAACATAGATATTAACGTTCCCAAAAAAATTAATCACCATTTTGGATGCCACGCCCCTGATTCCGCCCCCGTCCCCCTTCTCCGTGAAATTGGAAACGCCCATAGTTTTCACATTTTTTGGGCTAGAGCCACCAAATTTTTTTGTGAAGATAGATATTGACGTTCCCCAAAAAATGAATCAAAATTTGGATGCCACGCCCCTTGATTCCGCCCCATCCCCCTTCTCCCTGAAATTGGAAACGCCTATAGTTTTCATTTTTTGGGCAAAGCCACCAAATTTTGTGTCAAGATAGGTACTGGCGTTCCCCATCAAAACTTGGGTGCCACGCCCCCGATTCCGCCCCCATCCCCTTCACCAATAAATTGGAAACGCCTATAGTTTTTACATTTTTGGGCTAGAGCCACCAAATTTTGTGTGAAGATAGATATTGACGTTCCCAAAATGCATCAAAATTTTGGATGCCACGCCCCCTGATTCCGCCCCAACTCCCCTTATACTTGAAATTGGAAACGCCTATAGTTTTCACATTTTTCAAGCTAGTGTCACCGAATTTGGTAGGAAGTATATGGTGACATCTACAAAGATCTGCATCAAAAATTAGGATACCACGCCCACCTCTGCCGCCCACCATTTAAAATCGGAAATTTCGATATCTCTTATAGTTTTTAAGCTAGAGCCCGTAAATTGGGTAGAAAGATAGAAGGCAGCATCTACCAAAGATGTGCAGCAAAATTTTGAATGCCACGCCCACCTAAGCCACCGCCTTATAAAATCGGAATCGGCTATATCTTTAACAGTTTTTGAGCTAGAGCCACCAAACTTTTTATGAATATAGATGGTGACAGTTAAAAACATTTGATTCAAAAATTTGGATGCCACGCCTACCTCTGCCGCCCACCTTATAAATTTGGGAGTTAAGTTATCTTCCACAGTTTTTGAGCTAAAGTCACCAAATTTGGTAATTCTCTTCTTTGCATTCTCCTTATCAACCGTTCTTTTACTGGTATCAAAGTATTCCGCAGTCGGTTGCGTCCGACTGCAACGTTTTTACTTGTTTTTTTTGCAGACTGCACTTAAACATAAGCGTGTGTAACAATCAGTTTCGCACAACCCTATATGAGTGCTGGTCATTATTATTACTTTTTCTTGTCGTTCAAATGTATATAAAAATCTGTGCAGTGATACCTGCCTTACTTGTATTAGTGTATTTTCTTTATTAGTATTGTGATAGCTCTTCCATAAGCATTTTGTTTGATAAGTATGTATTACGTTGTTATCTTATATTTGTGTGTTGTTGTTGCTTACTCGGTGTCTGCGCATAAGTTGGCATTAAGGCGCCACTTGCTAAAATTTCTCAGAAAAAATTTGTTGTACGCGTTTTTGAGCTATCCCTTGTTGTTATTTATTGGCATTAGAGAAATTAACGTTGTTGGTCAATGACTTCCAATGTTTTTCATTTTCTTCCTCGACAAACCCGGGTTTGGAACCGAACCCTGGATTCCAAAATTTTCAGAACCCGGTTTTGGTACCTCTGCGAATTTTCAACCTTTTTATACTTTGATACCGAAGGTCTCATAGTATATTGGTTTTGTGCAATGTCCGTCATGGTGTCTGTCCGTCTGTCCGTCTGTCCGTATGAACGCAACTTTTTTCGACACCCGTAAAGCTAGAGACTTGAAACTTTGCAAATATGTTTGTCTATAGGCGAGACAGATAAAGTGTCAAGATTGGGGTGCCACGCCTACTAGGAGGCTGGGAAATCGATAAATTCGATAACAGAAAACCGATAAAACCTAATATTTGTCACATTCTTACAGCTAGAGTTACCAAATTTTGCACGCAGATAGGTAGTCATGTCCCCAAAAAAATGCATCAAAAATTTGGATGCCACGCCCACTGATTCCGCCCCCATCCCCCCTTCTCCCTGAAATTGGAAACGCCTATAGTTTTCACATTTTCTGGGCAAGAGCCACCAAATTTTGTGTCAACATAGATATTAACGTTCCCCGAAAAATGCATCAAAATTTTGGATGCCACGCCCCTGATTCCGCCCCCGTCCCCCTTCTCCGTGAAATTGGAAACGCCCATAGTTTTCACATTTTTTGGGCTAGAGCCACCAAATTTTGTGTCAAGATAGATATTGACGTTCCCCAAAAAATGCATCAAAATTTTGATGCCACGCCCCTTGATTCCGCCCCCATCCCCCTACTCCCTGAAATTGGAAACGCCTATAGTTTTCACATTTTTTGGGCAAGAGCCACCAAATTTTGTGTCAAGATAGGTACTGGCGTTCCCCATCAAAACTTGGGTGCCACGCCCCTGATTCCGCCCCCATCCCCCTTCACCAAGAAATTGGAAACGCCTATAGTTTTTACATTTTTGGGCTAGAGCCACCAAATTTTGTGTGAAGATAGATATTGACGTTCCCCAAAATGCATAAAAATTTTGATGCCACGCCCCTGATTCCGCCCCCAACCCCCTTATACTTGAAATTGGAAACGCCTATAGTTTTCACATTTTTCAAGCTAGTGTCACCGAATTTGGTAGGAAGATATATGGTGACATCTACAAAAGATCTGCATCAAAAATTAGGATACCACGCCCACCTCTGCCGCCCACCATTTAAAATCGGAAATTTCGATATCTCTTATAGTTTTTAAGCTAGAGCCCGTAAATTGGGTAGAAAGATAGAAGGCAGCATCTACCAAAGACCTGCATCAAAATTTTGAATGCCACGCCCACCTAAGCCACCCGCCTTATAAAATCGGAATCGGCTATATCTTTAACAGTTTTTGAGCTAGAGCCACCAAACTTGGTAGGCAGATAGATAGTGACAGCTAAAAACATTTGATTCAAAAATTTGGATGCCACGCCTACCTCTGCCGCCCACCTTTTAAATTTGGGAGTTAAGTTATCTTCCACAGTTTTTGAGCTAAAGTCACCAAATTTGGTAACATGATAGCTGGCGATGTTTACACATGGGCCACTGCATTCCCCCTTATCAACCGTTCTTTTACTGGTATCAAAGTATTCCGCAGTCGGTTGCGTCCGACTGCAACGTTTTTACTTGTTTTTCTATGATCAAGTGTGTGGTGTGGCTTAGCAGTAAGTGTGGAGCCGAAGCGCGCACACGTCCACTCACACTGACGGCCGGCGAACGAACTGTCGCCAGCCTATTTTATTTTTGTTTGTGTCGATTTTCTTACTCTATGGAAAAGCAAATTATAAAGACAGTATTTTACCTCGACTTAGATATGGAACAATCAACATTCCATATGTAATAAGTTACTGCGCTGGAGCTAATCTCCACGCTAAATGACATATTTTAAACTTAAAGTAAACATATAAACATAAATGCTTAATTAGTTTTTTGAAATAAATAACTGTCTCTGTTTAAACATTTAACATTAACATAATTGACATAAGTTAGTCCAAAATACATTAACATTTTTATCAGGAACAAACAGTTAAAATGCTTTTTTCCGACCAGTACATCATATAGCATAAATAGAAACATAAAGTATTAAATTAACGTCATTGTTGCTGTTTTCTTTTCTAAAGGGGCTTTGTTTTAACATAAAGTGCAGAGCGGGCCGCCAAAAAACTCTGTCTTATTTAATAAAATGCGGTAACAAACATTTTACAATTTTTTAAAATTTTCTTGTAAAATGATTTTCGTTTTGAAAGAATAGGTTCCAGTTATTCCCGCCTCAAAGCTATTGAAAATTGCAACCATTTTGCCAAACTTAAATTTAAATAACTCAGTGTGGCCTAGTACTTTTAAGCTATTTAAGTCAAAATGCCATATTTTTACCACAATTTCCAGCCAGGATTTTTTTTTACTGGATACGGACCTTTAGGCTGCATACAATACAATCAAATACGGGAACAATGCAATCACAATCTAAATGCCAATTTCGTTTGTATTGTTTTACTCTTTGTAGCGGTTTTTAAAGTTTATTAAAAGTTTCACTTGAAGCAAAATTTTTTGTTTAGGTTTGCAGCAAGTGCGTTCTTCTTATAACAGTTGTGTTTAATAGCTGGTAACTTCACAGTGGCGGCCTCTGTTAAAATTAATGTTAAGCAACATGAAAGATGGGGCTGATTGCTATAGCGGTGTTCACCAGCCCTGTTTCAGCGTTTCAGATTTCAGAGTTGAAACGCTTACCTCGTGAACGGCATTTTGGGTTTAAATGAGTTTCACATTTGCGGTGACAGCGCTTCTGCTGCCTGGATTAAGAAAAAATGCCATTTAAAAGCTTTGGGAGTCTAACGCTTCTGAATAACTCTTGATTCCACTGTTATAAATGAGATAATTACTGGTTTATTTTATTAAACAAAACCAGTTTAAATTACTTTTGTTTGCGGCGGTCATTAATCAGATTTTTTCATACATTCCCAACGGGCAACGTTTTCTCGTAATGTTCTCGTATTAAATGTTATCGATGATGACACTTTTTATATTGCAAGTACTCAAATGAATACAATAGTTCTGTGACCATCATATAAATAGGTAATACAAACAACAAACTAATTATACTTTGATACCGAAGGTCCGTCGGTCCGTCCGTCTGTCCGTATGAACGCAACTTTTTTCGACACCCGTAAAGCTAGAGACTTGAAACTTTGTAATTATGTTTGTCTATAGGCGAGACAGATAAAGTGTCAAGATTGGGTTGCCACGCCTACTAGGGCTGGGAAATCGATAAAATCTTTAACTGAAACCCGAAAAAACCAAATATTTCTCACATTCCTGCAGCTAGAATTACCGAACGAAGATAGCTAGTCACGTCCCTGAGAAACCTGCATCAAAATTTTGAATGCCACGCCCCCTGATTCCGCCCATATCCCGAAACTTCTCCTTGAGCTAAAGTCACCAAATTTGGTAACATGATAGCTGGGGATGTTTACCACCCGGCCCAATCCTTTGCAAGCAGACTCCTTACCATCCGTTCTTTTACTGGCATCAAAGTATTCCGCAGTCGGTTGCGTCCGACTGAAACGTTTTTACTTGTATTTAAATATATGTTAATACTAGGTGACCCGGCAAACGTTGTTTTGTTGTCCGTGGGAAAAGCATGGTGTTTCCAAATCTAAACCACATACAGGCAATGTCTGGCCTTGTGACTTTTTGATCGTCACAGCATTAAGCAAGTACACGTAGAGGAGTCAAACGCAAAAAATCCAATAGCCTAATTGGTCCAATTTGCGGAGGAACCACCCTCATTCGGCTGCTGAAAGCATCGAGCCGAACGCAAATTTTGACTCGATACAGACGGACTGCCAGCAAATTGCTGTGTATGCGTCTGTATGTCAGCGACGTGATCGCCGTTAGGTGTATATATGTGTATATGTATGTTTCTGTATGCTGTTTGCTCTGAGCTGCTGTATATTGTGGAAGGGGGATAGCAGCAGCAGAGTGCGAACAACAACAACACATGTGCATGTTTTCTGTATTTGGTGGCTCCGAGATCAAATGAAGCAAAAATCATTTGGGCGAATGTATACCTAAATACACATATATATGTGTGTGTGTATGTGCGCATGCATATTTTTTCCGTTTTTGGTGGCTCTCAAGTGATTTGGGATTTTGTTACTTTTCTAGCAACGCATATCAATGTGTGTGTGTGTGCATGTGTATGTTCATGTGCAGCACATTTGAATGTATGCGTAGCAATTGCCTTGGCTATTCTTGACCTGTCTCAATTTTTATGATTTTTTAGCAATTGTATTAAAAGTAAGGATTGCTATAAAATTAATGTTATTAAATGATAATTTTTTATTTATTTTTAAAATGCATCTTAATCATTAAGATGCATTGTCCATAGTTCATAATATGATTAATAATAATTTATATATTTTAATATGTATATGTATATAATTATATATTATATATTTATGTTCTCGTGACCCTAAAACATCATAACTAAATCTATATTAAATACCGACAGCCAATATTTAAAATTAAAATTTGGCGCGCATTTTAATCTGCCTACAAAACACAGGCAATTTCAGTTTTTTCACTTTCTGGTCATCCATACTCTTTCGAGATATTAGCTATATGACACCAGCAAACAACTTTGCCACACAACTACCATGCAGTTGCTCATTTACATATAAAATATGCACACATATTCCGAAAGAGTATTCAGAACTGTATTTCTGTTGAGATCGCTTGAACTTGTGTGTGTTTATTGAGTAGAGAAAAGGTTTTTTGTTGGCACGCAGTTGCCGCGAGCCTGTGATTTTCTTCCAGCTGCCGACACATGAACCATTTAGACTCTTTCGGAATATGTGTGCATATTTTATATGTAAATGAGCAACTGCATGGTAGTTGTGTGGCAAAGTTGTTTGCTGGTGTCATATAGCTAATATCTCGAAAGAGTATGGATGACCAGAAAGTGAAAAAACTGAAATTGCCTGTGTTTTGTAGGCAGATTAAAATGCGCGCCAAATTTTAATTTTAAATATTGGCTGTCGGCATTTAATATAGATTTAGTTATGATGTTTTAGGGTCACGAGACACATAAATATATAATATATAATTATATACATATACATATTAAAATATATAAATTATTATTAATCATATGTCTATGAACTATGGGCAATGCATCTTAATGATTAAGATGCATTTTAAAAATAAATAAAAAATTATCATCTTAATAACATTATTTTTATAGCTATCCTTACTTTTAATACAATTGCTAAAAAATCATTAAAATTGAGACAGGTCAAGAATAGCCAAGGCAATTGCTACGCATACATTCAAATGTGCTGCACATGAACATACACATGCACACACACACACACATTGATATGCGTTGCTAGAAAAGTAACAAAATCCCAAATCACTTGAGAGCCACCAAAAACTGAAAAAATATGCATGCGCACATACACACACACATATATATGTGTATTTAGGTATACATTCGCCCAAATGATTTTTGCTTCATTTGATCTCGGAGCCACCAAATACAGAAAAAATGCTCATGTGTTGTTGTTGTTCGCACTCTGCTGCTGCTATCCCCCTTCCACATTATACAGCAGCTCAGAGCAAACAGCATACAGAAACATACATACACACATATATACACCTAACGGCGATCACGTCGCTGACATACAGACGTATACACAGCAAATTGCTGGCACTCCGTCTGTACCGAGTCAAGCGCCGGCGCATGAATGACTTGCACTTTTTTAGCTACGCAAATGGTCTGCAAAATTTGCGTTCGGCTCGCTGCTTTCAGCAGCCGAATGAAGGTGGGTCCCCCCAAAACTTTTTTTTTAGTTGGGAAAACGCGATTTGACTCCTCTACGTGTACTTGCTTAATGGTCACAGCGAATGCCAATCTAATTGGGAATTGATTGCGTTTGAATTCAATTGACACATCTGTATTAACCATAGGGATTCGAGGCAGCAACACCTTTTCGCCTTGAAACTTTCCATTCAAAATGATGGCTTCAATAACGTTTCTCATTCGTTTTTTAATGACTAATCGTGTGCCATTACACAGCCGTGGTGGGTTCATGTTACGAAGCAGAATAATCGGAGATCCAACCTTCAATTGTAAATGGTGTGGTGGCATGCCTGGCAAATCCAATAAATTTAAAAACTCAATTGGATAATTCACAGTTTCGTTGGTATCGCAAACTGCATCGATTGATTTGTCCCGAGGTAACAACTGTCGTATCTTTAAATTTAACCCATTGACATCCATATTTTTTGCTGCCAAAATCGCTCTTTCTGCCAGCCAATTATGATTTTCATATTGTGTGTGTACATCGGGAAATATGTTATCGATGAGAGTATTTTGCGAGTCGATGATTGTGCAGAAGTCCGTCTGTAATTTTATGCATCCAGTATTTTCATGTACAGCAACTTTCCCATCGCCAATATCTAACAGTTGTTTTGAGAAAGTTTCGGCGGATATATCCTAAAGCATTGTAGCGCGCATGTTCACCGTCAGTTGTACTTTTCCAACATTTCGCCACAGTCGCGATGATTTTAAGCAAGCGCTGATTTCATCATCGTACGTCGAACGTGGAATAACGGGAAGTGTTTGTCTAAAATCACCTGAAAGGAGTAACAAAGTACCGCCAAACAGTTTATCGTTGTTTTTAAATCCTTTAATGTCCTATTCAATGCTTTAAGCGAATATTTGTGTGCCATGGTGCATTCATCCCAGATAATAATCTTACATTGTTTCAGAACTGTGGCCATGACGATTGTTTTTTTTATGTTGCACACTGCATCTGGATTATTTTGAATGTTTAATGGCAGCTTAAATGCTGAATGAGCTGTTCTGCCTCCATCTAATAAAGTTGCTGCAATGCCAGAAGATGCAACGACCAATGCGATGCCATTTTTTGATCTCATCTCGGCAAGAAGTAGCGAAATAAGGAGCGTTTTGCCAGTTTCACCTGGTGCATCCAAAAAAAACGAATCCTCCTTTTCCTGCCGAAACTACCAGCATTATGTGGTCGTAAATAACTTTTTGTTCATCATTTAGTAGTGGAACATTGCGACTAACAATGCCTGCCACATTTACAGTATCGTACTGCAGTTCACGATTCTTATCTGTGTTAAGTAAATCAGATGCACTTCGATTCGGAGAGCTCAGACCGAAATGACTGATTGGTAAATTCGCAATAGCAATGCAATGATCCTCGATAGCAATCAACGCTTCATTGTACATTGCATCACGTTATCGTTTGATCGTTGCACCTTGTACGATGTCGATACAGTATATAATCAGTCATTGAATCTTTGTGATTATCTCACAACATTTGTGCTCGGGCCGGGAAACACGTAGTCAGTACTATAGCAAATAGTAGACGAATTTGTGTTCCTGTGCAGCTTAATGCTGCTTCAGCAATCATACTGTCAAAATGATTGTCGTCTTCTAGCAAGCCTTGTGCAAGGCATGCATCCTTATACGTTGATTTGAATAAACCGGGGCACGCATCAACTGGTGTCCCTTGCTTGCGGGTCATCCATTTTTTCGATTGAGACCATGTAAAATATCGTGAAACTTCAGAATAGAGCAGTGTTTGTGCGAAGGCACTAAAAGCATCCGCACGATTGCACAGTTCAAAAAATTCGGTGAGCGTAGTTTTTGGTCGTTTTCAAGATGGACCGCTAAATGTATAGCTGCTGGATCGCGTTCTTAATTGGGAAACCGAAAATACGCCAGACAGCTTCATTGGAACTGATATACCGGCCAGTTTGGTATTTCGTAATTTCATCATTTTGATTCACCGGAGGAGCATTTACATTAGTATTTTCAATTCTAAATACAGCCATAACACTTCCTTTATTCACATTCTTGCAAATATATTTGATACTCTTCACCGAACTGCATGACTCAACAGTAATATGAGCATTGAATGTTTTGCTCAGCAGAGGTGAGTAT
The DNA here is from genome assembly GCA_018152825.1 of Scaptomyza hsui. NCBI lineage: Eukaryota > Metazoa > Arthropoda > Insecta > Diptera > Drosophilidae > Scaptomyza > Scaptomyza hsui. The sequence goes on from JAECXO010000291.1 coordinate 207,138, forward strand.
GGTATCACCCAACGATTGTCAATGTCGATGTCTGCGTTACTGATAGTTTTAATGAACGATTGTCCGGTACTTCTTCGACGATAAATTGGATATCCGTCAACATGTGTGACCGTATAGCTTGCGAAATCTTTAGGTGATGAACGATTTAGATTTCCGCACGGACCATGAATCATGTTTGTAGTAACTATATCAAATAGTAATTGATCAGTGGACGGGTTTGGAATCCCTTGCAGAAATCAAACTATCGATGTCTTCAGCACGTATTTTGTCGACGATCCAAATTAAAATGTGAGCATGAGGTAATCCACGCTTTTGCCACTCAACTGAATACATCCAACAATGTGTGGTGCCAAATACATGCAATTTTGTAATAAAGCTGATTAAAGACTTTAATTTTTGTTTAAACACACGTAACAGCATGTCATGACGATGTATTGCATTTTACATACATTTTACGATACAATACATCGTGAACACCACTATAGTAATTTAACATGCAAACAGGGCAAATATTTGTGAATATAAGTGTCGTTAGTACTTTTGGTCTTATTTTTTCCGTCTAGCCCCCTTTCGCAACGCGCGATAAGGAACTTCGTTCCAAAAACATAATGACCTTTCCGGAAATCAACAAAATAATAAGTTAGAATCCATATCTTCAATTTAAAAAAAGAAAACATTATTATTACGTGATATGTTAGCCGAGGGCCTGCCACTCCAAGACCGGAGCCTTGGTTTGTCAGGGATGTCCACTCATTCTTATTACATAGGTGGACTTGAAACTTTCGTTCGAACATGTATTCGGCTTTCATTTCGTCCCTTGGTTGGGTCAGTTGAGGGAGTTCACCTGATAACCTATCTGTGTCAAGTTTTCTGAGAATGTGTCCTCTGCCAACTCCTTCAACCAACATTCTTAGAAGGGTTGCTTTCTGTTGTAGCCTAATTGTATGATGGAGTGGTGTGAACTCCAACTGGACCTCTAGAGCCGATGTGGGATAGGTCCTCATCGCTCCCGTGATTCCTACACAGGCCATTATTTGCAATTTATATAATTGCTTCCGCACAGTGATTTGCTGTGCCTTATACATGCAATTGCTCCGTATGTGAGCATGGGCCTTACTACCATTAGGTAAAGCCATCTCATTAATTTTGGTGAGGTGCCCCATGATTTTCCGGCTATTATACGACATGTCTAAAGTGCTCTGCAGCACTTTACGATCGTATTTTGAATATGGGTCCCAAAATTAAATTTACTGTCAAATATGACCCCAAGGTATTTGACTTCCTTGCTTGTTGCTATTGGACTCCCTGCGAGCCTAATATCTCTCATTCTCTGTAACTTGTATCTTCTAGTGAACGGAACGATTATGGTTTTTGTAGGATTTAGGTTGAGACCAACCTCCATACACCAGTCATTTGTGATCCTAATTCCCAGTTGGACAATGTCACAGAGAGTTTCTTCATACCATCCGCGTGCTATTATCACAATGTCATCAGCATAGCCCTGACATTGAATGCCCCAACTGGCAAGTCTACTTAATAGCTCATCTACTAAGATACTCCATACGAGTGGTGCGCAAACTGCTACTTCTTTGTTTATTACTGCCTACCGCAGAGTGCGGTGCAGTTCGTAAAGTGCCGTATACGTAGAACGGCCTGCTTTATATGCATGCTGGGTAGCTTGCAGCGTACTCTGTGTTAGCAGAGTACTCCTAATGTTGTAAGCCACCAGCTTCTCCAACGTTATCAACAAAAACGATGTTAAGCTAAAGGGTCTGAAGGACTTTGGGCTGGTGATATCTGTCTTCCCTGCTTTGGGGATGAAGACCACCCTAGCTCTACTCCAAGTACTCGGTATATGACCGAGTGCTAGGCTACTAACTAAGATTTTCCTCTGGATGGGAAGGAATATGTCCTGTCCCTGTTGGAGGAATGCTGGTGATATGCCGTCCAGACCGGGAGATTTGTAAGGCTGGAATTTTCCAAGTGCCCATTTTATCTTCTCCGTCGTGACTGCTGACTTGGCACTTGCCCAGTCAAGAGCCGTCGGTCTGTGTTGATCTCCATTCTCAGGTGATTCGCATGAATGGCAGGGTGTATTCCCTGGGAAATGCGTCTGAAACAGAAGTTCTAGCTTTTACATGTTGCTGGTCGTAAAGGTGTTGTCCCTACGCTCCAAGGCTAGGTTTGCCTCCGGTGCCCGTTTGGACAGTGCTCTATGGAGCCGGGCACCTTCTGTCGTACTTGTTATGCATTCGCCGAAGTCCCTATAGTTCCTATGTTTGGCCTTTCTAATCTACTTGCTGTAAAAGGTGAGGCTTTCACGGTATTCATCCCATAAATTATCACTCTTAGCTTTATTGAAAAGGCGACGGGTGGTAATGCGTAGTCTCTCCAGACTCTCATTCCATCACGGGGCATCCTTTTCTTTGCGCGTTTAAACTAATTGGCAACTTTCTTCAAATGCATTCTTAATGCTACTATTTAGACTGCGTACAACTCTATCCAGCTCACCGGTATGTCTGGGTAATCCAGTTGTTTCAGTGGCTAGGTTAAGCTCTAGGATCAACCTTAATTTTTCCCAGTCTGTCTTCCTGGGGTAACGAGTTGATACGCTACTATCCGTATTAACCTGAAGTTTAAATAGGATGATCCTGTGATCAGACATTGATTCTTCTGGGGAGACATGCCAATCTCTGAGATGTGTCATAAGAGACCGTCTGGTTAGAGTCATACCTGTTAAATAATGATTATTATTTGTAGTCATTATTAAGTAGATTATTATGGTTTAAAAGTTGAATTAATTATTAAATTGCGATTATTTTCGGTTTTACACAATTTTTGAAAGATTACGATTTCAAATAATCAAAAATAATGTAAAATTAACGTAAATTATTAAACATAATGTGAAATAATTGAAAATAATGGAAAATAATCATTTTAATATATTCCATTATTTTCCATTATTTGCCATTATTTTCCATTATTTCGACTATTTGAGACTATTCGAAGAAAAACACATTATTTTCAACATCACATTTAATAACAACAATGTTTCTTTACAAAAGTGCAAAGCTTTTGCAGCCACCCACGCACGTTATGCAAAAGCTTTCTTATTGGAATTAACATTTTGACTGCATTCGCAGCTTTGCTTGTCATGGGTGTATGCTGAGTTTTGCAAGGGGGGGCGGCGGGCTGTGTGTTGTGTTAAGATCTGTGACAAACAATTTTGTATTTAATGAAATAAACACAGCTATTTATGCATATAGAACTAAAAAATATTACTCCGTGCATAGTTTTAGTTGCCAATGTTACCTTTCCCTACGCCCATGCCAATTCTTATTGGATTTTGTATCTTGCGCTGCATTCGCGGTTCCGTTAAGCGCGATCATATGGTTAAGAGAGCGAATTTGCAAGTTCAACACGTGTATATTGAACACATTTCGCTTTATATATGTGAACGTTAATATGTTGAGTTTAAGTTTGAAGTGTTTTTTGCTTATTTGAATTTCGTGCATTTTCTGTGTAATTGAAGTTCAGTTTTGTATACTCGTATTATCAATTCATATCAATTTAAAAAACATAAAAGCAAAATGAATGCCTATTAATAACAAGTGAACACGTTGCATTGCATTTACACCAGTCGGCATATTTATTTTGACAACATTTAATGTAAAATCTACTTGTTGCTTAAACTTACTTTATAAAAAGTTTGTTATCAATGGAATGGTCATTTAATTTCCGTTTGAATGATACAATATTTTTCTCAACTCATTAAGTACCCATTGAAAGTTTTCAATTCTTGTAAAAGCCTTTTTAATACGCTTATATTAGCTCGGCATGTATGTAACCAAATCTCTTAGCGTAATTTTGACCAATTTCCGGTAGTCTGATTAATTTGAAACTTTGCATACGTATCAAGAACCGATGATAAGTTTAAATAACAAGTAGATTTTACATAAAATATTATCAAAATAAATATGCTGACTAGTGTACACTCGTCATATAACTTTTGTCACTTATGTATGATTGAATGAGGTAAAAAAACATTTTTAATTTAGGTAAAAATGTCTCAGGCAATTTTCGAGAGCGATTTGGATTTTTCAGCTGATGATGCTTTGTAAGATCCAGACTTCCTGCCTTCAACAAGCACAAGGAAAAGGCGCTTAATAGGGGGAGAGTCCCAACCATCGCACAAAAAAATTTGTTTGCAATCGCCAATTGATTTGCAACAGTTAATTTTTAAAAAAGATTTTTATGTGGATGTGGAAAAGATTTGAACAACATACTTTTTTATATACATATGTATATTTAATAATTTAATTTGTAGGTTTCAGATAAGACAGCGTGCGCTAAGTGTGTTGCATGCAACCGTCAAATTAGAGGGCGCGATGAAGTGTCGTCAAGCTTCATAACACATTTGCGGGTTAAACATACCCATCTGTTCATGAAGTATAAAACTCTGAAGACCGGCAAAGTTTCTGGGGAAAAAGCGCAAATACAGTTTAACGAGAAGCTTCTGCACGCAATTGTTGACTGCGCTTTGCCGGTTTCCATTCTGTTCAAGAAATCCTCTGTTGACCTTTTTGAGCATAACGGCTTGAAGGTCATGAGCAGGCAAACAGCCGTAGTCAAACTTACTGGCAAATATACCAATATGCTTGAGAACATAAAGCACAAATTTCTTCAGCAAGTTATTTTTGTACTACGGCTGATATTTGGTCAGGAAACTGCCGTAGCTTTCTTGGTTACACGCAAAGTTTGAACGGAAATCGGTTGCGTTAGCATGCAGAAGAATGTTTGGCGTACATTCCTCCGAAAAAGTTGCCGAGATGATCTCGGAAAAAAACAGCTCGTTCGGACTTAAAAGCAACAAAATAATGACGGTCACTGACAACGGTTCGAACTTTGTAAAGGCCTTCAAGGATTACGGAGTCGAAAATGACGTGGAAGTTCAGGAAAATTTTAATGAAGACGATATGCCAATTTGCGAAAACGATACGTTTTGGGCCAAGCATCAGAGGTGTTGCAGCCATACGCCTAATTTGCTTGCGTCAGCTGATTTTGAAAAAATTTTAAAAACGGATCAACCGCTGTATATCCAGCATAAGATTGTAATATGGAATTGTATTAAGTGTAAAAAATTATTAGTAAACATTTGTTTATTGTTCTTTTTCAGGCATTGGACAAATGCAACAGCCTGTGGAAAAAGTGCAGATGGCCAAATTCCTCTAAAATAATTGTGGAACACTTGGGATCATCATTGGTATTGCCCGTAGTTACGCGTTGGAATTCGCTATACGACGCTGTTAAGAAACTGTTGTCACACAAGGAGAAGCTTAACGAGCTTTGCGATAAGCTGAGCTTGGTGTCCTTCAGACAAAGTGACATACAGTATCTTAACATGTTCGCTTTGGTGATGGAACCAATTGCAAAGGCGCTGGATTTTCTTCAAGGAGAGAATAACCTAAACTATGGTAAAATAAATTATAATAGATATTAAAATAAAACTTTTAGGTCTAATTCATTTTTAAAAATCATTCAATATAGGCTACCTTATTCCGACTCTAATGACATTGAGCAATAGGTTGCAGAAACTATATAAGAACAAGGAACTGCAATCTATATGCTCTGTCATACTAGAAGTCGATCAAAAATTACGAGATCGGCTTAAGGATTATTTGTGTTGACGGCAGAAGCGCACACAGCAATTGCAGCTGCGGTGCTTACCCCGTGTATAAAATTGAAATGGGTGAAGGTTTTGCACAAATTGAACCCGGAGTGTAATGAAGAAAAAGTTCGGGATATTTTTTTGGACGCAATAGCCAATTTTTTTTTCAAAGCACACAACAAAATTCAATTTTGACACGAGTGTACCAAGCAATAGTTGTCCTGACATTGCACAAAACTTTGATTTTGCCATTGACGGTGAGTAAATCTGTATTTGTAACAATTTGTAACAATTTTCAATCTTTTTTCTTTTGCAGATGATGAAAATTACGCAAGTTCATCTTCTCAAGATGAACAACGGTCAACACAACGATCTTTAATTTGCCATCAGCTCTTCAGCTATTTAAGTGATACTGCCAGCTCGGAAGAGATATGGGTAAAATACAGCATTTTAAAAGAAGCGTCTATTGCTTTTAATACGCCGTTAACATCTTCGGCTCCCGTTGAGCGTCTTTTTTCATTTGCTGGCATTATAAACAGCCTTAGGCGACAATCATTGTCTGATTTTTCATTCGAAAAATTAGCTTTAATGAAGGCAAACCCTGAATATGTTTGATGTTCGTGTTTAATTTAATGTAAAACATGTAATATAATATTTAATATGTTCTTGTTTAAGCCGACTGTCCACTAGCAAGTTACTTGCGGAAGAACTTCTGCAAGTATTTGCTGAGATGTTTCCACTGAAACCAAAACTTGCTGAAGTTTGATTCCAGAAGTAGTTTGTAGAAGTTTTACGACGAACTTGCAGCCAGAACTTGCAGACGTGTTTATACAAAATGTGAGTACAGCTTGCAGTAGAGTTAGCTTCTTTAAAGAGTGACAGTATAAAAATGTCTTGTGGCAAAATAAGAGTGGCAGCTGCCATCGCAGCATATTTAATACGAAAGAAACAACTAATTAGAAAATAAGAAACAAAAAGAAGAGTTTGGATGAGAGATTGGGTACTGCGACGAGTAGATTTAAGTTTCCAAAATACATTACTTGATGAATTGCGGAGTGAAGACTCCATGCAGCTAAAACATTTCCTGAGAATGTCGAATGATGATTTTGAAGACATGTTATCTTTAATTCAAACAAGTATTCAAAAGCAGGATACTAAAACGAGATTGGCTATACCTCCCAAAGACCGGCTGTTAGTTACTCTTCGATTTTTGGCAACAGGTAAGAAAAGAACAAGAAAAATATTTTTTAAATCATTTTATTCATTAAAAACAACAAAAATATTTTTAATTCATTTTATTTTCATAAGTATTTTAAATTTAATGCAAATTATGAATATGTTTATTTTGCAGGCGATTCCTTTACCTCGCTTATGTATCTGTTTCGAATCCCTGTATGTACGATCTCAAGGATTGTGTTGGAATGTTGCGAAGCTCTGTACCAACGTCTGAAATTAAAATATTTGAAGGTAAATATTAAAACAATTTATATAAAAAGCATTTTCCAAAAATACCTTGTGCGTTGTCCGAAGTTAAGAATAAGTGTGGCAGTATTATTGATGATTGAGTGCAGCTTTCAGTTGTATCTGTACTAAGTAGTATCGTGTCGTTGTTGGCTTCATCGTCTTCATCCGTCACTTTTAGAATAGCCTGCTGAATTAATCGTTTAAGTTTACGCTTTCTCTCATCTTTTCTCAAACCTCGAAGTTCTGAGGCGACAAAGTCACCAAATATTTGGTATTCATCAGACGGTTTTTGCATCATTTGCAGAGCATTTTCTAGTACGACGTCATGTTGTTCGTTTTGTGAAATGGTTATTTTCGGGCGTTTTCGTGGTACTGATTCCAATTTTTCGGACTGATCGGTGGTATTTCCATCGTTGTCCAATGTAATTAAAAGCTCCTAAAAAGAAATTAAGAACATTAAAGCATTAATAAAGAATTACACGGTTTGTTTTAGTTTCCATCAACGGAAGAAGATGGGCTTCAATATTTGATTTGAAATCAAATGGAGTTTTCCCAATTGCCTAGCTGCTATGGACGGGAGACATACGGTGATACAGGCGCCAAAGAAAAAAGGCAGTGTTTACTTCAATTATAAGGGCACACATAGCATTGTACTGTTGGCGTTGATTGGACCTAATTATGAAATTATTTACTTTGATGTGGGGTGTAATGGAAGAATTTCGGACTGAGGTGTTTATAATAATTGTCAATTATCGAAATGCCTTGAACAAAATACATTGCATTTGCCACCTCCACGGTCACTTCCTGGTAGAACTATTCCAAGTACATACGTTATTGTTGCAGATGACGCATTTGCTCTTAAGAAATATATTATGAAGCCATTTCCTTTCAAGAGTCAGCCACTGCAAAATCGTGTTTTCAATTATCGCCTTTCTAGGGCCAGAAATGTGGTTGAAAGTTATTTTTGGACAAATTGCATCTCGTTTTAGAATTTTACGTAAGCCCATTCCTTTAAGTCCGGAAAAAACAAGAAAAATGGTTAAGGCCATTTACGCTCTGCATAACTGCCTGTTATTTATTTATTTATTTATTTATTGAGTTTTATTCCTAGTGCTACAAGTGGGAGTACTTATAAATTAGTGCACTAGTCACATTTAAATAATCCTATAAAAAATTTAAACAGAAATTATAAATATGATTAATACAATGATTATAATAATAATAATAATAATAATACTTATGTACTAAACATTAAAATGGAAATAAAAAATTGCCTGTTAAGGTAATTCACAATATGCGTAGTCTATGGCATTTGATTCTCGTGTATCCGGTAATCAAGAAGAGTGCCGTACAGAAGAGATACCAGTAAGGAACATGTTACCACTTCAACTACATAATTCACGCAGTCAAGCACGAGATCCGTACTTTTATGTTTTTGTTTGTTCTTTTCATGTTGAATCCCAAGAGTGGCGGAGAAGGACGGTCCACCCGGGCAGAGATCCGCAGTACCCGGGTAAGGTTAAATAGCTTGAGCCCACCGTTAGAGACTGGGCTAGTTTTTAATGCGGGACCCCAGCCAGGCTGACTATCGGCACGGTCCGAATGACATTTTAGCCCGGCTCGGAGTGAGATGTGGGGGTAGGGATGGAGGTAGGTACTTGTGGGGGAATTTTATAGTGTATGAGGCTATGATTTGAAGACGGCGACACAAGCGTCTTGTCGGTGTGGTAAGCCTTACCATACCCGCTGTTTGTCCGGGACTGCTTATTCACGAGGATCCCCGCCTGGTGGCCTCAGCTTAGCCCCCTCTGAACTATCCCACAATTTCATCAGACCAGAAAGAAAAACATTAGAAAAATTAATTATTTCAACAATAGACACAAAGATCAAGTTATCTTAAAAATAACGACCTTTGTGACCCCATTTTCATGGGTTTCTTAGGTCAATCTATCAAAATCATAATCACCACAATCAGTTAACAACTTTTGATTAAAGTTGTCAAACAATCCAGACTCTTAAGTTACAAAAATTCAAATTTTTAATTTGACGTAACGAATTTTTTTATATGGAAAACAGGTCAAAAAAGTTACACAAATGGTAAGCTTCGTCGTTACGACGATGTAACTTTTCGTTTGCACCAAAAAAATTACTTACTCTGCGCTGACGGCGCTGACGGACCTTAGGAGCATAGCACACACTAACTGTATTGTAAAGAAGAACACAACAGAATAAAAGAATTTTGAGAAAATTAAGAAAATTACAACAGTGTTCGTCGAATCGACGAAGGTTACCACTCTAGGGCTTAACTCGCTATAATTGCATATTCAACGTTTCTATGTTATTTAAACCTTTTAGCTAATTCAATCGAAATATCATTGGGTCATTTAAACATAACATGGGATAAAGTTTTATTGCTGACATCGATACAGGTAGCAGAAACAAATGCAAACGTTGCAATCGAATGCAACCGACTTCGAAATACGTGACTCCAGTTTACAAGTTTTGGAAGATATAGACATTTCCGTTTTTAAGAGATGTAACAGGGGGCGGTAGGTGAGAGCGTGGCACTCAGTTTTTGTTGCATACTTGGGGGAAGCTAGTGAAGCTATCTTCCCAACATATTTGGTGAATCTAGCCCAAAAGCTATGAAATATACAGGCATTGAAGATTTTTGAAAGGCTGGGTGAGTGTGGGCGTGCCAATCTAATTTTATATGCAAATCTTTGGTTTTCTTAATTTTACCAGCTATTTTTCCAATAAATTAGGTTTCTGTTAAAAAGTGTGTTTTATCGATGTACGTCTTGAAACGTTTTTTTTGACTCACACAAAGGCCTAGTCTTAAGTCTCTAGCTTTAAGTGTGTCGAAAAAGTGGCTTTTAACAGACTGACGGACACCATGACAGACATTGCACAAAGCCAATATACTCTCAATGTTCGGTATCAGAGCATAGAAATGTGCAATATAAAAGCAATATGCAATCTTTATGAACACAAAAGCCAACAGCAGGTGAGCAGTAGCGCTATCAACAGCAGCAAGTGAAAACGTGTCAGTCAGAAGCAACCGACTGCAGAATACTCTGACTCCAGTAAAAAGCTGATATTAAGAAATCTACCAGCGAATTGTATCATAATGTATAAGAAAAAACTAAATGTTAACAATTTAAGTAAACTCTGTGTTGATAATGTAGATATTGCGTATGTGGAAAAGGCTGATAATCTAGGAATAACATTTAACAATACACTAACATGGAAAGACCAGGTCAATAAGGCTGTGGGTAAGACATATGGTGTTCTCCGGCAGCTTGTGCTAACACAGCCCTGGCTGCCGATTAATACAAGAATGACTATCGCGAAAGCTTTAGTTACACCAGTTTTGTTTTATGGTATTGAAATCTTTGCCAACTGTGATATTGCTAGTCAGCAGAAGATAAAAGTAGCTTTAAATAGTATAGCACGTTATGTTTTTGGACTCAAACGATATGACCATGTTACATGTTTTACAAATCGTATTTTTGACTTAGACTTAAAAAACTGGACTAGATATAAAACTTTAACTTTGCTCCATCAGATCATAATTACAAAAACGCCTGATTACTTATATGACAAATTACGCTTTGCGGTATCTTTAAGGACCTGCAATATTGCTTGTCCCAGAATTAAACTTGCATCCTCCGACAGGCACTTCTTTATATGGGTTGCTCGACTTTGGAATCAGTTGCCACTTGAGATTAAGACTATTAGAAGCACATCAAGTTTTCGAATCAGGCTAAAAAGCCATTTACAACAACATAGCTAATGATGTTGATTTTTCTTCATTAGTAATAAAAATAAAAATAATAATGGCGATAACGATGACAATAACATTGTGAGTGAGGTTGCAGAGAGTAATGCCCATAATTATATAAAAATTTTTATTTCCATTTTAATGTTTAGTACATAAGTAGTATTATTATTATTATTATTATAATCATTGTATTAATCATATTTATAATTTCTGTTTAAATTTTTATAGGATTATTTAAATGTGACTAGTGCACTAATTTATAAGTACTCCCACTTGTAGCACTAGGAATAAAATTCAATAAATTCAAAATAAATTCAAAATTAGGAGAACGAGGGCAGCTGGGATGGTTGTAGCACCCAACTGAATGATACAAATTATTTGGAGACATGATAAGCTATGTTGCTACCAAATCTGGCGACTCTGGTTTAAAAACTCAGAGCTACTTTCAATTGGTATTGATGTTCTGGCTAAGGTGGACTTGGCATCCCAATTTACCTGGCAGAACTTTGCTGTGGCGTGGCTGTTTTTTTTTTTGGGGATGCCACTAGTAACCATCATTCAAAATAAGGTGACACAAGCTCAAAATCTGCGGATGATATAGGCCTTCCTAGTTTCGACAGGCTAGGAGCTGACAGAGGTTGGTGGAGAAAGTCACAAGCTACATTCAATCCGAATTTGTTGACTCTAGACAAAATGTGGGAAAAATGCCATATGTATAATTATCCAATATATTTCCAAAGTTTCAAATTTAAACGAACTTTCTGTTGTCCCAAATATAAGAGAACTTACCCAAACTAAATGATCTTTTGAGTGGGTGGAGGAAGGTGGCTTGGTTTATTATCCCATACATAGTCAATATCCCATAAGAAAATCTCTCCTTTTTATACTTTGATACTGAAGGTATCATAGTATTTTTCGACACCCGTAAAGCTAGAGACTTGAAACTCTGCAATTATATTTGTCTATAGGCGCGACAGATAAAGTGTTAAGATCGGGCTGCCACGCCTACTAGGAGGCTGGGTAATCGATAAAATCGATAACTTTAAACCGATAGAATTACCAAATTTTGCGCAAAGATAGACATTCACGTCCCTCAAAAAACTGCATCAAAATTTTGGATGCCACGCCCACACCTCCTTTTCGCCGCAGCACTATTTACCCAGCTTGCAGCTATAAAGCATAGGACTCATTTAACAAGTTGCAATTATACGTCTCGTACATCACTTAGTTTTCTTTGTCAAAACACTTTTCAGATGTCCTTAACATCGCCTACTCTAGGAGGTTTTGGCTTACACCACCCAATTAATCAACTTCGTGACACCGCAAGGAACTACCAATATCCCTTGAACTCACAGGTTACCAAATTTCAGCTGTTGTCCTGCATGCATTTGCCATGCAATTTGGTATCTTACAAGGTTTAAAAATCTGTGCTTATATATTTTAGCTATATTAAGGCTATATGTTATGACATGGTCCTTCTGCACTATCCAGTTGTTTCTGTGTACTTTCGACGCGCTTCGGAAATAGGGCTCGATCTCGAACTGGGCATATGAAAGTCTCGCTTTGTTAACTACATTGCTTTTACTATCCTTATCGAAAATCGAAAGCAAACTTGTACTGCCTAGGACTTAGATGAGCTTATGTTAAAAAATATGGAGCTTCACAATAAGCGTCTAAAACGAAAAATGAAGCACAGAGGTGGAAGCGTAATGCTTTGGGCCTCAATGTCAGCTTCAGGAGTTGGCAATTTGGTTTTTATTGACGAAATAATAACTTTCTTAAAGGAAAATTTGTTACAAAGTGCCGATGCGTTGGGCAGACGTGATCGTTTTCGGTTTTACCAAGATAACGACCCAAAGCACAAATCCGGTATTGTACAAACCTGGCTGATCTGAAACTACACGCCACAATCACCAGACTTAAATTTTTGACTCTGTCATACGAAAACGGCATAATTCCAAAGAAATTACCTATAAGATGTGATCCTGAAAGAATGGCAAAAAAATAACACAGAAAAAAACCAAAAATATTGGTCGATTTAATGCAAAACAGACTCACAGCTATTTTATAAACAAGTGAAAACGTTGCGGGTCGGACGCAACCGATTGCGGAATTCTTTGATACCATTAAAAGAACGGATGGTAAGGAGTCGGCTTGCAAAGGAGTGGGCCGGGTGGTAAACATCGCCAGCTATCATGTTACAAAATTTGGTGACTTTAGCTCAAAAACTGTGAAAGATAAATAAACTCCCAAAATTAAAAGGTGGGCGGCAGAGGTAGGCGTGGCATCCAAATTTTGATGCAGATCTTTGGTAGATGAAACTTCAGAGGCGCGAATGCAGACAGCTTGTTGGTCTATTGACAGGCCACTGTCTGGTTGCATCCCATGCAAAGAATTTAGGCTTACTCGACAACGATGAATGCAGGAAATGCAGAGAACCAGGCGTCAAGGAAACACTGGAACACCTGCTCTGCAGCTGCCCAGCACTGGCAGCGAAACGACTTCAACACTTCCACGCACCATGAATCTAAGAAAACCAGATTGCGCATTGCGCAGGTCCGTTAGTTTTTCTCAAGCAAACAGCTGATTTTGTGACGTCACAGTAGACTACAACATTTTTGTGCTGTATGCAATTTGCATGGATATTTATGTGCAAGTTAGCTTCACAATATCTTTAAAACAAACAACCACCAAGCTTTGCTCATTGCAAACGGACTTCACAGGGAACATACCCAAAGCGTTGACTGTGTTGGCAGGGTCAAAAACAATTTTTTCAGTCAAGAATGTTGTTTTAAATAAGATTGCCTTTTACACACAAATTCCATTAAATTCAAACTGCGCGCCACAGCTGCAGTCTACTGTGACGTAAATGCGCAGTAGATTTTTATTTTGACACAGCGAATGCGCAATCTGGTTTTCTTATACCCTGTCTATACTAAAACTGCATTTTGCATTTTTAGCATTTTGCTCGAAATGCTGCTTCACAGCCCATGTATTTCTTATGGGAGCTAGAGGTGGTAAAAGTTGCTTCAGAAAAAATTCAACTAGTATTTTTAGCATATATTCGATATTGCACTCGATATTCGGTATTTTGTGAAGCATCGAAAAAGTATCTGCTCTAGATCGTAAACAAAAACAAAAATTTACAGTTGATTTAAAAAGCGCCAAAATGTCAGAAGGTAAGAAATTATATTAAATTAACAATTTTATGCAAAAACATTGCTGTTATGTTAAATTATTATTGATTACAGCCCAGGAAAATAACAGCCGTTGCGTTTGGAGCGAAGACACCACAAGGATGCTTCTCGACCTGTGGTACGAAAATGTTGGCGGGCTTCGTGGGCAGCGAAAAACTCACACATTTACAGGGAGATTGCAGAGAAGCTAAAACTGTCTGCGAAGGAGGTGAAGTCAAAAATTGACAACCTGACAAGGAAGTATAGGTGAGTGCCGGAGTGGTGCAAGACATGCATATGTATTTATATGTAACAAATATTTATTGTTTTAAGAGTGGAATGCGAAAAGATCGGGCCGAGTGGCGGCACTCCATCTACCTGGGAGCTCTATGAGCCCCTAGACAAAATACTGTCCGTGTCGCAGGTGGTGAATTTCGAAGCTATGGTTGTGGAAAACTTTGGAAAGTTTACATAAGTTTGTTTACTCTTGTGATAATTAATAATTGAAGCTTAAACATTGTTTCAGATTTGACTTCAATAAGCCAGGGTGTTGAGAGCGAAGATCCAACAACTTCAAAGCGCAAACGCTGTACCTCGGAGAGTTTTGAGGAACGGAAAGTGGCTGCTTTGGAGAAGATAGCAGACACTATTGAAGACCTAACCGAGAACATTAAATCGGGACCCCAGCCAGGCTGACTATCGGCACGGTCCGAATGACATTTTAGCCCGGCTCGGAGTGAGATGTGTGGGTAGGGATGGAGGTAGGTACTTGTGGGGGAATTTTATAGTGTATGAGGCTATGATTTGAAGACGGCGACACAAGCGTCTTGTCGGTGTGGTAAGCCTTACCATACCCGCTGTTTGTCCGGGACTGCTTATTCACGAGGATCCCCGCCTGGTGGCCTCAGCTTAGCCCCCTCTGAACTATCCCACAATTTCATCAGACCAGAAAGAAAAACATTAGAAAAATTAATTATTTCAACAATAGACACAAAGATCAAGTTATCTTAAAAATAACGACCTTTGTGACCCCATTTTCACGGGTTTCTTAGGTCAATCTATCAAAATCATAATCACCACAATCAGTTAACAACTTTTAATTAAAGTTGTCAAACAATCCAGACTCTTAAGTTACAAAAATTCAAATTTTAATTTGACGTAACGAATTTTTTATATGGAAAACAGGTCAAAAAAGTTACACAAATGGTAAGCTTCGTCGTTACGACGATGTAACTTTTCGTTTGCACCAAAAAAATTACTTACTCTGCGCTGACGGCGCTGACGGACCTTAGGAGCATAGCACACACTAACTGTATTGTAAAGAAGAACACAACAGAATAAAAGAATTTTGAGAAAATTAAGAAAATTACAACAGTGTTCGTCGAATCGACGAAGGTTACCACTCTAGGGCTTAACTCGCTATAATTGCATATTCAACGTTTCTATGTTATTTAAACCTTTTAGCTAATTCAATCGAAATATCATTGGGTCATTTAAACATAACATGGGATAAAGTTTTATTGCTGACATCGATACAGGTAGCAGAAACAAATGCAAACGTTGCAATCGAATGCAACCGACTTCGAAATACGTGACTCCAGTTTACAAGTTTTGGAAGATATAGACATTTCCGTTTTTAAGAGATGTAACAGGGGGCGGTAGGTGAGAGCGTGGCACTCAGTTTTTGTTGCATACTTGGGGGAAGCTAGTGAAGCTATCTTCCCAACATATTTGGTGAATCTAGCCCAAAAGCTATGGAATATACAGGCATTGAAGATTTTTGAAAGGCTGGGTGAGTGTGGGCGTGCCAATCTAATTTTGTATGCAAATCTTTGGTTTTCTTAATTTTACCAGCTATTTTTCCAATAAATTAGGTTGCTGTTAAAAAGTGTGTTTTATCGATGTACGTCTTGAAGCTTATCGATTTTCTAGCCTTTGACTCTTGAAACGTTTTTTTTGACTCACACAAAGGCCTAGTCTTAAGTCTCTAGCTTTAAGTGTGTCGAAAAAGTGGCTTTTAACAGACTGACGGACACCATGACAGACATTGCACAAAGCCAATATACTCTCAATGTTCGGTATCAGAGCATAGAAATGTGCAATATAAAAGCAATATGCAATCTTTATGAACACAAAAGCCAACAGCAGGTGAGCAGTAGCGCTATCAACATCAGCAAGTGAAAACGTGTCAGTCAGAAGCAACCGACTGCAGAATACTCTGACTCCAGTAAAAAGCTGATATTAAGAAATCTACCAGCGAATTGTATCATAATGTATAAGAAAAAACTAAATGTTAACAATTTAAGTAAACTCTGTGTTGATAATGTAGATATTGCGTATGTGGAAAAGGCTGATAATCTAGGAATAACATTTAACAATACACTAACATGGAAAGACCAGGTCAATAAGGCTGTGGGTAAGACATATGGTGTTCTCCGGCAGCTTGTGCTAACACAGCCCTGGCTGCCGATTAATACAAGAATGACTATCGCGAAAGCTTTAGTTACACCAGTTTTGTTTTATGGTATTGAAATCTTTGCCAACTGTGATATTGCTAGTCAGCAGAAGATAAAAGTAGCTTTAAATAGTATAGCACGTTATGTTTTTGGACTCAAACGATATGACCATGTTACATGTTTTACAAATCGTATTTTTGACTTAGACTTAAAAAACTGGACTAGATATAAAACTTTAACTTTGCTCCATCAGATCATAATTACAAAAACGCCTGATTACTTATATGACAAATTACGCTTTGCGGTATCTTTAAGGACCTGCAATATTGTTTGTCCCAGAATTAAACTTGCATCCTCCGACAGGCACTTCTTTATATGGGTTGCTCGACTTTGGAATCAGTTGCCACTTGAGATTAAGACTATTAGAAGCACATCAAGTTTTCGAATCAGGCTAAAAGCCATTTACAACAACATAGCTAATGATGTTGATTTTTCTTCATTAGTAATAAAATTAAAAATAATAATGGCGATAACGATGACAATAACATTGTGAGTGAGGTTGCAGAGAGTAATGCCCATAATTATATAAAATTTTTTATTTCCATTTTAATGTTTAGTACATAAGTAGTATTATTATTATTATTATTATAATCATTGTATTAATCATATTTATAATTTCTGTTTAAATTTTTATAGGATTATTTAAATGTGACTAGTGCACTAATTTATAAGTACTCCCACTTGTAGCACTAGGAATAAAATTCAATAAATTCAAAATAAATTCAAAATTAGGAGAACGAGGGCAGCTGGGATGGTTGTAGCACCCAACTGAATGATACAAATTATTTGGAGACATGATAAGCTATGTTGCTACCAAATCTGGCGACTCTGGTTTAAAAACTCAGAGCTACTTTCAATTGGTATTGATGTTCTGGCTAAGGTGGACTTGGCATCCCAATTTACCTGGCAGAACTTTGCTGTGGCGTGGCTGTTTTTTTTTTTGGGGATGCCACTAGTAACCATCATTCAAAATAAGGTGACACAAGCTCAAAATCTGCGGATGATATAGGCCTTCCTAGTTTCGACAGGCTAGGAGCTGACAGAGGTTGGTGGAGAAAGTCACAAGCTACATTCAATCCGAATTTGTTGACTCTAGCTGACAAAATGTGGGAAAAATGCCATATGTATAATTATCCAATATATTTCCAAAGTTTCAAATTTAAACGAACTTTCTGTTGTCCCAAATATAAGAGAACTTACCCAAACTAAATGATCTTTTGAGTGGGTGGAGGAAGGTGGCTTGGTTTATTATCCCATACATAGTCAATATCCCATAAGAAAATCTCTCCTTTTTATACTTTGATACTGAAGGTATCATAGTATTTTTCGACACCCGTAAAGCTAGAGACTTGAAACTCTGCAATTATATTTGTCTATAGGCGCGACAGATAAAGTGTTAAGATCGGGCTGCCACGCCTACTAGGAGGCTGGGTAATCGATAAAATCGATAACTTTAAACCGATAGAATTACCAAATTTTGCGCAAAGATAGACATTCACGTCCCTCAAAAAACTGCATCAAAATTTTGGATGCCACGCCCACACCTCCTTTTCGCCGCAGCACTATTTACCCAGCTTGCAGCTATAAAGCATAGGACTCATTTAACAAGTTGCAATTATACGTCTCGTACATCACTTAGTTTTCTTTGTCAAAACACTTTTCAGATGTCCTTAACATCGCCTACTCTAGGAGGTTTTGGCTTACACCACCCAATTAATCAACTTCGTGACACCGCAAGGAACTACCAATATCCCTTGAACTCACAGGTTACCAAATTTCAGCTGTTGTCCTGCATGCATTTGCCATGCAATTTGGTATCTTACAAGGTTTAAAAATCTGTGCTTATATATTTTAGCTATATTAAGGCTATATGTTATGACATGGTCCTTCTGCACTATCCAGTTGTTTCTGTGTACTTTCGACGCGCTTCGGAAATAGGGCTCGATCTCGAACTGGGCATATGAAAGTCTCGCTTTGTTAACTACATTGCTTTTACTATCCTTATCGAAAATCGAAAGCAAACTTGTACTGCCTAGGACTTAGATGAGCTTATGTTAAAAAATATGGAGCTTCACAATAAGCGTCTAAAACGAAAAATGAAGCACAGAGGTGGAAGCGTAATGCTTTGGGCCTCAATGTCAGCTTCAGGAGTTGGCAATTTGGTTTTTATTGACGAAATAATAATTTTCTTAAAGGAAAATTTGTTACAAAGTGCCGATGCGTTGGGCAGACGTGATCGTTTTCGGTTTTACCAAGATAACGACCCAAAGCACAAATCCGGTATTGTACAAACCTGGCTGATCTGAAACTACACGCCACAATCACCAGACTTAAATTTTTGACTCTGTCATACGAAAACGGCATAATTCCAAAGAAATTACCTATAAGATGTGATCCTGAAAGAATGGCAAAAAAATAACACAGAAAAAAACCAAAAATATTGGTCGATTTAATGCAAAACAGACTCACAGCTATTTTATAAACAAGTGAAAACGTTGCAGTCGGACGCAACCGACTGCGGAATTCTTTGATACCATTAAAAGAACGGATGGTAAGGAGTCGGCTTGCAAAGGAGTGGGCCGGGTGGTAAACATCGCCAGCTATCATGTTACAAAATTTGGTGACTTTAGCTCAAAAACTGTGAAAGATAAATAAACTCCCAAAATTAAAAGGTGGGCGGCAGAGGTAGGCGTGGCATCCAAATTTTTGATGCAGATCTTTGGTAGATGAAACTTCAGAGGCGCGAATGCAGACAGCTTGTTGGTCTATTGACAGGCCACTGTCTGGTTGCATCCCATGCAAAGAAGTTAGGCTTACTCGACAACGATGAATGCAGGAAATGCAGAGAACCAGGCGTCAAGGAAACACTGGAACACCTGCTCTGCAGCTGCCCAGCACTGGCAGCGAAACGACTTCAACACTTCCACGCACCATGAATCTAAGAAAACCAGATTGCGCATTGCGCAGGTCCGTTAGTTTTTCTCAAGCAAACAGCTGATTTTGTGACGTCACAGTAGACTACAACATTTTTGTGCTGTATGCAATTTGCATGGATATTTATGTGCAAGTTAGCTTCACAATATCTTTAAAACAAACAACCACCAAGCTTTGCTCATTGCAAACGGACTTCACAGGGAACATACCCAAAGCGTTGACTGTGTTGGCAGGGTCAAAAACAATTTTTTCAGTCAAGAATGTTGTTTTAAATAAGATTGCCTTTTACACACAAATTCCATTAAATTCAAACTGCGCGCCACAGCTGCAGTCTACTGTGACGTAAATGCGCAGTAGATTTTTATTTTGACACAGCGAATGCGCAATCTGGTTTTCTTATACCCTGTCTATACTAAAACTGCATTTTGCATTTTAGCATTTTGCTCGAAATGCTGCTTCACAGCCCATGTATTTCTTATGGGAGCTAGAGGTGGTAAAAGTTGCTTCAGAAAAAAATTCAACTAGTATTTTTAGCATATATTCGATATTGCACTCGATATTCGGTATTTTGTGAAGCATCGAAAAAGTATCTGCTCTAGATCGTAAACAAAAACAAAAATTTACAGTTGATTTAAAAAGCGCCAAAATGTCAGAAGGTAAGAAATTATATTAAATTAACAATTTTATGCAAAAACATTGCTGTTATGTTAAATTATTATTGATTACAGCCCAGGAAAATAACAGCCGTTGCGTTTGGAGCGAAGACACCACAAGGATGCTTCTCGACCTGTGGTACGAAAATGTTGGCGGGCTTCGTGGGCAGCGAAAAACTCACACATTTACAGGGAGATTGCAGAGAAGCTAAAACTGTCTGCGAAGGAGGTGAAGTCAAAAATTGACAACCTGACAAGGAAGTATAGGTGAGTGCCGGAGTGGTGCAAGACATGCATATGTATTTATATGTAACAAATATTTATTGTTTTAAGAGTGGAATGCGAAAAGATCGGGCCGAGTGGCGGCACTCCATCTACCTGGGAGCTCTATGAGCCCCTAGACAAAATACTGTCCGTGTCGCAGGTGGTGAATTTCGAAGCTATGGTTGTGGAAAACTTTGGAAAGTTTACATAAGTTTGTTTACTCTTGTGATAATTAATAATTGAAGCTTAAACATTGTTTCAGATTTGACTTCAATAAGCCAGGGTGTTGAGAGCGAAGATCCAACAACTTCAAAGCGCAAACGCTGTACCTCGGAGAGTTTTGAGGAACGGAAAGTGGCTGCTTTGGAGAAGATAGCAGACACTATTGAAGACCTAACCGAGAACATTAAATCGTTCAATAATGTCATGTTATCGCGAACTGCAAAATGAAATTTTATCTTTAAATTTTTATAGCTCATTGTTTTCATTTATTTATGTATAGGCTTGTTATTAATATATAAAGAAAATTTAATGAGACTAGTTATTTGTTAAAAAATAGTGGCTTAAGGCGCTTCGAATTATCTCTGCCTCATTGTTGGTATTACCAAGCTCATACGCCAAAGTCGGTTGTTCTCGCTGACCTGGCATGTCAGTGGTCCAACTGTCTTTATAATTGCAGCTATGCTCGTTAAACATATTGTGCAATATGCAACAACAAATAACTATAGCTGTGTTGTTCCGTGGTGCGTTTTCCAGTCCCTTGCCTATACGACGAAACCGCGCCTTCAACTGTCCAAACGAATTTTCAACCACTCGGCGAGTTTTTGCCAAGTTATAATTGAAAGCTTTCCTCTCCTCCAAGGCATCAACCGTAAAGGGATATGGCTTCATAATAGTTTTTGAAAATTTAAAAGCCGAATCTCCCAATATGATGACGGGCACTGAAACTCCGAAAATCATTTTCGAGTTGTCCCTAACAAAAAGCTGGGAGTCGTGCACACGACCGGGCGCACCTACATTTATGTAAGTGAATCTATAATCTGGTTAAAAAAAAAAAAACATTTTTTAAAATACATAACGTACCGATAATCAACCATAGCATACAAAACCATTGAATACCATCCCTTGTAGTTGTGGTAATCAACTGCGTTCTCTGAGGGCGGGTTAATTTCAATGTGGCAACCGTCTGCAAAAAAAACCAGAAGCACATACATATGAACGTATTTATATATATTGTACTTCAAATTATAAATACATGACTTACCTATTGCACCAAAGCACTGCGGGAATCTCAACTTAGAGAAACCTTCCACGCACTCATTCAACTTTTCTTGCGTGATGAAATTTGCCGGCAAGTAGTCATCTGCCAACTGAAGAGCAACCTCCCTGCAGAACTCATTTAATATGGAACCCACTATTGCTTTTGAAATACCAAATAGCCAATTGTTCGGTATTCTGCAGACGACCCCAATGCGTAAAACGCCACAGCAATTCTTTTTTCCAAAGGAATTGCTTGTCTAAATGTTGTGTCGGCCTTATTTAGCCCGGGTAAGCGCGACACTAACATGTTAAAAACTCTTCTTTCGCATCGGAAGTTCTCCTTAAAAAACTCATCGGAGTTTTGGGGAACATCCTTCTCCCAAAAAGATCCATATCGTTTCTATATATACATAAATATTGTGTTAATTGAAACATAAACATATTTATGTGTGTACATAGCAACTAAAACTTACGTATTTCCAAACGCTTCGCGTAGAAACTTTGCAGCTACTTTCAACCTCAAAAACGCATCTTGCCACTAAGCCGAGTAAACTCAATAACATTGAAAATAAATTGTTACGGCCAATAAGCTCCGAATTTTCCATTATTTATTTAAATACAAAAATTTGCGGCAACCTGCAATAAACACCTGATCTGAAAATGCAAAATGCCAATGCAATACTTCGATTATTTTTAAAATTGCGCGTTCGTGTAGACAGGGTATTAGATTCATGTCCACGCACCATTAGTGATGTTCCGATCCAAGTAAATACGAGTATGTACTCGATTCTTTTGAAGTACTTTCAAGTAATTATAGTACTAAATACTTTTCTTTCGATATCTACTTGGAAGTAGTTAAAAAGTAGTTGAATCGAATGAATATTTATCAAATCGAGTGCTGTTAGATTTTTAAATTATAATGGTATTAATGATGGGAAATACCAATTGATAAGGTTCGCGCCGTTGTTACTGACAATGCCAGCTCAATGGTAGCAGCCACCAAAAAATCATTTGGAGAAACAAAACATCTTCCATGCTTCGCGCATACAATCAACCTTGTGATTGAAGAAGCTTTAAAATTGGCCAATGTGAAGGCGGCCATCACTAAGGTACGGGACTTGGTAAATTGGACCAAAAACAGTGTCTTGCAGTCAGATAGACTACGAGATATTCAACAGAAAAATAATATCCCAGAAGGCTTTAACCTTAAAGCTCATTGCTGACGTAAAGACGCGGTGGAATTCCGCCTATTATATGCTTGAGCGATTTTTATATTTAAAAAAATATGTAGCAGAAATTGTTCTGGAGAGCGTTTCAGCACCGGACATGCCCACGGCCAGTGAGATTGAGGCATTAAGCCAGCTCACTAGTTTACTCAAGCCGTTCGAGTATATCACAAAGGAGTCTTCAGGACAAAAGTATGTCACCATATCTCAAATAATACCTATGGTGAATTGCCTTATATTGGAAGTTGTTCGAATAACGCCATCTTCCGAAGTAGTTAAAGAGTGTTAGGCAACCCTCTTAGAGCAACTCAACAAACGGTTCGGAAACATTGAATATAATGACCATGCAGCAATTGCAACTCTCCTGGATCCGCGGTTCAAGAATTTACATTTCAGGGATCCAGCTGCATGCGGACGAGCTGTTCAAAAATTGCATTTGATGATCCGTGAAGAAATTGGCAGTGATTCAGAGGATGAACCCGAAAAAGATTCCCAAGAGTAAGACTTTTGGAAACATCACAAGCAACTGGCTCTTGGACAAACAAAAAAACAGAAACAAAACCAGAATGTTGAAGTTTCCCTGTACTTAGCGAAAGCGGTTTCTCCTCTAAAAAGTAATGTGTTTTCGGAGTGGGAGGAAATGAGACTTAGTTTTCCCTGCCTCTATAAGCATGCGCAACAATACCTGATTGTTGCAGCGACATCCGTTCCTTCGGATTGCCTGTTTTCAAAGGCGGGAGAAACTATGTCAGGGAAACGTAACTGGCTGTCTCCAAAATATTTGGAAAAAATATTGTTTCTTGGAAACCTACCGAGGGAAAAAAACTAATTAAAATATTTTTTTTATTTAAACTTATCTTAGAAAAGAAAGCAACAACAACGAAATGCAAAGGAAAAGAGCTAAAAATTAATTTTAAATTGTATCGATATAAGTAAGTACTAACTACTTCATGGGTATCATATAAGTAAGTATCGGAAAATGATTTGAGTACTACTCATATGAGTAGTAATCAATACTTTAGTGGTATCAGAACATCACTACGCACCATTCCTTGCGACACTCGAAGAAATGAGCAGCCAAGAGCCTAAGAAGCTTCTTGCCTTCGCAAGGGACACACACACGCCGCAGGACAACAGACTATAGTCCTTACCTTCTCAACACACCGGCCTCACTAAGGACCCCAAGTGGTCTATGTGTGACACTCCTATAGGAGGGTCAGCCGGCATTACCTAACCTAACCTTTGGTAGATGTTACCATATTGGTGACTCTTGTTTAAAAAATGTGTAAGATACAAGCATTAAGTAGGTACACGTAGAGGAGTAAAATCGCGTTTTCCCAACTGCCGAAAAAATGCGTTGTTGAGGAGCCACCATCATTCGGCTGCTGAAAGCAGCGAGCCGAACGCAAATTTTGCAGACCATTTGCGTAGCTAAAAAAGTTCAAGTCATTCATGCGCCGGCGCTTGTCTCGGTACAGACGGAGTGCCAGCAATTTGCTGTGTATGCGTCTGTATGTCAGCGACGTGATCGCCGTTAGGTGTATATATGTGTGTATGTATGTTTCTGTATGCTGTTTGCTCTGAGCTGCTGTATATTGTGGAAGGGGGATAGCAGCAGCAGAGTGCGAACAACAACAACACATGTGCATCGGAATATGTGTGCATATTTTATATGTAAATGAGCAACTGCATGGTAGTTGTGTTGCAAAACTGTTTGCTGGTGTCATATAGCTAATATCTCGAAAGAGTATGTATGACCAGAAAGTGCAAAAACAGAAATTGCCTGTGTTTTGTAGGCAGATACAAATGCGCGCCAAATTTTAATTTTAAATATTGGCTGTCGGCATTTATTATGTATTTAATTATGAATTTTAAGGGTCAAGAGTACATAATTATATACATATATATATTTAAAATATATAAATTTATATTTGACATATTATGAACTATGGACAATGCATCTTAATGATTAAGATGCATTTTAAAAATAAATAAAAAATTATCATTTAATAACATTAGTTTTATAGCTATCCTTACTTTTAATAAAATTGCTAAAAAATCATTAAAATTGAGACAGGTCAAGAATAGCCAAGGCAATTGCTGCGCATACATTCAAATGTGCTGCACATGAACATACGCATGCACACACACATTAATATGCGTTGCTAGAAAAGTAACAAAATCCCAAATCACTTGAGAGCCACCAAAAACTGAAAAAATATGCATGCGCACATACACACACACATATATATGTGTATTTAGGTATACATTCGCCCTAATGATTTTTGCTTCATTTGAGCTCGGAGCCACCAAATACAGAAAAAATGCACAGGTGTTGGTCTTCGCACTCTGCTGCCGCTATCCCCCTTCCACAATATACAGCAGCTCAGAGCAAACAGCATACAGAAACATACATACACACATATATACACCTAACGGCGATCACGTCGTTGACATACAGACGCATACACAGCAAATTGCTGGCACTCCGTCTGTATCGAGTCAAAATTTGCGATCGGCTCGATGCTTTCAGCAGCCGAATGAGGGTGGTTCCTCCGCAAATTGGACCAATTAGGCTATTGGATTTTTTGCGTTTGACTCCTCTATGTATACCTACTTAATGATACAAGCATAACCGTTTTAACAACTGCGGTTGGTAGGGGGCGGAAGGTGTGGGCGTGGCATCCAAAATATTGATGCAGTTTTTTCAGGGATGTGACTAGCTATCTACGTGCAAATTTTGGTAGCTCTAGCTGTAAGAATTTGAGAAATATTTGGTTTTATCGGTTTCCAGCTATCGTATTTATCGGCTTCCCAGCCTCCTTGTAGGCGTGGCGATCTTAACACTTTATCTGTACCGGCTATAGATATACATAATTGCAAAGTTTCAAGTCTCAAGCTTTACGGGTGTCGAAAAAAGTTGCGTTCTGTCCGTCGGTCCGTATGTATGAACACTTTAAGTGCTAGAGACTTCAGATTTTGCACAAAAGCTCATCTAGGTCCTAGGCAGTACAGGTTTGTTTCCTATTTTCGATAACTATTTCCGTTTCCGATATACACATGGAATCGATTACAAAAAATTCTCGATTTTGGAAAATGTAAAAATAGCGGTTGAAATAATGGGTGACGATAGAACTTTTCTGAAAATTTCATCGAAATCGGTTGAGAAAAACCAGAGATATTAAAGATTGAAGTTTAGTCACGGATGCATACATACAATGACTGTACGCGTTAAGTATGGGGTTCGAGGTATCTGCTAGTCGGGAAATCTCGACTAGAGCCTTCTTACTTGTTTTGTTTTAATCGTTTTGTAAAAGTATCAATGTGCTCAGTTCGGCTGCACATTTCACTGAAATTAATACTCGCCCATAAACAAAACACAATTGGTTCCTTAAGCTTTTGGTGAGCGTTTGGTGGAAGCCAAAGTTGTATATATTTAAGTATTGTTTTTAAGCTGCCATTAGTTAGAGCGATAGACCTAGAGGTGCAGCATGTTTAAAGCATTTTTAATATTTTTATGTATTTTGGTCCTGAATGTTTATTTGCTTAAGGGCTTTGGTAATTTAAGATGTTTTTAAATTATAAATGTTCTATTGACACGTTACATTCTTTCTTTTTTTTTTTAGAAAACTATAATACTTCTAACATAATGCAAAAAGTAAAAGCAATGCGAAAACAGTTAGTGAACCTTCTTGAGACTTTAAGGCATCAATAGTGGATATAAAACTTTTCATTCGAGCTATGAATAAAACAAAAAGGGTAATCACCAGCCACGAAAAATGTGCAAATTAAGTAGCTAGTGAGTGCACTTTTTAAGTTTTTGTTTTTGTTATTGTGACAAGACAGCTGTTTCCAAGTTCGATGACAGTTTAATTGCAATAAGCAACTGTATTGTATTTAGCAACAAAAATACAAAAATGAAGAAAATAGAACTAAACTGAATGAAAAACAACTTGTTTTGTTTTTTTTTAATAAAATGCCAAGAGAATTGTTTAAAACAATAATAATGCTTATGTCGAGATTTCGGGACTAGGAGATACCCAGAACCCTGTACTTAACGCGTACAGTCATTATCTGTATATATCTATGAGCAAACTTCAATATCTTTTATGTTTCTCAACCGATTTTTACAGACTTAAATTATTTTGTGTTCAGTTTTTAAAACACATTTCACATCATCCAAAAGAAAGGTTTTAATGTTATCGATCACTTATACATTTCGATCGCTTCGCCACATCAATGGACGTGTTTTTTTTGTGCGCTTCGCTTTTGAAGTTTTATACGCTGTATTTTATTTTCTAAATCCGCGTTTTGTGCAAACAGATAGTTTGTGGCTTTGTGCTTTATCGGGTTGTGTAAAACACAAAAAGGACATTAAATTTAATAATTTATTTGCATTTCTTGCAAAGTGCTTAAACACAAAAACAAATTGCAGTCAAAGCATACTGCCACTAAGCACTCATACATAGAGGAGTCAAACGACGAAAATCCAATAGCCTAATTGGTCCAATTGAGAATAAAGCCAAAAGCACTAAGCACTTATACATAGAGGAGTCAAACGCAAAAAACGCGAAACTAGCCTAAATGGTAAAATTTGCGGAGGAGCCACCAGCATTCGGCTGCTGAAAGCAGCGAGCCGATCGCAAATTTTGCAGACAAGTCATTCATGCAAGTCATTTATGCGCCGGCGCTTGACTCGGTACAGACGGAGTGCCAGCAATTTGCTGTGTATACGTCTGTATGTCAGCGACATGATCGCCGATAGGTGTATATATGTACGTATGTATATTTCTGTATGCTGTTTGCTCTGAGCGGCTTTATATCATGGAAGGGGGATAGCAGCAGCAGAGACTGGACAACAACAACACATGTGCATGTTTTCTGTATCTGGTGGCTCCGAGAAATGAAGCAAAAATCATTAGGGCGAATGAGTATAAATGGTTCATGTTTCGGCAGCTGGAAGAAAAACTCAGGCTCGCGTCAACCGCGTGCCAACAAAAAACCTTTTCTCTACTCAATAAACGCACACTTGTTTCAGCGATCTCAACAGAAATACAGTTCTGAATACTCTTTCGGAATGTGTGTGCCTCTTTTGTATGTAAATGCTCAACTGTAAAGTAGTTGTGTTGCAAAATTGTTTGCTGGTGTCATATAGCTAATATGTCGAAAGAGTATGTATGACCAGAAAGTGCAAAAACAGAAATTGCCTGTCTTTTGTAGGCAGAAACAAATGCGCGCCAAATTCGAATTTTAAATATTTGCTGTCGGCATTCATTATGTATTTAATTATAATTTTTTAAACTTCAATAACATTAATTTTAACTTGTGATAAAATTGCTAAAAATCATAAAAATTGAGACAGGTCAAGAATTGCTACGCACACATTCAAATGTGCTGCACATGAATATACACATGCACACACACATTGATATGCGTTGCTAGAAAAGTAACAAATACCCAAATCACTTGAGAGCCACCAAAAACTGAAAAAATATACGTGCGCATATACCAGAGACGTCAAAACGATGCTTATGGAAGAGCTTCACCAACACAATTGCACAAAATACACTAATACAAGTAAAGCAGGTAACACTGAGAAAAATTTTATATGCATTTGAATGACAAGAAAAAGTAACAATAATGACCTTCACTCATGTAGTTTCGTGCGTAAGCCGATTGTCACAAACACTTTTTTTTAGTGCAGTCTCGCCTGTAAAGCAACAACAAAATCCCTTGAAATTTCGTAGCGCAACAACAAAAATAGGAAAGCCCCGTTACTCTGCTGCTGAGCATAGGCAGCGAACAGACGAACAAAAAAGAATTCGCAAAATTGTTCTTGTATTTCCCATTGCTTATGGGAAGAGCAGTTCATGTATACGCAAACTGCTCGCCTATACCAAAGAGATGCTACATAAACAAATGAGCTCGAAGAGCTGTGGGCTTTGACATCTACGGCATATACATACACACATATATATGTGTATTTAGGTGTACATTCGCCCTAATGATTTTTGCTTCATATGAGCTCGGAGCCACCAAATACAGAAAACATGCACATGTGTTGTTGTTGTTCGCACTCTGCTGCTGCTATCACCCTTCCACAATATACAGCAGATCAGAGCAAACAGCATACAGAGACATACATACTTACATACACCTAACGGCGATCATCGCATACACAGCAAATTGCTGGCACTCCGTCTGCAGCGAATGAAGCCGGCGCTAGACTGATTTCATATATTTGAACTACGCAAATGGTCTGTAAAAATAGCGGCTCTTTGTCATCGGCTCGCTGCTTTCAGCAGCTGAAGTGCTTTTGGATTCAATCTCAATTGAACAAATTAGGCTATTGGATTTTCGGCGTTTGACTCCTCTATGTATGAGAGCTTAGTGATACTGCTTTTTACCCTTTGCATATTGCCTGTTTACAATTTATTTTTGTACGTTGACTCTTTTTCTCTTTTAAAGTTTCTGTTCACGCTCTTAGTGCACGATAAACCGTTCAATTTTCGACTGCTCTCACGCTCTCTTTCGTTGTGTTTCTGTTCGTCGCGTTCAAATATACACCGTTATTGTTGCTTTCGGTGGTTGCGCTTGCGTCATTGCATCTGTTTGGGAGTATCTTGCTCATAAGGGTTTTAAACTTAGAACTAGAGTGGACCTATTTTGTCTTTAATAAACGTTTGATTTTAATTTTTTTTGCAGTAAAATTTTTTTAATAGTTGTTTTTTAGCGACGTTTTACTTGTTGCAATTATTAATACAGGCTCGACGCCATGAATCAAATGGGGTGATTCGAAACAATTTGAAAATTGTGAATGAAATGGTATTGTCAAACATAATTGCTAAGTTTCAAGTCTCTAGCTTTACGGGTGTCGAAAAAAGTTGCGTTCGTACGGACGGACAGACAGACACCATGACGGACATTGCACAATGGTACTTTCAGTATCAAAGTATAAAAAGTTTAAATCAATACATATGATACTTTCAGTATCAAATTATAAAAAGTTTACATCCATACATACCTACAACTTTTGGCTGCCATTTTCAGTTGAGTTCCAGTTGAAAGGTTATCTTGCTTTTTCGTTGAGGTTACTCTCAAGAACGCTGTGCCCTTTAGAATTTAGGTTTGTGTATATCACGCGAAGAACAAGTTTGTTTCAAGCTCCCGTAAACTCTTTTTCGTTTCCGAAATACACATGGAACCAATAACAATAAAATTTTAAATTCAGACCATGGGAAACAAGTTTTTGAACCTTACACCATATAATGAAAATCTGTGAAAATTTCATCGAAATCGGTTAAGAAACACCAGAGATACCGAGGATTAAGGCTTAGACGTAGTAAGTGTCGGGTTTAGGTTTAAGTCAGGAAATCTTGACTAATTAGTTTTTCTGCAAACCTGTTTCAAAGTTTATTGCTGAGTGTGACCTTGTTTGTACCTTAAGGCAAAATGCCATATTTTTACCACAAATTAGTGCATTATGGTTACACTTCTGAAGTATATCACAAATTCCTGCCATAAATTATTAACCGGGCTGGATACGACTTTAAAGGTGCAGCTCTCTTAACCAGAGTGATCTAACTTTTTAAATTCATTTGTATAAGGCCATTGCCTGTAAAACTGTAATGCTGCCACGTGAAGTGCTAGAGAATGAGATTAAATTAATATAAAGTCTGACTTGACGCCTCATAAATCATTGTCCAATTTTCATGTCACCATCCCTACAGCAAGCAGCAGAAGCTGAAACATGAACCGGACCAGCCTGGACAGTCTTGTGGAGCTGTTCTGACTGACTTTAAACACACTTAAAATTATTGAAATATATTTGTGTATACGAGCATATGGGTGCCTATGAAATCGTGCAACAATGCAAATAAATGCGACCACCGTTATGTAGATATATATATGTATTAACATACTCATATGTACATATGTACGAACATATGTTCGTATGAGCATACATATGTATGTATACAGATGCAGGCAACATACTGGTCCAGCAAAGACGAGAGCTGAAAACGTAACAGCTCCAAAGATTGAAGACTTCCTTATTTCACGCTTGTCACGTGCACATTTAACGATTCGTTGCACACACACAAACACAAGAGCACAAAAAAAACAAGTGAACGTTGCAGTCGGACGCAACCGACTGCGGAATACTTTGATACCAGTAAAATAACGGATGATAAGGAGTCTTAATGAAAAGGAGGAATGCAGGGGCGGAAGGGGTGGTAAAGAACTCAAAATTTAAAAGGTGGGCGGCAGAGGTGGGTGTGGCATCCAAATTTTTGAATCAAATCTTTTTAATTGTCACCATTTATCTTCCTACCAAGATTGGTTTCTCTAGCTCAAAAACTGTTAAAGATATAGCCGATTCCAATTTTATAAGGCGGGTGGCTTGGGTGGGCGTGGCATCCAAAATTTTGATGCCGATTTTTTGTAGATGTCACCTAAAAAATTTGTTGACTCTTGTTCAAAAAATATGGAATATACACGCATAACCGTTTTAACAACGGCGGGGGTGGGGGCGGAAGGTGTGGGCGTGGCAACCAAAATTTTAATGCAGTTTTTTGAGGGACGTGACTAGCTATCTGCGTGCAAATGTTGGTAGCTCTGACTGTAAGAATGTGAGAAACATTTGGTTTTATCGGTTTCCAGTTATCAAATTTATCGATTTCTCAGCCTCTTGACACTTTATCTTACCGGTATATAGCCAAACATAATTGAAAAGTTTCACGTCTGTAGCTTTACGGGTGCCGAAAAAGCTTGCTTTCATACGGACGGACAGACGGACGCCCAGACAGACACCATGACGGACATTGCACAAAACCAATATACTATGATACCTTCAGTATCAAAGTATAAAAAACCCTCATAATTACACACACAGCCACAAACTTAATCGAATATGTAATAAATTTCCCAGACTTACCCAACAAAAATAGAGTTTATATGTACTTTAGGGTGTTTCCAAACCCATAAATGTAAACTTTCGTCAAATCGACAAACACTGATTCTTTTAAAAATGTTTATTTAATTCCTTATCAAATTGTGTTGTCCTTCACAATGCAAGTAATCTGTTTTGTGCTTTAGAGCTGTGTAAAAGTTTTGAGACGTAAGTGTGTCATAAATGCTTTTTATACTCTGATACCGAAAATAAAGAGATAGTTGATTTGAAAATAGCTTGGTCCATGTCTGCGTCAGACAAAGCGTTAATATGAATTTTAAAACGGAAATGTCTGTATCGTTTACAATTTTTATTTAGCTAGAGTGACCAAATTTTTTGAGAAGATATCGAGTGAATTCCCCAAAAGGTGTGCATCCTTAAATTTGGATTCCACGCCCACCATTGCCACCTCTAGCCCACAGCATTTTCAAACCGCTAATGCCTGTATCTTCCACAGTTGTTGAGCTATAAACTACAATTGTGGTGGCAAAACAACAATTTTAACAAAAAACAAGTAAAAACGTTGCAGTCGGGCGCAACCGACTGCGGAATACTTTGATACCAGTAAAAGAACGGTTGATAAGGGGGAATGCAGGGGCGAAGGGAGTGGCCCATGTGGTAAACATCGCCAGCTATCATGTTACCAAATTTGGTGACTCTATCTCAAAAACTGTGGAAGATAACTTAACTCCCAAATTTAAAAGGTGGGCGGCAGAGGTAGGCGTGGCATCCAAATTTTTGAATCAAATTTTTTTAACTGTCACTATCAATCTTCCTAAGAAGTTTGGTGGCTCTAGCTCAAAAACTGTTAAAGATATAGCCGAATCCGATTTTAAAGGGCGGGTGGCTTAGGTGGGCGTGGCATCCAAAATTTTGAATCAAATGTTTTTAACTGTCACTATCAATCTTCCTACCAAGTTTGGTGGCTCTAGCCCAAAAACTGTTAAGATATAGCCGATTCCGATTTTATAAGGCGGTTGGCAGAGGTGGGCGTGGCATCCAAAATTTTTATGCATTTTTTTGGGGAACGTCACACAAAATTTGGTGGCTCTAGCCCAAAAAATGTGAAAACTATAGGCGTTTCAAATTTCTTGGTGAAGGGGGGATGGGGGCGGAATCAGGGGGCGTGGCATCCAAGTTTTGATGGGGAACGTCAGTACCTATCTTGACACAAAATTTGGTGGCTCTAGCCCAAAAAATGTGAAAGCTATAGGCGTTTCCAATTTCATGGAGAAGGGGGGATGGGGGCGGAATCAGGGGGCGTGGCATCCAAAATTTTGATGCATTTTTTTGTGGAACGTCAATATCTATCTTGACACAAAATTTGGTGTCTCTAGCCCAAAAAATGTGAAAGCTATAGGCGTTTCCAGTTTCAAGGAGCAGGATGATGGGGACGGAAGGAGTGGGCGTGGCATTTTGATGCAGTTTTTTCAAAGACATGATAAGCTATCTGCGTGCAAAATTTGGTAACTCTAGCTGTAAGAATGTGAGAAATATTTGGTTTTATCGGTTTTCAGTTATCGAATTTATCGATTTCCCAGCCTCCTAGTAGGCGTGGCACCCCAATCTTGACACTTTATCTGTCGCGCCTATAGACCAACATAATTGCAAAGTTTCAAGTCTCTAGCTTTAAGGGTGTCGAAAAAAGTTGCGTTCATACAGACGGACAGACGGACAGACGGACAGACGGACACCATGACGGACATTGCACAAAACCAATATACTATGAGACCTTCGGTATCAAAGTATAACAAGTTAAAACGTTGCAGTCGGACTCAACCGACTGCGGAATACTTTGATACCAGTAAAAGAACGGTTGATAAGGGGGAATGCAGGGGCGAAGGGAGTGGGCCATGTGGTAAACATCGCCAGCTATCATGTTACCAAATTTGGTGACTTTAGCTCAAAAACTGTGGAAGATAACTTAACTCCCAAATTTAAGAGGTGAGCGGCAGGGATAGATGTGGCATCGAAATTTGTTAATCAAATCTTTTTAAATGTCACCATCTATCTTCCTGCCAAGTTTGGGGACTCTAGCTCAAAAACTGTTAAAGATGTAGCCGATTCCGATTTTATAAGGCGGGTGGCTTGGTTAGGCGTGGCATCCAAAATTTTGATGCAGATCTTTGGTATATGTTGCCTTCTATCTTTCTACCCAATTTACGGGCTCTAGCTTAAAAACTATAAGAGATATCGAAATTTCCGATTTTAATTTACCGGCAGAGGTGGGCGTGGCATCCGAATTTTTGATACAGACCTTTTTTAGATGTCAACATATATCTTCCTACCAAATTTGGTGACTCTAGCTCAAAAAATATGAAAACTATAGGCGTTTCCAATTTCAAGTAGAAGGGGGAATGGGGGCGGAAGGAGTGGGCGTGGCATCCAAAATTTTGATGCATTTTTTTCAGGGACGTGACTAGCTATCTTCGTGCAAAATTTGGTAACTCTAGCTGTAAGAATGTGAGAAATATTTGGTTTTATCGGTTTTTAGTTATCGAGTTTATCGATTTCCCAGCCTCCTAGTAGTCGTGGCAACCCAATCTTGACACTTTATCTGTACCGTCTATAGATAAACATAATTGCAAAGTTTCAAGTCTCTAGCTTTACGGGTGTCGAAAAAAGTTGCGTTCATACGGACGGACGGACAGACGGACACCATGACGGACATTGCACAAAACCAATATACTATGAGACCTTCGGTATCAAAGTATAATAACAAGTAAGAAGGCTCTAGTCGAGATTTCCCGACTAGGAGATACCCTGAACCCTATACTTAATGCGTACAGTCATTGTCTGTATGCATCTGTGACTAAACTTCAATCTTCGATGTCTCTGTAGTTTTTTCAACCGATTTCGATGAAATTTTCTCAGATTTTCATTATTTTGTACCAAGTTTTTAAAACGTGTTTTAAATTTTCGATATTCGACATTTTTATGTTATCGATCACATGTGTATATCGGAAACGGAAATAGTTACCGAAAATCGGAAACAAACTTGTTCTGCCTAGGACTTAAGGCCTAACCAAACGATGCTTACGTGCTTAAAGCATCGAAGCAAGCAAAGTTTCAACATATGCAACGTCTAGTATCCGCCCAAACGTTGCTTACGCACGGTTTCGTTCAGTTTTTTTTTTACTTTAATTTAAGCATAGTTTCATTTCAGTGAACTTTTGCTTAAGGCGTATAAGCATTCGTTAAAAAAAAATAACTGAACGAGACCGTGCGTAAGCAACGTTTGGACGGATACTAGACGTTGCATATGTTGAAACTTTGCTTGCTTCGATGCTTTAAGCACGTAAGCATTGTTAGGTTAGGCCTTTAAGCAAAAGTTCACTGAAATGAAACTATGCTTAAATGCTTAGTGCTATAGAGTTGTCGCTGTTTTTTATTATATGGAAAATATTTGAAAAAAAAATTTTATTGTTTATAAAGACATAGATATAATATGAAAACTAGATCCATAAAAAAAGCGTTATCTTTATTTTTAACATAACATTAAATTTTAACATTTATTTTAAATGGAATAAAAAAATAACACATGGCAACAATGTTCCACTGCTACTGTCATATGGTTTGTTTACATTGTTTCTTTGCAAGAATGATAGAGACCAGATTGCGACATCCAAAGGGTGTTCCCGTTATAATACGTCATTGGTTTCATTTGAAGAGTTGCCACCGTATAACGTTTTTCTTACAAAAATTTAGGCCACACAAATTATAAGCAAAACGAGTGAATTTTATGTTGTTTGGTAACCCTGAAAAAAACACTAAATGAAGTGCACAGTGGGCGGTTGCAGCCAAAGACAGAAAACAAAGTGCAAATAATTTGTAAATTAATTAGGACATGGAATGTTTTATTTAGGTTTCGAAAGAAGAAGAAGAGACTAAGCACTTAAGCAACGTATGGGTAAAGAAGTTGATGCTTAATGCGTAAACATTCTTTTCGTTCAGTTTTGCTTCGATGCTTTAAGCACGTAAGCTTCGTTTGGTTAGGCCTTTAGATGAGCTTGTGTTCAAAATCTGAAGTCTCTAGCTCTTATAGTCTCTGCGATCGACGCGTTCATACATACGGACAGAGGGACATTTCATGGGTTCGGGGTATAAAAAAATAAATAATAGAGAATAACGAAATTAACGGTTTAAAAATAAAATATTTTAATACACATACAAAAATGACCTATTATTGATGTTGAAATAAGCAAGTTAAGTTGTTCTCATTATTAAGCATATGTCTGCGTACTAATATACATCGTATGAAGTATCGATGTGTCGATTAATCTTTTGTATCACCACTGTACTTTTCATTATGATCTTCAGTTCCAAAATATAGTTTGTTTAAGCAACTACCCACGGTGTTGTTATTTTGATTGAACTCTTTATTCACAGCTGCGCTTACTTTACAAGAAAGATATATGTACTAGTAACATTGGTTATGGGCCCAGACTCACACAGTGATTAAGATGAGTCTGTATAACATTGAAAAGTTAAGCGAAAGTAATTACGATGTATGGTGTGTGCAAATGCGAAGTGTCCTCGTACATCAGAAGCTGCGGTGTGTTGTGTGCGGCTATAATGAGCAGCCAAGCATAAGTGACTCAAAAAGTGCGTTAACAGACGAAAAAGCATTAGCTCTGATAATTCTAAATGTGCAAGTCTCTCAGTTGAATTATGTAAAGGGTTGTAAAGCCGCCAAAGAAGCTTGGGAAAAATTACGAACAGTGAATGTGTCTACCGGTCCGCTTCGTAAAGTGTCGTTTTACACGAAAATGGTAAGTTTAAAGTTGACGTCAGATAGTCGAAATTGTGGATAAACTAACAGAAGCTAACATCGATCTTAGTGACGAGCTGAAAGTAATAATAATGCTTTCCAGTTTATCTGCGGACTATGAAAACTTTGTATTTGCAATTGAAAAAAAAGAGACTCGTTGCCTTCATTTGAGTCATTAAGGCCCAATTTCTCAATGTCCAGTTAAACTTGGAATAAGTTAACTTCAGAATAGCTTTTATGCTCGAGCTATACTGCAGTTATCCAATTTGGTTTTCTCAAAGCCAAATTAACCTATCATCGGTATATCACTATCGCCGAATGGTGCTGCCGACTTAGCATCGGTATAAGTAGTAACCGGACCTCCATGCATCGGATAAGTAAGTGCTAACCGAACATTGAGAAACTCAAATTCCAATAAACTTAGAATAAGTTGACTAACCGGACATTGAGAAATTGGGCCTAATAGTGAAGCTTCTAAAAAAAGCGAACAGAATAAGTGACAAGTGCAAGAAGGATGGCAACCAGCAAGCATTTTATGCATGAACAAAAGGAAAGGCACAAAGCAAAAACAGAAATTCGATGGACAATGTTATAATTGTGGAAAACGCGGTCACAAAGCGAATAAGTGTAGATCGCGAGAAAGCTAAAATGAACAAAGTGAAATCAAGAAAAGTGTAGAGCAAAAAGAACAGCAGAGAATTTGCTATACAGCAAAGCGCGATATCAAAGCGAACATGGTGTCTAGACAGTGGCGCGACGTCTCATATGTGATGTGAGAGGGAAATGTTCGTATCGTTCGTGCCAAAGAAAGACAAAATAATTTTAGCGGCAAATAAGTGCATCGAATCGCCGGGAGCGGGAACAGTGATTATAAAAACAAAGGAAGGCAAATTAGAATTGCGAGATATTTTATATGTTCCGTCATTGCAAATGAACTTCTTTTCCGTGAGCAAAGCAACAAAGTATGGGCACTCGATAGTTATCGAAAACAGAGTAAAGACAGTGAATAATATCGTGTTGCTGAGACTCAGATGAGCGAAAACTTACTTTTATTTACCGATATTAATGTGAACGGTTTATATTCAATGCCTGAAAAAGGTGTGTGGCATTGATTTAAAAAATGTATTGCAATACATGCAACAAGTTAAAATATGTGCGGTGCCGTTTGATAAAAATAACAAAAACAAGTAAGGCTCTAGTCGAGATTTCCCGACTAGGAGATACCCCGAACCCCAAACTTAACGCGTACAGTCATATTTTGTATGCAATTGCGAATAAACTTCAATCTTCGATATCTCTGGTGTTTCTCAACCGATTTCGATGAAATTTTCAGAAAAGTTATATCGTTATCCATTATTTCAACAACTATTTTAACAGTTTCCAAATTCGATATTTTTTTGTAATCGATTCCATGTGTATATCGGAAACCAGAATAGTTATCGATAATTTGAAACAAACTTGTTCTGATTATGGTATAAGAGAACTCATATTCAAAGCTCTTGTAGTCTCTAAGATCGACACGTTCATACACTCAGCTGTTGATGCTGATCAAGAATATATATACTTTATACTTTTGCACAAAACTATTAAATCCCTATTACCCATTTAATGGGTTCGGGGTATAACAATGCAAGTGAACTCATGGAACTAGTTTATACTGACGTGTTTGGCCCTATAAATGTACCGTCTGTCGGGGGTGCAAAGAACTTTATAACATTTATAGATGATAAATCCAAGCGTGTTTTTGTGTATTTCCTAAAATCAAAGGACCAAGCTTTGGATAAGTTTAAATTGTTCAAAAATATCGTTGAATGTCAAACTGGAAGAAAATTTGTAAGTCACATGCAATCCAACATGGGATGAAATAAAAGAACTACTATTAGTTGGACAATCATCTGCGGACCGCCATGACATTACCGCACGCGTATTTAAACAAAAATTTAAATGTTTGATGGATTTTATTATCAAGCATCATGTTGTTGAAGAGACACGCTGCTGGATGTATTGTATGTAAGACAGAAAAGAGGATTGCCACATGCACATATTTTGGTTTGGTTAATCAACAATATAAGCCAGATCAAATTGATCAAATCATCTCAGCAGAAATACCAGATAAGCACATTGATCCACACTTATTCGACGTCGCACAGTGGGGCTTTTGCTCATATTACATTGCAAATATCATAACTTCAAAACTAATGCAGCGATCTTAAAATTTAAAAAGCAATCAACAGAAAACTTCTCAAGCTTTAAAAAAAATGAATGTTCGACAAGAGTGCCAGGTATCCGTGGTGTTTTCATATTCAAGGTCAAAGTTAAGAAATATTT
Organism: Scaptomyza hsui; assembly: GCA_018152825.1. Classification (NCBI taxonomy): domain Eukaryota; kingdom Metazoa; phylum Arthropoda; class Insecta; order Diptera; family Drosophilidae; genus Scaptomyza; species Scaptomyza hsui. The sequence continues at coordinate 246,132 of JAECXO010000291.1, forward strand.
TCGAGCATATTTTACCTGTAAAATTTAAATTAAAAACGTTTGTTTTTAATCATAGCTGACAATTTTTTATAATTCCAATGACTATATCGCATTTTTAGTTGTTTTTATTCGATTTTATAACTTAAAAACATAAAATTTAAATTCTTATTTTTGGGTGACTTTTTGAGGTTAATTTTTATACTTTGATACCGAAGGTCTCATAGTATATTGGTTTTGTGCAATGTCCGTCATGGTGTCCGTCTGTCTGTCTGTCCGTCTGTCCGTCTGTATGAACGCAACTTTTTTCGACACCCTTAAAGCTAGAGACTTGAAACTTTGCAATTATGTTGGTCTATAGGCGCGACAGATAAAGTGTCAAGATTGGGGTGCCACGCCTACTAGGAGGCTGGGAAATCGATAAATTCGATAACTGAAAACCGATAAAACCAAATATTTCTCACATTCTTACAGCTAGAGTTACCAAATTTTGCACGCAGATAGCTTATCATGTCCCTGAAAAAACTGCATCAAAATGTTGGATGCCACGCCCACTCCTTCCGCCCCCATCATCCCTGCTCCTTGAAACTGGAAACGCCTATAGTTTTTACATTTTTTGGGCTAGAGACACCAAATTTTGTGTCAAGATAGATATTGACGTTCCACAAAAAAATGAATCAAAATTTTGGATGCCACGCCCCCTGATTCCGCCCCCATCCCCCCTTCTCCATGAAATTGGAAACACCTATAGCTTTCACATTTTTTGGGCTAGAGCCACCAAATTTTGTGTCAAGATAGGTACTGACGTTCCCCATCAAAACTTGGATGACACGCCCCTGATTCCGCCCCCATCCCCCCTTCTCCAAGAAATTTGAAACGCCTATAGTTTTCACATTTTTTGGGCCAGAGCCACCAAATTTTGTGTGAAGATAGATATTGACGTTCCCCAAAAAAATGCATAAAAATTTTGGATGCCACGCCCACCTCTGCCAACCGCCTTATAAAATCGGAATCGGCTACATCTTTAACAGTTTTTGAGCTAGAGCCACCAAACTTGGTAGGAAGATTGATAGTGACAGTTAAAAACATTTGATTCAAAATTTTGGATGCCACGCCCACCAAAGCCACCCGCCTTATAAAATCGGAATCGGCTACATCTTTAACAGTTTTTGAGCTAGAGCCACCAAACTTCTTAGGAAGATTGATAGTGACAGTTAAAAAAATTTGATTCAAAAATTTAGATGCCACGCCTACCTCTGCCGCCCACCATTTAAATTTGGGAGTTAAGTTATCCTCCACAGTTTTTGAGCTAGAGTCACCAAATTTGGTAACATGATAGCTGGCGATGTTTACCACATGGGCCACTCCCTTCGCCCCTGCATTCCCCCTTATCAACCGTTCTTTTACTGGTATCAAAGTATTCCGCAGTCGGTTGCGTCCGACTGCAACGTTTTTACTTGTTAATATTAGCTATTGATGGCTGATTTCCATCAAAATAATCATCAACATTAAGGTTAATAAGGTTAAAATCTAATAAACTAAACATTTCGGAACTATGGTTGTTGATCCTATAAGGCTGCCAGCATGTTAAAAAGGTCTTCATTTTGTCGAACCCGAGAAATTTTGCACGAATTAGTGTATCTGAACTTTTTGTAGTCCTTGTTTTTACATTCCTGTGCTTCTTCGGACAGCCCTCCAAGTGGTAAGCACTGATACTCTATTAAGTCCTTTCCATGAGCCAAAATCCTATGTTCCGTGGGGGTACGTTTTTTCTGAGGATACAAATCAGTCCAAAGTATATCTGTTTTTGATGCGCATTCGGCAAATTTTGCAACACTTATCATTTCTTTGCAGTTTATAACATTTAGGATAACAGCCAAAATTTGAATGATCTCATGATTAACACCTGTTATCAAAGATGTAATTTTATCATTTCCAAAAAATCTCTTTGAAGTATTTCCATCATTCGTATTTCCGTATCCGTGCTTTGGGCAGTCAACTTTTAGTCCTAGCTTCCGAGAGAATTCAGCTTGTATAACTTCCTTTCTACTCTGTATATCCTCACGAGGTGTATTATCAGTTTTTGTTTCTCCTGGCCGAGGAAGTGTGTAGGCTAGCTTCAGAATAAATTCCATACACTTTATTCTGCAATGCAACGGAGAAACTCCATATTCGTCTTCTGTGTTTATAATTTGTTTGTATACGCTTTGTCCAGACGATCTATCACATCCCCACTTATTGAGTAGAGCCAGATTTTCAGGTAGAAGCTCGACCTCTCCATCAGGCAAACTTCTAACTAGACGCATAGCAGTGTGATCCATTAAATATTGGACTTTTACTTATGCAGATGTCTCTGTTATTATTGTATTAGGTGGCACTGCTTCGTTTTGGCACATACAAGTTTTTAATATCCGGGAAGAACGTTTACGTTATGTTTTTTTTAAGGAGCTGCGTAAAATATCATATTTCTCCTTAGTCAATCCCAGGTCCATAAATAGGGAAAACGCTTCATTATCAGTGTACTTAATTTCGACTGAGTTTGGTGGCGTTGGAATACTTTCCATAATCCTATTCAGCCGTAAAGGACTGGCGATCTGCACAGCTTTCGTAATTGTCGCTTTTGTCCAGGCTTGTTCCTTCACATACTTGGATGATAGTGCTTCCGACAGATTTTCTGTTGTAAAGCTTTCCGTAGCATCCGCGAGCTTACGTTTCCTTTTAAAAGCTGAACATTCTTCCATAGTTTTTTGCGGCCTTCCTCTTCCTCGGCTAGTCGATGGGTAAACTTCTTCCTCTTCTGAATATCCGAATGTTGTATATTCCTTCAACCAATTTTCATGAAAGCCGGCATAGTTCTATGGACCAAGTTCCATTATCGCTTCAAGTTAGCGTGAATGAATTTAATTTCTGTCTTAAGCTCCTTACAAGCGTTTTCGAGTACGCCAATCTCTTAAGCAATGCCACTTCGAAATCATTAATTTTTTCTGAAGCACGAAAAACTTCAAAAATCTTTGAATTTTTCAAATCCATTTTTCCGCTTTTATATAAAAATTTCGTGAATTATATTGCAAAATACTATTCAATCGGAAAAATTTTTATAGTGTTTCTTCTTATGAAGAAATAACTGTCGCAATCAAATATTATACACTATATGGGCATTTCCACAAAAAGGTCCATAACAAAAAAAAATGTAGTCTCTGTAAGTTTGTTGTTTTACCATATACGTACATGGAATTGATTAAATTTAACTAGAATTAACAAAAATTTCATTTATCTATAAAAAAAAATGTTGAAATATTTGAATGCAAAGTCGATATAATGCCAAATTTCTGTTTTTTTGCTCGATTTTTTATGATAAATGTTCGTAATGAGAGACATAATGCATTGACATTTGGGCGGAAGAGGTGGGCGTGGCATTAAAATTTTTCATGCAAATCTTTGGTTAATGTCACCATCTATCTTCCTACAAAATTTTGTGACTCTAGCTCAAAAGCTGTAAGAGATGAAGTAGTTTCCGATTTGATGGAAAAAATGTCACGAACGTTACGTAACGACCGTACCTGGATTAAATTGAATTTAAAAAAAAGTACAAATCGTATTCGAGTAAAATTATAGCCATTTTAAAGGGTATTTAATGCACAACATTTATCATTTAACTGCATCAAAATACTGCTTTTACTTTTGCTGAAATCTGAGTTTGAATTGCTCGTCGCGAAAACCATTTCTGTTTTTGTCCCGTTCGTACGCGTCGGTTTTTTTTCAAAAATCTCGAAAACTAATTGTTACCAAAAATCAACCTTAGCACCAATTTTAGGGCTAATAAAGAGCAACGATACAGTGAAAAAGGAATTTTGAAAATCCGTCTTATTTTGACCTTTTTACCACTTGCAATGCGTAAGACCGTCATGATCGACACCAGAGAAATGCCCATATACCATATATTTTGAGTTAGCTAGGTAAGAAAGCAAAATTGGTATAACCCTTTTCTTATTAGTTAGGTAAACAAAACCAAATAAACATAAGGAAATCCAAAAAAAATATATATATGTATATCCCGTAGTGGCGCAACTTTCCATCAACTAAAATTATATTTACCTGCCTCCTCAGACGTTTTCCAAGCAATTGGAATTGGAAATTCAACATTTCTTAAAGGGACAATATATGGTCAGGTATGTCAGCAATGTTATCAATTAACAACACACACGCTACAGCCAAATTTGTATGCGCTCTTCTTCTTCCTTATACCTTGCGCGTGGTTTTAACGCGAGGTATCCCTAGTTTTTTGGCTTACGTTTCCAAAATGCAGATTTTCGCAGATTTAGACTTAATACATATGAAAGCTATATATATTATAGCTATCAAATGTGTGTGGTCTTGCGTTGACTCTGCGATATACTTTTCAATTATATTCCACGAAAGTTAAAAAAATACCAAAATTTAGTGTATTTCCTAAACGCTTCTAATTTAATAAGTATTTCAGTTATATTTGAAATTTATATACCAAAACACTGAGATTGAACATACTTTTGAGATAAAGTAAAAGATCTGAGATCGGTAGTTTACATCGCCCAATATTCAGTTTGAAATTGGTGTATTTTTGTAAAAATTGTCATTTATTCGTACTCATGAAAAATTTCTCAACTTTGAGGAGCTCTAGCACCCATAATTATTTACCTTTTTTTGTTTTTGTTTTTTCTAATTCTTTATTGATTTTATAGCCTACAGTTGTATTTATTATTTATGAATAATAGCTTGTACTATAGTGGTAATTTAAATTTATCAAAATCTATACATATGTACATACTTAAACCATTAAGTATGTATACGTAGAGGAGTCAAATCGCGTTTTCCCAACTGCCGAAAAAATGCGTTGTGGAGGAACCACCATCATTCGGCTGCTGAAAGCAGTGAGCCGAACGCAAATTTTGCAGACCATTTGCGTAGCTAAAAAAGTGCAAGTCATTCATGCGCCGGCGCTTGTCTCGGTACAGACGGAATGCCAGCAATTTGCTGTGTATACGTCTGTATGTCAGCGACAAGATCGCCGTTAGGTGTATATATGTATGTGTGTATGAATGTTTCTGTATGCTGTTTGCTCTGAGCGGCTGTATATTGTGGAAGGGGGATAGCAGCAGCAGAGTGCGAACAACAACAACACATGTGAATTTTTTCTGTATTTGGTGGCTCCGAGATCAAATGAAGCAAAAATCATTAGGGCGAATGTATACCTAAATACACATATATATGTGTGTGTGTATGTGCGCATGCATATTTTTTCAGTTTTTGGTGGCTCTCAAGTCATTTGGGATTTTGTTACTTTTCTAGCAACGCATATCAATGTGTGAGTGTGTGCATGTGTATGTTCATGTGCAGCACATTTGAATGTATGCGTAGCAATTGCCTTGGCTATTCTTGACCTGTCTCAATTTTAATGATTTTTAAGCAATTTTATTAAAAGTAAGGATAGCTATAAAATTAATGTTATTAAATGAAAGTTTTTTATTTATTTTTAAAATGCATCTTAATCATTAAGATGCATTGTCCATAGTTCATAATATGTCAAATATAAATTTATATATTTTAATATATATATATATGTATATAATTATGTACTCTTGACCCTTTAAATTCATAATTTAATACATAATAAATGCCGACAGCCAATATTTAAAATTAAAATTTGGCGCGCATTTGTATCTGCCTACAAAACACAGGCAATTTCTGTTTTTGCACTTTCTGGTCATACATACTCTTTCGACATATTAGCTATATGACACCAGCAAACAATTTTGCAACACAACTATCATGCAGTTGCTCATTTACATATAAAATATGCACAAATCTTCCGAAAGAGTATTCAGAACTGTATTTCTGTTGAGATCGCTGGAACTTGTGTGCGTTTATTGAGTAGAGAAAAGGTTTTTTGTTGGCACGCGGTTGACGCGAGCCTGAGTTTTTCTTCCAGTTGTCGACACATGAACCATTTATATTCTTTCGGAAGATTTCGGCTCGATGCTTTCAGCAGCCGAATGAGGGTGGTTCCTCCGCAAATTGGACCAATTAGGCTATTGGATTTTTTGCGTTTGACTCCTCTATGTGTACTTACTTAATGCTTAAACCTAGATAATAGGGTGACTGAGTGGGAAAAGGGGAAGATTAAAGTTTAGTCTCCTTCTCATCCTTAATCCGCATACGTCTCCATCTTAGGAGCCTTCGCGCCAGCTGGTTAGGGTGATGTGCGAGTTTGTTTAAGTATGCAGTAGCTTGGCAGTTAATCACATCTCCGATCCTCGTTACATGGAGTTCCTTATCTATGTCGCTGTTGCGTATGTACCGTGCCGCACCAGTAATTCTTCGCAAGATTTGGGACTGGGCTACTCGTATTTTGTTGAGGTTCGACTTTGCCGCTATGCCGTATACCTGAATACCATATCTCCAAATGGGTGCCAGAATGACTTTGTATATGAGCGTCTTGTTGGTAATCGAAAGTTTGTGCTTGGCGTTAAGAAGCCAAGCCATACTGCTCGCCTTAGGCTTGAGACGCATAACTATGTCCGTTATATGGCGCTGAAAATTTAGCCAGAGTGACTCCAAGATATTTTTGGGCATCCATCTGGTCTAAGACTTGGCCAAGTAAGAATACCCCGGGAGAGGTTTGTGTTCTGAGACTGTATGTGACAGATACACACTTATCAGGGCTTATAGCAATATTTCATCTACAGGCCCAGTTCTCAAATTTTTTTAAGTAAATCTGGACGAGATCTGAAGCAGTGTAGACGCATTTGTCTCTGGCCAGAACGACACTGTGTCTGCAAAGGTGGCAACCAGTAAATTGTTCGGCATGTTGTCAGCTGAAGGCATGTCGTGCGTATACAGGCTGTAGAGGGTTGGCCCTGACACGCTACCCTGGGGTACACCAGCTCTGACTGTCTTTGCTTGAGGACACCCCGTCCTGAACAACTTAAAATGATCGCTCGTGAAGGAAGCTTCTAACAATGAGACAGAGCTGTGGATTAAGTAGTTCTTTAAGTTTATGCAGGAGTCGTACATGCAACACTGTCAAATGCCTGCTGGATTTCCAGATAAGTTCCAACGACATACTCCTTTTCGTGGAATCCATCCAGAACAAAGTTTACAACTCGATGCAGCTGCTCGGGCGTGCCGTGCCTGAGCCTAAATCCAAACTGAAATTTTGGGATTGCCTTTTTGATCGCCCTGGTTTCAAGAATCCGTCTTAAAATGCACCTCTCCAATATTTTGCCAAATGCTGGCAGGAGGCTTATCGGACGGTACGAATCAAGTTCATCTGCTGGCTTCCAACTTTTGTGTAGCATGATGATGTTGGCCTTCTTCCAGGCGCCTGGGAAGTGTCCGAATCGAAGAGCGGAGTTGAAAATCAACACGAGGAATAAATAGCTCTGCGAGGGAGCAGCTTGATAGAGCGATTATCAAACTAGTCCTCGCCCGGAGCCTTGCCATTGCGAAGCTCTTTGATTTCCTCTTCCACTTCGGTAAGGGTGATAGGAGGGAGGGCCATCTGCAATGGAGTTTCTAGAGATTCGGCTACTAGCTGTACTTTTCTTGGCGACGATGTCTCAAACGGCTGGATTTTTTCTTCCAGATTTTTCGCAAATGCTTCGACTCTATCCTGGGTTTCGGACTAGGAATTTCGGTGAAACTTGCCTTTTGAACCTCCTCGTAAGCTTCCAGAGCGCAAAACTTGAACTTTCATCGGGAGTAGCTTTCTCCAGGAAGGCGTCTGTGGCTTCTCTTTTTAGTATGGCTAATACCTTTTTCACCCTGTTCCATATAGTCGATCGATTGCCGGGTCATTGGTTCTGATGAACTCGCGTCTGAGGCGCTTCTTGAGCGTTAGGAGGCCTACTGCTTCCGGAGAGTAATTATTTACCGATTTAAAAAATCGTTTGAATCCATAATCCTTGAGGTATTCTCTATCGATAACATATTTCATTTATGCTAAACGCGTTCTTGAATAAAATCATTTTCGCAACGCTTTTCGGGCAGAGGCCTTACTGTGTGTCGTTTCCAAAAATATGATCCATGGCCCATGAGGCGCGTTCAACAACAATTCAGCATGCATGTCTGATATGAAATGCACGAAACGATACCCAATAAAATTCGTTTCTGATACCATCACTGGCAATGACGGATATCCACTGTTTCGTCGACAATCAGTTGAGGATGGTGGCAAATCCGTCGTTCTGAAAGTACGACACATTGATATTGAAGTAGATAATCGTTGCATTGTGCCATATTCACCATTGCTTTCAAAGACCTTCCAAACACACATTAATGTTGAGTATTGCAATTCAGTGAAGTCGATCAAATACATTTGAAAATATGTCAACAAAGCGACAAGGCAGTCTGCAATGAAGCAGTATGGCGCATCTTATCATTTCCAATCCATTAACGTTTTACTCATTGTGCCAAGATGATCTTTTTTCTAAGACTTTGCTTTATTCTGAGGTACCAAAATTCTACACGTGGAATGCATCGACTAAAAAGTTTTAACGTCGCAAACAAGGTAAAGCAGTTGAAGGACATCCCAATTTATATTCCAGTGACACATTTGGTCGTCTGTACACTGTTCATCCGAACAATTCAGAATGCTTCTATCTAAGATTGCTGTTGATCAATATACGTGGACCAATATCCTTCCAAGATTTAAGAACAGTCAATGGTCACCTTTGCACCACTTATCGACAAGCTTGCCAGGAATTAAATATTCTTGAGAATGATGCACATTGGGACACTGCACTAGCTGATGCATCGAATACTGCTCGACCACAGCAAATACGCACGTTATTTGCCATAATATTGACAACCTGCTTCCCATCTAATCCAAAAGATCTTTGGGAAAAATACAAGGGCTACATGAGTGAAGATATTCTACATAGTTTGCGCGCTGCGAATTCAAATCCGGACATTCAATTCACACCAAACGTGTATAATGAGTCAATGATTTTGATTGAAGACATATGTTTGAAAATCTCTAACAATGCACTGGTGCAACTGGGAATGCCGGCTGCAAACCGACCTGCAAACAACCTTTTCGATCGTAATTTGCAACGAGAAACACACTATGATTCTGACGAACTGGGGACATTCGTTAGGGCAAATCTTCCGCAGTTGACTCCAGAACAACGCATTGCGAATGACAGAATTATGCGTGCAACACAGAACAAAGCGGTGGACTGTTTTTATACTTTTATGCTGAAAGTATCAAAGTATGTCCGTTATGGTGTCTGTCCGTCTGCATGAACGCAACTTTTTTCGACACCCGTAAAGCTAGAGACTTGAAAGCTTGCAATTATGTTTGTCTATAGGCTCGACAGATAAAGTTTTAAGATCAGGGTGCCACGTCCACTAGGAGGCTGGGAAATCGAGAAATTCGATAACTGAAAACCGATAAAACCAAATATTTTTCACATTCTTACAGCTAGAGTTACCAAATTTTGCACGAAAATAGCTGGTCACGTCCCTCAAAAAACTACATCAAAATTTTGGATGCCACGCCCACTCCTTTCGCCTCCATCCTCCCTGCTCCTTGAAATTGAAAACGCCTATAGTTTTCACATTTTTTGGGCTAGAACCACCAAATTTTGTGCCATGATAGGTCATGACGTTCCCAAAATATTTTGATTGCCACGCCCACACCTTCCGTCCCACACCCCCCACAGTTTTTAAAAAATATGATTAAAAAATTTGGATGCCACGCCCACCTCTGCTGCCCACCTTTTAAATTTTGAGTTGTTCAGTTATCTTCCACAGCTTTTGAGCTAAAGTCATCAAATATGGTAACATAATAGCTGGCGATGATTACCACCTGGCCCACCACTTCGCACCTGCATTCCCCCTTTGCAATAAGACTCCGACTGCAACGTTTTCACTTGTTCATAGATGCGCCCGGTGTTACAGGCTAGACTTTTCCACTTTCATTAATTTTGGCAACCATACGATCACAAAATAATATGGCACTGGCTATTGCATCATCTGGAATTGCGGCAACTCTTTTGGATGGTGGCCGAACAGCGCATTCAGCAATGAAACTGCCTTTGAATTTGCAAAACACTGAGGCACCAACATGCAACATCAGCAAAAACTCTGGAATGGGAAAAGTTCTCCAAACGTGTCAAATTATCATATTGGACGAATGGTCAATGTCTCACAAGAAAGTATTGGAAGCGCTTCATCTTACAGTGCGAGATATGAGAGAAACAGACGGATCTTCGGTGTCGCACTCACTTTATTGTCTGGTGATTTTCGACAAGCACTGCCCATTATGCTACGTTCAACACCCACTGATGAACTTAATGCATGTCTTAAATCATCAGTTCTATGGCGTCATTTACAGAAATTGACTTTGAAAACTAACATGCGTGTACAACAACAACGGGATGCATCTGCTGGAAAATTTGCGAAACAATTAATGGATATTGGAAATGAGCGAATGGAAATTGATAAATCTACAGAATGTAGGCTACAGAATGCACCCTGCCAGCAAACTTCTGTAAGATCACAGAAAGCATCGACGAATTGGTGCAAAAAGTTGTCCCAAACATTGCACAAAACTACAAAAACCATGAGTGGCTCAGTACGCGTGCTATATTAGCAGCCAAAAACATCAATGTCAATACCATCAACTTCACCATTCAGCATGGAATACCCAATGAAACGATAACATATAGTCCATCAATACTGTGGAGAATCAAGACGAGGTTGTCAACTATCCAACTGAATTATTCGCTCGATTTGCCAGGCATGCCACCGCACGTTCTTACATTGAAAATTGGCGTACCCATCATTCTTCTTCGAAACATAACCAGACTCTAAGTCAAGAAAATTATGATCAATGTTGTCGAGGCAACAATTTTGACTGGAAAATTCAAAGGTGAAGACGTACTGTTGCCACGTATCCCAATGATCCCGACAGATATGCCATTCGAATTCAAACGTTTACAGTTCCCGGTGCGACTCGCTTTCTCAATGACTATTAACAAAGCACAAGGACAATCGTTACAAGTGTGTGGATTAAATTTGGGGAATCCATGCTTTTCACCTGGACAGCCCTATGTGGCTTGCTCACGTGTCGAAAAACCTTCTGATTTATTCGTCTACGCACCAGATGGAAAAACAAGAAATATTGTGTTTCCCACAGCACTTCAAAAAACATCGAATTGAAACTAAACTTCGTAATGTCACAATTTATTCAAAATAAACAAAATCAATAAAATGGCTTAGAATGAATTAAATATTTGTGTACTGATTTTTATTTAAAATTATTTTTCTTAAATCAGCTAGTTTCATATATAAAACTCTCGTGTCACAAATTTCGTTGCTGAACTCCTCCGAAATGGCTCGACTGATTTTCGTGAAATTTTGTGTGCTTATCGGTTAGGTCTGCGCATCGGCCAACATCTACTTTTTTATCCCGATCAGACGACTCCTGCGGGTACCTCCCAAACACCAATGTCCTTTTTTTTGGGGAAGTAACCGAAGGAGTGGTCTGATCGGGTCAATATTTGGTATGCATAATTTTTTTACATGCCTCTATGTCTTGACCAAGTTTCGTTCAGCTGACCCGGCAAACTTTGTTTTCCCATGTATATTTTTACCAGGAAACATTTTTTAGTTCAATAAAAATAGCTAAAATAATCTACTGCGGGGATTTACTTATTAAATGTTGGAAAAGTACAACTGACGGTGAACATGCGCGATAAAATGCTTTAGGATATATCCGCCGAAACTTTCTCTAAACAACTGTTAGATATTGGCGATGGGAAAGTTGCTGTACATGAAAATATTTACGCATAAAACTACAGACGAACTTCTGCTCAATCATCGACTCGCAAAATACTCTCATTGATAACATATTTCCCGATGTACACACACAATATGAAAATCATAAGTGGCTGGCAGAAACAGCGATTTTGGCAGCAACGCCAATGGCGTAAATTAAAAGATACAACAGTTGTTGCCTGGGGACTTGGTGTCATACAAATCTATCGATGCAGTTTGCGATACCAACGAAACTGTGAATTATCTGATTGAGTTCTTAAAATCATTGGATCTGCCAGGCATGCCACCACACCATTTACAATTGAAGGTTGGATCTCCGATCATTCTGCTTTGTAGCTTGAACCTACTTTGGCTGTGTATTGGCACACGATTAGTCATTAAAGAACAAATGATAAACGTTATTGAAGCCATCGTTTTGATTGAAAAGTTTTGTGAAGGAGTACAAAGACTCCTACACCCAGCTCTAGAAAGCTTCTTTACAGTTTCAACACGAATCCCTATGATTAATACAAATGTGTCAATTGAATTCAATCGCAATCAATTCCCAATTAGATTGGCATTCGCTATGACGATCAATAAGTCAAAAGGCCAGGCATTGTCTGTATGTGGCTTAGATTTGGAAACACCATGCTTTTCCCACGAGTGCTCCGAACTAGGAATGAAAAGGAACTCCGAAAACAGCACCTGGAAGAAGCGTTTTAGGAGCGCTCCGAAGTAGGAGCGAAATGAGACTCCCAAACGAGCACCTCGAAGGAGCTTTTTACGAGCGCTCCGAAGTAGGAGTGAAAAGGGACTCAAAGTAGCACCGTATGGTACCGTTGAGGGAGCACTGAATCATGTTGTGACATGTTCTTACTTTGTTGTTTCTTCATTGCATTTGCATTTCTTTGTTGTTCACGTCAGTTTACCAGTGCAAGTTTTCGCTTATTTGTGTTGGACGTGTAATTCGAATCAATGGAAAGAGTAACATTTTTTCAAATCAAAAAGTTGAAAAATTGTCTAAAATTGTTTGTTTTTAAGATAGCCATGAAAACATGCATGTTAATAACGTAACATACACCACCCAGGAACCGAATCGCACCTCAGACAGATATGAACAGAATGGTAATATAAGTAATGGTCAAAAAGAATTTCTAAACTAAATCGAAAAGTTCAAAGAAAAGTTATTTTAAGAGAAATCATTAAAACCGAATTCTCGATTTCTTTCAGATTTAACTACTATAGTAAGCGCTAAATGGTTTCAAAATTCGAAGGAAAGTCATTCCAAAAAGGAAAAAAATCAGTTTTAATTCATTTAATTAATTGTTTATTTTGAGTTGATTCTTTTTATTATTTATTTCATTATTTCGCTATTTTGATTAAATTTTTGTTCTTCTATATATATAAAAGAGTTTGTCCTGATTGTCGACATTCCCACAGCCTTAACGAAAAATGTAGAAGGTTGAAATTTTCACAAAATATTCCATGCAGGTAGTAAGTGAGTAAGTGAGCCCTAAGAAAGGATATTTATTTTGGACAACTCCTTCGAGGACCTCCCATACACCTAGGGCCGAAATCAAAACACACGACTCATTCCACTGTTGGCGCCTAATTGTCGCACAAGCTGAGGGTTTGATCGCGAGCGAGTTTACAAAAACAAAACACATGCGCTGTGACGCCTTCGCGTCGCACAAGGAAAGTCATAAAAAAAACAAGTAAGAAGGCTCTAGTCGAGATTTCCCGACTAGGAGATACCCCGAACCCCATACTTAACACGTACAGTCACTGTCTGTATGCATCTGTGACTAAACTTCAATCTTCGATATCTCTGGTGTTTCTAAACCGATTTCGATGAAATTTTCAGAAAAGTTATATCGTTACATATTATTTCAACCCCCATTTTTACATTTTCCAAATTCGAGATCAATTCCATGTGTATATCGAAAACGGAAATAGTTATCGAAAATCGGAAACAAACTTGTACTGCCTAGGACTTAGATGAGCTTATGTTCAAAATCTGAAGTCTCTAGCTCTTATAGTATCTGAGATCTACGCGTTCATACATACGGACAGACGGACATGGCTAAATCGACTCGGCTGTTTATGCTGATCAAGAATATATATACTTTATAGGGTCGGAGATGCTTCCTTCTGCCTGTTACATACTTTTGCACAAAACCATTATACCCCTTTTACCCATTTCATGGGTTCGGGGTATAAAAAGGTTCGGATAAGTGCATACACAAAAAAATTAATAATGCGCTTGAAAATTTAAATTTCATAATTTTATGTACATGTATCACTTCGCACAGTGCACAATTTTTTTTTTCAGATTTGTGTGCCGTTGACAATTAATTTACGACCCAAGTAGCGTTTGTTGTTGTTGTAATTGTTGTTGTTGGGCCCGCACTACTACTTTTTGTTGGTGTCATTGATTTAAAACTAATAAATTTAAACAAAACTTGGAGCGTCTAGAAAAATGTTGCACACCAGAATATGTTATGGGGGTGGTTTTTCCTACTTGCTAATTATATAAGTACAATATGTAAATGCATTGTTGTATATAAACTGTACATATATATTTACAAATGCAAATGCAAATATAAATGCATGCATATATTGTTCACTTCTGAAGCAAGCTAAAAGAAAGCAAAAAAATTTTCACCAAATATATTCCGTGCAAAAAAAAACACACTAACAAATAGAAACGAAAGAAAATTTAATTTTAAATATATACTAAGTTGCATACATATGTATGTACATACATGCATAGATTCGCTCAATTCTATGAATGTATTCATGATGCAGGTGTACCTATGCCGGCTGTCACCATAACACGAGACTGAGCGACTCTAAAAACAAGTAGCAGATTTAACTGGGATACTAACATTAACCTACCTTCCTACCACAGTAGACTTTTACTAATAAATCTTCCTTCTCTTTCTGATCGCAGAACAATGCTAGGTGTAGTATTTTTACATAAACTAATATATGGTGAAATTGATTCCTCCGAATAATTCAGCCTAATTAGTTTTGCTGTTCCGATCAGAAGAACAAGGAATTTTCTACCCATTGCTCTTCAAGCTTGTCAATCTAACTATGCTATTCATAACCCTTTTCGGATTTTATGTTCAAACTATAACGCATTTTCCCACTTAATAAACGGTGCCACTTCTAGTAGTTCTCTTAAAAAGTTGATCTTATGTCATTTGCCTACGTTTTCGCGATATACGTAACCGTACGCTATGCGGTGTGCCCCTCGGTCGGTTGGGCGTGAGTTTGGTTGCTTTTTGCTTGGGTTCGCGCGTTAACAAGCCGGTGCTTGGTATCCAACTTAATCCAACTCATAAAAGAGTCTTTTATGAGTTGTTTTATGCACTCATATACGAGCTCATAAAAGAGTTGGATTAAGAGCTCTTATATGAACTCTAAATTCTTTTCTTTTAGTAAGAAATGCACAAATTGTTTAACCATTAAATTATATGTGGTGTTGTATTCTCCTTCATTTAACTTCGATGCTTTTTTTGCTTCATATTCAATGCGATCGTTCGCGGTCTGAAACCACCTCAAAGAAGCGGTATTAAAGGTTTGCTCGTTTGAATTAAATTTGCGGAACGCTCCCCGTATTATGGACGTTAAGGCCAAAGACGATATGCACGTCTTATCCGCTGTTCCTTTCCAAGAGCACTGGACCGCTACTCCATCTGAACATATTGTCTTCCAAATAGTCCTCACAAATTTCGAGGGCTCAGACACGCCAATTTGCACCATTTCATTCTCCTTAAAATAATAAAAGTTAATATAAGTTCAAGAATTGGACTTTAAATCTTACAAGTGTGGCAGACATATCAGCAGAATTTGAAAATTTTTCGTCAAATCTTTTGAGTTCTGAAATGTTTGAAAACGGTTCCTTTGGCAAATTTGACTCAGAACTGCGCACAATTGATTTTCGCTGGGAGGTGACTTCTGTCAGCAGCCTTGTATGCATTCTTGCATTTTCCTCTTCCAACGCTTGGATTCGTTCTTTAAGATCTAAGCACAATAAATTTGTCATTAATATTCTCTAAAAAATAATTTTGATGTATACCTTTATTTTCTTTTGTCAAAATATCCATTTTATTATTGATTTGGACCGTGTTAGCTAAAATTTCGCGCAGTAAACCTAAGAAAAAAAATTTTTTTTTAAGTTAATCTTCAAGAGATTGTTAATCTTCAAGAGTATGTTAATCTTACCGTTAGATTGAGGTAAAGGTGAACCAAGTAAAGTGTAGTTTGGCGTTTCTTCTCCGTTTTGGGTTAGGGGGACATTTCCGTTTTTAAACATTTGGCTAAATTGTTCCATTTTTTTCGAAATGTATAATAGGTATAAAAACTACTTCTGACACTCTGTTAAAACAAATTAATTTTTTATTAATTTTCAATATATTATGCACAGATGCTTCTGGTTTAATTATGAGGTTTTCAGTATATTGAATTTGAAGCAAACTTGAAAGCAGAGGCAAATCAAAATAGTCTTTTAATTGGATGACTTCATAGCAGTTTATAAATATATTGTTATCTTCTTCAAAAAAAAAATTGACTTTAAAAACTGCAGTTCCCACAGTGAAGAAATTATCAGGTACTTCAGATGACAAAAATAAATTTTTATACTGTGCTGAGCACCCAGTCGTAATAATCGTAGGCTGTGAAATAATTTTGCTAACGCTGTTTATGCTATGTTCTACTAGACGGTTGTATATTTGAGTGGCTACTTGATTTCCTTTTCGAACTTTTTGCTTTACTTTATAAAGATAACTTTCAAATTTGAAAGAGCTAAAAGATTCCAGAGTGGCTTTAAAAAACATTACTTCATCGGGAAGGTGAAGCAAACAATGGAAATTAAATTTCAGCAATGTATGGTCATACAGCTGAGGAATATTTTGTACAAAACTGCAAAGAATTTGCTTTGCTCAATAATTTTTTGCCACGCATAACTCATATGTTAGAAAAATTCTTATTCCAATGATTAATTGAAGAAAATGCCTATACCGAGCTGGTGTTACAATACTTTTTAGCACTATAGGGCCAGTGTATAATTGGAATTGCCTAAATTCAACCGCTTTCCATCTGTCGAGATCTGAAATGCTCCTAGGTTTTCTACAGAACTCTTTACATATGCTCTGTTTAAGAGCCAGTAGCTTTACGTCGAGTGAAACTATTTCAGCTCTGGACAAGGAATAATCCTTACCGCGCACCTTAATCCAATAATTTAAAAGTGTTTTTACAACACCCAGGCACACCACGTGCATGTAGTCCAAAGCGAACTGGTTAACAATGTTGATAGGCAATTCTTCAATTTTCAAAGGGTACAAAATGTTATGATGGTTAGAATGTAATCGGGATCTGAAATGTTCATTAGTTCTAAGTAAGCTTTCGGAATGTCTGTAAACTATTCTGTTTTGAAAATACTGACCGCGTTGTTGGCACTTAATGCAAGCAAAAAAGCCACTGTGGTTTATTACGCCAAGCACAAAAGCTCGCGCTGGACTATCGCAAATAAATGAACGAATACTTATTTTATATTGCTTTGTTTTGTAAATAAATCCATTTGAAATTACTGAATTTAATTCTGTCACAAATTCATTTAAATACTCGTTTACATCCCCTGGTTTGCTATCACCTACAAAAACTCCTGCCACTAACACTGTAGAACTTGGATGAACATTGATCAATATTGCTCATATATGAGCTCATTGTTATGAGCGCACAGACTATGGTTTGCTGGGTGTGCAGCACATTTGAATGTATGCGTAGCAATTGCCTTGGCTATTCTTGACCTGCATCAAGCACAGTTCTGAATACTCTTTCGGAATTTGTGTGCATCTTTTGTATGTAAATGCTCAACTGTAAAGTAGTTGTGTTGCAAAATTGTTTGCTGGTGTCATATAGCTAGTATCTCGAAAGAGTATGTATGACCAGAAACTGTAAAAACAGAAATTGCCTGTCTTATGTAGGCAGATACAAATGCGCGCCAAATTTTAATTTTAAATATTGGCTGTCGGCATTTATTATGTATTTAATTATGAATTTTAAGGGTCAAGAGTACATAATTGTATATATTTAAATATATAAGTTATTATTTGACATATTATGAGCTATGGACTATGCATCTTAATGATTAAGA
This sequence comes from Scaptomyza hsui, assembly GCA_018152825.1. Taxonomy (NCBI): domain Eukaryota; kingdom Metazoa; phylum Arthropoda; class Insecta; order Diptera; family Drosophilidae; genus Scaptomyza; species Scaptomyza hsui. The sequence goes on from JAECXO010000291.1 coordinate 264,070, forward strand.
TAAATTTTAAAAATAATTAAAAAATTATAAATTAATGACATTTTTTTTATAGCTATCCTTACTTTTAATAAAATTGCTAAAAATCATATAAATTGATGCAGGTCAAGAATAGCCAAGGCAATTGCTACGCATACATTCAAATATGCTGCACATGAACATACACATACACACACACACTTGAGAGCCACCAAAAACTGAAAAAATATGCATGCGCACATGCACACACACATATATATGTGTATTTAGGTATACATTCGCCCTAATGATTTTTGCTTCATTTGAGCTCGGAGCCACCAAATACAGAAAAAATTCACATGTGTTGTTATCCCCCTTCCACAATATACTGCAGCTCAGAGCAAACAGCGTACAGAAACATACATACATACATATATACACAAAACGGCGATCATGTCGCTGACATACAGACGTATACACAGCAAATTACTGGCACTCCGTCTGTACCGAGTCAAGCGCCGGGGCATGAATGACTTGCACTTTTTTTTAGCTACTCAAATGGTCTGCAAAATTTGCGTTCGGCTCGCTGCTTTCAGCAGCCGAATGCTGGTGGCTCCTCCGCAACGCATTTCTTCGGCAGTTGGGAAAACGCGATTTGACTCCTCTATGTATACCTGCTTAATGATGAAAGCGTTGCACTTGTGTGCGAAGCAGCGAAACACGAATGCAGCATAGCGAATGATTGCGCGTTTGACTTCAACCGAACACATGAGTCGTGAGAGCAAATGCAGCCGAACACGCGCATCGTACGAGACAAGCTGCCGAGCGGTCTATTTATAGAATACACATATTCTCTCTCTCTATATATGTGTGGGCTGCAACGCCGGCAGAATTTTTCTTGCCAAAAAAGCGTGGCTGTGTAGTGTGCAGGTGTATGTGGCCAGAGCCACTGCTTATGTATGAAGGAACTTTGGAGAGGCGTGCACTTCTAGCTATGCTCTGATCTTAGCTCGCCGGATGGGGTGTGGGTTCTTCCTCGTCCTCTATACAAACTACCATTTAAAATAAAGTTTAAGTGCACTATCAGATACGCTACAAAAGTGAATACAAAAATATTGACCGGTAATTCCACACAATTGGAGTCGGGCCTCAGATCAGATAAACGCGTGTTAGGGCACTGGAGATGTTAGTCGATACCCTATTCTATACCCACCCTACCTTGGTAGCGCCTTCATTATATCTTGGGCTACCCCTTAACTAATACTTAGAAAGGATTAGTAAGTATAGCTCGCGCGTCTTCTTACATTGCAATGAACCACCATAATAACTACTCAATCATCATAAAGTAACTATACATTCGTTTAATATATGTACATAAATGAACTCCTTCCATTAGGGTGACGCTTACGCGATTTCAAAACTTCACTTAATAATTAACATTATAGCTGATAATACTCGATTGTTCAAAATGATCATTATCTATTTAGATTTAACTAACTAAAATTTTATATTATGTAAAAACAGGATAAATGTCACGGAGCTTCAGCAAAATATTTTATAACCGCTCTACATATATAATTCTTGCCAATAGCAAGTGCTACTCACGGTTTGGTTTACCATGTATTTACAAGAAGGTTCCGACACAAATTTCCATCGGTGCTAGTTCGGTGGGCCCATCGAAGGTGCAGATGTGGTCGTTGCGTTGCTGCTTTATCAATTAAAGAAAAGAATTACATATGCTTACGAGCGAGAGTGCAGTTGCTGTTACTCGACATTTACGATTTAACTTAGCTCTTTAAAGGAAATTTACAACTCTTTTCTTAAAACGTTCCTATAACTTCATATCTATACAACATATGCACATGACACTGAAGCGAGAAGATCCAAATGATTATCGCTTAAGCAACACGTGTTCGACTCCCGTTGCAGCGTTGTAGCGTAGAACTTCGCTTGTGCACACTTCAATTTTGCTCCATATGACTCGGCTGAACTGCTTCTTTACGCTTGTCGGCACGATCATTGGAAATCCATGGAACTCCAAATCTCGGAGATGGATTCCTTTCCACTCGATTCACGCTTTATCATCTGCCGGTTTAATCCAGTAGCCTGAGCTGGGTCATTGAGGACTAAAGCGCATGGTTACCCATTCATTGGCGGCTTGAGTACGCTGGAGAGCGCCGACTAGCGTCGCCGGTCGCCGTCTCAAACGGCTGTCTCTTTGTATCGCACAATGCACCAAAAAGTTTCAGCACTTTGGTCCAACAATTGTGGCTTAATTCCACAGAAACAAAGTATATTCAGTCTTATGTAGACGAACTCAAATAACCATGACCACGGTGGGTACAGTCTGGCAATTACTTAATTCGCACATTAATTATTTAAGCAAACGTTCGTTTGGAACCACAGCTATCAGACTACTAAATTGATGCAGAACAGAAAAGTGCGCGCGTGCCAATATTGCTTCCAATATATCCGAAGCAAACGACAATTGTCGCCTGGAAACATATAAAACGGTGAAGTGGCGTGATTTTCGTCTGTCTGTTTTGTGCGTTGTCCTCTCGATCGCATGGATCAATACGCGTGCGAGCGAGACAGACTACCGCGTGTGCAAGCGAAACGAAGATTACTGAGCACTGAGAGAGCGAATTCGACCTACTGGAATTCAACGGTACCAGGCTTAAAGAGTGTGAAGAGATAGTCATTCTATTGAAACTGCAATTGTACAGCAAAGCATAACCGAATATAGCAATGTTAAGTTTCTATGTTTATCTGTCCCCTACACCACAGTTTATACGACGAGAGTCTCATCTCGAGGAGTTGTAAACTGAAATAAACAGATCAACATAGACCTCATGTCTGAATGTCTTTCAAGTGATATACGCCAATGGATTTTCCTACTTCGTTTTCCAGTTCATAGTATGCTGGACTAAGTTTTACTTTTACTTTCGCTTTCGTAAACACGGGTGCCAGTTTGCTGCTAAACTTTTTAGCCGCATTGCTCTGGGCAAAACTGCGTGCATATACACTATCGCCTGGTCTTAACTGAATTGTTCTGCTTCGTAAGTTGTACCTGCGAGCATTCTCATCGTGAGACGTCGACATATTCTTTCTGGCATTCTCACGTGCGAGTTGTAAGAAGTCCGTTCGGTTCAAGGCTGTGTCATCGGTCAAGGCATTTAACTTACGAAGGAGCTGGTAATCCTTTCCGTTTAAAATCATATTTTGTCCGAAACAGAGAAAGTATGGGGAATAGCCTGTGCTACGATGTATGGTTGACCTCAACGAGCCGCTAATTTCGTTTAGATTTTGATCCCAATTTGTGTGATCCTTGCCAACATAGGCTCGGATTGCTGCTAATACGGATCGGTTAAGGCGTTCACTAGCATTCGCTTGAGGTGAATAAATAGCAGTACAGATGTGAGCGACTCCAAAACGAGTAAGGAACGCTCGAAAATATCCCGATTTGAATTGCGAGCCGTTATCAGTCAAGACGGTCTCCGGTACTCCAAAAGAGTAGAAAACAAAGTTTTCAAGATATTTACATATATTGTTGGCCGTGAATTTTTTTAAAGGATGTAAGAAATGAAACTTGGTATTGTGGTCGACGATGATGAGAAGACCAATATTGCCATTTTTGGACCTAGGATAAGGACCTAAAATATCCATGTATAATTTCTGAAATGGCCGATCGGACACCATGGGTTTTCCCATTGGCGGCCTCAATATCTTGTTTGGGCTTTTAGCCATCTTACAGATACTGCAATTTGAAACGTAACGGCGGATTTGAACTACCATTCCGGGCCAAAATAGATATCGCTTAACCTTGTCGATCATTTTTCCAGTACCGCAATGTGCGGCGTCGGGAGGAACATGTGATCGATCTAAAACATCGGCAACAAGACCTTCCGGAAGCCATAGTTTCCAGGAATTCTCTTCCTGACGCGCATCACCACTTGCGTGTTCAGTGCGTTTGTAAACGAAATTGTCCACGACTCTCAGATCTGGAAGCATTGCCTGATTCTCTTTAACGTGCTTTATCAATTCTAAGTAATCTATTGAATCAAATTCCTTAGAACTCAGGTCAACGATTGGACCGCAGCTATCAAATTCAGAGATATCGTTTTCGTCTCGTCGCGATAAGGCATCAGCTACAATATTTTGAGAGCCTTTTCGGTGCTGGATAACAAAACTAAACCCCTGGAGTTTGATCGCCCATCGAGCCAATCTTCCTGACAGATCCTTTTGGTTCATCAACCATTTCAGAGAAGCATGGTCAGTGATTACTGTAAAATCTTGCCCTTCAATATAAGCACGGAACTTTTGTATCCCCTTAATTACGGCTAAGCACTCTAATTCCGTCACGGAATAGTTGCGTTGTGCCTTGGTTAGCTTCATAGACATGAACGCTATTGGCAACTCTGTTCCATCTTTAGTTGTTTGTGCCAAAACACATCCGAGTCCATGTAAACTTGCATCGCAAAGAAGCAAGAAGGGTTTACAGAAGTCTGGGGCACTAAGTATCGGCGCAGACGTTAGCTTGGCCTTTAAATGTCTAAAAGCTTCTTCAGCTTCTTCAGACCAACAGAAAGACTTATTCTTTCTTAGCAAATCGGTAAGAGGAAGACTAACGGTGGCATATCCGTCGACGAAACGACGATACCAACCGGACAGTCCTAAAAATCTTCTCAGCTGCTTTACGGTTGTGGGCACTGGGAATTCCTTGATTGCCACAACTTTTCCCGGATCGGTCTTAAGCTGACCATCTCCGATGATAAAACCCAGGTATTTGACTTCCTGCATACAAAACTTGGACTTAGCTATATTAATAGTCAAGTTTGCTTTTCGCAAATAGTCTGCGATTTCACTCAATAACGTCATATGCGATTCAAAATCGTCAGATAAAATCAATAGATCGTCTAAATACACAAAAACTCTTGTACGCAAATGTGGAGGAATTACTTGATCCATCAATCGGCATAGTGTTTGCGCAGCGTTGCACAGTCCGAAGGGCATGACCTTGTACTGATACAGCGGACGGTTCGGCACTGTGAACGCTGTGTATTGTCTAGACTTCTCTTCCAATGGTATTTGCCAAAAGGCATGCTTCATATCCAGACCGGTTATGAAACGAGCTGGAGGCAGCCTGCTGAGTATGCCGTCTACGTGAGGCAGTGGATAAGCATCCTTGCGGGTGTACTTATTCACTTCTCGAGAATCTAAACATAAACGCGATTTGGTTCCCTTTTGAACTAATACGCAATTGCTACTCCATGGACTCTTGGACTCTTCGATGATATCCAAAGCTAACATATTTTCTATTTCCGAGAACATCAATTTTTCTTTGGCGGGAGATACTGGCCAGTGTCGCTGTTTAATCGCTTTAACCTCACCCACGTCTATGCTGTGCTCGACTAAATGAGTGCGGCCTAAACCTACTTTTTCGAATGATGGAAGTTTCGATATCACCTTTTCTAATTCTTGTCGCTGATGCGGTGTTAGAGGGTGCATCATAGGTGGATCATTGGTATCGTTATTCTGTTCAACACCTAATTCAGCTACATTGCTTGACTCTAGAAATAATTTGTCTAGTAAACCGAAGTCCTTCCAGAAATCAATTCCCAGATAGACGTCACTTGTAAGATCTGGAACAATAAAGAAATCGACAGGTTTCCTGACACCACGGTACGCAACTTCAGTCACAAGGTGACCCACCACCTGACATCCAGAGCTATTCGCGGTTCTAATTCGGCCAGAACACTTTTGAACGCTGGGGTGCGATTGCAGCTTCGATGCTGCTGAGCCTCCTATGCAACTAATGGTGGCGCCCGAATCAAGCAGGGCGAGATATTCATCCCCTTGTATTTCGATATCGGTGTAAACTCGGTTGTCAGTGTGCGTAAAAATAGCTGAAACTAGTAATTTTCGGTTTGCGCGAACTTTTCTCCAAAAGTCTCGCAAACGGATTGTGGAACGTCTGGGCGTTCGGAATGGCTTATTCCCCTCAACTGCGCCAAATATTCGGCGACGTGCTGACAGGTATTGCGCTAGCCGAACGTGAAATGGTCTATTGGCAACCGATACTTCTCGATTAGAATTTGAGAAAGTATTTTGTTGCTGCTCAGCTAAATCCGTTAACGAATTAGCCGCATTTTGTTCTGTTAATTTTGATTTGTCGGATGCGTCAGAGCATTGCTTCTCTGCGCATCCCTCGGACGGTTTTCCGATGGGTTGCAAATGGTGCAATTGGGCTTAAAAATTCCTTTTGCGCCACAGCCGTAACAAAATATGGTTCTTAACTCTAGGCAGTTATCAAACCGATGCCCCATCTTCCCACAATTCCAACACTTAAAAACTTTTTGTTGCATTGCTAAAACTTCTTCTTGGACATCTAATTCGGATACCACCGGTCGTTTTCGTACGTGAGTAAGAAGCTTTTTCTTGTTTACAAAATTGCTCATGAGTTCGTATAGCTTCTCGTAATCTTGACAAGTCAGTTATACCTAGATGCATCAACTCGTAACGAATTGTTGATTTCGCATGTCGAATCAAAAGTCGAACCAAATGCTCTTCCGAAATCGGACTGCGCAATCGGCCCACAAGTTTTTCAACACTGAATTGGTACTCCTCAAAAGCTTCATTTTCCCCTGTCGTCTTGAGTTTATAGACTCCCAAAGATCTATGTCAGTACCTATATCCTCAAACTTCTTGCGGAACTCGTCGCAGAAAGTTTCCCACGTAAAGTTCTCGTGCGCTCGGTGGAACTTCCAAAACCATTCGATGGCTTTGCCTCCGAAAAGCAGATGCAAATTATCGCATAAGAGACTATTGTTACTGTTTAGGCTTTGTCTTGATAAGGAACGAACTCGGTAGAGAAAATCTTCGGTCGCTAGACCTTCTTTGGAACCATCAAACTTTAGGTGCCAATTCTGAATTATATTTGAAACTTTTTCTGGCGGAATAGGCCTGTATTCATTTCCTGAATGATTACTTCTAGATTGTGTACTGCTGTTTTGTAAAGACTCGGCTGGCAGAACTGTGTTTCGGGGCCTTTCAGCTGGAATGTTTAAAGGATTTTCTGCCTCTTCTTTGCGTGTATTGAGATTGGCCAACTGTGACTGGAACATTGCAGTCATGTCTTGAATAAGCTGTTGCTGCTGTGTACGCATTGCTGTTCTGATCAACTCGGTTATGTTTTCGTTACTTCGATCATTTGAAGAATACTCTCGTGTCATGGCTCTAGTCGACATGCCTCTTCCTGTTTCATTCAGAAAGGAACCCCTGCGTCCTTTGCCTCTAGACTTTTTCTTGGATTGAGAAATGCTAACATTACTCGCGTAAAGAGCATGATCAGAAACTTCGGTTGCATTATCCGCTTCTTCTAGTTCAGCAGCCAAGTTGTTGTTGGACAGCTGTATTTGAGACAGAGTGCAAGATTGTTTGCACACGGGACAGGTATTTGTGATTTGCAAAGCATTAACTATGCATTGTTTATGAAAACTATGCCCACATGGGGTCACCGCTTTTAAGTCATTTTGCGACAAAACCTCGTGGCATTGCCCGCAAAATGGATCTGCATGTTGCAAAATTCTGTTGATATCTTCGTTGCTGTGTGTTAATGGCATTGTTAAAATTTAAATTGTTTTTGTTCTTATGGTTCATTGCATTGCAAGTGTTTAGACGCGTTCGTCTATACTTGTATAGTTTATCTGGTCTGAGGTAAGCTATTTTAACCTAAAGTATACTATTGATCTGCCCTTGGCTCCCTTCTTATCATAACGGGTCGAGTTTCCAAAAGAACTCTAGTCACTCGCAATTCCTAGCTGGACTTGAAGTAGCCGGACAGACTTATTCCAGTTACCAAAACTGTTGCTACAAAAATTGGCTTGATGTTGGTCGAGCAACTCAAAAGTCTGAATTAAACTCGCAGCTCCATACAACAAGATTCAAAGTTCGTAACTACAAATTGATAATCTGTTTACCTAAATATGACAATTCTCAAAAACCTGATCGCTCATAAAGAATCGTCAGCACCGTTTTGGTCGAGAGATTCAGCCTTCTGTATCAACTCGCTATTCCGAAAACGATTACTGAGGTCTAACACGACACGTCTTGAGAATCTCACCTTAGTGTGATCTAAAAAATGTTGTTTTATTAATTGGATGGATTGAACAGAGCTCGTCATGGAGCATACTAATGCTACGCCTTAAGGATTATGATCGCTAATCCTTGATTAGCTTATCACGAAAACTTGCTGGTATCGGCTGTTATGTTGTTCTAATGTACATTAGTACCATCGGCTCCACGCTTTGGGCGCCATTTATTTTTTATGTAGTGTGCAGGTGTATGTGGCCAGAGCCACTGCTTATGTATGAAGGAACTTTGGAGAGGCGTGCACTTCTAGCTATGCTCTGATCTTAGCTCGCCGGATGGGGTGTGGGTTCTTCCTCGTCCTCTATACAAACTACCATTTAAAATAAAGTTTAAGTGCACTATCAGATACGCTACAAAAGTGAATACAAAAATATTGACCGGTAATTCCACACAATTGGAGTCGGGCCTCAGATCAGATAAACGCGTGTTAGGGCACTGGAGATGTTAGTCGATACCCTATTCTATACCCACCCTACCTTGGTAGCGCCTTCATTATATCTTGGGCTACCCCTTAACTAATACTTAGAAAGGATTAGTAAGTATAGCTCGCGCGTCTTCTTACATTGCAATGAACCACCATAATAACTACTCAATCATCATAAAGTAACTATACATACGTTTAATATATGTACATAAATGAACTCCTTCCATTAGGGTGACGCTTACGCGATTTCAAAACTTCACTTAATAATTAACATTATAGCTGATAATACTCGATTGTTCAAAATGATCATTATCTATTTAGATTTAACTAACTAAAATTTTATATTATGTAAAAACAGGATAAATGTCACGGAGCTTCAGCAAAATATTTTATAACCGCTCTACATATATAATTCTTGCCAATAGCAAGTGCTACTCACGGTTTGGTTTACCATGTATTTACAAGAAGGTTCCGACACAAATTTCCATCGGTGCTAGTTCGGTGGGCCCATCGAAGGTGCAGATGTGGTCGTTGCGTTGCTGCTTTATCAATTAAAGAAAAGAATTACATATGCTTACGAGCGAGAGTGCAGTTGCTGTTACTCGACATTTACGATTTAACTTAGCTCTTTAAAGGAAATTTACAACTCTTTTCTTAAAACGTTCCTATAACTTCATATCTATACAACATATGCACATGACACTGAAGCGAGAAGATCCAAATGATTATCGCTTAAGCAACACGTGTTCGACTCCCGTTGCAGCGTTGTAGCGTAGAACTTCGCTTGTGCACACTTCAATTTTGCTCCATATGACTCGGCTGAACTGCTTCTTTACGCTTGTCGGCACGATCATTGGAAATCCATGGAACTCCAAATCTCGGAGATGGATTCCTTTCCACTCGATTCACGCTTTATCATCTGCCGGTTTAATCCAGTAGCCTGAGCTGGGTCATTGAGGACTAAAGCGCATGGTTACCCATTCATTGGCGGCTTGAGTACGCTGGAGAGCGCCGACTAGCGTCGCCGGTCGCCGTCTCAAACGGCTGTCTCTTTGTATCGCACAATGCACCAAAAGGTTTCAGCACTTTGGTCCAACAATTGTGGCTTAATTCCACAGAAACAAAGTATATTCAGTCTTATGTAGACGAACTCAAATAACCATGACCACGGTGGGTACAGTCTGGCAATTACTTAATTCGCACATTAATTATTTAAGCAAACGTTCGTTTGAAACCACAGCTATCAGACTACTAAATTGATGCAGAACAGAAAAGTGCGCGCGTGCCAATATTGCTTCCAATATATCCGAAGCAAACGACAATTGTCGCCTGGAAACATATAAAACGGTGAAGTGGCGTGATTTTCGTCTGTCTGTTTTGTGCGTTGTCCTCTCGATCGCATGGATCAATACGCGTGCGAGCGAGACAGACTACCGCGTGTGCAAGCGAAACGAAGATAACTGAGCACTGAGAGAGCGAATTCGACCTACTGGAATTCAACGGTACCAGGCTTAAAGAGTGTGAAGAGATAGTCATTCTATTGAAACTGCAATTGTACAGCAAAGCATAACCGAATATAGCAATGTTAAGTTTCTATGTTTATCTGTCCCCTACAGCTGCCTATTCAAATTTTGGACATCGCTGCTTAAGACACATTCAACTCCTTTAACAAAAATAAACAGTTTACGTTCACTCACGACATCCGAAAAATAGCATTATAAACACAGCATTAAGATGTATAAAAAGAATGCACAACTTAAGTGTACCCAGTTATCACTATGAGATAAAGCACGAAATCAAAAACATACTAAAAAACAACGATTTCCCTCCAAAAATAATACATAGACTTCCAAAAAAAAATACGACCAAAAACCAAACACAAAACCAGAGAACAGAATTTACAGATCCTTCACATATATTCCTAATTTGTCCGAACGTTTTAAACATTCAGATTGCTACGACAAAAATTACTCTGTTATAGCCAATAAACACTACAATACGATGAAGGAATTCTTCAGCAAAACGAAATGCAAAATTAAAACTATGGACAGGGATAACGTTATTTACAAAATACCATGCATCGGAGACGACAACCTTACTTGCGACAAAGTAAACATAGGCACAACTAAATGCAAGTTAAAGACGAGAATCTCTCAACACAAATCCGACATAAAACTGAGAGGCCAAACAACAATACACACCGAATTTCGATGAAACTTCCATACTGCAACAAGAACAAAACTACAACAAACGCTTCACACTCGAAATGCTGCACATAATAAACATACCAAATGACAAACGACTAAACTACAAAACCGACACTGACAATTGTGCACACATATACAAACACTTACTGAAAACTAGTTGATTACTCCACGTCGAACAGAGCTGAAGTGTAAAATTGTAAGGAAGAATTTTAATGTGAAATTAATGAATAGAATCAGTACAAAAACAATTTTTGCTCTTTGCCCTCAGGGGACTTAATTGGGACTCTAACATTAGCTTACCTTCCTACCACAGTAGACTTTTACTAATAAATCTTCCTTCTCTTTCTGATCACAGAACAATGCTAGGTGTAGTCTTTTACACAAACTAATAATTGGTGAAATTGATTCCTCTGAATTAATCAGCCAAATTAGTTTTGCAGTTCCGATCAGGAGGACAAGAAATTTCTTACCCATCGCTCTTCAAGCATGTTACTCTAATTATGCTAGTCATAGTCCTTTCCGTATTTTATGTTCAAACTATAACGATTTATCCCATTTAATAAATAGTGCCACTTCTATTGGCTCTCTTAAAAAGCTAGTCTACATGTTCGCGATCTTCGTAACCGTACGATATGCGGTGTGCCACTCGGTCGGTTGGGCGGGAGGTTGGTTGCTCTTTGCTTGGGTCCGCGCGTTAACAAGCCGGTGCTTGGTATCGTTGGGCCACTTGATTGTACTGTCCGTTAGTACATCTACGTCCAATAATAATAATGTTATTTACTTATTTGTGTTTAATGTATTAATGTATTTATATGTTAAAAAACATTGTAGTCTGCCCTGAAGACAACGGCCGATGAGCAGTCGAAATATATTGGAAGTGAAAAACCGAAACAACCTTTCGTTTATTTCATTGGACCTCGAGCCATTAAAAAACCACTTATTAGAAGTCAAAGGTCGCTAACCAACCAACTGTTATATTTTTATGTGAATATATATTTTGTGTTCATTTTAGTTTCAGTATTAGCATTACAACTTCAATGACATAGTATATTGGGTAGTGTAGTATTTACATTACAACTTCAATAACATAGTATATTGGATGGTGTAGTATATAAATTGCATCTTCCATTAAATTGTATATTGGGTAGTGCAGTATAGGCATTACACATTTGAGCACCTAGTGTGCATAAAAGTGTCGAGCTTATCCAGTGGAAGGTCTGCCCACATCCAGCATTACAATTTAGGATTTGTATAATTGGGTGTAATGGAAGAACGAAATGATATCGGCATTTTTGCCCACTTTCCTGATGAGATTGTAGGCATTCACTCTACAAGTTTTGTGTACACACTTGTGACGCGACAGTACGTCTTTTTTTCAAGCTCCGCGATAAAAATATTTTTTAAAGCAATACACCGGCATTATTTTGTTATAAATCAATAAATTGAAAACAAACTTACGGACACTGCAATCGTTTAAAATTTCTACTCTATTTAATAAATAAACGATCACTATTTGCAAAATAACCGCGCGCACACAATAAACAACAACACATCTGGGAAGCTGAGAGCTATTCTTGCTCTCCACAAAGCATACGAAAACTACTCTGCTCGCAGCACGACAACACTTTTCCCTACTGCTTTGTCTTTATTTGCACAATAATGGCACCTGTTCCAAAACGTTTGCGCGAAAACTCCACTGGTGATCTGAAGGCTGGAAAGGGGACCGACTACAACTCGCTCATCCAGCTGATTAACCAACGCTTTGATGAACAGGCTGAATTAATATCAAGCAGGATGAGGGAGTCGGAGGAACACCTGCTCTGCATACTAAATGAGAAGCTGGATGGCATGAACGGTGAGCTTCACAGCATTATGCAGCGGGTGCAAAATCTGGAGCAAGCTGCGGAGGGTACTCGAGCACTACACGTGCAAGTTGCGGCGCTTGAAGCCAAGCTCAATGCGCAAGGAAATGCATCCATCGCCAAAGATGTACGGCTACATGGTGTGCCCTTCGTAGAGGGTGAGCAGCTGCGGTCCATTTTCAACGCATTGGCATTCTCCCTTGGGGTCACCCCGGCACCGAGACTTAATGAGATCTTTAGAATCAGGCGATCTGGCAGAACAAATTCGGTAGTCGACCCGGACATTATTGTAAAATTTGATAACACGCACGACAAAGTAAAAATAATGCGAGCGGCAGCAGAATACCGGCGAAACAACAACACGCAACTAAACTTGCACATGCTGGGCTTTGAAGCACATGGCAATGTACCAATTTACCTTAATGAGCAATTAAGCAAAGAGAACTATGAGATCTTCAAAAAAGCAATGCAAATGAAGAGGCAAAAGCTGCTGACAGCTGTGTTCTGTCGCCAGGGCATCGTCCACGTCAGACAGAGCGAGAAGGGATATGTAGTCAGATTAGACAACCCGCAAAAGCTCGTTCCCTTACAAAGCTCATCTGCAGTCGCCACGTCTACACCACCGACCAATCAGGCCGAGCTTTTTCGCTCTTAAGTTATGCGCTTTAATATTGTCAAATCGTATGTTAATTCATGTTTTAAGTAACTTCTCTTTCTTTCCTATTTTAAGTAATTTCTCTCGTTTTAAAATTTTGAATCTTTTAAGAGAGGGCTCTCATCTCTCATATTTGAATGCGTCTGATGTGCAGCTGATTTTTGTTGTTGTCGTTATTATTATTATTATCTCATTTTTAGCGTTAGGTAATATACAACTTTTTGATGTGCTTCTGTTAGGTTTTAAAATCAAGCTTTTTAGATGTCCGCATCTTTAATAACATCCAAGTCGAGCACCCATGCCATGGTTAGAGTTCTTTGTAAGCAAAACAGCGGTTTAAACATTTGCCATATTAATGCTCAGAGTCTGGTTAAGAAGATGGATGAGTTTCGTTTTATTTTTGTGAATTCTAATGTTGATGTAGTCTGTGTCTCTGAAACATGGTTTGCCCCAGAATTAAGTGACTTGTCTATTATTTGTGATGGCTTTAATGTTTTCCGTTCTGATCGTGTAAGTCACGCAGGTGGTGTAGCAGTGTATGTAGTAAAGAGAATTAAGTGTAAAGTTGTTCTAAGTCATCCCCTTGACAGCCCAATTGAATATTTGTTTTTAGAATTAATTAGTCTTAATAAAAATATTAAGACGCTTCTAGGATGTGTGTATAGGGCACATAACCACATTGGATACTCTGACATGATTAATACTATAGCAAACTTATCACTGACCTTTACTGATATTATTATAATTGGCGACCTAAACAGCAATATGCTTCAGAACCAAGACTTATCAGCAGAATTTAATGCACTGGGTCTTGAACTTGTAAATGAATCAACACCGACCCATTTCTCTCAAACCACAAATACTTTACTTGATGTTATCTTTGTAAACAAAACAAACAGAGTAATGTTGTATGACCAAATATCAGTACCTGAATTTTCCAAACATGACCTAATTTTTCTTTCTTATGACACTCAACTTGACTCTAATAATCAGATTATTCAATACAGAGACTTTAAAAACTTAAATAAAAGTATGTTGTTCAGTGACTGTAATAATTGTGATTGGAATAGTCTATACTTCCTTCCGTCGGTTGACACCCAGTTAGGATTGTTACAAACTAATATTGAATATTTGTACAATAAGCATGTACCGCTTAGGACCTTAGTTATTAAGCCGAAGCTAAATCCATGGTTTAGCAGTGAGGTGGAAACGTTATAAGACTGACCAAATATTCCAACTTTTTAAGACTGCTAGGCGTAATGTAAATGACTTGATCAGTAGTGCTAAGCGTAGACATTATGGTTTAAAGTTTGACAATATAAATTCCACGCAAAAATTATGGAAGGAGTTGAAGAACGTTGGAATTGGAAAGGCAAAATCTGTGATAAATGGCGACTTGGATGTAAATGTTCTTAATGGTAGTTTTGTAAATGTCAAAGTTCGTCCAGCAACATGTAATCCGTACATAAACTCTGTGTCGTTAAATAATTGTACTAGCTGTTTTAACTTTGTTAGTGTTAGTCAATGTGATGTACTTGAGTCAATCTTTAAAATTAAGTCAAATGCGTGTGGATTAGATGATATTAACCCAAAGTTTGTAAAAATAATACTTCCACTAATTTTAGGTCATATAACGCACATTCTAAATTATGCAATAACCACGTCCACATTTCCTGAGATGTGGAAAATCGCTAAGATTACGCCCATCCCAAAAGGCAAGGATGAGTTTAGACCGATAGCTATATTGCCATTCTTGTCCAAAGTTTTTGAAAAATTATTGGCAAACCAAATTTCAACTTTTATGGACACCAACAACTTAATTAGCAACAAACAATCTGGGTTTAGAAAAAAGAAAAGTTGTACAACCGCAATTTTAAAAATTGTTGAGGACATAAGAAGTCATATGGACAATAGTGAAGTTACTCTATTAACACTTCTTGACTTTAGTAGGGCTTTTGACACGGTTAACCACGAAATTTTGACAACGAAGTTAAGCAGACTTTATAACTTCTCCACAACTGCAGTTAAGTTAATGGACTCATATTTAAGAAATAGAAAACAGGCTGTAGTTGTTCAGGATTCTACCTCCGACATTGTGGTAACAACACGTGGTGTTCCACAGGGATCAATTCTAGGTCCTCTACTTTTTACAATTTATGTTAATGATCTCCCAAGTGTTCTGTCCATGTGTGAAGCCCATATGTATGCTGATGATGTCCAATTATATGTAAGTCGTCCTGTTAGTCAGATTAACCAATGTATCATGCTATGTAATAATGATCTGTCACGTGTAGCAATGGGCTTCGTTTGAACCCGTCAAAGTGTAAATGTATCATAATGTATAAGAAAAAACTAAATGTTAACAATTTAAGTAAACTCTGTGTTGATAATGTAGATATTGCGTATGTGGAAAAGGCTGATAATCTAGGAATAACATTTAACAATACACTAACATGGAAAGACCAGGTCAATAAGGCTGTGGGTAAGACATATGGTGTTCTCCGGCAGCTTGTGCTAACACAGCCCTGGCTGCCGATTAATACAAGAATGACTATCGCGAAAGCTTTAGTTACACCAGTTTTGTTTTATGGTATTGAAATCTTTGCCAACTGTGATATTGCTAGTCAGCAGAAGATAAAAGTAGCTTTAAATAGTATAGCACGTTATGTTTTTGGACTCAAACGATATGACCATGTTACATGTTTTACAAATCGTATTTTTGACTTAGACTTAAAAAACTGGACTAGATATAAAACTTTAACTTTGCTCCATCAAATCATAATTACAAAAACGCCTGATTACTTATATGACAAATTACGCTTTGCGGTATCTTTAAGGACCTGCAATATTGTTTGTCCTAGAATTAAACTTGCATCCTCCGACAGGCACTTCTTTATATGGGTTGCTCGACTATGGAATCAGTTGCCACTTGAGATTAAGACTATTAGAAGCACATCAAGTTTTCGAATCAGGCTAAAAAGCCATTTACAACAACATAGCTAATGATGTTGATTTTTCTTCATTAGTAATAAAAATAAAAATAATAATGGCGATAACGATGACAATAACATTGTGAGTGAGGTTGCAGAGAGAAATGCCCATAATTATATACAATTTTTTATTTCCATTTTAATGTTTAGTACATAAGTAGTATTATTATTATTATTATTATAATCATTGTATTAATCATATTTATAATTTCTGTTTAAATTTTTATAGGATTATTTAAACGTGACTAGTGCACTAATTTATAAGTACTCCCACTTGTAGCACTAGGAATAAAATTCAATAAAATTCAAATTCAAAAAAAAAAAAAAAAGCGGCCAAGCAACATTAAATGTAATGGGAATCGTAACCCATATTCAAAGGTAGTGGGTATACCAATTCAAGAAGAGGTAATGGGCTACATGGGGTGTTTTTTCGCCGCTGGGATACGTGTGAGTCGCGCTCCCAAAGAGCTTCTTAAAACTTGGTCAGCGCGCGCGTCGATATTATGACTGCCGCCAGATATAAAAAAATTTGAATGCAATCATGCGCCCCTGTTGTTGCCCATTTCCGCTCACTCTTTTGTTTATGCGCGCGCTCTGCATATCAAACATAAATCTTAATATCCCTACCATGATACAATTATGCTAGGTAGTGTAATTCAGTCGCGCGCGTTGCTTTAAAAATATGGGTACATAAGAGAGAGAGCGAGAGCAAGAGAGTAATGAATTTGTGTATACGCTTGTGTCGTTACACAGAAACACAACTAAACCTAAATGACTAAATAAATGTTCCAAAAGAAATAAATAATTTTAATAATATTTGTATGGGCATATCGAAGTCTCGAGCAAAATCGCATAATCACACAACATAAAAATTTGTGCTTGGATATGCTTCGCTTACAACGCTCGGCTCGAGACTGAAAAATAAGGCAACAGTACGAGAGCGAGCGACTCCCTAACACTACCTACTATAATTGTATCATGATCCCTACCTCCTCCGCACTCACTAAGCTAAGCTAAGCATTCAATGCTCGTTGACATAAGGCGGAACAAAGTTCGCCGGGTCATCTAAAAATAGCCCACTATAACCCTCTGCAGCTGACATCGTAGTCTGACAGACACTGCGCAAATCAATTTCGGGCGTTCGTTCGTACAAACCGCAGCTACAATACTATTGCTCTCAATACCTTTTCTGTTCTTTTTATACCCCTAACCCATAAAATGGGTAAAAGGGGTATAATGGTTTTGTGCAAAAGTATGTAACACGCAGAAGGAAGCATCTCCGACCCCATAAAGTATATATATTATTAATCAACATCAACAGCCGAGTCGATATAGCCATGTCCGTCTGTCCATCCGTCTGTCTGTCTGTCTGTCTGTCTGTCTGTCTGTCTGTATGAACGCGTCGATCTCAGAGACTACAAAAGCTAGAGACTTCAGATTTTGAATATAAGTTCTCATATACCATGAGCGGAACAAGTTTGTTTCAAATTATCGATAACTATTCTGGTTTCCGATATACACATGTAATCGACTACAAAAAAATCTCGAATTTGGAAAATGTAAAAATAGGGATTGAAATAATGGGTAACGATAGAACTTTTCTGAAATCTAAATCGGTTGAGAAACACCAGAGATATCGAAGATTGAAGTTTAGGTCACAGATGCATAAAGACAATGACTGTACGCGTTAAGTATAGGGTTCGGGGTATCTCCTAGTCGGGAAATCTCGACTAGAGCCTTCTTACTTGTTTTTTTTTTTAAGTTTTGAGCCTTTGTTAGCTTTAAAACTCTAAGCTGATATAAAAAAAAGTAAGGTTAACAGAGTTCGAATCAATAATATCAGCACTTTTCATACAAAATAGTCATTTTTAATTTTCCAAAAATCATTAAAAAACAAGTAAAAACGTTGCAGTCGGACGCAACCGACTGCGGAATACTTTGATACCAGTAAAAGAACGGTTGATAAGGGGGAATGCAGGGGCGAAGGGAGTGGGCCATGTGGTAAACATCGCCAGCTATCATGTTACCAAATTTGGTGACTTTAGCTCAAAAACTGTTAAAGATATAGGGCGTGGCTCAAAAACTGTTAAAGATATAGCCGATTCCGATTTTATAAGGCGGGTGGCTTAGGTGGGCGTGGCATTCAAAATTTTGATGCACATTTTTGGTAGATGCTGCCTTCTATCTTTCTACCCAATTTACGGGGTCCAGCTTAAAAACTATAAGAGATATCGAAATTTCCGATTTTAAATAGTGGGCGGCAGAGGTGGGCGTGGCATCCTAATTTTTGATGCAGACCTTTTGTAGATGTCACCATATATCTTCCTACCAAATTTGGTGACTCTAGCTCGAAAAATGTGAAAACTATAGGCGTTTATAATTTCAAGTAGAAGGGGGGATGGGGGCGGAATCAGGGGTCGTGGCATCCAAAATTTTGATGCATTTTTTTGGGGAACGTCAATATCTATCTTGACACAAAATTTGGTGTCTCTAGCCCAAAAAATTTAAAAACTATAGGCGTTTCCAGTTTCAAGGAGCAGGGATGATGGGGGCGGAAGGAGTGGGCGTGGCATCCAACATTTTGATGCAGTTTTTTCAGGGACATGATAAGCTATCTGCGTGCACAATTTGGTAACTCTAGCTGTAAGAATGTGAGAAATATTTGGTTTTATCGGTTTTCAGTTATCGAATTTATCGATTTCCCAGCCTCCTAGTAGGCGTGGCACCCCAATCTTGACACTTTATCTGTCGCGCCTATAGACCAACATAATTGCAAAGTTTCAAGTCTCTAGCTTTAAGGGTGTCGAAAAAAGTTGCGTTCATACAGACGGACAGACAGACAGACGGACAGACGGACAGACGGACACCATGACGGACATTGCACAAAACCAATATACTATGAGACCTTCGGTATCAAAGTTTAAAAACATGGGAAGAAATTTTTGAAAAATTTCTTTTTCAGACACTATCAAATTGTTTGAAGTAACTTTTTGCATCAAAACATTTTTTGCTTAAGCCAGGTGAAAAAAGTTTCAAAAGTAGACTTTTACAAGAATCGAAAACATTCAATGGGTTAAGAAAAGTATTGTACCATTCAAACGGAAATTTAATGACCTTTCCATTGATACCATACTCTCACCATACTTTCCATAAAACATTGCACATACCTCAAAAACCATGCCGTAAGAATTAATAGTGGTCGGGGCTCGTATATACATACACTCCCTGAAGTTTAATTAAAGGCACCTTATTTTTTCATGAAAAATCATGTTTGGAGATAACGGTACCTTGTATTTGTCATCTCCTTTTGTTATTCTTATTCGTAGTCCACTTTAAGTTTTAGAAATGCATTTACCGTTAGTTTTTAGATTGTTTTCGCAGAATTTTCTGTTTAGTTACAACTTTCGATGCGAAATTTAATTAAATTAAAAAATAGAAAATAACCAAAAAAAAAGCTGACTTCAATTCAAAATTCCAAATGGGAAAAGGAACAACTCTTTCCTCCGAAGAAATTGCAAAGGTCCTTGCTTACAAGAATACCGGTTTGTCCAATCGAAAAATTGCGCTGAAATTAAACCGGTTAGCCTCAGCAGTTGACAATTTGATCAAACAAAATTAAATTTATAACAAAAATTAGTCAAAGAACAACAACCTAAAAATTTCTCCAAGGGATAAAACCGCAATAATTCGCTCCGGCTTAAAGGAAAACGCAACAGCTACAAAAATTAAAACTGATCTGCAACTGCCAAAAACTACACGTCGAGTGCAGCAAATTTATCGGGCAGTAAACGACTAAATTTTAAACAAGCAAGGCTGGATTTTGCAAAAAATCATATGGCGTGCATAGAAAAGTGGTAGATTGTGATTTTTTCGGATGAAAAATATTTTTAACTTGATGGCCCAGATGGTATTAATTATTATTGGCATGATTTGACAGGACCTGAACGCTTTTCAACAAAGAGAAACTGTGGCGGTGGCTCGTTGATGTTTTGGGCTGGGTTCAGTTTTTACAATAGGACGCCTATTTGCAAGATTACTGAAAGAATGAATTCAGAAGGTTATACAAACTTGCTAGATGAAGTCCTTGTAAGCTTTTTGGAGCTGCAGCCGGACCAAGAAACAAATTTCCAACAGGATAATGCGCCGATACATGTATCGCGAGCCAGTCGTCAATGGTTTGAAGCAACGGAAATTTAACTTTTTGAGTGACCAGCACGTTCCCCAGACTTAAATCCTATCAAAAACATGTGGGAAAATCTTGCTAGATGTGTTTACGCCGGTGGAATAAAATTTCAGTCGTTAGAGTAGTTACAGACTACTGTCATCAAAGAATGGTCTGAAATTCCTCAATCAGAGTTTCAGAAGGTTCTGCAATCAATGCCAATTAGAATGTTTAAATTAATTTCCAAAGCAAGTGGTTCGACACATTATTAATAAGCAATAAATCTGAAAAAATAACCAAATAACCATTTTATAATGATTTTTGAAAAACTGCCTTTAATTGAATTTCGCAGTGCATACCTAAGTTTTTTGAAAAATCTGCACTTAAATATTTCTAGCCTTTTTGTAATTTTGTAAACTACATTGTTAAACATCAATTAAAGAACTAAATAGTAAAAAATAAAAACAACATTTTTTCTTTAATTATACTTTGATATCGAAGGTCTCATAGTATATTGGTTTTGTGCAATGTCCGTCATGATGTCTGTCCGTCCGTCCGTCTGTATGAACGCAACTTTTTTCGACACCCGTAAAGCTAGAGACTTGAAACTTTGCAATTATGTTTGTCTATAGGCGAGACAGATAAAGTGTCAAGATTGGGTTGACACGCTTACTAGGAGGCTGAGAAATCGATCAAATCGATAACTGAAAACCGATAAAACCATATATTTCTCACATTCCTGCAGCTAGAGTTACCAAATTGTGCACGAAGATAGCTAGTCACGACCCTGAATAAACTGCATCAAAATGTTGGATGCCACGCCCACTCATTCCGCCCCCATCCTCCCTGATCCTGAAATTGGAAACGCCTATAGTTTTTACATTTTTTGGGCTAGAGCCACCAAATTTTGTGTCGAGATGGGTAATGACGTTTTCATATATAGTTTTCACATTTTTTGGGATAGAGCTACCAAATATAGTGTCAATATAGGTAATCACGTTCCCCAAAAAAATTCATCAATATTTTGGATACCACGCCCCCTAATTCCTCCCCATCCCCCTTCTCATTGAAATTGGAAACGCCTATAGTTTTCACATTTTTTTAGCTAGAGCCACAAAATTTTGTGTCAAGATAGGTTGTGAAGTTTTCCAACAAACTGCATCAAAAATTTGGATGCCACGCCCACACCTTCCGCCCCCAGCCACCCCGCCTTTGTTAAAACGGTTATGCGTGCATCTTCCACATTTTTTAATTAAAGTCACCAAATTTGGTAGGAAGATATATGGTGACATCTACAAAAGATCTGCATCAAAAAATTGGATGCCACGCCCACCTCTGCCGCCCACTATTTAAAATCTGAAATTTCAATATCTCTTACAGTTTTTAAGCTAGAGCCCGTAAATTCGGTAGAAAGATAGATGGCAACATCTACGAAAGATCTGCATACAAATTTTGGATGCCACGCCCACCCAAGCCACCCGCCTTTTAAAATCGGAATCGGCTATATCTCTAACAGTTTTTGAGCTAGAGCCACCAAACTTGGTAGGAAGATAGATGGTGACAGTTAAAATTTGGATGCCACACCCACCTCTGCCGCCCACCTGTTAAATTTGGAAGTTCAGTTATCTTCCACAGTTTTTGAGCTAAAGTCACCAAATTTGGTAACATGATAGCTGGCGATGTTTACCACCCGGCCCACTCCTTTGCAAGCAGACTCCTTACCACCCGTTCTTTTACTGGTATCAAAGTATTCCGCAGTTGGTTGAGTCCGTCTGCAACGTTTTTACTTGTTTTTAATATGAAATAGTGCCTTTATTTAAATTTAATATGTATGTACATATACCCACAACTAAATACGGGTTCCATTTAAACTATATTTTACACTTCCATCCGGTCACAGTATGGATACCTATGCGAGCGGCTTAGATTTATATGCGTGATCTTAGGAAGAAGGAACAGGATCCTGCTTGCCAATAGATATAATATGGCTTAGCCGTTCTTATTGCCTACCAAAAAGGATCCTGCCAGAGAATAGATGTATTGTGGTTAAGCCAATCTTATTTCCTACTCAATAAAGGAGTGTGTACCTGCATTGCATGTTTTGCATCACTTGGTGTGACCCACACCTAAACGAGCCAGTTTTGTAAATGTGTTTCCCTAATCCGAGGTGACTCTCTTCAATCACACTATACAAGTCTTCCAAGGATGCATTGTACATTTTTAATCAGAACATCTGTTTACAGTAGCACAATGTTGTGTTATTGCATTTAGTATAAAAAATTCGATCGCATTTTAAAGCTTGCTTTGATTCCTTCTTTTTCTTCTTCATATAAATACATAATTTATTTAAGCATATTGATGTGCAAGCTAATATTTTTACAATTTGTTAAGAAATATGTATTTAACAATATTTTGCATGCCAAAAAAGAAAACGAAAATAAACTATACTTTTTTCAGTCCATCAAAGTTTGAAAATAATGGACAAAAGTAGCACTTCAGTAAAGCACCTCTTAACAATTAATACGGATTTTTTTGCGATCATTAATTTTTGATTTTTGCAATGCAAAATTTTACGAAAGAAAAGAAGATTTTGTCTTGCTATTTATGCATTTGAAAAGCTAGTAACAGAATCAATCCAATCTCTAATAGCCGCCACTCTTGAATAGACGCCCGGATATTGAGGCCTGGCACACCCAAAACCCCAGGAGACGACGCCCCATAGCTTGCCATGGGCGACGAGCGGCCCACCTGAATCTCCTTGACACGCATCCTTTCCGCCAGTTTGCAGTCCTGCACACAACATGCGATCCGTCACGGTGCCAATATTATCGTAGGCGAGAATACACTGCGTCTGATTTACCTTGGGCACAGTTACTGCACGCAGCACATCCGACGACTCCTGCACATTTTGGGTGTTGCCCCAGCCCGTTATGGTCACCTGCGTGCCATCCGGAATGTCCTCATTTAGCTGTGGTAGGTTAATAAATGCTTGGACAATATTTGTTGCATTGTATTGCGCCAGTTGCAGCACAGCAAAATCATAATCTATTATTTGGGAATCGTATTTGGGGTGCCGATGAATATTCCTAATCTCTACAACTGTACCACCGTTTTCTTTGTGAGTGGCGCCAATGCGTACTTTCAAGGATCCCACACCGGAGCTCCCCACACAGTGGGCGGCAGTAAGTGCCCAGCCTTCAGCTATAAGACTCCCGCCACACATATGATAGTTGCGTTGCAGTGACACTTGATAAGGATACTCCTCGATAGTCGCCTCACTGCCGCCCACAATACGTCCATCTAGGCGCAGGCAATCAACGTAGGCAATGCATGCCAAAAGAATTTGAGCAAAGGTCCTTTTGTCGTATGTCATAGTTAGTTCCTAGTGCCAGAGTGAGTCTTATTCAACTGTTACGCATCTTATATACAATAATTTTTGTTATACCCTGAACCCATGAATTGGTTAAGGGTGTAATGCTTTTATGCAAAA
Organism: Scaptomyza hsui; assembly: GCA_018152825.1. Taxonomy (NCBI): domain Eukaryota; kingdom Metazoa; phylum Arthropoda; class Insecta; order Diptera; family Drosophilidae; genus Scaptomyza; species Scaptomyza hsui. The sequence continues at coordinate 287,966 of JAECXO010000291.1, forward strand.
GAATGTTGCAGACAGAATATAGCTTCTCCAACAACTTTAAGTATATGGGTATATTATAAGATAACACGTTTTTCAAAAACTAAATACAACATTTTAAAAAACTGTATAAATATTATCTTAATTGGTTGAGGAACACCATTGATATCGAAGACAGAAGTTATACACAAACAAAGACCGTAGGCGTTAAGTAAAACTTTCAGGGTACTTCCTAGTCGGAAAAACTCGACTAGAGCCTACTTGTTTTTCTTTTTTTTTTTATCAAGTTGTAAAGTATTTTTCAGGGTCAATCACTGTCCACTTGGCCTAGTTTGTCGAACGCCGATAATCGTAAATTTATGACTATTAAACGAAGTCATTGTCATCGACCATGTTATCTAACAACCATTGTAAACAAGAATGTTCCTATCGGAACAATAATCTGTTAGCTTTTTTAATAACTTTATTTTCAGTATTTTACCGCATTAACGAAGAGTTTCATGCTGCTGGATTGCAATTACAGCAATTTCAAGGTGATTTAAGATATTTAATGCCTTGGCATTTTAACACCCGTTTTACACGTTGAACTTTACTGATGATTTTTTTTTTCATTCTGTCTTAAAACTTCATCGCAAATCAGGTCGCATTTACACGATGAAGTTTTTTCATTCAATGTTTTCTTTGTAAATGCAGCTCTGATATAAAATTATTGTCGATAAACATACATTTCGCCCCGAATTCAACAAGTTCTTTGGTCCAAAACATTTTAATTAATAATTTATAAGTCACAACAATGTATTTACTTTTAACGCTAATATTTGCTTGAGCGATATGTCGTATCGATAACTTTATTATTCACATCAAACACTGTGCAACTCTGTGTTTACATGCAATCGGAATAAGGCAAAGCAAAACAAGTAAAAACGTTGCAGTCGGACGCAACCGACTGCGGAATACTTTGATACCAGTAAATGAACGGTTGATAAAGGGGAATGCGGTGGCGAAGGGAGTGGGCCATGTGGTAAACATTGCCAGCTATCATGTTACCAAATTTGGTGACTTTTGCTCAAAAGCTGTGGAAGATAACTTAACTTCAAAATGTAAAAGGTGGGCGGCAGACGTGTGCGTGGCATCCAAATTTTTGAATCAAATGTTTTTAACTGTCACTATCTATCTGCCTACCAAGTTTGGTGGCTCTAGCTCAAAAACTGTTAGAGATATAGCCGATTCCGATTTTATAAGGCGGGTGGCTTAGGTGGGCGTGGCATCCAAAATTTTGATGCACATCTTTGGTAGATATTGCCTTCTATCTTTCTACCGAATTTACGTGCTCTAGCTTAAAAACTGTAAGAGATATCGAAATTTCCGATTTTAAATAGTGGGCGGCAGAAGTGGGCGTGGCATCCTAATTTATGATGCAGACCTTTTGTAGATGTCACCATATATCTTCCTACCAAATTTGGTGACTCTAGCTCGAAAAATGTGAAAACTATAGGCGTTTCGAATTTCAAGTAGAAGGGGGGGGTTGGGAACGGTATCATGGGGCGTGGCATCCAAGATTTTGATGCATTTTTTTGGGGAACGTCAATATGTATCTTGACACAAAATTTGGTGGCTCTAGCCAAAAACTGTGAAAACTATAGGCGTTTCCAATTTCATGGTGAAGGGGGGATGGGGGCGGAAGGAGAGGGCGTGGCATCCAAAATTTTGATGCAGTTTTTTCAGGGACATGACTAGCTATCTGCGTGCAAAATTTGGTAACTCTAGCTTCAGGAATGTGAGAAATATTTGGTTTTATCGGTTTTTAGTTATCGAGCTTATCGATTTCCCAGCCTCCTAGTGGGCGTGGCAACCCGATCTTAATAGTGCATTTACACTGGCGCCGCTAAAAAAGCCTTAGTGGTTAGCGGCGAAAGTCATTTACATTGGCAAAAAGTCTTTAGAAACAGCTGTTTTTTGTTTGTTTTTGTTGTGATTGCTTGTGGCATCCTAATTTATGATGCAGACCTTTTGTAGATGTCACCATATATCTTCCTACCAAATTTGGTGACTCTAGCTCGAAAAATGTGAAAACTATAGGCGTTTCGAATTTCAAGTAGAAGGGGGGGTTGGGAACGGTATCATGGGGCGTGGCATCCAAAATTTTGATGCATTTTTTGGGGAACGTCAATATGTATCTTGACACAAAATTTGGTGGCTCTAGCCCAAAAACTGTGAAAACTATAGGCGTTTCCAATTTCATGGTGAAGGGGGGATGGGGGCGGAAGGAGTGGGCGTGGCATCCAAAATTTTGATTCAGTTTTTTCAGGAACATTACTAGTTATCTGCGTGCAAAATTTGGTAACTCTAGCTGTAAGAATGTGAGAAATATTTGGTTTTATCGGTTTTCAGTTATCGAATTTATCGATTTCCCAGCCTCCTAGTAGGCGTGGCAACCCAATCTTTACACTTTATCTGTACCGTCTATAGATAAACATAATTGCAAAGTTTTAAGTCTCTAGCTTTACCGGTGTCGAAAAAAGTTGCGTTCATACGGACGGACGGACAGACAGACACCATGACGGACATTGCACAAAACCAATATACTATGAGACCTTCGGTCTCAAAATATAATGAGAAAAATAAATCATTGCTACAAAAGTCATTTAGCATTGCTTGCAGCTGTTACCCCTCTAATCCCTTTGCACGAATATAGCTAGTCACGTCCCTGAAAAACTGGATCAAAATGTTGGAAGGCACGCCCACTCCTTCCGCCCCCATCCTTCCTACTCCTTGAAATGTGAAACGCCTATAGTTTTCACATTTTTTGGGCTATAGCCACCAAATTTTGTATCAAGATAGGTAGTGAAGTTTTCCAAAAAATCGCATCAAAAATTTGGATGCCACGCCCACACCTTGGGCCCCCCCACCTCCCGCCGTTGCACTGTGGTTTTTCTTAGGCATTTTTTTGCATAAATTCAAATTTTTTTATTGTTTCGATTTGAAATATTTTTGTTTTTAATCATCTACATATTCAAATTAAAAGAAATCATCAACGGATTTGCATGGAGCTGCCACCTTTTTTTTGGCGGGCCATCCAAAACAGCTGATTTTTCGAAGCGCGCGTCATTGACAAATCAGCTGAAAATATTGTCTGTGTGTACTTGGGCATACTTCAACAAATAAGAGCTAAACAAAAAGTGTAAATATAGAAAACGCAAGTCCAGGTATTTAAAAATCTAGTATAATAAAGCTTTTGTTGTTGTTGAGTGATTTTGTCATTGTTATTTTAATGTTAATTGTTAAGATAACTCCTAATTAATTGTCTTGTGTTTCGTGAACTGTAACTTCTGTACGGCAAAGAGTTGCAAAAAGGTTTAAATGCAATCTTGTTAAGGCAAGTAAGCTAATTTATATGTCATTAAAATTTCCTGCTCATATTTGTTCCATTTAACAAAAATTGGCTTTATTGCAGCTAAGGTCGATTTTAGCCATTCTGAGCTAATTGATGTTTGGAGCAACAACAAATCAGTAGAGGCAATTGCACAGTATATATTAGGCAAATTATCTCCAAGGCATTTAAACGAAAGAGCTAATAATTCTATTTCACAAAAAGTAAAAGCATTCACTAATTATATAAAAAAGCATTGGCCAAGTTGCAATAGAAATTTGATAAGATTCAAAATGGGTTAATTCAAGTCTTGTTATCGAAATTGAAGAATATCCTAAGGGCGGAAATAATGCTGGTCGACCAAAAATGGATTATGAAAACGCTGGTCCAAGACTAAAACGAAAATTAGCGGCGGAAGTTATAGAATTACTACAATCACCCCAAATACATACTGCTGCGGAAATAAATAATAATATTGAGGACTCAGGACAGGACTCTTCGGACGAAGAAGCTGATGAGCAGGATAACCTTGGTCTAGACGAAATTGTTTTAGAAGAAGAATAAAAAGTATGAAAAATATAAAAACAATTTATAATAAATATGTTATGATAGCGCAAACCAATCCAAATTAGAATTTCTGTGTTCAAATTAAATTTCAGCTCAATACCTAAAATAAAAGATTTTTTTCAAAAATCTATTAAATATTTTATATGGAGACTATACGATATAGTGGTCCAAATCAAGCGAAACTTGGTAAGTAGTTTAATGAGCCTAAAAAACGAGATCGTACCAAATTTGAATCCAATATCTCCATAATTGTAATTTATGCCAAAAAAAAAAGCACAAAAAAACCATAGTTAAAACGGTTATGCGTGTATCTTCCACATTTTTTTTAACTAGAGTCACCAAATTTGGTAGGAAGATATATGATGTCATCTGCAAAAGATCATCAAAAATTGGGAAGCCACTCCCACCTCTGCCGCCTACCATTTAAAATCGGAAATTTCGATATCTCTTACAGTTTTTAAGCTAGAGCCCCTAAATTCGGTAGAAAGACAGAAGGCAACATCTACCAAAGATCTGCATCAAAATTTTTGATGCCACGCCCACCCAAGCCACACGCCTTATAAAATTGGAATCGGCCATATCTTTAACAGTTTTTGAGCTAGAGCCACCAAATTTGGTAGGAAGATAAATAGTGGCAGTTAAAAGATTTGATTCAAAAATTTGAATGCGTCACCCACCTTTTAAATTTGGAAGTTCAGTTATCTTCCACAGTTTTTGAGCTAAAGTCACCAAATTTGGTAACATGATAGCTGGCGATGTTTACCACCCGGCCCACTCCTTTGCAAGCAGACTCCTTGCCATCCGTTCTTTTACTGGTATCAAAGTATTCCGCAGTTGGTTACGTCCGACTGCAACGTTCTTACTTTTTATACTTTGATACCGAAGGTCTCATAGTATATTGGTTTTGTGCAATGTCCGTATGAACGCAACTTTTTTCGACACCCTTAAAGCTAGAGACTTTGTCGATAGAGTCTACAGATAAAGTGTTATAGTGCATTTACACTGGCGCCGCAAGCAGCGCCTTTAGCATTTCGCCTTAAGGTCTTCGATATTTTTAGCCTTTACCATACAAAATGTGTCCGTTAAATTTGAATTTAGCGACTTTTTCTCGCGCCGCTAGAGCGCCGCTATTCTACCGGCTCAAATAAAGGCCTTTTTACCGATGAATCGATACTTTTGGTCAAATTACTGATGGCGGCAACAGGAATCAGCTGATTCAAAATCAAAACAAATGTGCAAGTTCAAAATTATTTAAAATACTAAATATTTTTATTATTATTGCAATTTTAAGTTTATGTCGGACAAAGGAGAAAGCGCAACAAATTTGGCCCCAGATACTCCTTCTGACAACCTGGCAACGGTTCTGTACTCGGCGGCTGAGCCCAGGCTGTACTAAGCTACGGCAACCCGCTTTTCTAGTAGGATGCACGCTCTTAAATTTGAGACTTCTTTTTCATTTGAGGCAAGGCATCGACTAACTTTTGAAAGAGGCTTCTTTCCATCCTAAAGCTCTCCTTGAACAAATCCTCACTTAATTTTGGCACATCCATCTCCCAATAACAACCATTGCGCTCGAGCATCCAGACACTTCGCGTGCTAATACAGTCGAACTGCGACAACATATTTAGCGCAGCCGTTGCTGCTGCCGTTTCTTCATTTTCGCAATCAATAAAACTGCTTAAAATCTAAACGCAATTATTTCCAGTATTTATAATGCTATCACCAATTTGCGTGGCCAGCATCAATAAATTTAAATTTTGATCCATTTATAAAATTTCTTCTTCTTCAGCAATCACAACAAAAACAAACAAAAAACAGCTGTTTCTAATGACTTTTTGCCAATGTAAATGACCTTCGCCGCTAACCACTAAGGCTTTTTTAGCGGCGCCAGTGTAAATGCACTATTAAGATCGGGTTGCCACGCCCACTAGGAGGCTGGGAAATCGATAAGCTCGATAACTAAAAACCGATAGAACCAAATATTTCTCACATTCCTGAAGCTAGAGTTACCAAATTTTGCACGCAGATAGCTAGTCATGTCCCTGAAAAAACTGCATCAAAATTTTGGATGCCACGCCCCCTGATTCCGCCCCCATCCCCCTTCTCCATGAAATTGGAAACGCCTATAGTTTTCACATTTTTTGGCTAGAGCCACCAAATTTTGTGTCAAGATAGATATTGACGTTCCCCAAAAAAATGCATCAAAATTTTGGATGCCACGCCCACTCCTTCCGCCCCCATCCCCCCTTCTCCATGAAATTGGAAACGCCTATAGTTTTCACATTTGTTGGGCTAGAGCCACCAAATTTTGTGTCAAGGTAGGTACTGACGTTCCCCATCAAAACTTGGATGCCACGCCCCCTGATTCCGCACCCATCCCCCCTTCACCATGAAATTGGAAACGCCTATAGTTTTCACATTTTTGGGCTAGAGCCACCAAATTTTGTGTCAAGATAGGTACTGAAGTTCCCCATCAAAACTTGGATGCCACGCCCCCTGATTCCGCCCCCATCCCCCCTTCTCCATGAAATCGGATACGCCAATAGTTTTCACATTTGTTGGGCTAGAGCCACCAAATTTTGTGTCAAGATAGATATTGACGTTCCCCAAAAAAATGCATCAAAATTTTGGATGCCACGCCCCATGATTCCGCCCCCATCCCCCCTTCTACTTGAAATTGGAAACGCCTATAGTTTTCACATTTTTCGAGCTAGAGTCACCAAATTTGGTAGGAAGATATATGGTGACATCTACAAAAGGTCTGCATCAAAAATTAGGATGCCACGCCCACCTCTGCCGCCCACCATTTAAAATCGGAAATTTCGATATCTCTTATAGTTTTTAAGCTAGACCCCGTAAATTGGGTAGAAAGATAGAAGGCAGCATCTACCAAAAATGTGCATCAAAATTTTGAATGCCACGCCCACCTAAGCCACCCGCCTTATAAAATCGGAATCGGCTATATCTTTAACAGTTTTTGAGCCACGCCCTATATCTTTAACAGTTTTTGAGCTAAAGTCACCAAATTTGGTAACATGATAGCTGGCGATGTTTACCACATGGCCCACTCCCTTCGCCCCTGCATTCCCCCTTATCAACAGTTCTTTTACTGGTATCAAAGTATTCCGCAGTCGGTTGCGTCCGACTGCAACGTTTTTACTTGTTTTGTTTTGCTCTTGATATAGGCAGAGTAAAGTTCGTAGGTATATATGAATTACTCGCAGCATATGCCAATTAAAATTACAAGATAAATTTGTGCATATTTCCTTTCTTATCTTCATTCTTTGCGTATGCCGTCGATTACAGCAACAACACTTTCATGTGCTTTGTTGTTGCGCTACTTATTCCAATGTAATTTTGTCATTATCTTCTCAGCAGAAGAACAGTTAGACAAGTAAAAACTTTGCAGTCGGACACAATCGACTGCGGGAAACTCTGATATCAGTATAAAGCAGGGGTCGTCACGCATTGACTCACATTTTTTCAGCGCGTCGTCAAAAAGACGAAGGCAAATACGTTTCTTGCTTCTCTGCCGCTGCGGCAGCCGAGCTACTAGCCTATACGTGTGCCGACACAGTGCACAGTGCATACGACGCTGCCGACCCCTGGTATAAAGCCGGGAAATAAGGAGTCTGCCTGCAAAGTGGTGACAGTGGGTGATCGCTGCGCTCAAAGAATTTTGATGTACATCTTTGAGGGACATAGCCATATAACTTGAAACCAAACTTTGTGTCAAAGATATAGGCGATTCCGATATTACAAGGCTTCGGTGCGGCACATTTTTTATACAGTTCTTTGGGGAATGTCACTACATAGCTATATAAAAAACAGTTTTAGTGATTCTAGCCCAAAAACTGTGGAAGATATCGAGTTTATCAGTTTTTAAAGGCGGGCAGCATGGTTGATCGTGGCGTCAAAATTTTACATGCAGACCAAATTTTGAGACGCTTTCTTAAAAACTGTCAAAGATATAGTCGATTCCGATATTACAAGGCGGCGTGGCGACTGGGATCGGAAGGAGTGGGCGTGGCATCCAAACCTATCTTGGCACCAAAAATTGATTTCAAAGAGCTTGTTGGCTGGGGGCGGAAGTAGTGGGCGTGGCAACAAAATGTTTGATGCAGTTTTTTGAGGGAAGCGACGAGCAATCTTCTTGCTAAATTTTGTAACTCTAGGTGTAAGAATGTGAGAAAAATATATGTAGTTTTATCGGTTTTCAATTATTGATTAAATCGATTTCCCAGCCAATCTTGACACTTTATCTGATCCGCCTATAGACAAACATAATTGTGAAGTGTCTAGCCCTACGGGTGTCGAAAAAACTTGCGTTCATACAGACAGACGGACAGACACTGCACAATATCAATATACTTTTTGCCTTCGGTATGAAAAGCTTAAAATTTAGCAACAGCTTAAAGCTGTTAGCGAAATGTTTAACAACACAATTCAGCCATTGAATTGGAATCGGTCGCTTCACTTTCCTTGCCTACAAACCAAAAGCTATATATTTGTTTTCTCAGTATGTACACATAAGCATTTTCATGATGTTTAACTGATCTATCGTACAAATAACCTCCAACAACAAGAAAACTCTCATTGAGAATTCTCGACTAAGCGTACTTACGCGTACGCTTCATTGTTTGCGTATATCTGTGACTACATTTAAAGCTTTGATTTTTCTGTTTTTGATTGAAAGCTAGTTTCACTCTTTCCGAATTCGATACAAAAATTTACTGCCTACATTTTTTGACATGTCAAGAAAGAGATTATAAACACCGTTTTTAGCCGACTTAAAAAAAAAGGAGGTTATCAATTCGTCTGTATTTTTATTTTTTTTATCGTTGTTACTTCAGAACTTGCGACTGAGTAAACCGATTTTGATGATTCTTTTTGTATTTGAAAGCTGGTGCTTCCAGTGTGGTCCCAGTTGTCCAGTTCTGGCAATGGCTTCAATGAGAAAACCGCATGGCTCTTGATTTTGCATATGTATCTTTCACGGTTTTTGAGTTAGAGTTGCCAGATTTGTTGAGAAGTTAGGTAACGACGCACAGTGGGGCCTTTGCTCATTTTGCATTGCAAAAATCATAACTTCTAAACTAATGAAGCGATTTTAAAAATTTAAAAGGCAATTGATAGAAAACTTCTCAAGCTTTAAAATGAATGTTCGACAAGAGTGCCAGGTGCTTTAATATTCAAGGTCAAAGTTAAGAAATATTTTCGAGCATATTTTACCTGTAAAATTCAAATTAAAAACGTTTGTTTTTAATCAAAGCTGAAAATTGTTTATAATTTCAATGACTATAACGCATTTTTAGTTGTTTTTATTCGATTTTATAACATGAATACAAAAAATTTACATTTTTATTTTTGGGTGATTTTTTGAGGTTAATTTTTAATATTAGCTATTGATGGCTGATTTCCAACAAAATAATCATCAACATTAAGGTTAATAAGGTTAATATCTAACAAGTAAAAACGTGGCAGTAAATGAACGGTTGATAAGGGGGAATGCAGGGGCGAAGGGAGTGGGCCATGTGGTAAACATCGCCAGCTATCATGTTACCAAATTTGGTGACTTTTGCTCAAAAGCTGTGGAAGATAACTTAACTTCAAAATGTAAAAGGTGGGCTGCAGAGGTGGGCGTGGCATCCAAATTTTTGAATCAATTGTTTTTAACTTTCACTATCTATCTTCATACCAAGTTTGGTGGCTCTAGCTCAAAAACTGTTAAAGATATAGCCGATTCCGATTTTATAAGGCGGGTGGCTTAGGTGGGCGTGGCATCCAAAATTTTGATGCAGATCTTTGGTATATGTTGCCTTCTATCTTTCTACCGAATTTACGTGCTCTAGCTTAAAAACTGTAAGAGATATCGAAATTTCCGATTTTAAATGGTGTGCGGCAGAGGTGGGCGTGGCATCCTAATATTTTATGCAGATCTTTAGTAGATGTCACCATATATCTTCCTACCAAATTCGGTGACTCTAGCTCGAAAATGTGAAAACTATAGGCGTTTCCAATTTCAAGTAGTAGGGAGGGATGGGGGCGGAATCAGGAGGCGTTGCATCCAAAATTTTGATGCATTTTTTTGGGGAACGTCAATATATATCTTCACACAAAATTTGGTGGCTCTAGCCCAACAAATGTGAAAACTATAGGCGTATCCAGTTTCATGGAGAAGGGGGGATGGGGGCGGAATCAGGGGGCGTGGCATCCAAGTTTTGATGGGGAACTTCAGTACCTATCTTGACACAAAATTTGGTGTCTCTAGCCCAAAAAATGTGAAAACTATAGGCTTTTCCAATTTCATGGTGAAGGGGGGATGGGGGCGGAAGGAGTGGGCGTGGCATCCAAAATTTTGATGCAGTTTTTTCAAGGACATAACTAGCTATCTGCGTGCAAAATTTGGTAACTCTAGCTGTAAGAATGTGAGAAATATTTGGTTTTATCGGTTTTCAGTTATCGAATTTATCGATTTCCCAGCCTCCTAGTAGGCGTGGCAACCCAATCTTAACACTTTATCTGTACCGTCTATAGATAAACATAATTGCAAAGTTTCAAGTCTCTAGCTTTACGGGTGTCGAAAAAAGTTGCATTCATACGGACAGACGGACAGACGGACACCATGACGGACATTGCACAAAACCAATATACTATGAGACCTTCGGTATCAAAGTATAATAAACTTAACATTTCGGAACTATAGTTGGTATTTTCCAAATCCTTTCGTGATCGCACATGTCTCAGCGATGCAAGAAGTGGATCCGATGAGGCTGCTAGCATGTTAAAAAGGTCTTCATTTTGTCGAACCCGAGAAATTTTGCACGAATTAGTGTATCTGAACTTTTTGTAGTCCTTGTTTTTACATTCCTGTGCTTCTTCGGACAGCTATCCAAGTGGTAAGCACTGATACTCTATTAAGTCCTTTCCATGAGCCAAAATCCTATGTACCGTGGAGGTAAGTTTTTACTGAGGATACAATTCAGTCAAAAGTTGAACTGTTTTTGATGCGTATTCCGCAAATTTTGCATCATTTATCATTTCTTTGCAGCTTATAACATTTAGGATAACAGCCAACCTTTTAATGATCTCATGATTAACATTATTACGCTTTTATATAAAAATTTCGTGAAATATATTGATAAATACAATTCAATCGGAAAATTTTTTAGAGTGTTTCCTCTTATGAAGTTAAGAAATAACTGTCGCCAAGTGAAATATTTTGCACTATATTCCATATATTTTGAGTAAGCAAGGTAAGAAAGCAAAATTGGTATAACCCTTTTTCAATTAGTTAGGTAAAAAACAACATAAACATAAGGTATTTACATTCAAAATAGGTAATTGGGGAAATCCAAAAAACAAACAAAAATATCCTGAAGTGGCGCAACTTTCCAGAAACCATCAACTAAAATTATATTAACCTGCCTCCTCAGACCTTTTCAAACAGGTAATTGGAAATTCAACATTTCTTAAAGGGATATACAATATATAGTCAGGTATGTCAGCAATGTTATCAATTAACAACACGCACGCTACAGCCAAATTTGTATGCGCTCTTCTTATTCCTTATACCTGCCGCGTGTTTTAAACGCGAGGTATCACTAGTTTTTTGGCTTACGTTTCTAAAACGCAGATTTTCGCAGGTTTAGACTTAATACATATGAAAGCAATATATATTATAGCTATCAAATGTATGTGGTCCCGCGTTGACTCTGCTATATACTTTTTAGCCATATTCCACGAAAGTTAAAAAATAGCAAAATTAAGTGTATTTTTTAAACGCTTCTAATTTAAAAAGTATTTCAGTTATATTTGAGATTTATATAACAAAGCACTGAGATTGAACATACTTTTCAGATAAAGTAAAAAGATCTAAGATCGGTTGTTTGTATCGCCCAATATTCAGGTTGAAAGTGGTGAATTTTCGTATAAATTGTCATTTATTCGTACTCACGAAAAAGCCCTCAACTTTGAGGGGCTCTACCACCCACAATTATTTACCGATTTAAAAAATCTTTTGGATCCATAATCCATGAAGTATTCTCTATCGATTACATATATCATTTATGCCAAACGCGTTCATGAAAAAAAGGATTTTCGCAACGCTATTCGGGCAGAGGCCCCACTGTGCGACGCACGTTGGGGAACCTAATTGAAAGTATAAGTTTTGACTTTTCTCAGTTCATTGTACAAATCAAGTTTTCATAAATTTTTTATTTTTTTTTTAATGTTTAAAAAAATTTCAAAAAAAACACTTTTTGTTATTGATGGACATAAAGTAATTAATCGGGCAAGATCCGTCTTTAAAATTTTTTTTAAAAACAAGATTTAATATTCAACTTTATGTCCTAAAAAAAATTAGCGTGCCCATTTTTGCTTTTTGTGAGAAATTTTAATTTTAGTAGTGAAGTCATTTCCGAAATTCAAAAGTCGCCAGCCCTGGAACCTTAGCGCGCATTTACAATACGAAGCCCTAATTAAAGGCATTAGTCAGCTGTTTTAAGCCCTGGTTTAAACATCTGTTTTGTTTGTTGACTTTCTTGATATTTGCGAGTGGATTAAATTTGGAAACACTTTTCTATAAATAAGCATGGAAAATGAAGCAGGTAGTGTTTATTTTGTGCTCGTGACGTGAAATGTGTTGTTTTTAATATGTTTAATATGTTTATATGTATATTTACAAGTGTTTAGAGCTTTCGTGATGTCACTGTGATATTGTCGGTAATTTGACAGCCTATGTGTGTATTTAATGCCACAGCAAAGTTGACAAGAATTAAGTTATTTTAGGAACAGATTCGATTTGCTATAGTCGACGAGAACTTTTTGGCATCATGCAAAGCTCGGGCAGTATATTGATGAGAGACAAGTTCGTACACCTGGAGGAAGAGATGAAGCAGCGTACAACATTTGCGGGGGATAATTTGATTGATCTTAAGCGGAAGCTTATTAGGTTTATCTCGGAATTTAAAACTCGATGGACGCGTTCACATAGAGTGGAAGAACGGTTTCTCAGAGTCAATCAAACTTGGCTAGATGAAATTATCCACTTCGGGTACGAGCCGAAGCGAGGCCGCAAAGAACTATCTTTTGATGAAAGCAGTAACAGATCAAAGCTTCGAAAAACAAAAGATTTGCGGGACAGTTATTCACACAGTATGCTAACTTTTGCAACCGAAGTAGGCAATAGAAAGACTGTTGTAAGATCGCAATGCGCGGACAATCAAATGTCAAAAGAAGAAGCACTAGCTGTCTTGGTCGAGGCTCGATTGTCTCGATTTCAATACAATATTGTTCGAAATTCGGCGCCAGAGAGATTCCCCTCTTACTATGCTGTTCAATCAGCGAAAAAGGAGTGCTATCCGCCAAGAGAGAGCATTCGTGTTAGTGAGTCAGTGGCAGAAGTGAGCCTTCGAGCTCTTCTGAATCATACCGCGCAGCGCCTTGTGCTTTTAAAAAGTAGCGAGATAGAGCGGTTGAGCTTAAGCCAGAGAAAACAGATTTGTCTATTCACAAAGTGGGGATTCGATGGAAGCTCAGGACACAGTTCCTATAAGCAGGCGTTTCATGGCACAGATACCAGCGATTCCTCGGTTTTTATTACATCCATTGTGCCAATTATTATGAGATGTGTAGACGTGGTTATATGGCAGAACCCTCGACCCGGCTCTACACGGTTTTGTCGACCTTTAAAAATTGAATTTATAAAGGAAACACCCAGTGTTTTGCTGGCAGAAAATGATAGAGTCGAGATTGAAATTCAGCGACTTATTAATACTGTAATACAAGTTGAAGGCGCTGAAGTTGAAGTTAGCCATCAGTTAATTCTTTCAATGATTGACGGAAAAGCTTGTAATGCATTGACGGAGACGACATCAACATATAAATGTTACATTTGCGGAGCAACAAGCAAACAATTTAATAACATTGATGAAATGTTATTAAAAGAAGTGAAAGCAGAGAATTTAAAATTCGGGCTTTCAACTTTACATGGATGGATTCGGTATTTTGAATGCCTTCTGCATTTGTCCTACAAATTGCCTATAAGAAGGTGGCAAGCCAGATCGAATTCAGAACGAATTCAAGGAAAAACAAGGCTTACTTATTGATCTCCCGAAACCTGGATTTGGCAGTAGTAATGATGGTAACACTGCAAGGCGATTTTTTCAAAATGCAGAATTGTCTGCAGAGATAACAAAGATAGACATCGGTTTGCTTGAATGAATGCACACTATATTAATGGTTGTTTCATGCAACCATGATATTATTGTGGACAAATTTAAAAATTACGCCTTAGAGACTGCTAGGCATTTCGTAAATTTGTACCCTTGGTATAATATGTCGCCAACTTTACATACATTTTTTATTCATGGCCCGGAAATAATTAAGTATGCATTGCTCCCAATTGGCCAATTAACCGAGGAGGCCCAGGAAGCACGAAACAAAGATTTTAAGTTTTACCGAGAACATTTTTCGAGAAAAAGCAGTCGGGAAAAGTGCAACCTCGATGTTCTGAATAGAATGTTAATTACCTCGGATTTCGACAAGAATGCCAGGTGCTTTAATATTGAAGGTCAAAGTTAAGAAATATTTTCGAGCATATTTTACCTGTAAAATTCAAATTAAAAACGTTTGTTTTTAATCAAAGCTGAAAATTGTTTATAATTTCAATGACTATAACGCATTTTTAGTTGTTTTTATTCGATTTTATAACATGAATACAAAAAATTTATATTTTTATTTTTGGGTGATTTTTTGAGGTTAATTTTTAATATTAGCTATTGATGGCTGATTTCCAACAAAATAATCATCAACATTAAGGTTAATAAGGTTAATATCTAACAAGTAAAAACGTGGCAGTAAATGAACGGTTGATAAGGGGGAATGCAGGGGCGAAGGGAGTGGGCCATGTGGTAAACATCGCCAGCTATCATGTTACCAAATTTGGTGACTTTTGCTCAAAAGCTGTGGAAGATAACTTAACTTCAAAATGTAAAAGGTGGGCGGCAGAGGTGGGCGTGGCATCCAAATTTTTGAATCAATTGTTTTTAACTTTCACTATCTATCTTCATACCAAGTTTGGTGGCTCTAGCTCAAAAACTGTTAAAGATATAGCCGATTCCGATTTTATAGGGCGGGTGGCTTAGGTGGGCGTGGCATCCAAAATTTTGATGCAGATCTTTGGTATATGTTGCCTTCTATCTTTCTACCGAATTTACGTGCTCTAGCTTAAAAACTGTAAGAGATATCGAAATTTCCGATTTTAAATGGTGGGCGGCAGAGGTGGGCGTGGCATCCTAATATTTTATGCAGATCTTTTGTAGATGTCACCATATATCTTCCTACCAAATTCGGTGACTCTAGCTCGAAAATGTGAAAACTATAGGCGTTTCCAATTTCAAGTAGAAGGGGGGATGGGGGCGGAATCAGGAGGCGTTGCATCCAAAATTTTGATGCATTTTTTTGGGGAACGTCAATATATATCTTCACACAAAATTTGGTGGCTCTAGCCCAACAAATGTGAAAACTATTGGCGTATCCAATTTCATGGAGAAGGGGGGATGGGGGCGGAATCAGGGGGCGTGGCATCCAAGTTTTGATGGGGAACTTCAGTACCTATCTTGACACAAAATTTGGTGTCTCTAGCCCAAAAAATGTGAAAACTATAGGCGTTTCCAATTTCATGGTGAAGGGGGGATGGAGGCGGAAGGAGTGGGCGTGGCATCCAAAATTTTGATGCAGTTTTTTCAAGGACATAACTAGCTATCTGCGTGCAAAATTTGGTAACTCTAGCTGTAAGAATGTGAGAAATATTTGGTTTTATCGGTTTTCAGTTATCGAATTTATCGATTTCCCAGCCTCCTAGTAGGCGTGGCAACCCAATCTTAACACTTTATCTGTACCGTCTATAGATAAACATAATTGCAAAGTTTCAAGTCTCTAGCTTTACGGGTGTCGAAAAAAGTTGCATTCATACGGACAGACGGACAGACGGACACCATGACGGACATTGCACAAAACCAATATACTATGAGACCTTCGGTATCAAAGTATAATAAACTTAACATTTCGGAACTATAGTTGGTATTTTCCAAATCCTTTCGTGATCGCACATGTCTCAGCGATGCAAGAAGTGGATCCGATGAGGCTGCTAGCATGTTAAAAAGGTCTTCATTTTGTCGAACCCGAGAAATTTTGCACGAATTAGTGTATCTGAACTTTTTGTAGTCCTTGTTTTTACATTCCTGTGCTTCTTCGGACAGCTATCCAAGTGGTAAGCACTGATACTCTATTAAGTCCTTTCCATGAGCCAAAATCCTATGTACCGTGGAGGTAAGTTTTTTCTGAGGATACAATTCAGTCAAAAGTTGAACTGTTTTTGATGCGTATTCCGCAAATTTTGCATCATTTATCATTTCTTTGCAGCTTATAACATTTAGGATAACAGCCAACCTTTTAATGATCTCATGATTAACATTATTACGCATTTATATAAAAATTTCGTGAAATATATTGATAAATACTATTCAATCGGAAAATTTTTAGAGTGTTTCCTCTTATGAAGTTAAGAAATAACTGTCGCCAAGTGAAATATTTTGCACTATATTCCATATATTTTGAGTAAGCAAGGTAAGAAAGCAAAATTGGTATAACCCTTTTTCAATTAGTTAGGTAAAAAACAACATAAACATAAGGTATTTACATTCAAAATAGGTAATTGGGGAAATCCAAAAAACAAACAAAAATATCCTGAAGTGGCGCAACTTTCCAGAAACCATCAACTAAAATTATATTAACCTGCCTCCTCAGGCCTTTTCAAGCAGGTAATTGGAAATTCAACATTTCTTAAAGGGATATACAATATATAGTCAGGTATGTCAGCAATGTTATCAATTAACAACACGCACGCTACAGCCAAATTTGTATGCGCTCTTCTTATTCCTTATACCTGCCGCGTGTTTTAAACTCGAGGTATCACTAGTTTTTTGGCTTACGTTTCTAAAACGCAGATTTTCGCAGGCTTAGACTTAATACATATGAAAGCTATATATATTATAGCTATCAAATGTATGTGGTCCCGCGTTGACTCTGCGATATACTTTTTAGTTATATTCCACGAAAGTTAAAAAAATACCAAAATTTAGTGTATTTTTTTAACGCTTCTAATTTAATAAGTATTTCAGTTATATTTGAAATTTATATACCAAAACACTGAGATTGAACATACTTTTCAGATAAAGTAAAAAGATCTAAGATCGGTTGTTTGTATCGCCCAATATTCAGGTTGAAAGTGGTGAATTTTCGTATAAATTGTCATTTATTCGTACTCACGAAAAAACCCTCAACTTTGAGGGGCTCTACCACCCACAATTATTTACCGATTTAAAAAATCTTTTGGATCCATAATCCATGAAGTATTCTCTATCGATTACATATATCATTTATGCCAAACGCGTTCATGAAAAAAAGGATTTTCGCAACGCTATTCGGGCAGAGGGTCCACTGTGCGACGCACGTTGGGGAACCTAATTGAAAGTATAAGTTTTGACTTTTCTCAGTTAATTAGTACAAATCAAGTTCTCATAAAATATTTTTTTTTTAATGTTTAAAAAAATGTCAAAAAAAACCACATTTTTTTTGTTATTGATGGACATAAAGTAATTAATCGGGCAAGATCCGTCTTTAAAATTTTTTTTAAAAACAAGATTTAATATTCAACTTTATGTCCTAAAAAAAATTAGCGTGCCCATTTTTGCTTTTTGTGAGAAATTTTAATTTTAGTAGTGAAGTCATTTCCGAAATTCAAAAGTCGCCAGCCCTGGAACCTTAGCGCGCATTTACAATACGAAGCCCTAATTAAAGGCATTAGTCAGCTGTTTTAAGCCCTGGTTTAAACATCTGTTTTGTTTGTTGACTTTCTTGATATTTGCGAGTGGATTAAATTTGGAAACACTTTTCTATAAATAAGCATGGAAAATGAAGCAGGTAGTGTTTATTTTGTGCTCGTGACGTGAAATGTGTTGTTTTTAATATGTTTAATATGTTTATATGTATATTTACAAGTGTTTAGAGCTTTCGTGATGTCACTGTGATATTGTCGGTAATTTGACAGCCTATGTGTGTATTTAATGCCACAGCAAAGTTGACAAGAATTAAGTTATTTTAGGAACAGATTCGATTTGCTATAGTCGACGAGAACTTTTTGGCATCATGCAAAGCTCGGGCAGTATATTGATGAGAGACAAGTTCGTACACCTGGAGGAAGAGATGAAGCAGCGTACAACATTTGCGGGGGATAATTTGATTGATCTTAAGCGGAAGCTTATTAGGTTTATCTCGGAATTTAAAACTCGATGGACGCGTTCACATAGAGTGGAAGAACGGTTTCTCAGAGTCAATCAAACTTGGCTAGATGAAATTATCCACTTCGGGTACGAGCCGAAGCGAGGCCGCAAAGAACTATCTTTTGATGAAAGCAGTAACAGATCAAAGCTTCGAAAAACAAAAGATTTGCGGGACAGTTATTCACACAGTATGCTAACTTTTGCAACCGAAGTAGGCAATAGAAAGACTGTTGTAAGATCGCAATGCGCGGACAATCAAATGTCAAAAGAAGAAGCACTAGCTGTCTTGGTCGAGGCTCGATTGTCTCGATTTCAATACAATATTGTTCGAAATTCGGCGCCAGAGAGATTCCCCTCTTACTATGCTGTTCAATCAGCGAAAAGGAGTGCTATCCGCCAAGAGAGAGCATTCGTGTTAGTGAGTCAGTGGCAGAAGTGAGCCTTCGAGCTCTTCTGAATCATACCGCGCAGCGCCTTGTGCTTTTAAAAAGTAGCGAGATAGAGCGGTTGAGCTTAAGCCAGAGAAAACAGATTTGTCTATTCACAAAGTGGGGATTCGATGGAAGCTCAGGACACAGTTCCTATAAGCAGGCGTTTCATGGCACAGATACCAGCGATTCCTCGGTTTTTATTACATCCATTGTGCCAATTATTATGAGATGTGTAGACGTGGTTATATGGCAGAACCCTCGACCCGGCTCTACACGGTTTTGTCGACCTTTAAAAATTGAATTTATAAAGGAAACACCCAGTGTTTTGCTGGCAGAAAATGATAGAGTCGAGATTGAAATTCAGCGACTTATTAATACTGTAATACAAGTTGAAGGCGCTGAAGTTGAAGTTAGCCATCAGTTAATTCTTTCAATGATTGACGGAAAAGCTTGTAATGCATTGACGGAGACGACATCAACATATAAATGTTACATTTGCGGAGCAACAAGCAAACAATTTAATAACATTGATGAAATGTTATTAAAAGAAGTGAAAGCAGAGAATTTAAAATTCGGGCTTTCAACTTTACATGGATGGATTCGGTATTTTGAATGCCTTCTGCATTTGTCCTACAAATTGCCTATAAGAAGGTGGCAAGCCAGATCGAATTCAGAACGAATTCAAGGAAAAACAAGGCTTACTTATTGATCTCCCGACACCTGGATTTGGCAGTAGTAATGATGGTAACACTGCAAGGCGACTTTTTCAAAATGCAGAATTGTCTGCACTTTTGACTTGCACTTTTTTAGCTACGCAAATGGTCTGCAATATTTGCGATCGGCTCGCTGCTTTCAGCAGCCGAATGCTGGTGGCTCCTCCGCAAAGCATTTTTTTTTTCGCGCATTGACTCCTCTATGTATACCTGCTTAATGCTATTAGCGTCTTGTGTGCATTTTGTTTTTGCAATTATCTGCTTGTTCTGGTTCGCGAAAAATGCTTGTATTTTGTTTTTGTAAGCTCGCTCGCGATCAAACTTTTACCGTTATGTCTGCGTGTTTTGTATACTCTTGAAAAGTGTATTTTAATTTTGTCATGAAATGTGTAACGCATAAAAGGAAGCATGTCCGACCCCATCAAGTATTTGTATTCTTGAAGAGCATCGCGAGCTTACTTATGCTTACTAGTCCCACAGTTTTAAAGCTATATAGATGCCATACAAAAACAAGATCTTTTTAAAGATTTTACTATGAAAATAACAAGTTGGCGTTTTAAGTGTATATAATATTCGGTATGCCGAATATAGCCTTCCTTACTTGTTGTTTGCTCATTTTAAACTTTCCGCTCAGCGTGCGTCCCTCTTGAGATCGGTACGAAAACAACAACCAGCGACGCTGCAGCGTCGCAGTCGTGAGCCAGACAGAATATGCGATAAGCAATGCATACATTTTGTTTTTGCATTCTCGAGCTACGGGATAATGGATAATGAAAGCAATATATATATTATCAGTATCAACTATTATCATATTGTCTCTTCCAATTCAAAAAAAAACAACTAAGAAGGCTCTAGTCGAGATTTCCCGACTAGGAGATACCCCGAACCCTGTACATAACGCGTACAGTCATTGTCTGAATGCATCTGTGACTAAATTTCAATCTTCCATATCTCTAATGTTTCTAAACCGATTTCGATGAATTATTTCAACCCCCATTTTTACATTTTCCAAATTCGCGATTTTTTTGTAATCGATTCCATGTGTATATCGGAAACAGAAATAGTTATCGAAAATCGGAAACAAACTTGTACTGCCTAGGACTTAGATGAGCTTATGTGCAAAATCTGAAGTCTCTAGGTCTTATAGTCTCTGAGACACAGGACAACATACTATAGTCCTTACCTTCTCCACACCGGCCTCACTAAGGACCCCAAGTGGTCTATGTGTGACACTCCTTAGGGAGGGTCTGCCGGCTTAACCTAACCTAACCTAACCTTAACGTCCAGTGGAGCAGCGGCCAAAGCAGCAATATTTTTTGCAACAGCAACAGCTGATTCTGCCACAGCAGGAGGAGCTGTTGCAACAGCAGCAGCAGCTGATTCTGCCACAGCAGCATCCCAGTGTATTACAACATCAGCAGGAGCTGTTTCAACAGCAGCAGCATCAACTGCTACAGCAGCAGCAGGAGAAATTGATACAGCAGCAGCAGCAGCAGATAGCTGAGCTACAGCAGCGGCAGGAAGAGTTCCTACAGCAGGAGCAGCTGCATCAGCAGCAGCAGAGGCAGTCAGCTGAGTTACAGCAGCGGCAGGAGCAGTTGATACAGCAGGAGCAGTTGCATGAGCAGCAGCAGGACCAGTTGCATCAGCAGCAGCTGGAGCAGTTGGTACAGCAGCAGCAGCGGCTGTAACGGTCGTTAGTTTCAATTCAAATGAACGCGGCTAAAATGTCTTATAGCTGTCAGCTTTCTGTCGTGCATGCAATTAGTATTGATAAGTTATCATCGCTGCACTAATTTGCCGCTGCACTAAAGCGCCGACGCCCACGCAGATAACTCTGTGTTTATCGCAGTCGAAAAGCTCTGCCGGCGTTTATAAGCCGACGTGAGCATGCGTTTAACCTTTCTTTTTTAAAAGTCGGTCTATATATAGCACACGAGCTTGTGTTAAATTTTTTTGGCAAATTGCATGTGCCAACTAGAGATGCCACGAATAGTGATTTGGCCGAATACCGAATACCGAATATTCGGCGAGCGCTGTCGGCCGAATACCGAATATTCGGCCGCCGAATATTCGGCGCGAAGTACGTGCTTGGTGGGGGCGCGTAGAAAATTTAAAAGTTACATTACAGAGCACTGAACAATGCTTTAACAGAATCGATACTAACATATTGTTACTCGATTTTGGACTTAACAGTACCATTTCAAGTGTAACAGCTGACTAAGTGTAACAGCTGACTAGCAAGTGTAGTAAAATAATAAATTCAAACGTATTTTGCTAAGAAGTTTGTTCCTTAGTTCATTTTGAATTGTTTTTTCGTCAAAAATCTTATAGAATGACACCGGTTAATAAAAAATCGCCCATATGGGAATATTATAAGATTTGTAGTGAAAATAATAAACTGGCCCAGTGTTTGTTATGTAGCATCAAGATCTCAAGAGGCGGAGAAGGAAAAATGCAAGTAAGTAAAACGTTAGGTTCATTTAATTAATTCGAAATAGTTTTATTCATATTATATATTATTATTTTATAATAATATTATGTTTATTTTTTACATACAGCTACAACCTCTTTAAAAAACCATCTTAAAACTAAACATACTGACAAATACGCTGCTTTAATTAATGTTTCATCGACAAGTGGCAGCAACGTGGGCGGTACTTCTACTTCTACCGATGCCAAGATGCCAGCAGAACCTGGAACGTCCAAATCAAAAGAACGGCAGCTCACACTGAAGGAAACATCAGAAAGGAAATTGCTCTGGGACATTAATGATCCGAAATCAATAAAATATCATTTCTTGATTGGCGAAATGATTGCTTTGGACAACGAACCATTCTCACTTGTGGAACGAGTTGGATTTCAGAGACTTATGGCAAACGCTGTGCCCAATTATAAAATACCTGGTCGCACTTACATGACCGAGAGAATTGTTCCGGATATATACAACAGAATTTGTGCTAAAATAGAAGCCAGTATTTCACAGGCAGCAGCATTGTGACATCCGATATATGGACATGCCAGCACAATAACGAGAGCTTTCTGAGCTTCACTGCGCACTGGATATCTCCAGAGTTCATTCTGGAACATTGTGTTTTAGCTATGAAATCATTTCCTGGCTCACATTCTGGTATCAATATTGCAAAAGAACTCAATGCTATTACAGAAAGATGGAATATTCCTCAATCCAAGCTCCATTTACTTGTCCATGATAGTGGCTCTAATATGATAAAAGGTGTGCGAGATGCAGGATATGATTCAGGCAGGTGCTTTATTCATTCACTACAACGAGCTATAGATCATTCGCTACAATCTCAACCAGAAGTACAACAGATGATAGCTGCTGCGAGACGAATTGTTACCCATTTTAATCATTCTGGCTTAGCAGAGGAGAAACTTAAATCTATTCAACAAGAACTTAACTTTGCCAAACCACCAACTAGTACAAGATGTGAGCACACGCTGGAATTCTACATATTATTTAATGGAGCGATTATTAAAACAAAAGCGAGCTGTCTCCTTGTACATAACAGATCATGAAACTTTAATAAATCTGACACATGCTCAATGGGAACTATTGGAGCAATGTATCAATCTTCTCAAACCATTCGAAGAAATAACAAAAATAACTAGCTCAGGTATATCTTGCATCTCTGAAGTGATTCCACATGCAGTTACTTTATTAAAATATCTGGGAAAAGCAGAGACTTCTGAGAAGGTACAAAATTTAATCACGTTGAGATCTACACTGCAGGCCGAGCTAGAAAGGCGATTCACCTTCGACGACAAAAACAAATATCTGGTTGCAACCTTCCTCGATCCTCGCTTTAAACGAGTTTTCTGGGATTAGTTCAAACAGAAAGAGCAAAACAAAAAATTCTCTTAGAAGCTCTAAAAAAAGTTGCGACGAACAAAGTAGTACCGATGACGATTCATCTCCAGCCCGTAAAAAAAAGAAACTTAAATAAAAATGATAGTACTGGTAAAATGCACGACAGCTTCTGGGAATGTTTTGAAGAAGTCGCTTCGGACAATTTGGGAAATGCCAATAATGAGGAGGATGTAGAGAAGAATGCTGTGGCAAGCGAAATAGACTTTTATTTGAAAACAGTTCGCATAGACCGGAAGGCCGATCCTTATAAGTGGTGGTCGGCAAATGAAAAACAATATCCTAACCTTTCAAAATTCGCGAAAATTTACCTTTCTTCTCCTGGAAGCAGCGTTTACAGTGAAAGATTATTTTCCGAGCCTGGAAACATTTATGACGAAAAGCGCAATCGTTTGCTAGCAAACAATGCTGAAAAGCTAATTTTCATACATCACAACCTACCATTAATAAATTTTAAATATTAAAATGTTGTTATTTTGAATTAAATACATAAATTAAGATATAAAAACATGTCTCTTTCTACATAATTTGCTATTCGGTATTCGGCCGAATAGTACGTACTATTCGGCCGAATACCGAATAGCAAAAAAGTGGCCGAATAGGCCGAATACCGAATAGTTGCCGAATATTCGTGGCATCTCTAGTGCCAACCCAACCATAAGTAAGGAAAACTAAATCCGACCGCATCATTGTCCGACAACCCCGATTTTGCCGCCGAAAAACTATTTTGTTCGGATAAATAGTTCCGGTACGTGCCAGTGAAGTTATTTTTTTTACAATTTCTAATTTTTAACATTTGATAATTAGGAATTGCCCTCCCAAGTGCCTGCAACTTGCCGTCATCTCAGCCCACACGCACTACCCACCGGCTGGTAAGGTGCATCGTGACCGGCGGGAGACGGCATTCATTTTTTTTTGTTGCCTCGGTGGAATTTTCCCATTTGAGAGTGAGTTCCGGAGGACAAGTTCATTCGAGATCCGCTTGAGCTGCGCCGCTCGCCGATCTTCGAAGCCCCGTCTGGAAGCACTATACACAGCGCCAAGACAAGGTCCCCGCGGCAGACTGTGTGTGCCAACTAAACGCTGCTTCTTCTTCCCCAAAACTGCAACATGGGCATGTCAAAGGCGGAGTGATTTTAAAATAAATCCCTGTGTGTGCAACAAAGTCGTTTTCAAACAAAAAAAGAGACACGCACAAAATCTCTGATAAATAAGATGTACTTAAAGCTGCAAGTGAAATTTTTTAAAAGTTAGAAAACATATTTTAAAAACCTGTAAATGGCATAGACAAAGAAACACTAACTAAAAGTATACGTGTAAAAAGTATAAATGCAGTGAAATAATGATAAATAACCAAAACCCTAAAAACTTAGTGTAACACATAAAAACATGAAAAGACAGACATATATACATATCTGCATGAGCATATGTGTGTACATATGTACAAAGACAACGACCGCAGCATAAAGCCAATAATTAACAGTGGATGCAAAAGAAGCAAATCTATCTATTAAACATCAATCCCGTAAATACATGCAGCTCTTCGTAAGGCCTTTCTGCGAGGAATTGCTCACGTAAGGTTCTCTTAAAGAAAAAAACCAAAACCTACCGTGAAAAGTAAAGCAGCCACCAGATCAGCTGTTCCGATCATTGCCCTCGCACATGTGTTAAGCTTCTCTTACACACTCTTCTTTATGCAAGTGCCGGCTAAGCGCAGATGTGGTTGTTGTTGTGCTTTTTTCGTTTGAGTGATTCGTGTTCTTTGCACATGTTTAATTGAGTTCTTTTAACAAACGCACAGTGGGTCGAGTCACGTAAAGTACAGTGAATTAACGTAAAGTAAATTAAAGGTCAAGGATATGTATAATTATAACTGTCTACATATTGGTATTTGCCTTTTTAATTGCCTTTTTATTTGATTTTTTTATTTAATTGCAATTTATTGTTGCTTAAATTATATTTGGGAATTATATAAAATTATTATTATTCTGCATTAATCATTATTATTTTTCCGCAGTATATTTTTGGTTAGTTTTCTTTTGCCATTATAGAAACTTAGATTTTTTTTTAATTTTGAGTTATTTTTATGCTCTTGCTCTCATCGCTCTCTGGAAGAGATTATAATAATACATATTAAATTTGCGAGACACTCTTTGTTAAGCTCGCCTCGTTTTAATCGAGATGCATTAAGTTGAAAAAAATTAAAAAAAAAAAATAGAATAATACTAAGAATTCCCTTGTTAGGCCGTTGCCAACAAGTACTTATAATTAAAAGCTAAAGCTAAACGAGAAGAAGAAAAAATGAAGTATAAATAAATAAATAAAATGTTTTTATTTAAATTTAAGTAGTGTTTAATAAACTCCGCATGTCAACGTATAAGAAAATGAATTGCTAAGTTTTTGTGTGTAATTTCCTGGAGGGCATAATTATCTAAAAGAGGTAGGAGTAGATTAAAAATGGGGATCTTCCGAATCATTCACACCGAAGATCCAGGTTGGGAGGGTAAAGACGGCGAAGGTCAATCAACAGCTTAGACCTCGCATATTTTGTGACGCCCGAAACGTGGGGCTTAACAGGGTTACCACGTTACATAGGTATTTTTTGACGCCCAACGTGGGGCCGTTACATAAATGTTGGCGAATAAATATATAGGGATAAAACAGATCTTTTCTCAGTCTTAGTTGTTTTGGTAGTGTTTATTAGTATTTGAAACGGGTTTACGTTAAGTTTCCTGTGGATATTAGTTTCAGTAGGGATCCTATTCTTTTTAATGATTGTGTACGTTGGTCGATCCTGGCAACGAACCCCCCCATACCCGAAAGAGCTACGGAACCAGAGGATCCCAATGGCCATATCAGTCGACCAGAGTCTGTGGTTAGAGGTGTTGCTCCTAACCCGGCGGTACCAAGCCCACTGTTGCAGCGGCACTGTGGGACAAACCTTTGACGACGTTACATAATTATTTTGGCGCCCAACCCGTGGGGCTTTCTAGGCTGTGTTTTGTGGACTTAGTCCACAAAAACCGGTTCAGTGGCCACACGTCCCGATTGTGTAAAGATTTTTTTAAATTAGTTTGGTTATCACGCATGCTCAAGGGCGTAGCCAGGTCCTCATGTAGGGTGGGGCCAAAATATTTTTATGGAAATAACAGCCTTCTTGGATTTGCTGAAAACTCCTCCAAATTTCTCTCCTCCAGATCAGCCATTTTCTCCTTTACTAAGGCCCTATGGGTGCTTAGCATACACAATCCTGAAAAAAAAAAAAATACATGTAATAAGACAAAATTTTGTTTATTATTTTATTACCATTTAAACGATGTTCTCCCATAGATGTTCTCAGCCACGTCTTAACTCTTCTAAGAGTACTGAAAGATCGTTCCACCGTTGCAGTTGTAGAGGGCATTGCTAACAAAATTTCCAAAACTTCTCTTATCTTCGGATAAAAATCTGTTTTGTTATAAGCAAATATCAAATCTATGTCGTTTTCTTTTTCTTTATTCCAATATATATGCCAAAGTTCAAGCTCATTTTCAATACCTTCCAAATTATAAAAAGAGCTTACACGCAAAAGCTGCATTATTTTCATTGGGAAATCGGTCACTTATGGATGTTATGAGTGAATCCAGATAGGGTATGAAAATTGCTCGGCGGTAATATTCTTCTGTTGTCGTGAATGGAAGATTTTTTCTTCTAGTTTGCTTTTCAACAACTCTAGGCACGCAAATATTGAATGAAGCATTCTCAGCCAACTTTTCACACTCTTTAAAAATCATTTCAAATTCAACTTCAGATGTTGCTCTATGTTTTTCAAAAACATTTAAAATATGATTTAGGTGTTCTCTGCATTTAATTATATTGTTGTTTTTGGCCTGCAATAAATTCACCACTGGTTGGAGAAGACTGTAGTATTTTGCAATTATGCACATACAAATTAGAAAAACGCTTTTAGTAGAAGCACTGTGTAGCTGAAAGGCAACTTTTCTTGTGCCAGCATTGCCTTCTGTGCACAACTTTTCCAATCCATCTATTATATCGCAATAAAAGAATTTAAAATCGCTCATACTTTTGTACTTCTCGGACCAACGTGTTTCGCAAAACGAATGTACATTTGGAGCGTATTTTTTGCGAATGGGAGACTCTTTGAAAAAATTTATAATATCTTTAATGGTAGAAATGGTATTTCGGATTTCGGGGACCGAATTAAGATCATTGACAACCAAATTGAGACGATGACTGGCGCAATGTATAAAAAACTTTTTTGAAATGTGCCTTTTAATCTTTTTTGTACACCACTAGTCTTGCCTGCCATTGTAGCGCACCCGTCGAAGCCAAGCCCGACACATTTTGCTGGATCTAAGTCTAATTCTGCAATAAAAGCTTTGATATTGTCGGCGATGGTTTCTGCATCCATTGTCATCAGTTCGACAAAGCCAACAAATTCCTCACGAATAAGCTGTTTGTTGTGGTCGAAAAATCTGATTCCTATCGAAAGCTGCTCGTTACCAGCCGCGTCTGCAGTCTCATCCGCCAAGATGCTGTAGGCAGAAGCTTTCTTTAAATCTGTGCAGATGTAATTTCGGATTATTTTCCCCGAAATGTCCAAAATTTCATTCTGGATGTGTGGACTCGTGTACGTGGCGTTTTGTTTTCCATCCACAAAATGTTTTTTTAGTGCTCCCTCCCCAGCTGATATTTTCATCATTAAAAGATCATGCAAAACACCTTTAAAATAGTGTAAAGATGAAAAATTTTTTTATATTTTTTGTTAAATACTTGTATTACCTTCATCATTTGATTTACCACGCAGAGGAAGGTCATGGGTTCCACAAAACAATACTGTGTTAATAATAGATTTTAAAATATTTCTGTTTTCTGCAATTATTTTGTTATGACCACTTTGCATTTGCTAATCAACAGGTGTTTGATTTAAGAATAACATTGCTGATTGTGTAGCCTCTTTGTGCGGATTGCTTGATGCATGAGCTTGGCAGTATTCATGCACGTTTTTGTATTGTGTAAAGGGGCGCACAATAAACGACAAAGTTTTGCCCGGGTTATTCAGAGGCTTAAATAGCACGCAATGTAAGCAAAATGCTCCTTTCAACCGGCGTGAGTATACCAACCACGGCTTATACAATTCCAGCCAGGGCCAATTAAATTTTCTTTTTAAGTGAGTCGCATCAGCTGCAAAATTATAATTTTGGTCGGGCTGCCAACAATTCTTTAAGAGCTCCTTTTTCTGCTCCGCTTTCATCGTGCTTACTACGGACACCCATTTGCCAATATCGTTTACATGGCAATCATCCACCGTAATGTCTCCATCGCGGCTCTCTTCACTTGAGTTGCTGCTACTCGAGCTCAGTCTTCTCTTTAATTTCGCTACAAAAAAAACACATACGTATTTAAAAATGTTATAAAAATAACATTACGCAGAAAAACCATTACTTACCTGTTGTGCTATTAAAAAATTTTCTAATATCCATATTACTATTCCCAATCAAACTTATTCCCAATATTCTACTCTCAATAATGGTAAACATCTGTTTAGCAAATATGATAGGGCTGGCAAAATATCAAAAGCTATTGATGGTGAAAAAACGATCGACAAATACTATTTCGCCGATATGTATGCCACTACGGTCGCGTCCACGTCCGCGTAAACGATTTATCGATCATTTGTAATGGTATTTCCATTGTTTTTTGCGTCCAATATGAACGCGACTTCTTCCCATACCTAACTGCCTATGCTTTTTGTATAGGCTTTAACGCGCGTTTATTGATTTTCGGACGCGGACGTGGATGCGACCGTAGTGGAAACAGCCTATTAGTTCATTTTTAATATTTATAATATTATAAATCATATTTTTATTTAAATACAATTTATTTAATTTTTTATGATAATGTACCAACGCACAAAAAAAATTGCCGACAGTAGGTTAGGGCTGCTGCCCCATAGGCCCCCCCCTGAATACGCCCTTGCGCATGCTGATGTTGTTCAGATTTTTTCAAGTTTAACTCCCACAAGTTGAGATAAAGGATTGTATAGCAATTATTAATGTCTGCGAACCTAGTTATTCGGATTGGATACTAAGCCGCGATTTTAATATTGTATTCACCCAAATATGAAAGCGATAGCAAAAAACATCGGCTATCATAAGAAAAAAAAAAAGAAAATCTGCACAAAATTACGCTCGTTTTTGTTTTTATGCTTTGAGCACTTGCCTTTTGAAGAGGATGAGTTGTCGGATTGTCACAAGCAATTCCAGAATATTGCGTATTCTGTCAGGATACCAGTACTGATTGCTAGTGATACATTTTTCTTCTTATTATCTTAAAAAGATTAAGTGTGGAAAGTATAGCTAGATAAAAGATGGGAAGTTCGTTAACTGATTTGCAAATTGTTAGTGAGATCTGACGAGAACTTGTGATCATGCTGCCTAGCGTATCCTTGCCGTCATGTTATGCTATATTAGCAAATCGGCTGACTTAAATTCTATCCATTAGTTTCAATAAACCAAACTGTTTCGTCCTTTTAAATTTATATCGCCTTAAATCCTTCTACCTTTTAAGTAAAAAAATTATGCCCAAACCCAGGAAATCAGTTTAATATGGAAATGCCAGTTAGTCACTCCCCGAATCGAAATGAACCGGAACTGGTTCAAAATATGAATCAGTGTGCCATATGTAGCCAAGACATGGAAAATACACAGCCATGCTTGTTTAGCCCTTGTAAGCATGTTATTCATAAGACCTGCTTGGAAAGTTGGCTAGAAAAAAATCCATTCTGTTTTATTTGTCAGGCTCCGATAGCTCCTCGTGAGCCCAAACTCGTCGTTGGTAATTGTTCGCCCCAAATAAAGCAAGCCGCTCCTCGCACTGCACCAGTTGCGCAAAGAGCTATTACTCGAAACCTTTCTCGAGCATTAAATAGAGTCCAACAACCAAACCCTATTGTCCAGCAAGACTTAGAGCCTCCATTGCTGAATGTTAGTGGTTCGCATTCGTCTGTGCTTGATGGTAGCCAAAGCAACAACCCTGGAGTCGTTGCTCCCCCAAATGCCAATGCTACTCGAGGGAGAGGTAGGCCAGCCCGAGGACGCAATTACACTAGAGATAACACCCCAATAGATTATGTTCTGATCCAGAACATGATAGAACAAACGGTCATTAGAGTGGTGTCATCCTTAAATAGTAGTAATCATTCCGTTCCTTGTGATAGACAAGTCACACCCGTGCACAGTGATGCAAGGTTCTCTGCAAATAGATCGTCACAGCCAAATCCCAAAGCAGCTGAGATTATCCAGAAATGGAATCTACACTTTGATGGTTCTGTTGATGGTTTAGGAGTAGAAGAGTTTATCTATCGGGTAAAGTCTCTGACCGATGAAACTCTGGACAGCGACTTCACAGCCTTATGTAAATACATATATGTACTTTTCACAGGTAAAGCTCGTGATTGGTACTGGCGCTACCACAAACAAGTGGATAGAATAATGTGGTCAGATTTGTGTGTTTCTCTTCGACAGCAATATCGTGATTATAGATCAGATTTTATGAGCAAAGAATTAATTAGAGCCAGAAAGCAGAAACAAGGTGAACCTTTTGCTTCACGATGCTGTTGCGGGTCTGATTGATAAATCTTCCGTGAGAATTGACGAGGAAGAATTAATCGAGATCTTAAAAAATAACTTGTTGCCTGAGACTCGAGAGAAACTGCTTTATCAGCCGGTACATTCAGTTGGTCATTTACGCCGGTTGGTACAAATGAGTGAAAATTTGTCATACGAACTTAACTTTCGAGTTGAGAACGTAGCCAAGCCAAAAGCTGTTCTTCCCCGAAGACAAGTTTATGCCATTACTGAATCTGTCTCAGATAAAGAGGAAGAGTCGGTGGCTGAGTCGGAAATTGCTGCCCTCCGTAGAGGGCATAGGGAGATAGGCCGTGTGGGAAAATTGTTTGGCCGAGAGGCGCATATTCTGCTATGGATGTGGTGCCCCAAACATATATAAGCCCCAATGCCAGAATTGTATACGTAAACGGTCGGAAAACCGGCAGTCGGGTGCACCCGCGCAAAACCGGATGCCCCCAAAAAACTAAAGGATGCTATAACTCCGAATTTACCTAAACCTTTATCAAGTGTTAGCAACTTTGAGTCTGCAACTCAAGTTATTCCCTTGCATCAGCAGCCTTATGCTGCACGTCTGCAAAATTATAATGAAGTGAAAAATCGAATATTTAAGAATTTAGAGCCTAGGGTCAACAATCGTACAATACGATTGCGACAATATTACAATGAAGTCAAGAGAACAAAAAAATTATTTGTCTCCACTATTTTTAGTAATCAGCAGGATATGCGAAGCTATGCTGAAGTTTCGTTTCTGGATTCTACAGAACTTGGTCTGTTAGATACAGGAGCAAATATAAGCTGCATTGGTTCCTCGCTTGCTGACAAAAATTATACCAAATTCCCTGAATTTAAGTCCCTGAAATCATATGTTAGAACAGCGGATGGTGCAAGCCAAGAAATTGTTGGAGTGTTACAGGTAGATATGACTTATAAATCTCAGAAGCTACCCATGAAGTTGTATGTAATCCCATCAATCAAACAGAAACTCATTCTTGGTCATGACTTTTGGAGAACTTTCGCACTTGCCCCACAATTTCTAAAATGCCGTATTAAAAGAAAAGTAGGAAGTTGTTTCTATATATTAGAGAACTTGCAAGGTAAAGAAATCGGAACCTTTCATGCAAAAGACATACGTGTCTAATTCCCGCTAATATTCCGCCTAACGGTGGGATATTATCGGGTGGTGTAACGGTCGTTAGTTTCAATTCAAATGAACTCGGCTAAAATGTCTTATAGCTGTCAGCTTTCTGTCGTGCATGCAATTAGTATTGATAAGTTATCATCGCTGCACTAATTTGCCGCTGCACTAAAGCGCCGACGCCCACGCAGATAACTCTGTGTTTATCGCAGTCGAAAAGCTCTGCCGGCGTTTATAAGCCGACGTGAGCATGCGTTTAACCTTTCTTTTTAAAAGTCGGTCTATATATAGCACACGAGCTTGTGTTAAATTTTTTTTGGCAAATTGCATGTGCCAACCCAACCATAAGTAAGGAAAACTAAATCCGACCGCATCATTGTCCGGCAACCCCGATTTTGCCGCCTAAAAACTATTTTGTTCGGATAAATAGTTCCGGTACGTGCCAGTGAAGTTATTTTTTTTACAATTTCTAATTTTTAACATTTGATAATTAGGAATTGCCCTCCCAAGTGCCTGCAACTTGCCGTCATCTCAGCCCACACGCACTACCCACCGGCTGGTAAGGTGCATCGTGACCGGCGGGAGACGGCATTCATTTTTTTTGTTGCCTCGGTGGAATTTTCCCATTTGAGAGTGAGTTCCGGAGGACAAGTTCATTCGAGATCCGCTTGAGCTGCGCCGCTCGCCGATCTTCGAAGCCCCGTCTGGAAGCACTATACACAGCGCCAAGACAAGGTCCCCGCGGCAGACTGTGTGTGCCAACTAAACGCTGCTTCTTCTTCCCCAAAACTGCAACATGGGCATATCAAAGGCGGAGTGATTTTAAAATAAATCCCTGTGTGTGCAACAAAGTCGTTTTCAAACAAAAAAAGAGACACGCACAAAATCTCTGATAAATAAGATGTACTTAAAGCTGCAAGTGAAATTTTTTTAAAAGTTAGAAAACATATTTTAAAAACCTGTAAATGGCATAGACAAAGAAACACTAACTAAAAGTATACGTGTTAAAAGTATAAATGCAGTGAAATAATGATAAATAACCAAAACCCTAAAAACTTAGTGTAACACATAAAAACATGAAAAGACAGACATATATACATATCTGCATGAGCATATGTGTGTACATATGTACAAAGACAACGACCGCAGCATAAAGCCAATAATTAACAGTGGATGCAAAAGAAGCAAATCTATCTATTAAACATCAATCCCGTAAATACATGCAGCTCTTCGAAAGGCCTTTCTGCGAGGAATTGCTCACGTAAGGTTCTCTTAAAGAAAAAAACCAAAACCTACCGTGAAAAGTAAAGCAGCCACCAGATCAGCTGTTCCGATCATTGCCCTCGCACATGTGTTAAGCTTCTCTTACACACTCTTCTTTATGCAAGTGCCGGCTAAGCGCAGATGTGGTTGTTGTTGTGCTTTTTTCGTTTGAGTGATTCGTGTTCTTTGCACATGTTTAATTGAGTTCTTTTAACAAACGCACAGTGGGTCGAGTCACGTAAAGTACAGTGAATTAACGTAAAGTAAATTAAAGGTCAAGGATATGTATAATTATAACTGTCTACATATTGGTATTTGCCTTTTTAATTGCCTTTTATTTGATTTTTTTATTTAATTGCAATTTATTGTTGCTTAAATTATATTTGGGAATTATATAAAATTATTATTATTCTGCATTAATCATTATTATTTTTCCGCAGTATATTTTTGGTTAGTTTTCTTTTGCCATTATAGAAACTTAGATTTTTTTTTAATTTTGAGTTATTTTTATGCTCTTGCTCTCATCGCTCTCTGGAAGAGATTATAATAATACATATTAAATTTGCGAGACACTCTTTGTTAAGCTCGCCTCGTTTTAATCGAGATGCATTAAGTTGAAAAAAATTAAAAAAAAAAAATAGAATAATACTAAGAATTCCCTTGTTAGGCCGTTGCCAACAAGTACTTATAATTAAAAGCTAAAGCTAAACGAGAAGAAGAAAAAATGAAGTATAAATAAATAAATAAAATGTTTTTATTTAAATTTAAGTAGTGTTTAATAAACTCCGCATGTCAACGTATAAGAAAATGAATTGCTAAGTTTTTGTGTGTAATTTCCTGGAGGGCATAATTATCTAAAAGAGGTAGGAGTAGATTAAAAATGGGGATCTTCCGAATCATTCACACCGAAGATCCAGGTTGGGAGGGTAAAGACGGCGAAGGTCAATCAACAGCTTAGACCTCGCATATTTTGTGACGCCCGAAACGTGGGGCTTAACAGGGTTACCACGTTACATAGGTATTTTTTGACGCCCAACGTGGGGCCGTTACATAAATGTTGGCGAATAAATATATAGGGATAAAACAGATCTTTTCTCAGTCTTAGTTGTTTTGGTAGTGTTTATTAGTATTTGAAACGGGTTTACGTTAAGTTTCCTGTGGATATTAGTTTCAGTAGGGATCCTATTTTTTTTAATGATTGTGTACGTTGGTCGATCCTGGCAACGAACCCCCCCATACCCGAAAGAGCTACGGAACCAGAGGATCCCAATGGCCATATCAGTCGACCAGAGTCTGTGGTTAGAGGTGTTGCTCCTAACCCGGCGGTACCAAGCCCACTGTTGCAGCGGCACTGTGGGACCAACCTTTGACGACGTTACACGGCAGATAGCCGAGCTAAAGCAGCGGCAGCAGGAGCGTCAGCCACAGAAAATATTCAGCGTCAGCGTAATTTTAAAAAGCGCCAGCAGCGATCGCTGCATACTAAAATATCAAGCCACACCAAAACAGTAAAATGAATGTTTAAAAATCAAAAACAAATTAAACAAGTAAGAAGGCTTTAGTCGAGATTTCCCGACTAGGAGATACCCCGAACCCTGTACATAACGCGTACAGTCATTGTCTGTATGCATCTGTGACTAATCTTTAATCTTCGATATCTATGGTGTTTCTTAACCGATTTCGATGAAATTCAGAAAAGTTATATCGTTACCCATTATTTCAACCCCCATTTTTACATTTTCCAAATTCGAGAAATTTTTGTAATCGATTTCATGTGTATATCGGAAACGGAAATAGTTATCGAAAATCAGAAACAAACTTGTACTGCCTAGGATTTAGATGAGCTTATGTGCAAAATCTGAAGTCTCTAGGTCTTATAGTCTCTGAGATCGACGCGTTCATACATACAGACGGACAGACGGACATAGCTATATCGACTCGGCTGTTGATGCTGATCAAGAATATATATACTTTATAGGGTCGGAGATGCTTCCTTCTGCCTGTTACATACTTTTGCACAAAAACATTATACCCCTTTTACCCATTTCATGGGTTCGGGGTATAAAAAGAAAATAAAGAGTACATTGAAAGTGTTAAAATAGAAAGAAAAGAAGTAAAAGAGCAGATTGAAAAATTGCAACATGAAAGGGAAGCATTGAAGATTAGAGAAAATTCATTTCTTTTTTAAATTTGCAAGCTATGTTGCTTATTTTGAAATAATATTGCTATAATTATTATTTGTATTATTATTTTTATTATTATTATTAAGAAAAAATTTATGAATTAAACATTGATTAAAAATAAATATAAAATACAACATATAAAAACTATTATTCTTTTATAAAATGTTTTTATTAAACTTAAAATTTATCAAGAAGGTCGAAAATAAAAATAGTTGACGATTACATACAATATTTTACACGGGATGCTCGGAAAGTGTGCTTTAACTGACTGAATTGGACATTTTGCGAGTCGTGGTTTGAAACAAGCGAAATATATATATAGATAGCCTTTAGGAGGATAAAATGAAGTAGATGTAGCAAATGCAGTAGAAGAGTTTGTAACGAACCTTCGGTTTGTCCCGAGTGTAAGCTGAGCTAACTCTTGCGGTGCTGAGGGTACGTGCCAACAAATTTGTATTTGTGGCGCTGCGATAATTAGAACACTTGGTGGATTTGATTTGTATAAATGTATTTGAATTTTGCGTACTATTTATCTGTTTTGTTACAGTTGTATTTTCTTAAAACTAGTTTGGCTGCGTGCTGGACTAGCCTCCCGGTACTATTACCCTTGCCTTTGGCACAACCTACAATGCGCGCTCCTGCCAGTCAACGATCGAACTTAGTCTCGCCTACAGGACTAGGTTTGTTG
The DNA here is from genome assembly GCA_018152825.1 of Scaptomyza hsui. Classification (NCBI taxonomy): domain Eukaryota; kingdom Metazoa; phylum Arthropoda; class Insecta; order Diptera; family Drosophilidae; genus Scaptomyza; species Scaptomyza hsui. The sequence goes on from JAECXO010000291.1 coordinate 324,157, forward strand.
CGTACTACGCCAGCTACGCCAGGTTTCGCTATTGGCTTTCTTGTCTCCGCAAGAAGCTACCATTAGCACTCCTACTCGCTGGTGTACGTGCGCTTCACCTTGACTTACGCCAGGCACACTAACTCGACACGCGGATGGTCAGGCTTCGCCTTGCAAATCGTAGCCACAGAGCAAGTCTTTCGTAGCGTTTGACCTCAGTCAGCCACGAAACCGTACTTAGTCTATTTACACTTATCTTTTTATAATAGTTCACCAACACTTAGGACTACTTTTGGCTCCTCGCGTTGAGCATAAGTCCTTGAAATGTCCTTGTAGTCCTTTTTCCACTTCACTGAGGCACGTTGTATCCTTCCGCACTTGTCTTCGACGCGTTTTTTTGATACTCGTACCGGCCGTATTTCGGTTTTCGCGTGATCACTCCGATTTCTACTGTCCCTCGCCGTCGGTCGACAGCTCTTTTTATACGCGCTGCTGCCTCGCTGGATCGGGGCCTGTCAGCGCCAATGTCAAAGGAAGGGCAAAGGTGGCGTGATGGTCATTTTGGCCCTTGGCAACAACGGTGCCTGGCCGTAGCGACTCACGCCCGCCGTTGGTATGACAGTGATCACTATAAACGGTGATCGCACTGCTCACACACCAACGGCACTCTGTCCTCCACATTAACGGTACGTGTCCAGCCATCCTAGCTGCGAGACACGTACCTAAGCGCTGACACCGGGCGTCAGAGCGGGACAGCATGCGAATTCGCAGCGACTCGCGTCCGGCCGCGGCCTGTCTCGCTGTATGTGTTTTTCGGCCGCCGGCTTTGTTTATTTTTAATATGTATTTATAAATATATATATATATATAAATGTATGTATACCACATATATATATTTATTTCATACAATCATAAAACAACCCAGCCGAATTATACTCCTCTTGTGAGAAGCATTCCCAGCTCCTCACACTCCCCTGTATCAAATTTTTATCATGCGCGCCATCCGCAGCGCCGATTTGAACTCAACGGCCGTTCACTGAACCTATCGCCGTCGGTTTAGGGTTGTGTTTCGTTTCCCTCATAGCAACCAGTTTTGCACTGCGTGCTTTGTCGTTGACATCGTATGCCATGCCAAGGAGCCTAATGTAGTACATGATCGGCGATATTTATTCGATAGCGGCGATCACGCCGGCTATCGACAACCACTCCTCACTGACGCCACATGACGCACCAAATTTGTTGCTGAAAAATATAAGCAAAAAAAGTAGTTTTGCCGTTACAAATTCATCCTCTCTTTTAACTAGGATGGGCACCGCGGTGCCCGCAGGCTTTATTTTTCCCCTTGGCCCCAGGTACGTATCGTTCTTCAATAATTACCAGCGTCGGCCGGTGTTGCATTTCTTCTTCTTCTTTTTTTTTCTTTCCAGGTGTCTGAATGAATACATACAATTTTTTTTCCCTTTTTTTTTTTATTATTATTATTTTTTTGTGTGCGCGTTACATGTTTTTTGGGATCCGTGCGCTCACGGATCGCACGCGAAAACGCGCGTTCCCACGGATGACCCCCTTATCCGGTAACGGCGGCCGTGTACCCATACCAGGCGGCACGAACGCCTGGTCGGTCCCTGACCCATCGCTGCTGCAACCTCGGGTGGCCACTGGTCCGGTTCCAACTCTCGCCAGGTGGGGCGACCGCTCGGCGCCGACTGCTGGCGTTGAAGTGGCGGGCGGGCCGACCGCGTGGGACCCGGGCACGAGGCCTGCCGGCCCAACGATGGCCTCACCCGGATGGGTGACCAGCGTGGGGGCGGAGGCGGTGACTCACCACGCGGAGGCGATCCCGGCACGCGCTGTTCGGCAGCCGCTGTAGCCTCACTGACCGGTTGGGGCCACACCCACGGTGCCTTCTCCAGGGTCTCCGGCGATGGCTCCCGCGGCGCTGGTGTAAGTCTTCTCGTTGGTGTTGGTGACGGGGTCCGTGGCGGCGGTGTGACTTCGCGCAGCACAAACCCTTGCGCGGGTGGTGCCACCTGCTCGCGCCACCGTTAGACCACCATCACCTCATGACACCAGCCCGCTCCGTCATATCGCGACTGTCTCGTCGCCGTTGCCGTCATGCCTCCGTCCTGCGTGGCCTCCGGCTCCCTTTCTACCTCCGGTCTCGCTTCCCTCGTCGCGTCGTCCTCCGCGTTCAACCCGCCGACGGCTTCGCCCTCGCGCATCTCTGCGTCGTCGTCCGCGTTAAACACGCCGCCGTTTTCCTTTGTCTCCTCTGCGTCCTCCTCCTCGGCCGAGGTTGCACCGTCGTCCGCCGACGATACATATGCGGCGACGTACGCATCGGAGTCGCAGCTGCCGCAAGCTGCCTCCGATTCCGAGGAAATCTCGATGACCGACTCCTCCTCCCCTCGGACCATCGGTGTGGGCGAAGGTGGCCTCGCCAGTCGGGATTCTGGTGGCGGCGTCGGTGGGGCTGCTGGATGCCCCCAATCCTCCAGCTCGGACTCCGTGTCCGGCTCGGGCTCCGTAGAGGACTCCTCCCTCGACCGCCTTCGTTTACCCCAGCCCTCCTCCTCTGCCTTCCGGTAGTGCTGCTCCGCACACCACCGTGTCCAGCGGCGCTGAGTCTCCGCGGCCCGCTCCTGGCGCACCCGTTCCTCAGCGCTCGTGTCCCGCATCGGCGACGCCATCAGCACGAGCACGTCAGGCGACGGTTCTCGCTGACGGCGTGCCACTCTCCTACGCGGGTGAAACGGCAGACGTACTGGTGGCAATGGAACGCGCCTGCGCCGTATGACACGTCGGGGCGCTGGAGCTACCCGGCGTGCTTCCAATGCCGCACGGATGCGCGGACCGCGTGCTGCCTCTCCCACGCTGCTGTCAATCTCCAAATTTTCCATGTTTGCGGTTCGGTTGATTTTTCTCAAAGAGGCTGAACGCATGGCAGCCAGCGCTTTTATACCCTCTGGTGAGTACTCAAGTGTGTTTGTATCAGTGCGTGATCAACGGTGTCCTTACCGTTATAACCGCCATGTTTGTCAGCGCACTCTCTGGATTTTTTTTTTTATAATTCGCCGCGTTTGTTTGTTTGTTGTTTTTTTTTTCCTTTTGCATATATGTACCAGTCATGGCACATGTATTACCCTCCTTTTTTTTTTTTTTTTAAAACAAACCCGCTTTATCTGACTCCAAACTAATCCTTATTTTCTTATGATTCCGCAGGTATAACCTCAGGTGAGTAAATGAAGTATACTAGTTTTACCCTTTTAATAACCCAATTTTTTGCTTTCAGATCTCTCCGTTTTTTTGTTTGTTTACGTTTTGTAGGCATTGCCCTTAAATTTTTCCCCACCAAAAAAAAATTTTCCCAAAAAAACTTATTGGGCCCCTTTTTGAAACGGTTCTATTTTTTTTTCCCTTTTATCTCCTCAAATAATTTCACCTGGTCCCTTTGAAGAAAAAAACAAAAATTATGACTTCTGCTGTTGCTGTTTTGTGCTACCCAAAACGGATTCATGCGACATGCGTTCCCCCTTGTCCGCTTCCTCACTATGCGGCTTCAAGTCGCAAATGTGAGCTGTCCGTTCCCTTTTCGCAGTTTGCTTTTTAGCTTCGCTATCACTGGTGATACGAAATTTGTTATCGTATATGGGCCAGAGAATTTCGGGGCCAACTTTGCAGCGAAACCCTCAGCTGCATTTGACAAATGGTGTTGCTTCGCCCAAACCTTGTCGCCCACTGCAGGCTTCCATGCCCGTCTCCTCAAATTGTAATGCCGTGCCTGGTCTTGGGCCGGCTTTTCAAGACTTCGTCTTACTACCTCAAATACCTCCTTTAACTTAGAGGCATTTTCGGTGGGCGTTTGCGTGTTCCTGCCGGTTCCAACTGTGACCCCGTCGAACAGTGCGTTTGGCAATCGCGGCTCGCGTCCCTGCGTAATAGACGCCACACTGTATCCGGTAGATGCTGACACGCTCGAATTGACGGCCAAAGACAGCTCTGGTAGCAACTCGTCCCAGCACCGCTGATTTTCCTTGGCATATTCGCCACCATTTTTTTTACTGTCCGATTTGTCCTTTCCGTTGGGTTTTCTTGTGGGGTGTATGGTGCTGTAAACTGGTGTCGCACCCCACATTCTTCCAGAAAACTCTTAAAAGTCTTACTCGTAAACTGCGCTCCGTTGTCCGTTATAAGCACTTTCGGCACTCCAAACCTGGCCAATATCCGTTCGCGAAATCCTTTCTGTAACGACGCGGTTGTAGCGCTTCTCAAAGGGACCAGCTCTGTCCACTTTGAGAACCTGTCCACAAACACCAAGAGCATCGTATTTCCATGTTTGGACCGGGGTAGGGGCCCAACAAAATCCGCACATACTGTGATCCATGGCTCTTCCGGTATCTGCGTTAGCATTTTCCCAGCAGCTGCCATCTGACTTGGCTTGTACAGTTGGCAGATTTCGCAGCGATGTACGTACGCGCGTGTGTCTCTGTACAAGCCGGGCCAGTAATAGCGAGTTGTCAATCGCGCTATCGTCTTCCTGTTACCGAGGTGTCCGGCTGTTGCTGAGTCGTGATTCTCCAGCAACACCTGGTTCCTCTTGCTGCTCGGTACGCAGAGTTTCCACGATGACACTTCCTCGTTGCCTGCGCGATGTGGTATGTGCCGGTAAAGGTTTCCGCTCTCCTCTACGTAGTCCGGGTATTTTCTGGGGTTTTTCCTTATCTCTTCTCGCATCTTTTGAATCCATTTGCATCCTGCGTTGGATTCCTCCATGCCGTCGATTATTGTGACCACTCTACCACATGTCTCTTGTAGTGGCTGTCGGGACAATGCATCGGCTACGACATTGAGATTACCCTTTCGGTTTCTTATCTCAAAATCGTATTGTTGTAGTTCTAGCGCCCACCGCGCTATCCTACCCGATGGACTCTCAATCGAATTGAGCCACTTCAGAGATATGTGATCGGTGAAAACGACGAAATGGTATCCCTCCAAGTACGGCCGCAGTTTTCGAATACCCCATACTATGGCCAAGCACTCTTTTTCGGTAGCCGAATTGTTCCTTTTAGCTCCGTTGAGTGCTCTACTGGCATACGACATTACTCGTTCACCTTCGTGCGATGGTTGAGTCAATATCGCACCCAGGCCATAGTTACTTGCATCCGTTTGAAGCAAAAGGTTTTCGAAAAATCGGGACATGCCAATACAGTCGGCTTTTGATAATCTCAAATGCTTTTTGCCGTTCTTCTGACCATTCCCATTTGGCTCCTTTTTTCAGCAAGTCGTTTAGGGAGTGTACAGTCGTCGCGAAGTCTGGTACAAAACGCCGGTACCATGATGCGACTCCCGAATATTGCCTCAACTCCTTCACGTTTCCGGGCGGCTTTAGTTCTGCGATTGCAGCAACCTTTTCCGGATCTGTGCAGATGCCCTATTCGGTCACCCTGTGGCCTAAGTACTTCAACTCCTTTTTGAAAAAGTCGCACTTATCCACGTTTATGCACTGGTTTGCTGCTTGCAATCGCCTGAAAACTTCGCGCAGATTTCCCATGTGTTCTTCTCTGGTCCGTCCGATGACTATGATGTCGTCCAAATATGCACACGCATGCGGCATCATGTCTGGGCCGATGACGCGATCCAAAGCTCTCTGAAAAGTTTCAGGAGCCGAATGCAATCCAAACGGCATTACTTTCCAGTGGTACAATCCCTTTCCTGGAACTGTAATCGCTGTCAGTGGCCGGCTCTCTTTTTCCATGGGTATCTGCCAATACCCATTTTTCAAGTCTAAGCTTGTTATAAAGTGTGCATCTCTGAGCTGATCCAAAATGTGGTTCACTCTTGGCAGTGTATACGCATCTTTTTTTGACTTGCTGTTTAGTTGTCGAAAATCCACACACAACCGCCATTGGCCCGTTTTCTTCTTCACCATAGCTATGGGCGCGCTGTGTGGACTATTCGATGGTTCGATACAGCCTTTTGCAAGCAGTTCGTCAACTTGTTGACGGATCTCGGACGTGTTTTCTTTCTGCTCCGGTTTCAAATTGATAATCACACGAGTGAAGTGCCTAAAAAATCAAAAAATTTATATTATAATTTACGCGACAGTTGCATCGTGACGGTCAAAGTGTACGCATGTGCCCGTGGATGATTCTCATCAGCATCGACCAAAACAAACAAAGACAAACAAAAACAAACACCAACATTAAAAGTGCTTCAAGTCGGCAACTTGCGGATTATGTTCAGAAAGTCCCGGTTGACTTTTCTAGCTGGCCAGCCAATCAGAAAGTAAGCAGAAATTAGGGCAAACTTTCGGGCTTAATAAAAAATCAGTGAAGTGTTGCCTACCTTTAGGCACCATTTAAAACCAAATTTTCGCGGTGCATATTTTAAGGCTGCTTCCGAAAATCAAATTTCTCGACACACTAGGGAACTGATTACAGTTCGCGGCCAATCTTGGCCTGCAGAATGGATAACGACGTCGCGCCGAGCGGCAGTGCTGCGGGACCCGTCTCGTGGCAGATTGTCGCCCGGAAGTCTGCCCCACTAAAGAGAAAGCAGTCGTCTCCTGAAGTGAAACGCAAGAAGTCTGCTACAACAAAAAAGCGATCTTCGTCAACTGAGTCGGCATCATCCGGATCCGACCTGAGCTCAAGTGAGCCCAGCACCTCTGCCCCCAAGCCTCCCCCCATCTTTATTTCCCACGTTGGCGACATCTCTGACATGTTAATCTTTATTGTTGATACCATTAACAGCGATAACTTCTCGTACAAAGCAGGCAGAGACGGTCAGGTTCGCGTAATGACCACTAGCGTCGAGGACTACAAAAAGTTAATCCGTACACTGGAATCAAGCAAGGTTGAATTCCTCAGTTATCAGATGAAGCATGAAAGAGCGTACAGAGCTGTCATCAGAAACCTGCACCACAGCACTCCATTAAGCCTCATCCGTGACGAAATTAACAAGCTTGGTCACAACGTGCGCCATCTCACCAACGCCAAACATAGAACAACCAAAGCGCCATTGCCTATGTTCTTCGTTGACTTGGAACCAGCTGGGAATAACAAAGACGTTTTCTCAATCAAACGCCTGTGCAACGCCATCGTTATCATAGAGCCTCCCAGAAAAACGAACGAGCTCGTTCAATGCCACAGATGCCAGGAGTTTAACCACACCCAAAACTTCTGCAACAAACCCTGGAGATGTGTCAAGTGCTCAGGCAATCACGAGACGAACAAGTGCCTGAAAGGCAAGGAGCTGCCCCAGTGTGCGTGAACTGCAAAGAAAGCCACACTGCTTCCTACAGAGGCTGCAGGGTCTACAAGGAAACAGTCAAGATAAGAGACCAAGGCAAGACTCAAACTCGCCCTGCCACTGTGCATAACCGCCCAGGCGCCGGGTTTGTCAGCCCAGTGTCCCAAAATCCTCCCTCTACCTACACCCAGCCGGGAGTGACTTATGCTGGAGTTTCCAAAAACTCTGCAAACTTCAACGCTCCCTCTTATGCCAACCCCAACGTTCCCCCAACCACACAGCAAATCGGCTCCTCCTATGCTCACTTAGAGCAAATCATAAAACTACTGCAGGCTCAAATGGAGCAAATGACTCTTATGATGAACACGATCCTGGCCCAATTATGCAAGTAGGTCTCAAGATTGTCATATGGAATGCTAACGGCCTACGCAAGAGTCGGCCTGAGATCGACTTGTACCTTAAGCGGAACAACGTCGACATCATGCTCATATCTGAAACTCATTTAACCACGCAGTCATTCTTCAAAATCAGCGGATACGACCTGCTGCAGGCAAACCATCCCAGCGGCAATGGCAGAGGTGGAGCTGCCATTATCATTAAATCGAAATTGAAATATGCAGAAAACAAGCCGACCCTACTCCCATGGCTTCAAGCGTCATCCGTGAGTATTTCCACCTCCCTTGGAAACCTAACGATTGCCTCCTGCTACGCTCCTCCGAGACACACTGTTGACACCCAATCGTTCCTGCATATCCTAAGCTCGTTTGGCTCCAGACTTATAATCGGAGGCGACTTCAACGCAAAACACACGTGGTGGGGCTCAAGGTGTAATAACCCCAAGGGAGTCGCCCTCATGCCCTGCATTGGCATCCTCAACCTGGCCACCCACTCGTCTGGTCAACCAACATACTGGCCAACAGATCCTCAGAAGAGCCCTGACGTCCTGGATATTGCTTTTTCCCGAGGAATCAACCACAGCAGAATCCTCACTGTAGCCGATTTCGACCTTCACTCTGACCACAGTGCGGTCAAGGTCTGGCTGGACACCCCTGTTGAAATGACCAAGCGCAACACCAGGTTACTCAGTAAAAGCTCCAACATTGACTCTTTTAAAACAATGCTTGAAGCGATTACTGAGCCTAACCCCTGCCTTAACAGCGGAGAGGACATCGACCAAACTGTGGAAAAGCTCACGCGTGACATCTGCGAATCTGCTTCCGCCTGCACACCTCCAGCTCGGATCTCTCAACCTCCAGTAAGTCAGAGAGACATATTCACCCGGTCTGACGAAATCACCAACGCGCTGAGAGAGAAGAGACGCCTGCGTAGAATTTGGCAGCAAACTCGCCATCCGCTGAATAAAAGGGCCTTCAACCGCGCCATCAAGGAGTTGAAAACTCTATACCACAACCTCCGTAACGATGCCACAGCTGAATTCCTACGCAACCTAGAGCCCAACAACCCGGAACACAGCCTCTGGAACGCTACCAAGTACCTCAAAAGGCCAACCACGAGGAAAGTTCCGGAGCTCAAATGGCACGTGGTGTAGGTCGAGTGTGGAGATGGCTGAGGAGTTTGTGTCGCATCTGGCAAACACCTTCACCCCCTTTAGCACATGTTGCGCTGAAGAAGCCGACGCTACCCAGGCTTTTCTTGACACTCCATGCCAAATGGCTCTCCCCATCACCAGAGTTACGCCGGAAGAGGTGCAAAGCGAGGTTTACTGCCTGAAAGCAACAAAAAGTCCGGGATACGACGGTATCGACTCTGTGACCCTCAAGTGCCTTCCGCCGAAAGTGATCCAACTGCTGGCAAACATTTTCAATGGAATCTTTGACCTCTGCCACTTTCCATCCCAATGGAAGTGTGCAGAGGTTATTATGATTCCGAAACCTGGGAAACCGGAAAATGAAATTGCCTCCTACCGTCCAATCAGTCTGCTGACGATACTCTCCAAAGTATTCGAGAGATTACTTTTGGCTAGAGTGTTGCCACTACTGGACGAAGGCAATTCGATCCCAGACCACCAATTTGGATTCCGGCAGCATCACGGTACTCCAGAGCAATGCCATCGCGTTGTTCAAGAGATCCTCTGCAGCATTGAAGAAAAGAAGTACTCCTCTGCGGTATTCCTGGACGTCAAGCAGGCGTTCGATCGGGTATGGCACGCCGGTCTACTCTAAAAAATCAAGCTCCTGTTCCCAGCTCCATTCTACCTAACCCTTAAATCCTACCTAACGTACAGATGCTTCTATGAAAGGTGTGAAGGCTCTAGCTCGAGGATACAACGTGTCCAGGCTGGCGTTCTACAGGGCAGTGTACTGGGCCCGATTTTATACACCCTATTCACCGCGGATCTACCATTGCTTCAACACAAGCAGCTCCTTGTTGCCTCCTATGCTGACGACACAGCCTTCATCGCCTCAGCAACGGACCGCGCAGAGGCATCCGAAATCGTCCAAAGGCAGCTGGACTTGCTGCAACCATGGCTGCTGAGATGGAACATCTCAGTTAACACTGAAAAGTCACTCCACATGACATTCGCGAACCGCAGGCTCAATTGCCCTCCAGTAAGCCTACACGGCTCACCCCTTCCAGTTGTGGATAAGGTGAGGTACCTAGGCCTTACTCTTGACAGGCGCCTAAACTGGAAGGCTCACCTTAAAGCCAAAAGGACGCAGCTAAATCTTAAGGTAGCTAAAATGAACTGGCTGCTCGGTAAACGCTCGGAGCTGAGCACTCGCAACGAAGTGTTGCTTTACAAAGCGCTGCTTAAGCCAATCTGGACTTACGGCATCCAACTCTGGGGGACGGCTGCTGAGTCCAACATCGAAATCATACAGCGTTTCCAGAGCAAGCTGCTCCGAAGAATTATTGGTGCGCCAACCTATGTCAGAAATTCAGTTATACACAGAGACCTGGAAGTACCGTCTGTGAGAAGCGAAATTCGCAAATTCGGTACACGATATGCCTCCAGACTCAAGCGTCACAGCAACCACTTGGCCATAAGCCTGCTGAACAACAGCCAACACTTAAGGCGGCTAAAGCGGAGTCATCCCCTGGACTTGCCCTTCAGACCCGAGCAGCACTGGTAGCCTGTTTATGTTGGTTTTTTATCTTCGCTGTTATGAATTTAAATAGTCCTTTTCACCCATAAATGTAAAAACTGTAACGCCCTTTCCCCACGTTATGTAATATTTTGATCTAATTTGCTTATTGTCTGCTAGACAGATTGTAAATATACTTGAATTGTAAGAAAAAAAAAAGAAAAAATAATAATTTACGCGAGAAGACGCTTTGTGCAATAAAATGCACATCAAAAAGTTATTTTGGTGAACACAATCTAACTATCTACAAATAAACAAAACTAAAATAACAGACAAAAATCAGTAGCTTAACCCCGCTCAAGACAATGAGCCAGCACGATATTCGCTCTCAGCGACAGCGCGAGCAAGACGAGCGACGGCTCTCTTTGCAACGGAACAACGCGTACTTTGCCTATGTCGCCGAAGAAACCGAGCGCGAGCGAGCAAAAGAACTCTTGCTCTCAGCGCACGACAGTGCACGTTCGTGCTCCCCTTCTCCGTCCCTACTCTCGACGAAATCTGACTGCGCGCGGTCACCAACACCTAACACGACCAACGAACTCTTGCACGTAGCACGCGACAGAGTTCGATCATGCTCCCTGTCTCTTCTGTCCACGACTTCTGAAACAGCTACTGCAACAACAATTGCACCGGTGCCGACGGCCCTCTCTCAAAACACAAAGACTGACGCGCCGTCAGCAAAACATTCCGCAGCCAACGCAAATGTAAAGCCGGCCATACAGACAGGTATGGATCGCTACATACAGATAAAGCGTAAGTTGAGCCACCAAAAATCTACAATTAAATCGAAAATCTCTCGTGGCAACTCATGCGAAAGTCCAAACACCACCAATAGATATCAAATCTTAGCAGATAATGCTGTCGACCTGCCGCCAGAATCAGTTGGAGGTGACAAAAAAAGCCAAAGCCACCACCAATATTCATTCGAGAGAAAAGCTCAAGTATTTTTGTAAACAAAGTTGTAGAGCTAATTGGTCATGATAATTTCCACATCATTCCCCTAAAGAGGGGTAACATCCAGGAGATTGAAGTGCAGACAAAGACCGAAGACAACTTTAGAGTGTTGTCAAAATACTTAAAGGAAAGCAAAAAAAACTTTTACACGTACCAACTAAAAAGCTGCAAGGGCCAGCAAGTTGAACTTAAAGGTATAGAGTCGGATGTCACGCCAAATGAAATCCAAGAGGCGCTAAATGAGAAAGGATTCCGCGTTAAAAAAGTTCTTAACATCCTTAACAAGAACAGACAGCCGCAACCACTTTTCAAAGTTGAGCATGAGCCTGAGACGCAGATAACTAAAAAATATGAGGCGCACCCCATCTACAAGCTTCAGTTTCTACTGCACCGTAGAATCACCGTTGAAGAGCCACATAAACGCAACGGCCCGGTACAATGCATGAACTGCCAAGAATACGGCCACACAAGGACTTACTGCACACTGCGCCAGGTATGTGTAGTTTGTGGCGATCTTCATGAGTCGTCGCGCTGCCCAGCAAGCAAAGGAGACTCTAGCAAAAAAAAGTGCAGCAACTGCGGCGGCAATCACACAGCTAACTATAGAGGCTGCCCAATTTACAAAGAACTTAAGTCTCGCATCCACCAGCGCGTGAACACAGCACGCACGCAAAGCGCACAGCCTAACTACATTCCATCTAAAAGCAACACAGACGTCTTCTTCTCGACTGCAGCCAGGTCTTCCATTGGTCCCGTATCCGTATCGAAAAACGCGACTTATGCAAGCGCCTTAAGATCTGGTCTGGTGCCTCCTGCCTCTACTGCACCGTACACACAAGCAATGCATGTGGATCAAAATACGGCACAAGACAACAAGCCACAAGAGCAGCAACAAAGCAACTTCGAAGCAATGATATGTACGCTGCAGCAGAGCTTGACAGAGTTTATGTCATTTATGCGCGCAACTTTGCAAGATTTAATGCGAAATCAAAGTCTTTTGGTACAAATGCTTGTATCACAACAGTCAAAATAATCAATGGCTTCGCTACGTATATCTACGTGGAATGCTAACGGCGTTTCACAGCATAAACTTGAGTTAGCTCAATTCCTACTCGACAAGCACATCGACGTTATGCTACTCTCCGAAACACACCTTACTAACAAAAATAATTTTACAATAAGCGGATACACATTCTACGGAACCAATCATCCCGATGGTAAGGCACACGGCGGGACTGGTATTTTGATTAGAAGCCGGCTAAAGCACCACTACCACAAAGTGTTCGCCAGAAACTACCTACAGGCCACATCTTTAAAAATACATCTTGATAGTGGTAACCAAATTGCACTAGCAGCCGTCTACTGCCCCCTCGATTCACCATATCTGAAGACCAATTTATGGAATTTTTCAACTCATTGGGAGAACACTTTATAGCAGCAGGAGACTATAACGCCAAGCACACACACTGGGGATCTCGCCTTGTGAATCCAAAGGGAAAGCAGCTGTACAACGCACTTGCAAAAGTAAACAACAGGCTCGGCCACGTCTCTCCTGGCACACCAACTTACTGGCCCACAGACCCCAAGAAACTAACCGACTTGATTGATATTGCAGTTACCAAAAATATTCCCCGCAGTCTGATAAGCGCCGAAAGCCGCTCGGATCTTTCATCCGACCACTCGCCTGTTCTTATACAATTACTACGATACCCAGAGTCTGTAAATCACCCCGGTAAGTTGACCTCACACAAAACCAACTGGCTCAAATACAAAAAATATATAAGTTCACACATTGAACTAAATCAGCATCTGAATGTGGAAGCTGACATCGAATCTATGGCAAACAAACTTGAGTCAGTCTTCGTCGAAGCAGCTCGCATATCAACACCAACACCAGTAAATGCAGTACACGTCCAAATGACAACAAATCCTCAAATTGAACAGCTCTTCATGAAAAGCGGCTCCTCAGACGACACTGGCAATCCCACAGATCGCCGTCAGCAAAGCAAAATCTAAGAAGAGCCACACGTAAACTCACCAAAGCGTTAAAGCGAGAAGAAGAACATGCCCAACGCCGATACATTGAGCAACTATCAACATCTGGCACTAAAAACTCCTTGTGGAAAGCTCACCCAACTCTAAGTCCACCGACAGAAACAGTGATGCCTTTAATAAACCATGCAGGCGGCTGGGCCCGGAGCGATGAAGACAGAGCCAACACATTTGCGGATCATCTGCAAAAAGTTTTCCAACCTAATCCTGCTACAAACGCGTTCGCACTTCCGACCTGACTAAACGACTCTCTGAGCCAACATCAGCCAATTGTGTTTCGCCCGAATGAAGTCGCAAGAATTATCAACCAGCATCTAAATCCAAAAAAATCCCCGGGCTGGGACTTAATATCCCCAAAGATGATTATTGAGCTTCCCTATTGTGCAGTCTGCATCATTGCACAGTTATTCAACGCAATCACACAACTCGGCCACTTTCCAGAGAGATGGAAAATCATCATAATGATTCCAAAGCTTGGTAAAGATAGAACAGTTCCCTCGTCGTATAGACCTATAAGCCTTTTATCGTGTCTATCAAAACTCTTCGAAAAATGTTTGCTGACTCGGATTAATCAATTCCTGAATCTTAATAACATAATCCCATCACATCGATTCGGTTTTCGTGAAAAACACGGAACTATTGAGCAGGTGAACCGCATAACATCAGAAATACGAGGCGCGTTCGAAAAACGAGAATACTGCACTGCAAAATTTTTGGATGTGTCTCAGGCGTTCGACAGAGTCTGGTTGATAGGTCTGATGTACAAGATCAAAACAACGCTCCCAGTCAACACACATAAACTGTTACAGTCGTAGCTCTACGTCAGGAAGTTTGCAGTAAGATGCAACTCTGCAATATCCGACGAACACCGTATTGAAGCTGGCGTTCCTCAGGGCAGCGTACTTGGGCCGACACTTTACGTACTCTACACAGCAGACATCCCAACATGCAGAGGCCTAACAACATCAACCTTTGCTGACGATACAGCTATTCTTAGCCGCTCCAGATGCCCACTGCAAGCAACAACACAACTTGCTCGTCACATCGTTAACGTAGAAAACTGGCTATCCGACTGGCGTATTAGGGTAAACGAACAAAAATGTAAACATGTAACTTTCACCCTAAACAGGCAAGACTGTCCACCACTCATGCTTAACAACACTCCACTCCCGAAAGCAAACGAAGTAACATACCTGGGAGTACACTTGGACAGAAGACTTACATGGCGCAGGCACATGGAAGCTAAGAGAACACAGCTTAAACTCAAAGCCAATAGCCTCCATTGGCTTATCAACGCTCGCTCTCCGCTAAGTCTGGACTACAAGGTTCTGCTCTACAACTCCGTTTTGAAACCAATCTGGACCTATGGCTGCCAGCTATGGGGTAACGCGTGCAGCAGTAACATTGACATCATCCAAAGAGCCCAGTCGAAGATCCTAAGAACTATCACCGGGGCACCGTGGTACGTTCGCAACGAAAACATACAAAGGGACTTAAACGTACCACCGGTCAGGGAAGTCATAGCGGAACACAAGGAAAGGTACTTGAGCAAGCTCTCATCGCACCCAAACAATCTCGCGAGAGGGCTCACAAACACGTGCAGCCGATCCCGCCTCCATCGTAATGATCTTCCTACCCAGCGATGAGTTGAGGAACGCGTTTCCACCCTACCAGTTCAAAAAGTAACTGTTAGTAATTAATGTTGGTAAGATTTGTAAACTTTTTGTCAGTTCCTTGTTCTTATATATTAAGGGAAATAATCAAAAATAAATAGCAAAGTTTAAAAAAAAAAAAAAAAAATTCGGCTATCTCTGGGTCTTCGTGTTGGATCTTGTCTTTAATCTCGGTATCCTGACAGGTGGCCTCTGTGTGCGTTTCGGCTGTGGTCTGGACAACTGCCACCGACAGCCTCTCCTCCAGATTCTCACGCTCGTAACGTTGTGCTGGGATGGTGACCACCATTCCCGCACATTTCAGCACAATGCCCATACCTGTCAGGAAATCCCATCCTAACACGAGATCGTCGATAACGCCTGGCAAGATAAGCAATTTGACTTCGAGCTTGCGATTCCCTAAGCTGATGCTTGTTTCCAGTTCTTCCGAGACGCTACAGTTCCGTCCATCCGCCAATCGGACCTGTCTGTTCGTGGCGCTTCTATGGCATATCCCACTGAGCCTACAAGTCAGTTTTTCGCTGATAAAACTACTTGTGGCCCCAGTGTCGATGGTTGCCTTATACTGACATTCGCCGATCCGAACAGTAGCTGTCAGTTGCGCCCCCTCGTTCTGCAGACTTCCGATTAATGGTGAGGGGTGTTCCTCGGCGGCCCCCGTTCGCCCCTCGCTGGCGGACGCCGCTGATCGTTTCCCGACTTGCAACATGTCGAGGTTCGTTGCCCGATTCGGCCGCAAATCCAGCAATAGTCAAGCATTGGGTTTCGGCAATCCACCGCCCAATGTCCGCTCTGTCCACATACGCGACACGCCCTTCCTGGGTTCTGTATATGTGTCTGACTATTGTTTTGCTGAAGTCTCGTTGCCGGTCTTGGTCTTTCTGGCTCCGGCCCCCGTTCCCTGGTGTTGTGCTCCTCCATTGCCATAAACCGCGTTCGGTTGCTGCGATTGGCCTGCTGGTCGCGATTATTTTGTTGTTCTCCGCGACCCTGTTGTTGTTGGTGGGAGCGTTCCTGTTGGGGTTGGAGTTGCTGCTGTTCTAACCGCAGTCGCGCTCTATCCTTCTGCAATTCCTCAAACGCCTCTGCCAAATGCATCAGTTCTTCAAGGTTTGAGAATTGGTACGGTCGCGCGTACGCGCGCAGGTCGGGGAGGCTGTTGGTATAAATTTTATGCAACTCTTTATCCGTTGCTAACCGCAGCGGTCGCATTAGAGTCTGCATTTCGACCATATAAATTTTAAATGGTTCGTCCAACTTCTGTCGCCTTCTGCGAACCTCGTCTTCCAAATTCTCAAAGTAGTCCCTTGGTAGGAAATACTCCTGAAAGCTCTGTACAAATCCCACCCAACTCGTCCAGTGTTGGTTGTTGGCAATGTACCATTTTAGGGCCATTCCTTTAAGCAACTCTGGCATGGCTCTTGGGATCAGGTTCAAGTTCAGCCCATACGTATCTGCTGACCATTCCACTTGTTCTAAGAATTCTAAGGGTTTTGACAACCCGTCGAATCTGAAACCCCATTCGCGAACCTGTTTTGCCACCCTCGGGTATTCCATGCCAGTGCTTATGCGAACGCGTCTTCGCTCGAAACTAGGTTCATGTTGCGGTTGCTGGACCGAATCCCACGGTGATCGGTGAGTCTCCTAGGAGTCTCTTGCTCGAGCCGCTGCGCTGGTCGAAGGTATGCTCAACCGCGCTACGTTAATAGCGCCAAGCTCCTTCTCTTCCTCCTCCTCTTCGATCGCTGACTCGAGTTCTTTGCTTGGCGACTGGCGACCGAATCGCTTTGCCAATTCGCTGATACGGAGGCCGTGCATTAGAGAACTCTCATTTTTACTCACCCAATCCCAGCCATTTCCAGACCAAATTCCGTGCCATATTTTATTAATTGTTCCTTTTTTAAATTGTACACCCACGAACGCACCATTTTGTTTATATTTTATGTAACTTTAAAACACCTTGTACACTAGTATCGCAGAATCCACAGTTGGGCGCCAGTTGTAACGAGCCTTCGGTTTGTCCCGAGTGTAAGCTGGGCTTACTCTTGCGGTGCTGAGGGTACGTGCCAACAAATTTGTATTTGTGGCGCTACGATAATTAGAACACTTGGTGGATTTGATTTGTATAAAATGTATTTGAATTTTGCGTACTATTTATCTGTTTTGTTACAGTTGTATTTTCTTACAACTAGTTTGGCTGCGTGCTGGACTAGCCTCCCGGTACTATTACCCTTGCCTTTGGCACAACCTACAATGCGCTCTCCTGCCAGTCAACGATCGAACTTAGTCTCGCCTACAGGACTAGGTTGGTTGCGTACTACGCCAGCTACGCCAGGTTTCGCTATTGGCTTTCTTGACTCCGCAAGAAGCTACCATTAGCACTCCTACTCGCTGGTGTACGTGCGCTTCACCTTGCCTTACGCCAGGCACACTCACTCGACACGCGGAAGGTCAGGCTTCGCCTTGCAAATCGTAGCCACAGAGCAAGTCTTTCGTAGCGTTTGATCTCAGTCAGCCACGAAACCGTACTTAGTCTATTTAGAACTTGGTACCTTAGTGTACTTTATAATAGTTCACCAACACTTAGGACTCCTCGCGTTGAGCATAAGTCCTTGAAATGTCCTTGTAGTCCTTTTTCCACTTCACTGAGGCACGTTGTATCCTTCCGCACTTGTCTTCGACGCGTTTTTTTGATACTCGTACCGACCGTATTTCGGTTTTCGCGTGATCACTACGATTTCTACTGTGTCTCTCGCCGTCGGTCGACAGCTCCTTTTATACGCGCTGCTGCCTCGCTGGATCGGGGCCTGTCAGCGCCAATGTCAAAGGAAGAACAAAGGTGGCGTGATGGTCATTTTGGCCCTTGGCAACAACGGTGCCTGGCCGTAGCGACTCACGCCCGCCGTTGGTATGACAGTGATCACTATAAACGGTGATCGCACTGCTCACACACCAACGGCACTCTGTCCTCCACATTAACGGTACGTGTCCAGCCATCCTAGCTGCGAGACACGTACCTAAGCGCTGACACCGGGCGTCAGAGCGGGACAGCATGCGAATTCGCAGCGACTCGGGTCCGGCCGCGGCCTGTCTCGCTGTATGTGTTTTTCGGCCGCCGGCTTTGTTTATTTTGTATATGTATTTATAAATATATATATATATATATATATATGTATGTATACCACATATATATATTTATTTCATACAATCATAAAACAACCCAGCCGAATTATACTCCTCTTGTGAGAAGCATTCCCAGCTCCTCACAAGTTGTCCAGCAACTAATGCCCTTCTGCCGACATATAGTGCGTTCAATAATAAAAGTTATACATGTAATTAATTGTATGCAACCAGAAGCGAATCGTGCCTTGGTGAGGCCCCGTAAACAAATTTTCTTTGGGGGCCCTTAGGAAGGGTAAAGATTTCTCACAAAAGAAAATATTTATTGCATAAATTAAAAAACATATTTATTAATCATAATTATCTATTTTTAAATTCAATTTAAATTAAATATTTACTCTCCATGCCTTTTTTTCGGCAAACTGATTTATTAAATCATTTACCGCTGATGATGACTTTAGTTTCTCTAATGTTTCTGACTCTTTTGACAATAGGGACAGGTCTGAGAGGCGTTCCTGCCCCATCGAAGCTCTAAGGTAATTTTGTATCAGTTTTAGCTTTGAAAAACTTCTTTCAGCAGTTGCGGTTGTAACCGGAAGGGTCAAGAATAAAAAACATGCTGCTATAACCTCCGGAAAACTAAATGCAAAACTATTGAATTTTATAAGCAAAAGCTCAAGGAGTTTCTTAATGGAGTTGATTTTTTTAATCTCAGACTTTAAGCATATTTTCAGAGCCTTTAATTGGTCATAAAGATTAACAGATATGTCTTGACTGTATTTAGCCGATAGTTTTCCAGAAGAGTTTAAAATCTCTTCGTTTGAAGAAGACAGGAGTTTCTCCGGTTTTAATATATCGAACATTATACTCAAGTCTCAAAGGCTTTGAAATCTCTTTTTAGTTTGAGAAATTAATATATCTAAGCAGCAATAGTACACATTGACTTTAAAATAGCATTTCGGGTCTGAAATTCTCTCATCTTATGATAATTCATCAAAAAAAGGTTTTGTTATCTTTCGTCTTTTGTTTTTAAAAACAGATATAGCCCTCCACTCGTTTGCTAAATCTTTGGACACATTTAGCAAACTATTGAATGCATTTTCATTTCTTAATTCGCACAGCCTATTCAAAAGATTACTTAACAAAATACTAGTTTTCTGTAAGTCATTAATTTTATGCTGTAGAGCTTTAGAAACAGGATTAATGATTTCAAATAATAGAAATTAAATTGAGTTGGTACAAAGTTTTTATGATTATTAATAATTTTTCAAACCTTTTCAAGGGTAATTAAATATTTTTCAGATGAATCGTCACTTAACATTGCCCAGCGTTGTATACTATTGCCAAAAAAAAGTATATATTTTTTCTAAATTATCGAAAAAAGTTGACACTTGACGAACATGTTTCGCAGCATCGTTTAAAACTAAATTTAATGCGTGCGCTGCACAATGAACATAATCGGCATTTGGAGCATGCTCTTTTATTAGGGTTTGTAATCCTCCATAAACACCCGACATAACATTTGCTCCATCGTAACCCTGTCCTCTACATTTAGTCAAATCAATTCCATATTCGTTTATCTTATTTAAAATTTCAGATTTAAGTCCTTTAGCTCTGCAATCGGATACTGCTGTTAACCCCAAAAAGGACTCACAGATTTTTAATTCTATAGGCACATTATCATCATTTTCTGTAATCGAGATGTATCGAAAAACTACAGAAAGTTGGTCAATTTTTGACAAGTCTTGTGTTGTATCTAGAATTGTTGTCAGAAATGGAGCTTTTTTAATTTCTGAGATAATATTGTACCTAACTGCGGTACAACGCAAATTAATAATTTCATTTTGAATCGTAGGGCTTGAATAATTTATATTGCATTTTGGTTTTAGAAGAAGTTCTTTAAAAGTTGCATGATAATAAGATAGCAAACGTAAAATTGCCATAAAATTTCCAGAATTAGAATCATGGCCTCTTAAAGGAAGATTACAAGATGCTAAAGTAATTATAACATTAATTATACGATGCAATACATCTCACCAGAGTGTAATTTTACTATTAATTTCACTTTGCAGTAGAATATCGATGGTATTTCCTTGTAACCAATTATTATAAGATATGGATGCATTAATATGCTGCTGTGACTTTTCATGGTCAAGGATAGTTTGCGTAAAATTGCTTCTAATGGAAACACCGTTAACCCATGCAGAGGAGTACGATTTGCTTTGACGATCTGCTAATAACCAACAGAAGTGACAATACGGTTTGTTTAAAACATTAGAATAACATAACCATGGTCTTATGCCTAATTGATATATAAATAATAATAATAGACCGAAAAAGGTCGGTTACTGTCTAAATCTTTTGGAAACGGTCCTTGTGGTTTGAATGGACTCAATTTAAAAATTATTTTTTGATCGCATTCATTAAATCACTCACAGGAGCTGGTGTCTTAAATAATAAAGAAATTATGGGCACTTTTTTATGACCTCCTCCCTTTTCTGTTTATTTTTTCTTTTCGTAGCTCCGCTGGGGTAATCTCTTTTCCTTTCACTCAGTTTTTTTCACAAATCGCTTCTAATATTATTACAATTGTTTGTATTGTATTACCATGTAATGCACAATTCAATAAAACGGTCAATATACACTGCTCTCCGTGGTTTATCATTGTATCGTATGTACATATGTATGTATGTACTAGAGAGCTGCATGACTACATTCATAACTGTAACAAAATTGAGTATTTCTACATACATAGGTAGAATATGATACAATGCATCTAAATGTTTTTGTGTTGCTGTGTTTCTATTAGGTCTTGCAGGCCGCACTTTTTGCAATTATCTGCTTGTTCTGGTTCGCGACAAAATGCTTGTATTTTGTTTTTGTAAACTCGCTCGCGATCAGACTTTTACCGTTATGTCTGCGTGTTTTGTATACTCTTGAAAAGTGTATTTTAATTTTGTCATGAAATGTGTAACGCATAAGAGGAAGCATGTACTTATGCTTACTAGTCCCACAGTTTTAAAGCTATATAGATGTTATACAAATACTATATCTTTTTAAAGATTTTACTATGAAAATAACAAGTAGGCGTTTCAAGTGTATATAATATTCGGTATGCCGAATATAGCCTTCCTTACTTGTTGTTTTGCTCATTTTAAACTTTCCGCTCAGCGTGCGTCGCTCTAGAGATCGGTACGAAAACAACAACCAGCGACGCTGCATCGTCGCAGTCGTGAGCCAGACAGAATATGAGCCAAGTAATGCATACATTTTGTTTTTGCATTCTCGAGCTACGGGATAATGGATAAAGAAATCTACTATTATCAGTATCAACTATTATCATATTGTCTCTTCCAATTCTAAAAAAAAAAATGTTGACTAGTTTTTATTAATTTTTGCTTACGCACGTTGGGGGCCCCCATGGCCCGGGGGCCCCGTATAATTGATACAGCAGTTACGGCGGTAGCTACGCCCCTGTATGCAACACATCAGTGTGAAAGTCTCTTAGATACACAGCAATGGAGGCAAGCAGGTTATTGCATTTTGGAGACTTCAAACTTTGCATTGATGATATCCTCGTTGGAATCAAGCACCGGCATCGCTGGATCACCCATCGCTGATGGTATATTCTCCTCCACCCAACGCAAATCATCCTCTTCGGTTGTGGTTGCCGCTCGCGAATTCGTTGTCGTCCTTGCTGAGCCATTTTGATGTGAACCGCGCATCTTAATGCCATACGCATCAGCCACAAACTGTTCCTCCTCATCTGTAAATGATAAAGTCAATTAGTTGGTTTGTCTAATGATTTTCTAAGTAATGATTTTCATCGTGCTCATGTTCGGGCTTGTCTAATAGCGGCGTAAACGCATAACGCTGGTTGTTGTTTGTTGGTCGCCACAGTATCATAATGGCCAGAAGCAGTACGGAGAACAATATATGCCAGATGGCCGTATCCAACCAAATATCTTTCCAGCCCTGAGAAGAAAAGTATTTATAAAATCGATCTTTAAATTTTGTGTTCAATCAACTTACGGGCGTGCAATTTTCGGTTCTACGCAAACGAAGCGCAAACAACATGAACATTACGGAAGCGATAACAGCAAATAACAGCGTATTAGTGAAATGTCGATACAGCGCTAGCTTAACCATGTTTCTAAAATATTTATAAACAAAATTATATGAGACTCCAGATAAGTAAGTACTATACAAGGTATCATTACCCACGCAACCGCAACGTGCGTGTGGTTTGAACTAAGGAAGTAAATATGCCCCAACAAATGCCCGTATCGAGCACGGCCAATGGAATGGTGGCCACCAGCCGCTCGCTGCGATCACTCTTCGCCTTGGTTATGCGCAAATAGCTTTCCACACAGGCCAACACGAAGTACAAGGCGCCTACACCAACAACACGATGCAGCATGGGTCCCAAGCGAGGTCTACAAAAATTAAAAGTGTATGTAAGTTATATAAGTTTCAAGATTAAAAAACCTTATATTATTTACTTACTCTGCATAGAAGAACGCTTTTTCCAGCATGCCCAGCAGTATGACGCCACCAACCCAGAATTGTATGCGCAACAATATATGTATATAGATTTGAAGGATATTGGGGGTAAATTTAAATGTAGTTTTCCACACTACCATAGAGGTACTACATGCGGCGCATTAACCATTTTTCGGCTGGTTTCCCCTTGAGGTATATTCACCATTTTAATGTGATTAATATTAGTAATCAACATATATGTATAACAAACAAGCTATATACTTATATTTGTTATTAAATTAGGAATTAATCAAACACCAAATATTTCAAAATAACATGCGATTAATAATTAATATAAAAATATAACTCCATCACAATATAAGATTACTAAGAAGCCATATAACATGCAAACAAATATAAATATAAAATTATAACTCCAACACCATATCACATAACTAACATGCAAATAAATATAAATATAAAAATATAGCAGCAATAACTAGTTAAAAACAAGTAAGAAGGCTCTAGTCGAGATTTCCCGACTAGGAGATACCCCGAACCCTATACTTAACGCGTACAGTCATTGTCTGTATGCATCTGTGACTAAACTTAAATCTTCGATATCTCTGTTGTTTCTCAACCGATTTCGATGAAATTTTCAGAAAAGTTCTATCGTTACCTATTATATCAACTACCATTTTTACATTTTCGATTTTCGATATTTTTATGTTATCGATCGCATGTGTATATCGGAAACGGAAATAGTTATCGAAAATCGGAAACAAACTTGTACTGCTTAGGACTTAGATGAGCTTATGTGCAAAATCTGAAGTCTCTAGCTCTTATAGTCTCTGAGATCGACGCGTTCATACATACGTACAGACGGACAGACGGACGGACAGACGGACATGGCTATATCGACTCCACTGTTGATGCTGATCAAGAATATATATACTTTATAGGGTCGGAGGTGCTTCCTTCTGCCTGTTACATACTTTTGCACAAAAACATTATACCCCTTTTACCCATTTCATGGGTTCGGGGTATAAAAATAGCATGCAAATAAATATTAATATTAAAATAAAACTGCAATAACTATTAAAAACAAGTAAGAAGGCTCTATTCGAGATTTCCCGACTAGGAGATACCCCGAACCCTATACCACTGAACAAATAATGTTATAGATGGGACATTTCTAGTACTGTTTTGGTTTCCACTACACTGTGAACGAGAGTGACCCATGATTGTTAACATTATGTTATGCTCGCTCAAAATGTTAACTCATAGGAGAGAGACCCGTCTGTTTAAGTTTGTATTCACTTTCAGCGGATTTTATGGGAAAGGGGGAAGCGGCGGTTAAAATATATTAGTATTTGTATACGTGAGCATTTGCTTCATATTTTGCTGGGCAAGCTTTGCCGAGGTTTTTGTTTCAATCCGCTTGTTGCTGCCTAGCAAGGAAGGGTAGTTTGACATTACTTGAAATTTCGTTTATTAACTAGATGAAAGCAATATGATAATATGTGTTTATTAATATTTTGGCAATTAGGTAGGGCATTATTAAATCATCTAACACGCAGAATATAACATAATAAAATAAACTTATTTTGTATTTGAATACTTAAAATAAATTTATATAATAATATAATAATAATGTAATAATTGAATATTCAAACAAAGGGTAGTTTTTACGTTGTGCTGTTTTTGCGTCTCAGCCACCAGCAAGTGCTGTTATTGCATTTGCCCATTCCCGATGTGTATACACAAGAATGATAGATAAACATACATAAATGGTCATATATGATCATTCTTGTGTACACACATCACGCTGCCGCTTGTTGTGAATTTAGATGAGGACTTATAACTTTTCTATTGAGGGAACGGGTATATTGCCCTGTGCGAATGTTTGTAACAGGCAGAAGGAAGTATTTACGGCACCATTATATATATATTTTCTTGTTCAGCATCAATATGCGTGTCGATTTGGCCATATATGAACGAATAATGTCTAGGGCATAGGGTATCTCCTAGTCAGTCTTAATAAATATGCTGGGCATTCATACCTTAGTGGGCTAGCAATGTTTGAGATTTTACACTTTTGTCTTTTTCGATGCCCTGCATACGCATGTGTATGCATGAATGTACATATATGCAAAAAGAAAAGTTATATTGTTACCCATTATCTCAACCCCCATTTTTACATTTTCTAAATTCGAGAAATTTTTGTAATCGATTACATGTGCATATCGAAAACGGAAATAGTTATCGAAAATCGGAAACAAACTTGTACTGCCTAAGACTTAGATGAGCTAACGTTCAAAATCTGAAGTCTCTAGCTCTTAAAGTCTCTGAGATCTACGCGTTCATACATACAGACGGACGGACAGACGGACGGACAGACGGACTGGCTATTTCGACTCGGCTGTTGATGCTGATCAAGAATATATATACTTTATGGAGTCGGAGATGCTTCCTTCTGCCTGTTACATACTTTTGCACAAAACTATTATACCCCTTTTACCCATTTCATGGGTTCGGGGTATAAAAATAGCATGCAAATAAATATTAATATTAAAATAAAACTCCAACACCATGTAATAAAATATTAGTATAAAAAAAAATTAATTACACATTTAAATGTGCGTATTTTCTTTGCTGTGGGTCATGCTTATTCGACGGATTCTCATGCTTTCTTTTTCTATCCTTCTCACTAGCTTGCTCTGTTTCGAGCAGCCATTTCGCAGATTTCCGAAGAAGGACACAAATAAGAATGTCCAACATCGTAATCTTATGTTCGGATTATGGCAAATCTTTGGTAAACCGTTCAGGAAACTTTTTGTTTGTTTCAACAATGCATTTTTCAACTTATTTTTGCTTTATGTTCTTTCCGTGAGGAATTTCTTTGAAAAAGGTGGAGAATGTGACAAAACGGCTTTGGTAAACTTGGAAAAGTAATCAGAAGGATTGTATAAACATAGTTCATTCTCCTTAAAATTTTTAAGTTGAATGAACTTCTCCGATTCTTGTGTCGAGCTATCATATTTAATCATAATAGCCTCGCATGCGTCGCACTTACTTTTCTTAATAAGTCGCGACCATATGCCATAACCCGCAAAGTATCTTGCCGCAGCTGCCGAAGTGCTACTTCCAGAAATTGGAATAACTTCGTCCTGGGCGGAAGTATCATTTGGTGGAACAGCGTGATCTTCAGTTGAAATTTCAGAAGAATCTTCTTGAAGACATGGCTCATAGTTCCAATCTAAATTGAGGTCAGCATCATCCTCGCAGTTTTTATTGGTAATAAAACCTTGGGTCAACAACTTCATTGACGCAATTCTTGATGTCATGTATTGAATCTCTCGTTCTGAGGGATTAGTGTTGTTGCCCAGTTTGGATCTGAGGGTCGCAAAGAAGTTCTCTAATGGGTCCTGATTAAATCGACCAAGCATAACAAATTGTATTTCGGGATCTAAAAACAATTCTTTGCAGATGCTTATCATGCCTCGAAAGTCCTTCAATGCAAATGCACCGACTCAAGCGTGCGGGGTATACGTTCTCGATAAAATCTGCGAACTCCTCGATCTTACCCAATTTGCCGTTCGTGCGTGTCACGGGATGCTGATTGGGGTTACCACTATGAAATGACTGACCATTGCAGAGATCAAAGCTAGAATTCATAATGGATATGAATCTCTTTGTGGCCTCAGCACATGCTATGTTATCAAAACTTTTGAACTTGTTCAACGCTATGCAGCTGGCGATCCCTTGCGCAACAGTGTGGCTGAAAACCTGCA
Source organism: Scaptomyza hsui (assembly GCA_018152825.1). Lineage (NCBI taxonomy): Eukaryota > Metazoa > Arthropoda > Insecta > Diptera > Drosophilidae > Scaptomyza > Scaptomyza hsui. Next base: position 350,569 of record JAECXO010000291.1, read on the forward strand.
TAACGAGGCTCACCCTCATTTTTTGGAAGTGTGCGGGTGAGATGTGGTCATCTGTCAACTTTGGTGCAAGTCTCACCGTGCCATCTTTGTTAATATCGTGAAACTCTCTTAACACATCCCAACTAGCAAAACCAAAAGGTGTGCGAAGTTTCATTGAGAGGAGTTTGTTTCACATACTTTTAAAAAGATGCACATAATCATAAAGGAGATATATCTTTTCTCCATTATTATGAAAGTAATTATCAATTTTAGTATCTTTAAGCATTTTAAAGCAGCTTACATTGTTGCTGCCTTGATCAGAGACTCTGGCTTTTACTTTCAGTCCACAGTTTTGCAAACAATTAACGTTTTCCAAAACTATTTCTTTAAAGTTTGTGCCACTTAAAATGGATTCAGAGAAATAGAAGCTCATCGTGTACTTCCACGATTCAAATATGCCACGTACCATAAAGAACATGGTTTTGCTGGCAACAGATCTACTCCGTTTACCGTTTCCCAAATCCCCAAAACCATCAATTTGATCAGTAGTAGAGTTATACTCCAACTATCTTCTAATCGATAACTCGCAAAGACAATGTTATTCAACTAGACTGGACAAATCTCTCTTATACGAAAAATTATATGCGGCACGATTGGGTGCGAAAGCAAACAAAGGCCAAAGAAGAAGTAGGAAGCTATCAAATGCCATTTGGCAGCTTGGGCTTGCACCTGTGTGTATATCAATGTACGAGGATGTGGTAGATTAAACTTTAGAGTATGTCTCATAAAGTTGTAGGCTTTGCTGGAAACATAGTTAATATTCTGTAGCAGGTTCTGCTGCTCAATAGAATATACGACTCTAGTTTCATTCATAACAATATCAGCAAACAATTTAGCCTTATTATCGCTACTGAAAGAAACTGGTTCTTTCGCTGCACGGCTCTTCCACAGACTGAGCTCAGTCTCGGCAGCAGCAAGTGCTTCCTTGTAGATCCGCTGCAGCTTGCTATATTTATTGCTCAGCTCATCTAACTGCTCTTGCGCTTTCTTCCACTGAGTGCGGTTGAAATCAGAAAGCTGAGCAAACTTAAGGCAATTCGGGCAATTCGCCTCTTCTTTGTCATTACTTACATTTGGAACAGTTTCAATCTAAGTACATCTGCGGAATCGGATATATGTCCGAGGAAGTGCTTCTGAATAGACGTTTTCTTGATGCATTTGATTCCGACGTCGAAGCATCGAAATGCTTCCCGCATATCCTAAGCACTTTTAATCCCCTCGCAGATGTTTCCACATTGCAGACACTTTTCCAAACATCGTGTCGCGTAGCATCTGTGGGAAAGGAGTATAAAGTTCCCGGTGGAGAAGTAGAAGTGCAGAGCGCTACGCAACATTTCCGGACGTGTCTCAAGAAAGAGCTACCTTGATCGCAAAATGTTGGAAAACTTTCTACTTCCCCTTCATGCCCTGAAAAAAAAAACATAAATTAAGATTACTAAATATGCTAGTGGCTCTATTATTTATTTCGGTGATTTTCCGAATTTTCATATATTTCATATATTTTTTCTTAATGTTCAATATGTCTACAATATAGTGTACAAATTTTATGTCAATTGGACTCAAACTAACTGAGTTGTAGCGATTCAAACATGGGAATGATAGTGTATAAGCGTTCAGCGCATAACGTCCAAATCTATTTTCCCCAAAACGAAAATTTTAAAGTTCGTTAACATTATAACTGAATATCTAATGAACCGATCCTGTTGAAAATTTTAACATAAATTCTTCACACAATTTAACAGGTAATCACGAAGAGTTTTCTTTCTTTTTTTTTTTTTTTAATTTTTTTCCTATTTTTTAATAACAAATAATTGAGGTATTATACGTTTTTCACTTCAAAATGCTGTAAAAAATATAAAACAAGTATATCCAAAAAACTTTTTCCAGACATGCTTTTATACGCTTTCTTGCTTAGTAAAGTTAAATAAGAGCATGCACAAAAAGTGTAATTAATTAATTAATAAAACAATAAAAAAAAGACGTCTCAGCCGCGGTTTGAACCCACGACTTTCGGCATATGAAGCGGCAGTCTTCCCATTGTGCCACCATAGGTAATGAATTGTGGTAGTCAAATTAGTAAGAATCCGGCACAGACAAGTCAAGTTTGATAAAAGCATGTAGCAAAAGCCAAAAATAAAAGTTAAAAACATAGTATTATTCATGTCGCCTCAAAAAAATCACAACAAATATGATGTTTTCGCCTTCAAAATTAAACCCCCCTTAAGTTCACAGCTGTGCACTGCCACCACCCACACATAGGTAAATTGCACCGCCTATTTGAATTTTAACATCTTTATGTGGGAATTAAATTAAGATGCAAATTGAATTTTAACGTTTGTCTAATCGATCATTATTTTTACGCTAGGCCTGAATAGAGCAACTCTGAGTTTTCGATAAATGTGGTGGTATCACCGATAAGGAAAATACGATAGTTCAAGTAGTCTTCTTCGTTGTGTTGTTCAAAGTTGCTCGCGGTAAAAACTTATTATAAAATGTTATAGCAAAATAAGCAAGAATTTACAAAACTTATGTTCAACTACCATTATGAAATTAAATAAATAACACTTAAATCCATTAACACTCGGCGATCCTACAAATATGGTGTCAGAAGTGGGATTGATGAAATGGATTTTAGTCGAGCTTGCAAAATGAACAAAGTGCGTCACAAAATTCTTGGAAAAAATTGTGAAATAACGGTGCTTGTGAATGCAGTGGTATTGTAAGACATTGTACGAACAAAAAACAAAAAAGAATACCAGATGCATTAACCAATTAACTAAATAAAGCCAAATGAAAAGTTATTCGCAATTTTTGTGCAATTCCCCAAAATTGGCTGTTGCTGCAGTGACGAAAACGCGTAAGCCGTAAGCGTGTGTGAGAGCGAGACAGCGGATCATTTATTGCGTCGCAGTTTGCGTAAAGCGCATGGTTGATCGAGACCTTTCTATTCTGCGAGGCATTGGCTGGATAGCATTGCCGTGAGGAAAGTTCATCTGTGCAGTGGAGTGTATGTAATATGTTGTTGGTTTGCGTGGCAGAGGCTGTATAGCGCAAATCCGAGCAACGGATATATGTACATCAGAAGCTGTGGAGCAGAAGCTACTTGGCAGAGAATAGAACGTGAATTATCTGGAAAGAGAAAGAGCGCTAAAGGTACAGAGCGTTTAACTGTAAATGGGAAGAGCACAAAGAGAACAGAGCGTTTAACGGTAAATGGGAAGAGCACAAAGAGAACAGAGCGTTTAACTGGAAAGAGGAAGAAGACACAGCGTGCAGTATCTGGATTGAACTCGATTTTGGCTCGTGTCGGTAAAGTCTTTGTATGCAGTGAGCACAGGGTGTCTCAAAATTAAACAGCTGTGCAGAAAATTGTTTTTTTCTGTAATTTTAAAATGAATTTTGTATATGAGAGAAATTAATTAACGTAACGTCACTTAAAGAGATAAAATTTCGATAGTAATAATTTCGAAGAGTAATATTAACAATTAAGTTAAATTACCTTTTGATTGTTGATACATATCTAATTTTGATTTTCAGTATATGTAAAGCGAGAGCAACGGCGAGTACAAGATGAACAGAGATCAGATTTTGGCGTTAACAGTTGCCGAATTAAAAGTAAAGTTGTCAGAGTTGAATTTGTCAGTAGTAGGTAGAAAGCCTTCATTGCAGGATCGATTGCTAGAACACTTTGGATTAGGGTTTGATAATGAAGTAGATGCCGATTCTGATAGTGGCGAATCTGGATCGATGCACACAGGTAGGAATATGGCTTTGGGAAATAGATCAATATTTACATTGCGCGATATAGAAGACTCACTTTCACAATTTAATGGGTCTAGTCAACCTTCAGTTGAGCAGTGGATACAGGAGTTTGAAGATAACGCAGAAGCTGTACAATGGAATGATCTCCAAAAGATTATATACTCCAAGCAATTATTGAAGGGCGCAGCAAAAATATTTATTCGTAGTCAATGTGGTGTAACAAATTGGATGTCTCTGAAGCAGACATTGTTAGCAGAGTTTGGCAAAACAATTTCTTCAGTCGACGTGCATAGAATGTTACGAAATAGACGAAAGCGTCAAAATAAAGACTACAGGGAATATCTTTATAGCCTAATGGAAATCGGTAGCTCAGTTAAATTGGTTGAACCAAGTCTAATAGAGTACTTTATAGAAGGCATACCGGATTCGAGGAGTAATAAAAGTAATTTGTATCAAGCAAAAACACTTCAGCAGTTAAAAGAGCAGATTTGTGTGTATGAGAAAATTCGTAGTGGTCGTCATCAAGCGATCAATACTAACAAAACTCACAGCACAAACGAGGAAAGAAAACAAGATCATAACAAAGAGCACGAAAGAAAGTGTTACAAATGTGGTGAGGCGGGACATTTCGCAAAAATGTGTAAGCAAACAATAAAATGTTATAAATGTCATCAACCAGGGCATAAAGCAAACAGTTGTCCGAGTTCAAAAGCAGTTCAGAAAACCGAAGAAAAAAATGCTAATACAATGTTAAACAAAGGGCGTAGCGTTGGAAAATGTATTTTCAAACAGTTTTCTTGTAAAGGCGTTTCGTTTTCAGCATTGATCGACACCGGTTGTGATCTTTGCCTGATGCGTTCTGATGTGATCGAAAAGATAGGAAATATTGAACTTAATGAAGAAAAGCATTGCTTAGTCGGAATTTGCAATAGCGAGTTGAGAACATTGGGCAGTTTTGTGCTTCAAATCGAAATAGACGGAATATCATTGTCAGTCCCTTTTCATGCTGTTAGAAGCTGCGATGTAAAGTATTCGGCAGTAATTGGGAATACAGTGCTCGAGTTTGTGGATATGATAGTTTCCGAAAACACTGTAGAGTTTCGTCCGAAGTTGTCCGTTAAGGCAAACAAAGATATTAGCGAGCACAATCAGCTGCCAATCCGAGAAGTTGCAAATCAGAAGGAACAAGCAGAGTTAGGATTTTTTGAGGAATTCAACGATCTGTGTTCGTATGCGGCAGAACTTGAGTCTACCATAGATTTATCACAACTAGAGGGTCCAGTCGCAGGAAAAGTGAAATCATTGATTAACGATTATTTGCCAGAAATGAAAAACAAATGTCCTATTGAAATGAAAATATTACTGAATGATGAGCATCCAGTTTATGAACGTCCGAGACGCATTTCACATGCTGACAGGTCCACTGTAGACTTGCAAGTTGAGAAATGGTTGAAGGACGGGATTATACAGCCAAGCATTTCAGATTACGCGTCTCCAGTTGTTCTTGTTTCAAAGAAAGATGGTAGCAAAAGATTGTGTTGCGACTATAGACGTTTGAACGCGAAAATTGCAAGGGATAATTTCCCAATGCCTTTGTTAGATGATGTTATCGAACAATTACAAGGACACAAAGTATTTACAGCACTTGATCTTGAAAATGGGTTCTTTCACGTCCCAGTGGAGCCTGGTTCGAGAAAGTATACGTCCTTTGTAACGCACGCAGGACAGTTTGAGTTTTTGTACGTACCATTTGGAATATCGAATTCCCCAGCAGTATTCTCACGATAAATTCATGCAGTTTTGGTAGATCTCGTGCGAGATGGCACTGTTGTGAGTTACATGGATGACCTTATTATTCCCTCTAAGGATATCAATGAAGGCATTCAAAAGTTTAAACGAGCGTTGAAAAGAGGTTCCGAATATAACTTGCATTTCAAGTGGAGCAAGTGCCAGTTCCTTATGGAGAAAGTTAATTCTTTAGGATATGTTGTAGAAAACGGTACAATAAAACCGTCCGAGGGAAAAACCAAATCTATCCGAAATTACCCTGTACCATATGACCGAAAGAGTTTACAACGTTTTTTGGGATTAACATCCTACTTTAGAAGATTTGTAAAAGATTATGCAGTGGTAGCTAAACCACTCTCTGATCTTCTTCGAAAAGACTCAAAGTTTAAAATGAGTGAAGAGCAGCTCATCGCGTTTCAACAGTTAAAAATGGCCCTAATGAGCGCCCCAGTATTACGTTTATACAACCCGAAAGCTCAAACGGAAGTTCATACAGACGCTTCAAAGTACGGTAATGGCGGTGTGCTCTTGCAGAAAGATTCTGAAGATCAAACATTTCACCCAGTCCAATATTTGAGCCGAAAAACTAAGCCTGCCGAGGAAAAATATCATTATGGATAGGCTTAAAAAGCAAGCAGCTGTATTTGGAAATCCGAAGCGCGTAATCTCAGATAGGGGAGCAGCTTTTGTTTCTAATTTGTTTAAAGAGTATTGCGACGGTGAGGGTATACAACATTTGATGATAGCGACAGGTGTTCCACGAGGAAATGGTCAAGTAGAGCGCATGCATAAAATTGTTATACCTATGCTGTCCAAGTTGTGTTATGAAAGCCCAAATCAATGGTATAGGCATATTGACGTAGTGCAACAGGCAATTAACAGCACACCTCCTAGAAGCACTAAAGTTTCCCCATTTAGATTACTGACCGGAGTTGAGATGAGGATAAACCAGTTATCTGTTTTGCGTGAGTTATTAGATGAATCGTACATAAAGGAATTAGATAGTGAGAGAGAAGCTATGCGACAGGAAGCCCAAGAAAATATAAATAAGTTACAACAGGAAAATCGTATAACGTACGACAAGAATCGAAAAATAGAAGTTAAATACAAGATTAACGATTTAGTAGCTATAAAGCGAACGCAGTATGGCACCGGGATGAAGCTCAGATGCAAATTCTTTGGACCATATAAGATAGTTAAAATTCAATCTCACGGTAGATATGAGGTAGAAAAAGTTGGTGACCATGAAGGTCCTGAAAAAACTAAAACAGTGGCCGAATATATGAAAAAATGGGAGCCCTAAATATAGCACTAAGAAAAGCAATCATTCGAGCCGAATGAAGTTTCAGAATGGCCGATTGTGGGAATTAAATTTAGATGCAAATTGAATTGTAACGTTTGTCTAATCGATCATTATTTTTACGCTAGGCCTGAATAGAGCAACTCTGAGTTTTCGATATATGTGGTGGTATCACCGATAAGGAAAATACGATAGTTCAAGTAGTCTTCTTCGTTGTGTTGTTCAAGCTGGTGCATCAAAGTTGCTCGCGGTAAAAACTTATTATAAAATGTTATAGCAAAATAAGCAAGAATTTACAAAACTTATGTTCAACTACCATTATGAAATTAAATAAATAACACTTAAATCCATTAACACTCGGCGATCCTACATTTATATGTTGATATTTTTTTTTATTTGTTTAAAACAATATACATATGTACTTATCGAGATACTCCGTTGGTACTGAGCCTTGTTTGAGCTTTCTAGAACCAAAACGGGAGGCATCTAAATGTCGGCTACATATTAAGGTATTCACCGTAATTAAATACTGTGATATTCTTAAATTTTCGCACCAAAACTTAATTTCACCATCAGGGAACCGAAAGTATTTATTACTTTGTTCGCTAGGACATCCTTGAACGACGCACCTTTTCTATAAGAGCTCATCTCTTAGAATTTTACAAATATCAATATAAGACAATGTTAATCGCTGTTATTAAAAATTCGCGTGTCAACGATACAGATCGCTGACGTAGAATGAAGCAAAAAGCATACATAAGGAAGGGTAAAGTCTTAAAAGGTAGACAGAAGATACCCTATGCCCAACACATTATTCCTAAAGACATGGTCAAAACGACTCGAGTGTTACTTCTAATCAAGAATATATATATATAATACGATCTAATATGCATCCTTCAACCTGATACATATATTCGCACAAATGGAATATACCCTCTTGATAATTGATTAAATGGTCATTTAATAAACAAATGCCTTTTTTGATTTACAGCCTTTAATGCTTATAATAAGCTAAACAAATTAGACTTAATTTACAAATTCTTCCTTAACACTTCGTTCACCAATGACAAAGTTTCTTTAATGGAACTACTCATATCAGCAATGGTTTTTTCCATTTTACCCATGAGCTCCGCATGAGTTGCTGTGGAAGCTTGGATAGCTTCCTCAAATGAAGTGACGGAACCGCTTGCCGTTCTTCGCCGCTTTGCCGGTTGCTCCCCAAACGCCGGCGATGAGCGCTCAGAAACAGACCGCTCCACTGAAGCTCGATCCACTGCTGACCGCTCCATCGATGCCCGATCCATAGAGGAACGCTCCAACCCAACAAGACTCTCGGCAGACGTCGACGGAATGTCGTCCAGTATATCAACCGGTGCAGGGACTAACGAATAATACTGAATATATAAATCGTATTATAATAATATAAAATTACACTACCTGTTGTTTGGTCGATGTAGCCTTTAATATGTATTGATCTGACCTGTTGCAATATTCGATGCACCCTTTCAAATAATTGCCACTTGGATGTTGCACAACCAGACGGTCCCTGATCTTTCAATTCTTGTCTAAAAATAAAAAAAACAATAATTAGCTTATGGACATACTATACGCAATTTTCTATATATATTACTTATACTTGCGCGTCAAGTTTTCAACTTTATAGCGAATTGTCGCGCCATCCACGTCTCGCATTCCCGCCTCCTTCAATTTCTCTGCCATTTTCGCATATATGTGAGAGTTCCTCTGCATGGCCCTGAGTGCAAGAAAATTATCGTCCCACAATTCCAAGAACAAGTTCTCCATCCCTTGCTCCCAATTGACATACTTTTTCCGAGAATCCATCTAAAAGCAAAGTATATTAATTATTTTAAAAATATAATACAAAATTGCGCTTACTTTTTCAACCTTCAATCATCTGCTTTGAGACTTTTTCGATAAAACATCGCGATGATTTATCGAACAACTGTTCAAATGAACTAGTTTCTCTTCAATTATTCTTCAGTAAATATTTACGGTCAGTTTTACTTCAGTTAATTCCTTATGGGAGAATACATGCAAACTGAACCTCAGTTATAGGGTATTTCCACTGCTCCGTTTCCGTAAATTTTAACAGTAACTGACGAAAGCTGTTTCCATTGCTCTGTTACTAAGCCTCCGTAAATAAATCAGCGTTTCGGATTGTTTTGCTTTGTATTTTCTGCGAAAAATCGAAGTTGTACATTGCAAATAAGTAACAGCGTGTTGCCAACTTGTATGGCTTATTTTCGATGTCTATGGTACAAGCTTTATGGCTTGCATTGCAGACGCAGTACAAGTCCATTTTCGTATATACGTGGGAGTTATTCTGAACTGCCCTAAGTGCAACAAAATTATCCGCCCACAGTTTTAAAAGCAATCCTTTGAACCTTGGCACCCAGTTCAATTGTTCCCTACAATAATTCATCAAAAAACAAAATTTTTAATGAATTTTTTCAATATTGCTATATATTGCGCCTACATATTCACAATTTCTGCTATTCATCTGTTTTGCGACTGTTACATTAAAAGAGTCCATTAACAGCGATGTTTTATCGAACAAGTGCTCAAATGAACCAGTTCCTCTTCAGTTATTCTTCAGTTAATATTTACGGTCAGTTTTACTTCAGTTAATTCCTTATGGGCGAATACATGCAAGCTGAACCTCAGTTACTGTTAACTAACATAACTGAGAATAACTGAGCAGTGGAAAGACCCTATTACTGTTAACTAACATAACTGAGAATCACTGAGCAGTGAAAATACGCTATAAGTTTCAGAAATGCAATTACCGTTAGTTTTTAGATTATTTTCGCAGAATTTTCTGTTTAGTTACAGCTTTCGATACGAAATTCAATTACAGGCAATGCCTTTGTAGGTGTTTTTGAGGAATATTGTGAATTCAAACAAATTTTGTTCGTACTAATTTGAATTGCTGAGTCTATTTACGATTAGAAAATAACCAAAACAAGTCAGAAGTCTCTAGTCGAGATTTCCCGACTAGGAGATACCCCGAACCACTGACCAAATAATGTTATAGATGGGACATTTCTAGTACTGTTTTGATTTCCACTACACTGTGAACGAGAGTGACCCATGATTGTTAACATTATGTTATGCTCGCTCGAAATATTAACTCATAGCAGAGAGACCCAAGTCTGTTTCAGTTTGTATTCACTTTCAGCGGCTTTTAGGGGAAAGGGGGAATCGGCGGCGGAAAGCAAGCAACGGTTAAAATACATTAGTATTTGTATACGTGTGCATTTGCTTCATACTTTGGTGGACTAGTAATGTTTGAGCATTAAGTAGGTATACGTAGAGAAGTCAAATTTCCCAACTGCCGAAAAAATGCGTTGTGGAGGAGCCACCATCAATCGGCTGCTGAAAGCAGCGAGCCGAACGCAAATTTTGCAGACCATTTGCGTAGCTAAAAAAGTGCAGGTCATTCATGCGCCGGCGCTTGTCTCGGTACAGACGGAGTGCCAGCAATTTGCTGTGTATACGTCTGTATGTCAGCGACAAGATCGCCGTTAGGTGTATATATGTGTGTATGTATGTTTCTGTATGCTGTTTGCTCTGAGCTGCTGTATATTGTGGAAGGGGGATAGCAGCAGCAGAGTGCGAACAACAACACATGTGCATCGGAATATGTGTGCATATTTTATATGTAAATGAGCAACTGCATGGTAGTTGTGCTGCAAAATTGTTAGCTGGTGTCATATAGCTACATAATATCTCGAAAGAGTATGTATGACCAGAAAGTGCAAAAACAGAAAATGCCTGTCTTTTATAGGCAGATACAAATGCGCGCCAAATTTTAATTTTAAATATTGGCTGTCGGCATTTATTATGTATTAAATTATGAATTTTAAGGGTCAAGAGTACATAATTATATACATATGTATGTATATATATATATATATATATATATTAAAATATATAAATTTATATTTGACATATTATGAACTATGGACAATGCATCTTAATGATTAAGATTCATTTTAAAAATAAATAAAAAATTATCATTTAATAACATTAATTGTATAGCAATCCTTACTTTTAATAAAATTGCTAAAAAATCATTAAAATTGAGACAGGTCAAGAATAGCCAAGGCAATTGCTACGCATACATTCAAATGTGCTGCACATGAACATACACATGCACACACACACACATTGATATGCGTTGCTAGAAAAGTAACAAAATCCCAAATCACTTGAGAGCCACCAAAAACTGAAAAAATATGCATGCGCACATACACACACACATATATATGTGTATTTAGGTATACATTCGCCCTAATGATTTTTGCTTCATTTGATCTCGGAGCCACCAAATACAGAAAAAATTCACATGTGTTGTTGTTGTTCGCACTCTGCTGCTGCTATCCCCCTTCCACAATATACAGCAGGTCAGAGCAAACAGCATACAGAAACATACATACACACATATATGTATACACCTAACGGCGATCACGTCGCTGACATACAGACGTATACACTGCAAATTGCTGGCACTCCGTCTGTATCGAGTCAAAATTTGCGTTCGGCTCGCTGCTTTCAGCAGCCGAATGAGGGTGGTTCCTCCGCAAATTGGACCAATTAGGCTATTGGATTTTTTGCGTTTGACTCCTCTATGTATACCTACCTAACGGTTTGAGATTTTACACATTTGTTTTTTTCGATGCCCCGCATACGCATGTGTGTGTGCATGAATGTATGAGGCACTTTGTAATGCCGTCAACGAACCATCAGATAGCGTAATGAACTTTGCCAGGCCCAAATGGTTAACTATTCCCAAAAAGAATCCTGTTACTAAGGAAGTAGCTAAGCAGGCGAAACTGACCAAAGTTCCCCCCAATAAAAAACCATATCATGGGCAAAGCGAGAGCGACGATGACTTCAACTCCTCCAGATCGGAGCCCGGGGTGATAAGGAGAAAGGTTCCCACCAGGAAAGCGGAGATTCCCACTACCTCCAAGGAAACTACGATTGTGAACAACGCCAACAAGTTTGCACTGCTATCGGATGACAATGAAGAAGTTGAATCTTCAAACCTCCAGGATGCTTCCCCAACCGTTCCAGTTAAGAAGATCAAGCCACCGCCCATTTTTATCCCAAACGTAGGAGATATTCAGGGTCTGGTTAATGACGTCGCACTTGCTATTGGCAACCTCAAGTTCGAGTATAAGGCCGGAAAGGATGGCTGCGTCCGAATAATGGTCGAAGAAATGGACAGCTTCACCTTGTTAAAGAACTACTTTAACAAGAACAATACTTTGTACCAAACTTTTCAGGCCAAAGATGAGCGCGCCTACAGGATCGTTGTGAAAGGCCTCGACCACTCCACTGACGTCTCAGACATCAAGGCAGCTTTGGCTTCGTATGGGCATAACGTTCGAGGCTTTAAGGTCAAAAACGTCATTAGCCGCAGCAACAAGAAGCCGATGTCCATGTTCTTCGTGAACTTGGAGCCTGCCAGCAACAACATGGAGGTTTATAACATCAAACGACTCTGTCAATGCGTGATCTCCATAGAGCCCCCTCGCAAAACTAAGGACGTGATACAATGCTTTGATGCCAGGGCTTTGGGCACTCCCAGAAGTACTGCAGACTCCCCCCAAAGTGCGTCAAATGCGGGGGCGACCATAGCTCAACCGACTGCACCAAGCCCAAGGATGAACCTGCCTGTTGCGCCCACTGCAACGGAAATCACGCTGCATCTTACAAGGGATGCAAAGTCTACCAGAAGGCCAAGGAGACTCACCTGCCCAAGCCAAGGTCTATTTCACCCACCGCCAGCCGCCCTCTACCTTCGGTGGTGCCAGGCTTATCCTACGCCAGCACTCTTCGTGGTCCCCAGCCTCCACCTTTGCATCAATACGACACGCCCACATCCGATCACAGTCAAGTTAACTCCAGAATGGACCGCTTGAGGCCTTAATGGACAAAATGGTCGATCAGATTGCAGCCATGACGCAATTGTTCACGTCTCTCTTGGCGCAACAATGCAAATGAATCTCCATATAGTCATGTGGAACGCGAACGGCTTGTGCAAGAGCAGGCCAGAGGTCGAACAGTTCATTAAAACGAACAAGGTCGACATTATTCTCATCTCTGAAACCCAATTTACCTCACAATCTTATTTTTCCATCAGCGAGTATGATATAATTGCTGTGAATCATCCCAATGGTACTGCGCGTGGAGGAGCGGCAGTCATCATTAAAAGCGGACTCAAATACGTTGAGCTCCCAGCACACCAGGAACCTTGGGCTCAGTGCGCCACAGTCAGAGTCACCAGCTTGACCGGTGATATCACAATTGCGGCTGTCTACTGCCCTCCCAGGCACACAATAGGACAAAGCCTCTTTCAGGAACTCTTGGACGGACTAGGCCCGCGCTTCATCGCTGGAGGAGACTTTAATGCCAAACACACATGGTGGGGCTCGAGAATCATTAACCCCAGAGGTAGAATGGTCTTCAAATGCCTAACTGACAGTGGAATAAATCCTCACTCTGGCGGCGAACCCACATACTGGCCTACCGACACCAACAAGATCCCCGATGTGTTGGATATTGCCATCTCCAAGGGAATTGACACGCAGAGAATTCACATCAGTAACGTGTTAGATCTATGCTCTGATCATAGTGCGGTTAGGATACTCCTAAATATTCCTGCCTCCACCAAAAAGTCCAGATGCAGACTGTTCAAAAGCAATACCCACATTGAGCGCTTCCAACAATGGCTCGAGAGCAACCTAGACCCTGCAGTAGATATCTCCAACGGCGATGACCTGGATAATGCTGTAGAGCATCTCAACATTGCTATCCACAACGCTGCTTCATACGCCACACCTCCAAGCAGACCGGCAATCACCACCCCACACAAAGACCTCCACCTCTGGTCACCTGAAATTGCCAATCTGGTTGCCGAAAAAAGGCGTCTCCGACGAGTATGGCACAACTCTCGCAATCCTAGGGTTAAAACGGAGTACAACAGAGCTGCCAAAGTTCTCAAGGAGCTGCTTCACCATCTGCGCAAGCAATCCCTTGAGCAGTATATGGAAGAAGTGGAGCCAGGTCACCCGCATCACAACCTTTGGGGGTTGACCAAAGGTATTAAAAGGCCAGTTAAAAGGAAGGAGCCTGTCAAGAACGCCAACGGTTCATGGTGCCGCTCTGACAGCGAAAGGGCAGCAGCATTTGCCAATCATCTGTATGATGCATTTTCCCCATTTGATAGATGCTCCCAGCAAGAAGCAGATGATACAGAACGCTTTCTCGATGTGCCTTGCCAAATGGCACTCCCATCCCTGTCGTCGAGCTAGAGGAACTAACCTCTGAAATTAGAAAGCTCAAAATTTCCAAGTCACCCGGTTACGATGGAATCGACGTCCCAGCTGTCAAAGCTCTGCCCCCTAAAGGACTCCAACTCCTCCTAAACATCATAAATAAATCCTTTCAGCTAGGACATTTCCCCACCCAGTGGAAATGCGCTGAAATCATCCTCATCCAAAAACCTGGAAAACCTGCAGCCAATCTCGCGTCATATCGCCCGATTAGCTTATTGGCGATACTCTCCAAAATAGTCGAGAGACTCTTTTTGCGTAGAGTCCGCCCAATACTGGAGGAGGCCGGTGCGATCCCTTGTCACCAATTTGGATTTAGGGAATGTCATGGCACTCCAGAGCAATGCCATAGGATTATTGAAAAAATACTGGAAGCTTTCGAGGAGAAAAAGTACAGCTCAGCAGTGTTCTTGGACGTGAAGCAAGCCTTCGACAGAGTTTGGCACATAGGACTTCTGTACAAGGTCAAAATCGCACTACCTGCTCCCTACTACAACTTGCTAAAATCCTATATCACGGGCAGAAACTTTTATGTCAAGTGTAGCGAGGATTGCTTCCTCATAAAGGAAGTCAGAGCTGGTGTACCTCAGGGAAGCGTACTTGGCCCAGTTCTGTACACTCTGTACACCGCTGACATGCCTGTCTCATCGGACCCAAGACTATTGACAGCCACCTACGCAGACGACACTGCATTCCTGGCAAATGATGTCTCGGCTCAAACGGCCTCAGATCTTATACAACTGCAGCTGAACACTATAAATTCATGGCTAAAAAGGTGGAACATTATGGTTAACCCGGAGAAATCAACACACACAACTTTCGCCCTAAGAAGAGGACTATGCCCACCGGTACACTTGGATGGCTCAACCATACCCAGCAGCGTCACAGCCAAATATCTGGGACTGACACTGGACAGAAGATTAACCTGGAGACCACACATTGACACAAAAAGAAAACAGCTTGACATCAAATTAAAGAAGCATCTTTGGATTCTGGGAAGGAGATCTCCAATGAGGCTTCGTGTCAAGCTGCTGGTTTACAAAGTCATTCTCAAACCCATCTGGACCTATGGCATATCCCTCTGGGGCACTGCTAGTGTTAGTAACCGCAACGTTATTCAAAAGTTTCAAAACAAAGCCCTCAAAACTATATCGAATGCTCACATTTACCACACAAACAGGGATTTCCACAATGAGTTAGCGATTCCTTGCGTAAACGACAAGATCGCCAGGCACAGCAAAGCCTACGTCGATCGTTTGGAGAGGCACGTCAACCCGCTTGCCATTAACTTGCTTGACAACAGCACCACCACCCGCCGACTAAGAAGACAGCACCCGATGGATCTGCCTCTCTCCAGGAACTTAGTTCCTGCACCCCCCCCCCCTCCCCCTCCCCCTCCATCACACAACCAAGCTTTAAAAGATACACTCTTATATTGTCAAAGTATTCATAATATAACTTGCTGATTGTCCTTTAGGATAGATTGCAAATATATAACAGAAGAGAAAAAAAAAAAAAAAAAAAAATCTTTGACTAAACTTCAATCTTCGATGTCTCTGGTGTTTCTAAACCGATTTCGATGAAATTTTGCAGATTTTCATTATTTTGTTTCAAGTTTCTAAAACGTGTTTCAGATTTTCGATATTCGATATTTTTATGTTATCGATCCCAAGTGTATATCGGAAATGGAAATAGTTATCAAAAATCGGAAACAAACTTGTATTGCCTAGGACTAAGATGAGCCTATTTGCAAAATATGAAGTCTCTAGCTCTAATAGTCTCTGAGATCGACTCGTTCATACATACAGACAGACGGACAGACGGACATGGGTATATCGACTCGGCTGTTGATGCTAATCAAGAATATATATACTTTATAGGGTCGGAAATGCTTCCTTCTGCCTGTTACATACTTTTGCACAAAAACATTATACCCTGTACGGGACAGATAAACATAGAAACTTAACATTGCTATATTCGGCTATGCTGCGCTGTGTCATTGCAGTTTTAATAAAAAGATTATCTCTTCACACTCTTTAAGCCTGGTACCGTTGAATTCCAGTGGGTCGAATTCGCTCTCTCAGTGCTCAGTAATCCCTGTTTCGCTTGCACACATGATAGTTTGTCTCGCTCGCACGCGTATTGATCCATGCGATCGAGAGGACAACGCACAAAAGACAAAAGACAGACGAAAATCACGCCACTTCACCGTTTTAATTGTTTCCAGGCGAAAATTGTCGCTCAAACAATCTGTGTGCCTTATAAGACATAAGGAGAATAAACATAAAGTAATCGCCAGACTGTACCCACCGTGGTCATATTTATTTGAGTTCGTCTACATAAGACTAAACATATATACTTCGATTTTGTGAACATCAAGCCACAATTGATCGACCCAAGGTGCAGAAACCTTTTTGGTGCATTGTGCGATAAAAAGAAACAGGTGATATTTTTGACATTGGTAATTTTGTGCGTGGTGGTCAAGAAATCGAATTCTTATGTTTTAGCCGTTTGGGACGGTAACCGGCAACTCTAGTCGGCAACGTCCAGCGTACTCAAGCCGCCAATGAACGGTTAATCATGCGCTTTAGTCTTCAATGACCTAGCTCAGGCTACTGGATTTAACCGGCAGATAATTAACCATGAATCGAGTGTGGGGGTACGCATCTCCGAGATCTGGAGGTTCATAGATTTTCAATGATCGTGCCGACAAGCTTGTAGAAGCAGCTCAGCCGAGTCATATAGAGCGAAATTTAAGTGTGCACAAGCGAAGTTCTACGCTACAACGCTGCAACGGTTATGTTGAGCGACAAACGGGAGTCGAACACGTGTTGCTTAAGCGATAATTATTATTATTTGACGAAGATGTACTAAGAAAAACAGTATATTCAAGTGGCCCAACGATACCAAGCACCGGCTTGTTAACGCGCGGACCCAAGCAAAAAGCAAGCAACCTCCCGCCTAACCGACCGAGGGGCACACCGCATAGCGTACGGTTACGAAGATCGCGAAAACGTAGACAAATGACATAAGACTAACATTTTAAGAGAACTAATAGAAGTGGCACCGTTAATAAAGTGGGAAAATTCGTTATAAAATTCCTTGTCCTTCTGATCGGAACAGCAAAACTAATTTGGCTAATTAATTCCGAGGAATCAATTTCACCATTTATTAGCTTGTGTAAAAAGACAACACTAAGCATTGCTCTGCGATCGGCAAGAGAAGGAAGATTTATTAGTAAAAGTCTATTGTGGTAGGAAGGTAGGTTAATGTTAGTATCCCAGTTAAATCTCCTAAGGGCAAAGAGCAAAAATTATTTTTGTACTGATTCTATTCTATCCTGGTGAATCCTGTATTTGGGATACCAGATACAAGATCCATATTCAAGACAGAAGGTCATTGATGAAAAGTGTAAATAATAAAGGTCCAAGGTGACTTCCTTGCGGAACACCGGAAGTGACATGAACCACCTTAGAGACAGCGTCATTAAAACAGACTCTCTGTGTTCTATGAGTTAAATATTCCCTTATCCATCGAATAAGATTGCTTGGAAAACCTAAAAGTTGAAGTTTATGAAGTAAAAGGTAGTGATTAACCGAGTCAAATGCCTTGCTGAAATCAGTGTAAATAACATCCGTTTGCATTTTATTTTGAAAACCATTCACAGCTAGTGAAGGAAATTCTAACAGGTTAGTGGTAGTAGATCTTTGTTTCATGAATCCATGCTGGCACGGTGAAATTAAAGATCAGCAAAAATGTTGTAATTGAGAAGTTATTAATTTCTCAAACATTTTTGGTATAGCAGACAATTTGGATATACCCCTATAATTTTTAACATTAGACTTGTCTCCTTTTTTATGGAGCGGAATAATAAATGATTCTTTCCAGATATTAGGAAATGAACATTTCTCAATAGACAAACTCAACAATTAATGCAAAGGATCATTTGGATCTTCCTGTTCCTGTGCATATGTTATATAGATACAAAGTTATAGAAACGTTTTAAGAAAAGAGTTGTAATTCTCCTTTAAAGAGCTAAGTTAAATCGTAAATGTCAAGTAACAGCAACAGCGCTCTCGCTTGTAAGCATATGTAATTCTTTTCTTTAATTGATAAAGCAGCAAGGCAACGACGACATCTGCACCTTCGATGGGCCCACCGAACTAGCACCAATGGAAAGTTTGAGTCAGAACCTTTTTGTAAATACATGGTATGTCGAACCGTGAGTAGCACTTGCTATTGGCAAGAATTATATATGTTGAGCGAGTATAAAATATTTTGCTGAAGCTCCGTGACATTTATCCTGTTCTTTTTTTGCATCATATAAAATCTTAGTTAGTTAAATTTAAAAGATAATGATCATTTTGAACAATCAAGTATTATCAACTATAATGTAAATTGTTAAGTGAAGAGTTGAAGTCGCGTAAGGGTCACCCTAATGGAAGGAGTACATTTATATACATATATTAAACGAATTTATAGTTACCTTATGATGATTGAGTAATTATTATGGTGGTTCATTGCAATGTAAGAAGACGCGCGAGCTATACTTACTAATCCTTTCCAAGTATAAGTAAAGGGGTTGCCCAAAATATAATGAAGGCGTTACCAAGGTAGGGTGGGTATAGAATAGGGTATCGACTAACATCTCCAGTGCCCTGACACGTGTTTATCTGATCTGAGGCCCGACTCCAATTGTGTGGAATTACCGGTCAATATTTTTGTGCACTTTAACTTTATTTTAAATCGTAGTTTGTATAGAGGGCGAGGAAGAGCCCACACCCCATCCGGCGAGCTAAGATCAGAGCATAGCTTGAAGTGCACGCCTCTCCAAAGTTTCTTTATACATAGCAGTGGCTCTGGCCACAGACTACCTGCACACTACATAAAAATAAATGGCGCCCAAAGCGTGGAGCCGATGGTACTAATGTACAATAGAATAACATAACAGCCGATACCAGCAAGATTTCGTGATAAGCTTATTAGCGATCATAATCCTTCAGGCGTAGCATCAGTATACTCCATGACGAGCTTTGTTTAATTCATCCAATTAATAAAACAACATTTTTTGATCACACTTAGGTGAAATTCTCAAGACATGTCGTGTTAGATCTCAGTAATCGTTTTCGGAATAGCGAGTTCATACAGAAGGCTGAATTTCTCGACCAAAAGGGTGCTGACGATTCTTTATGAGCGATCAGGTTTTTGGGAATTGTCATATGTAGGTTAACAGATTATCAATTTGTAGTTACGAACTTTGAATCTTGTTATATGGAGCTTCGATTTTAATTCAGACTTTTGAGTTGCTCGACCTATATCAAGCCAATTTTTGGAATAAGTCTGTCCGGCTACTTCAAGTCTAGCTAGGAATTGCAAGTTGTTTTTTTTTTAACTTTGCTTTTTATTTTTGATTATATCCCTTAATATATAAGAACAAGGAACTGACAAAAAGCTTACAAATCTTACAAACATTAATTACTAACAGTTACTTTTTGAACTGATAGATTGGAATCGCGTTCCTCAACTCATCGCTGGGTAGGAAGATCAATACGATGAAGGCGGGATCGGCTGCACGTGTTTGTGAGGCCTCTCGCGAGATTGTTTGGGTGCGATGAGAGCTTGCACAAGTACCTTTCCTAGCTAGCGCAATTTGGTTACCACTATCAAGATGTATTTATAAAGATGTGGCCTGTAGATAGTTTCTGGCGAACACTTTGTGGTAGTGGTGCTTTAGCCGGCTTCTAATCAAAATACCAGTCCCGCCGTGTGCCTTACCATCGGGATGATTGGTTCCGTAGAATGTGTATCCGCTTATTGTAAAATTATATTTGTTTGTAAGGTGTGTTTCGGAGAGTAGCATAACCTCGATGTGCTTGTCGAGTAGGAATTGACTTAACTCAAGTTTATGCTGTGAAACGCCGTTAGCATTCCACGTAAATATACGTACCATACCATTGATTATTTTGACTGTTGTGATACAAGCATTTGTACCAAACGATTTTGATTTCGCATTAAATCTTGCATAGTTGTGCGCATAAATGACATAAACTCTGTCAAGCTCTGCTGCAGCGTACATATCATTGCTTCGAAGTTGCTTTGTGGCTGCTCTTGTGGCTTGTTGTCTTGTGCCGTATTTTGATCCACATGCATTGCTTGCATGTACGGTGCAGTAAAGGCAGGAGGCCTGATCTTAAGGCGCTTGCATAAGTCGCGTTTTTAGATACGGATACGGGACCAATGGAGGACCTGGCTGCAGTCGAGAAGAAGACGTCTGGGATGTTTTTCGATGAAATGTAGCTAGGCTGTGCGCTTTGCGTGCGTGCTGTGTTCACGCGCTGGTGGAAGCGAGACTGTAGTTCTTTGTAAATTGGGCAGCCTCTATAGTTAGCTGTATGATTGCCGCCGCAGTTGCTGCACTTTTTTTTGCTAGAGTCTCCTTTGCTTGCTGGGCAGCGCGACGACTCATGAAGATCGGCACAAACTACACATACCTGGCGCAGTGTGCAGTATGTCCTTGTGTGGAATTACAAGTCACTAGAGTTCTTTTGGAAACTTGACCAGTTATGATGAAAAGTGATCCAAGGGCAGATTAATAGCATTTAGTAGGTACACGTAGAGGAGTCAAATCGCGTTTTCCCAACTGCCGAAAAAATGCGTTGTGGAGGAGCCACCATCATTCGGCTGCTGAAGCAGCGAGCCGAACGCAAATTTTGCAGACCATTTGCGTAGCTAAAAAAATGCAAGTCATTCATGCGCCGGCGCTTGTCTCGGTACAGACGGAGTGCCAGCAATTTGCAGTGTATACGTCTGTATGTCAGCGACGTGATCGCCGTTAGGTGTATATATGTGTGTATGTATGTTTCTGTATGCTGTTTGCTCTGAGCTGCTGTATATTGTGGAAGGGGGATAGCAGCAGCAGAGTGCGAACAACAACAACACATGTGCATCGGAATATGTGTGCATATTTTATATGTAAATGAGCAACTGCATGGTAGTTGTGCTGCAAAATTGTTAGCTGGTGTCATATAGTTACATAATATCTCGAAAGAGTATGTATGACCAGATAGTGCAAAAACAGAAATTGCCTGTGTTTTGTAGGCAGATACAAATGCGCGCCAAATTTTAATTTAAAATATTGGCTGTCGGCATTTATTATGTATTAAATTATGAATTTTAAGGGTCAAGAGTACATAATTATATACATATGTATGTATATATATATATATATATATATTAATATATATAAATTTATATTTGACATATTATGAACTATGGACAATGCATCTTAATGATTAAGATGCATTTTAAAAATAAATAAAAAATTATCATTTAGTAACATTAATTTTATAGCTATCCTTACTTTTAATAAAATTGCTAAAAAATCATAAAAATTGAGACAGGTCAAGAATAGCCAAGGCAATTGCTACGCATACATTCAAATGTGCTGCACATGAACATACACATGCACACACACACACATTGATATGCGTTGCTAGAAAAGTAACAAAATCCCAAATCACTTGAGAGCCACCAAAAACTGAAAAAATATGCATGCGCATATACACACACACATATATATGTGTATTTAAGTATACATTCGCCCTAATGATTTTTGCTTCATTTGAGCTCGGAGCCACCAAATACAGAAAAAATGCATATGTGTTGTTGTTGTTCGCACTCTGCTGCTGCTATCCCCCTTCCACAATATACAGCAGCTCAGAGCAAACAGCATACAGAAACATACATACACACATATATACACCTAACGGCGATCACGTCGCTGACATACAGACGTATACACAGCAAATTGCTGGCACTCCGTCTGTATCGAGTCAAAATTTGCGTTCGGCTCGCTGCTTTCAGCAGCCGAATGAGGGTGGTTCCTCCGCAAATTGGACCAATTAGGCTATTGGATTTTTTGCGTTTGACTCCTCTATATATACCTACTTAATGTTAATAGTATACTTTAGGTTAAAATAGCTTACATCAGACCAGATGAACTATACAAGTATAGACGAACGCGTCTAAACACTTGCAATGCAATGAACCATAAGAACAAGAACAATTTAAATTTTAACAATGGCATTAATACACAGCAACGAAGATATCAACAGATTTCTGCAACATGCAGATCCATTTTGTGTGCAATGCCACGAGGCTTTGTCGCAAAATGACTTAAAAGCGGTGACCCCATGTGGGCATAGTTTTCATAAATAATGCATAGTTAATGCTTTGCAAATCACAAATAACTGTCCCGTGTGCAAACAATCTTGCAATCTGTCCCAAATACAGCTGTCCAACAACAACCTGGCTGCCGAGTTAGAAGAAGCGGATAATGCAACCGAAGTTTCTGATCATGCGCTTTACGCGAGTAATGTTAACATTTCTCAATCCAAGAAAAGGACTAGAGCCAAAGGACGCAGGGGTTCCTTTCTGAATGAAACAGGAAGAGGCATGTCGACTAGAGCCATGACACGAGGGTATTCTTTAAATGATCGGCAGCAGCAGCTTATTCAAGACATGACTGCAATGTTCCAGTCACAGTTGGCCAATCTCAATACACGCAGAGAATAGCCAGAAAATCTTTTAAACATACCAGTTCAAAGACCCCGAAACTCAGTTCTGCCAGCCGAGTCCTTACAAAACAGCAGTACGCAATATAGAAGTAATCATTCAGGAAACGAATAGAGGCCTATTCCGCCAGAAAACTAATTCAGTATTGGCCCCTAAAGATTGATAGTTCCAAAGAAGGTCTAGCGACCGGAGATTTTCTCTACCGATTTCGATCCTTATCAAGACAAAGCCTACACAGTAACGATAGTCTCTTATGTGATAATTTGCATCTGCTTTTCGGAGGCAAAGCCATCGAATGGTTTTGGAAGTTCCACCGAGCGCACGAGAACTTTACGTGGGAAACTTTCTGCGACGAGTTCCGTAAGAAGTTTGAGGATATAGGTACTGACATAGATCTTTGGGAGTCTATAAACTTAAGACGACAGGGGGAAAACGAAGCTTTTGAGGAATACCAATTCAGTGTTGAAAAACTTGTAGGCCGATTGCGCAGTCCGATTTCGGAAGAGCATTTGGTTCGACTTTTGATCCGACCTTTAGGTATAACCGACTTGTCAAGATTACGAGAAGCTATACGAACTCATGAGCAATTTTGTAAACAAGAAAAAGCTTCTTACTCACGTTCAAAACGACCGGTGGTATCCGAATTAGATGTTCAAGAAGAAGTTTTAGCGATACAACAAAAAGTTTTTAAGTGTTGGAATTGTGGGAAGTTGGGGCATCGGTTTGATAACTGCCTAGAGTTAAAAACCAGGAATTTTTAAGCCCAATTGCACCATTTGCAACCCATCGGAAAGCTGTCCGAGGGGTGCGCAGAGAATCAATGCTCTGACGCATCCGACAAATCAAAATTAACAAATAAAAAGCGGCTTATCCGTTAACGGATTTAGCTGAGCAGCAACAAAATACTTCCTTAAATTCTAATCGAGAAGTATCGTTTGCAAATAGACCATTTCACGTTCGGCTAGCTCAATACCTGTCAGCGCGTCGCTGAATATTTGGCGCAGTTGATGGGAATAAGCCATTCCGAACGCCCAGACGTTCCACAATCCGTTTGCGAGACTTTTGGAGAAAAGTTCGCGCAAACCGAAAATTACTAGTTTCAGCTATTTTTACGCACACTGACAACCGAGTTTACACCGATATCGAAATACAAGGGGATAAATATCTCGCCCTGTATAGGAGGCTTAGCAGCATCGAAGCTGCAATCGCACCCCAGCGTTCAGAAGTATTCTGGCCGAATTAGAACAGCGAATAATTCTCAATGTCAGGTGGTGGGTTATATGGTGACTAAAATTGCGTACCGTGGTGTCAGGAAACCAGTCGATTTCTTTATTGTTCCAGATCTTAAAAGTGACCTCTATCTGGGAATTGATTTCTGGAAGGACTTTAGTCTACTAGACAAATTTATTCCAGAGTCAAGCAATGTAGCTGAATGAGGTGTTGAACAGAATAACGATACCAATGATCCACCCAAGATGCACCCTTTAACACCGCATCAGCGACAAGATTCAGAAAAAGTGATCTCGAAACTTCCATCATTCGAAAAAAAAGGTTTAGGCCGCACTCATTTAGGCCCAATTTCTCAATGTCCAGTTAAACTTGGAATAAGTTAACTTCGGAATAACTTTTATGCTCGAGCTATACTGGTTTGGTTTTCTCAAAGCCAAAGTAACCTATCATCGGTATATCACTATCGCCGAATGGTGCTGCCAACCTTAACGGGGATTCAGCTGTTCTTTTGGTTTTGTTTTTGCCTGTGACTCCTAAACTGCTACATGTTGCACATAAAAATGTATATATAATAACTTTCTATGAGCCCTGTTGTAAACGGCAACGAGGGAAAAACATTTTAGTTGCTGTGGAGCTTGTGTTTGTGGACCTAGAAGACTCAAATAAGCATTTTGGAATTTTGATTAATAAAAAATAAATACACAATGCAAGTGTCAGCTTGAGTCAGCTGTTCGCCTTACGATGATTGTATTGATATTTATTTATCGGGACTTAGCTTCGGTATAAGTAGTAGCCGGACCTCCATGCATCGGATAAGTAAGTGCTAACCGAACATTGAGAAACTCAAATTCTAAACTATTCAAGACTAAACTTAGAATAAGTTGACTAAGTGGACATTGAGAAACTGGGCCTTAATCGAGCACAGCATAGACGTAGGTGAAGTTAAAGCGATTAAACAGCAACACTGGCCAGTATCTCCAGCCAAAGAAAAATTGATGTTCTCGGAAATAGAGAATATGTTAGCTTTGGATATCATCGAAGAGTCCAAGAGTCCATGGAGCAGCAATTGCGTGTAAGTTCAAAAACGAACCAAACCGCGTTTATGCTTAGATTCATGAAAAGTGAATAGGTACTACCGCAAGGATGCTTATCCACTGCCTCACGTAGGCAGCATACTCAGCAGACTGCCTCCAGCTCGTTTCATGACCGGTCTGGATATGAAGCATGCCTTTTGGCAAATACCATTGGAAGAGAAGTCTAGACAATACACTGCGTTCACAGTGCCGAACCAGCCGCTGTATCAGTACAAGGTTATGCTTTTCGGACTGTGCAACGGTGCGCAAACATTATGCCGATTGATGGATCAAGTAATTCCTCCACATTTGCGTACAAGAGTTTTTGTGTATTTAGACGATCTATTAATTTTATCTGACGATTTTAAATCGCATTTGACATTATTGAATGAAATCGCAGACTATTTGCGAAAATCCAACTTGACTATTAATATAGCTAAGTCCAAGATTTGTATGCAGGAAGTAAAATACCTGGGTTTTATCAAAGGAGATGGTCAGCTTAAGACCCATGCGGAAAAAGTTTTGGCAATCAAGGAATTCCCAGTGCCCACAACAGTAAGCAGCTGAGTAGATTTTTAGGACTGTCCGGTTGGTATCGTCGTTTCGTCGATGGATATGCCACCGTCAGTCTTCCTCTTACCGATTTGCTAAGAAAGAATAAGTTTTTCTGTTGGTCTGATGCAGCTGAAGAAGCTTTTAGACACTTAATGGCTAAGCTGACGTCTGCGCCGATACTTAGTGCTCCAGACTTCTGTAAACCCTTCTTGCTTCTTTGCGATGCAAATTTACATGGACTCGGATGTGTTTTCGCACAATCAACTAAAGATGGAACAGAGTTGCCAATAGCGCTCATGTCTATGAAGCTATCCAAGGCACAACGCAACTATTCCGTGACGGAATTAGAGTGCTTAGCCGTAATTAAGGGTATACAAAAGTTCCGAGCTTATATTAAAGGGCAGGATTTTACAGTAATCACTGACCTTGCTTCTTTGAAATGGTTGATGAACCAGAAGGATCTGTCAGGAAGATTGGCTCGATGGGCGATCAAACTCCAGGGGTTTAGTTTTGTTATCCAGCATCGAAAAGGCTCGCAAAATATTGTAGCTGATGCCTAATCGCGTCGAGACGAAAACGATATCTCTGGATTTGATAGCTGCGGTCCAATCGTTGACCTGACCTGACCTGATAAAGAGAATCAGGCAATGCTTCCAGATTTGAGAGTCATAGACAATTTCGTTTACAAACGCACTGAACACGCAATTGGTGATGCGCGTCAGGAAGAGAATTCCTGGAAACCATGGCTTCCGGAAGGTCTTGTTGCCGATGTTTTAGATAGATCACATGTTCCTCCCGACGCCGCACATTGCGGTACTGGAAAAATTATTGACAAGGTAAAGCGATATCTATTTTGGCCTGAAATGGTAGTTCAGATCCGCCGATACGTTTCAAATTGCAGTATCTGTAAGATGGCCAAAAGCCCAAATAAGATATTGAGGCCGCCAATGGGAAACCCCATGGTGTCCGATCGGCCATTTCAGAAATTATACAAGGATATTTTAGGTCCTTATCCGAGGTCCAAAAATGGCAATATTGGTCTTCTCATCATCGTCGACCAGAATACAAAGTTTCATTTCTTACATCCTTTTAAAAAATTCACGGCCAACAATATATGTTGTTATCTTAAAAACTTTGTTTTCTACTCTTTTGGAGTACCGGAGACTGTCTTAACTGATAACGGCTCGCAATTAAAATAGGGATATTTTCGAGCGTTCCTTACTCGTTTTGGAGTCGCTCACATCTGTACTGCTATATATTCACCTCAAGCGAATGCTAGTGTACGTCTTAACCGATCCGTATTAGCAGCAATCCGAGCCTATGTTGGCAAAGATCAAGCAAGTTGGGATCAAAATTTAAACGAAATTAGCGGTTCGTTGAGATCAACCATACATCGTAGCACAGGCTATTCCCCATACTTTCTTTGTTTCGGTCAAAATATGATTTTAAACGGAAAGGATTACCAGCTCCTTCGCAAGTTAAATACCTTGACCGATGACGCAGCTTTGAACCGAACTGACTTCTAACAACTCGCCCGAGAGAAAGCCAGAATATGTCGACGTCTCACGATGAGAATGCTCGCAGAAACAACTTACGAAGCAGAACAGGTGATAGTGTATTTGCACGCAGTTTTGCCCAGAGCAATGCGGCTAAAAGGCTTAGCAGCAAACTGGCACCCATGTTCACGAAAGCGAAAGTAAAGTCGAAACTTAGTCCAGCATATTATGAACTGCAAAACGAAGTAGAAAAATCCATTGGTGTATATCACTTAAAAGACATTCAGACATGAGGTCTATGTTGATCTGTTTATGTCAGTTTACAGCTCCTAGCGATGCGACTCTCGTCGTATAAACTGTGGTGTAGGGGACAGATAAACATAGAAACTTAACATTGCTATATTCGGTTATGCTGCGCTGTGTCATTGCAGTTTTAATAAAAAGATTATCTCTTCACACTCTTTAAGCCTGGTACCGTTGAATTCCAGTGGGTCGAATTCGCTCTCTCAGTGCTCAGTAATCCCTGTTTCGCTTGCACACATGATAGTTTGTCTCGCTCGCACGCGTATTGATCCATGCGATCGAGAGGACAACGCACAAAAGACAAAAGACAGACGAAAATCACGCCACTTCACCGTTTTAATTGTTTCCAGGCGAAAATTGTCGTTTGCTTCGGATATAATGGAAACAATATTGGCACGCGCGCACTTTCCTGTTCTGCATCAATTGAGTACTCTGATAGCTGTGGTTCCAAACGAACGTTTGCTCAAACAATCTGTGTGCCTTATAAGACATAAGGAGAATAAACATAAAGTAATCGCCAGACTGTACCCACCGTGGTCATATTTATTTGAGTTCGTCTACATAAGACTAAACATATATACTTCGATTTTGTGAACATCCAGCCACAATTGATCGACCCAAGGTGCAGAAACCTTTTTGGTGCATTGTGCGATAAAAAGAAACAGGTGATATTTTTGACATTGGTAATTATGTGCGTGGTGGTCAAGAAATCGAATTCTTATGTTTTAGCCGTTTGGGACGGCAACCGGCAACTCTAGTCGGCAACGTCCAGCGTACTCAAGCCGCCAATGAACGGTTAATCATGCGCTTTAGTCTTCAATGACCTAGCTCAGGCTACTGGATTTAACCGGCAGATAATTAACCATGAATCGAGTGTGGGGGTACGCATCTCCGAGATCTGGAGGTTCATAGATTTTCAATGATCGTGCCGACAAGCTTGTAGAAGCAGCTCAGCCGAGTCATATAGAGCGAAATTGAAGTGTGCACAAGCGAAGTTCTACGCTACAACGCTGCAACGGTTATGTTGAGCGACAAACGGGAGTCGAACACGTGTTGCTTAAGCGATAATTATTATTATTTGACGAAGATGTACTAAGAAAAACAGTATATTCAAGTGGCCCAACGATACCAAGCACCGGCTTGTTAACGCGCGGACCCAAGCAAAAAGCAAGCAACCTCCCGCCCAACCGACCGAGGGGCACACCGCATAGCGTACGGTTACGAAGATCGCGAAAACGTAGACAAATGACATAAGACTAACTTTTTAAGAGAACTAATAGAAGTGGCACCGTTAATTAAGTGGGAAAATTCGTTATAAAATTCCTTGTCCTTCTGATCGGAACAGCAAAACTAATTTGGCTAATTAATTTCGAGGAATCAATTTCACCATTTATTAGCTTGTGTAAAAAGACAACACTAAGCATTGCTCTGCGATCGGCAAGAGAAGGAAGATTTATTAGTAAAAGTCTATTGTGGTAGGAAGGTACGTTAATGTTAGTATCCCAGTTAAATCTCCTAAGGGCAAAGAGCAAAAATTGTTATACTTTGATACCGAAGGTCTCATAGTATATTGGTTTTGTGCAATGTCCGTCATGGTGTCCGTCTGTCCGTCCGTCCGTATGAACGCAACTTTTTTCGACACCCGTAAAGCTAGAGGCTTGAAACTTTGCAATTATGTTTATCTATAGACGGTACAGATAAAGTGTCAAGATTGGGGTGCCACGCCTACTAGGAGGCTGGGAAATCGATAAATTCGATAACTGAAAACCGATAAAACCAAATATTTCTCACATTCTTACAGCTAGAGCTACCAAATTTTGCACGCAGATAGCTAGTCATGTCCCTGAAAAAACTGCATCAAAATTTTGGATGCCACGCCCACTCCTTCCGCCCCCATCATCCCTGGTCCTTGAAATTGGAAACGCCTATAGTTTTTACATTTTTTGGGCAAGAGCCACCAAATTTTATGTCAAGATAGATATTGAAGTTCCCAAAAAAAATGCATCAAAATTTTGGATGCCACGCCCCCTGATTCCGCCCCCATCCCCCCCCCCCTTCTCCATGAAATTGGAAACGCCTATAGTTTTCACATTTTTTGGGCTAGTGCCACCAAATTTTGTTTCAACATAGATATTGACGTTCCCCAAAAATATGCATCAAAATTGTGGATGCCACGCCCCCTGATTCCGCCCCCATCCCCCCTTCTCCATGAAATTGGAAACGCCTATAGTTTTCACATTGTTTGGGCTAGAGCCACCAAATTTTGTGTCAAGATAGATATTGACATTCCCAAAAAAATGCATCAAAATTTTGGATGCCACGCCCCCTGATTCCGCCCCCATCCCCCTTCTCCATGAAATTGGAAACGCCTATAGTTTTCACATTTTTTGGGCTAGAGCCACCAAATTTTGTGTCAAGATAGGTACTGACGATCCCCATCAAAACTTGGATGCCACGCCCCCTGATTCCGCACCCATCCCCCTTCACCAAGAAATTGGAAACGCCTATAGTTTTCACATTTTTCGAGCTGGAGTCACTAAATTTGGTAGGAAGATATATGGTGACAACTACAAAAGGTCTGCATCAAAAATTAGGATGCCACGCCCAACTCTGCCGCCCACCATTTA
The DNA here is from genome assembly GCA_018152825.1 of Scaptomyza hsui. NCBI lineage: Eukaryota > Metazoa > Arthropoda > Insecta > Diptera > Drosophilidae > Scaptomyza > Scaptomyza hsui. The sequence goes on from JAECXO010000291.1 coordinate 380,680, forward strand.
AAGTCGGAAATTTCGATATCTCTTATCGTTTTTAAGCTAGAGCCCGTAAATTGGGTAGAAAGATAGAAGGCAGCATCTACCAAAGATGTGCATCAAAATTTTGAATGCCACGCCCACCTAAGCCACCCGCCTTATAAAATCGGAATCGGCTATATCTCTAACAGTTTTTGAGCTTGAGCCACCAAACTTTTTATGAATATAGATGGTGACAGTTAAAAACATTTGATTCAAACATTTGGATGCCACGCCTACCTCTGCCGCCCACCTTTTAAATTTCGGAGTTAAGTTATCTTCCACAGTTGTTGAGCTAAAGTCACCAAATTTGGTAACATGATAGCTGGCGATGTTTACCACATGGCCCACTCCCTTCGCCCCTGCATTCTCCCTTATCAACCGTTCTTTTACTGGTATCAAAGTATTCCGCAGTCGGTTGCGTCCGACTGCAACGTTTTTACTTGTTTTTGTACTGATTCTATTCTATCCTGGTGAATCCTGTATTTGGGATACCAGATACAAGATCCATATTCAAGACAGAAGGTCATTGATGAAAAGTGTAAATAATAAAGGTCCAAGGTGACTTCCTTGCGGAACACCGGAAGTGACATGAACCACCTTAGAGACAGCGTCATTAAAACTGACTCTCTGTGTTCTATGAGTTAAATATTCCCTTATCCACCGAATAAGATTGCTAGGAAAACCTAAAAGTTGAAGTTTATGAAGTAAAAGGTAGTGATTAACCGAGTCAAATGCCTTGCTGAAATCAGTGTAAATAACATCCGTTTGCATTTTATTTTGAAAACCATTCACAGCTAGTGAAGTAAATTCTAACAGGTTAGTGGTAGTAGATCTTTGTTTCATGAATCCATGCTGGCACGGTGAAATTAAAGATCAGCAAAAATGTTGTAATTGAGAAGTTATTAATTTCTCAAACATTTTTGGTATAGCAGACAATTTGGATATACCCCTATAATTTTGAACATTAGACTTGTCTCCTTTTTTATGGAGCGGAATAATAAATGATTCTTTCCAGATATTAGGAAATGAACATTTCTCAATAGACAAACTCAAAAATTAATGCAAAGGATCATTTGGATCTTCCTGTTCCTGTGCATATGTTATATAGATACAAAGTTATAGAAACGTTTTAAGAAAATAGTTGTAATTCTCCTTTAAAGAGCTAAGTTAAATCGTAAATGTCAAGTAACAGCAACAGCGCTCTCGCTTGTAAGCATATGTAATTCTTTTCTTTAATTGATAAAGCAGCAAGGCAACGACGACATCTGCACCTTCGATGGGCCCACCGAACTAGCACCAATGGAAAGTTTGAGTCAGAACCTTTTTGTAAATACATGGTATGTCGAACCGTGAGTAGCACTTGCTATTGGCAAGAATTATATATGTTGAGCGAGTATAAAATATTTTGCTGAAGCTCCGTGACATTTATCCTGTTCTTTTTTTGCATCATATAAAATCTTAGTTAGTTAAATTTAAAAGATAATGATCATTTTGAACAATCAAGTATTATCAATCATAATGTAAATTGTTAAGTGAAGAGTTGAAGTCGCGTAAGGGTCACCCTAATGGAAGGAGTACATTTATATACATATATTAAACGAATTTATAGTTACCTTATGATGATTGAGTAATTATTATGGTGGTTCATTGCAATGTAAGAAGACGCGCGAGCTATACTTACTAATCCTTTCCAAGTATTAGTAAAGGGGTTGCCCAAAATATAATGAAGGCGTTACCAAGGTAGGGTGGGTATAGAATAGGGTATCGACTAACATCTCCAGTGCCCTGACACGTGTTTATCTGATCTGAGGCCCGACTCCAATTGTGTGGAATTACCGGTTAATATTTTTGTATTTTTACTTTTGTAGCGTATCCGATAGTGCACTTAAACTTTATTTTTAATCGTAGTTTGTATAGAGGGCGAGGAAGAACCCACACCCCATCCGGCGAGCTAAGATCAGAGCATAGCTAGAAGTGAACGCCTCTCCAAAGTTTCTTTATACATAGCAGTGGCTCTGGCCACAGACTACCTGCACATTACAACCCCTTTTACCCATTTCATGGGTTCGGCGTATAAAAAAGCTGATTTCAATTCAAAATTCAAAATGGGAAAAGGAACCACACTTTCCTCCGAAGAAATTGCAAAGGTCCTTGCTTACAACGATACCGATATGTCCAATCGAAAAATTGCGCTGAAGTTAAGCCGGTTAGCCTCAGCAGTGGACAGTTTGATCAAACAAAAGGAAATTTATAACAAAAATTAATCAAAGAACAACAACTCAAAAATTTCTTCAAGGGATAAAACCGCAATAATTCGCTCCGGCTTAAAGGAAGACGCAACAGCTTCCAGAATTAAAACTGATCTGCAACTGCCAATAACTACACGTCGAGTGCAGCAAATTTTATCGAAACTAGCTCTTACTAAAGTCAATAAACAAGCAAGGCTGGATTTATAGATGCAGCTTAACACTTACATATACAGCTCATGCACAAATATTAGCAGCAAAAGCTAAGGCACCCGCCGCACAAAAACACGCGGTCGCAGGCTCGATTCCTGGCGCGGTTAGTTTGAACAAAATAATTTATTTTGTTTTATTTTAATTTCTTATGAAATTCTGAGGGTATTCACGCCACTTTGCTTAACGGGATGTTTGCTTGTTTGATTACTTTTAAGCAGAATCTGACGTGAACGACCGTCTTGCATTGTTATCTGCTTGTCTCGTAAAAAAAACAGCTGTTTTCTATCGATTATTGTGTATCAGTAATCGCAACATCATAAACTATTTACGCAAAAGAATATACATACATAACTGACATTTTTGAAAAGAAATTGTAAAAAATGCCATAAACAAGCGTTAAAAATGAGATTATAGATTTTAAAATAATGACCGCTCTACATCATATCGAATCTTTGGAAGGTTATTATAGAAAGGATAGCAAATAGTTGTGAGCTTGATACTAAACTTATGTATACATATATGTAAAAATACAGATGGCCCCTACGCTCAGCGTGATGAAGAAGTTCAAACGCTTATGGATGAACTAATTGAGGATGTAACTATAATAGCTTATTTTCGTCGCGCCGTTGAAGAAGATATTCCAAAATCAATAAATTGGCGATGCAATGTTCTCCCTGATTTTGACGATGGGCGTTTTCAGGCCATGATGCGAGTCAGCAAATTTCAGTTTCAACGGATTTAGAAGATGATTGAGAAGGACGAGGTTTATAATACCAACAACTCTTGGGATCAATTTCCAGTTGACTTGCAACTGGCCATAGTGCTCTTCCGATTAGGTTCCTCTGGAGAGAGCTGTTCCACCCAGAAGATAGCAACCACATTTGGAGTTGGAGATGGCGGAACGCTGTTTAAAATAACAAATAGAGTATTTACTGCGATCCTAGGAAAGATGCCGCAAATTATAACTTGGCCTGATGGTGCTGAAAGGGAAGAGTTAGTTGAGCGAATTGCCGCACTGCGTTGGCTACATAGACGGTAGCGAAATTAAACTTGCCGAAAGACCAAGCGTAAATCACGAGGCCTTTTTTTCGCGAAAAAAAATATACTCTATTAAGCTCCAAGTAATTTGTGATCGAGATCTTCAGAAACGAAATGCTGTGGATGGCAACCCTGGAAGTTACCACGACGCAAAAGTTTATAAGAACTCGCAGTTTACCAACAACATAGAGCGATTCTTAAGTGAAGAGCAATGGATTGGTGGAAACTCCGCTTACCCTCTTTCAAATTATTTAATGACGCCATACCGGAGCAATTCAATACATATGACAGCAAAAAAGCTCGTTCGTTTCAACAGACAGCACTGCAAATTTCGGGTCTTGACAGAGAATTGTTTTGGCCAATTAAGGGAAAAATTTTGCAGCTTCAAGGAAATGCGTGTACGCATTAAAGATATAAAAGTGAAGAATTTTTATGCAGATGGGCTCTTGAGTGTTGCACTCTGCACAATCTCTTGCTTAAGGACAACGTAACCCCACCTGTAGAACTAAATGAAATGAATGAAACTGTAGATGGCATAGAGCCTTTAAACTCTGATATTGGCGAAATAAAAAGACAGGCTATTTATGATTTGTGTTTTGAATAAAAATATACTTATAACTTAAATTTACTCATATTTTTTGTCTATTTTATATATTTTTACTAGGAGATTATTCTCCAGCTTTAGTTTTTTTTTTTTTTATATATTTCTTATTGTTTTCTTTTTCCTCTTCCAATTTCATCCAACGCACTTCCATGTTTTTCGTCAACTCAAATTTCTGCGCTTCTAATAAAAACTGACGTTCGCGGAATTCTAATTTTTTCTTCCATTTCAGACATTTTTTCTATGAATGTAGCCGGACGCTTCCTTGACAGTCTCTTAGAGAAACTTGGAGACTCAGGAGCAGCATATGGAATGTCCAAAGTTGCATTAGAGTTCTCTTCTTCCCAAAAAGGGGTGTCCTCAAAGTCAATAGTGTCTAGCACTGTGGCCTCCACTTCTCTTTCTTTGCCAAACACGTCCGATAATTTGTCAAAATGTGGACACATTTTGTTTATTTTATCTGCAAAATAGAAAAAATTTGGCTTCCAAACATTTTAACCTCCTTAAGTGTTACCATTTATATTTTTTTCGGCATCGCCATCTATGATACCTGCACCGGTCGATTGCGTCCACTTATTAGCTTTCACTAGCAATCCTTTAAGGTAGCGAACCTTACATTTCACCAAATGCCATTTAGCGTAATTTGAATCTCTTCCAACATTTTGTTGTAGTATATCCGTTGGTTTCTTATAAAAGATTAGCGGTTTTAATGACAATTGCTTATAGTTATAACATGGACACAAAACATACCTCATGATTTCTATGCACTTGCATATAATCTAAAATTGCAACAATTTCATGGTTCACCCACTTCTTCGACTCGTTCACTTGCATGCGCTTACGTTCTTCCCAGCTAGCTAAGTTCGGAGCGCTCCGAATTCTGTGTCTAAAAAGAGCCGAACTTAGGAGCGTTTTTGGAGTAAACACATAAATTTGATTGTTTTTGGAGCACAAGCCGTGTTCTCTTCTCACCGGCTCATAAAAAGCACTTATATCTGAGCATTTTCGGAGCTCAAGTAGGCTTGCCTACTTGGTTCACCCACTTCTTCGACTCGTTCACTTGCATGCGCTTACGTTCTTCCCAGCTAGCTAAGTTCGGAGCGCTCCGAATTCTGTGTCTAAAAAGAGCCGAACTTAGGAGCGTTTTTGGAGTAAACACATAAATTTGATTGTTTTTGGTGCACAAACAGTGTTCTCTTCTCACCGGCTCATAAAAAGCACTTATATCTGAGCATTTTCGGAGCTCAAGTAGGCTAGCCTACTACTGTGGCTGCAGCCACATGTGCAATCGAACATTCTGTTTTTATACTCTGAACACATAAGATGTTTAAGAAGGGTATATTTTGTTTTGTGGTCGCAGGTAAGTCACAGATATATACAAGCGATAACTGTACGCATTAAGTACAGGGCTTAGGGTATTTCCTGGTCGGGAAAACTCGACTCGAGCCTTCTTACTTGTTGGCTATTGTTTTGCTGAATATAACGGAATGCAGATTTAACAGATGATTTAGTTGTGCAAATAAACGTAACAAGCGTGGTTGTTTAAAAAAAAGTGGTAATTATAATTTTATAATTATAAAAAAAGAACAATATGAGTGTATACAGATCAAGCCGCGTTGAATCAAAACAAATATTTAATGCGCTAATAGCCAAAAAAAACGACGCTATAGTGAGAGTTTGCCGGCTTTGCCAAAATCATCATATGTCGATATTCATTTGGACCAAAATTATACGGATAACGATAATGATGCATACTCAACAGACACCAATGTCGATTCTGAAAACTATGAGTGCGAAATTAAGTCTCTGCGTGAGGAATTAGCTAACTGGGCAGTTGAATTCAATATTTCGAGCTCTGCTTTAAATGAGCTTCTGAAAATCTTGCAGCGTGTTAATTGTGATTTGCCATGTGATTCCAGAGCTTTAAAAGAAACTCCTAGGGATCGTTCTTGTATCACAACGAACGGCGGCCAATATAATCATTATGGAATTGCGGATTGATTGACAGATTTTTTTGAAAATTATTCTTTTATATTTGTTTTTTAGCGACGTTTCTAATTGTTTGCAATTATTAATACAGGCTCGACGTCATGAATCAAAGGGGTGATTCGAAACAATTTGAAAATTGTGAACGAAATGTATTAGGCTGGCCAGATAGCGCTATTTCGAATGTTGCCAAACATTCTCATCAGTGACCTTTCTGTTTAGAATTATTAAACTCAAACTGATCGTATATGAAACTATAGTCGGGGACACGAGTTGAACCTGGGACCTCTCGTTAACGAGGCGGAAGTCTTAGCCACTGGGCTATTCCCTGACGACATCCATCCCTGGCTAATCAGAGTTTGCCAGAAGACCGAGAAGAATTTTAGATATGGATAGGTGGAAAGCCGTTGAGTTTAGGGAATTCCTACTATCACTCAATTTAACACAATCAAAAAAATGTAAGGTAAAATATTTTTAAAATTTAAAATATTTATTTAAATAACAAAATTAAATAATAAAAACAAATATATCTATGAATCGCATGTTTCGCATAGAACAAAGCGATGCAGCGGGCAAACTTTTTTCATGCACCTATCGCATTCGGCAGAGTGGATGTTTGCATTCTTTGCCTGTGGGCATATGTGGCACCTTGCACGCTTCCCAGTTGGAGTGTGGTGCATCAAGCGACTGTTCGCAGATGCATCAGCTTCGGTTTGGACTAGCTGCTCGCCGTCCTGAATCCCACGGACTACCGACAAAGCTCTCTCGCCTCGTGATGCCCGAGTTCAATCAAAAAAAGGCGGCGACGGATTTTTTTTTTTGCCAAATTCTAGTTTGGATTCAATTCCGTGAATAAAATGAACGCATTCAACGCAGATATATCTAGCATATTGCAAAATAATGCGACAGGCCATCTGTTGACTTTGCGTTTGCAGCGATAAGTGCCTACCATCTCATCCACAATGTCGACGCCGCATTTCGTTCTATTATAAAAATTTATAATTTCCGGCTTTTTTTAACGTCTTTCTCTTCTATTTGTGTCGATAGATGCATTGTGCTGAGCAACGTAACGAAACGACGTCTCTTCGTTACGTAGGAAACCACTGTCGAGTTCAGCACGTGATCGAACACAAATTGAGAATGGTACAGTGGTTTGTTCTTCATGTCCAGTACCAGAGGTGGCAGCTCCTTTCTGTTTTTACGAATAGTGGCAACGGTTGTCATTTGTCTCTGCTTCAATTTTACCGCAAGAGCGTGGTAGTAACGGTAGTAACGTTTCTTCCGTTGAGTCCCTCTGTAAGCTGCAATACAACCCGTTCTGCAAGGTTTACTTCGGGTGCACAGTTGCGGTTACGACTAATGTAAACATCAACAGCATACACGTAAAATGTTGATGCATCACACAGAATCCAGTGTTTGATACCGTATTTGCAGGGCTTCGACGGGATGTACTGCGTAAAAGGACCACGGTATGGTAGCAACTGCTCGTCGACGGTTACATTTTTGCCAGGATAGCACAATTTGAGTCAAAATTTGCTCGAGCTGGAGCGAATTTGTCTCGAAAACGGAAGTGTGCTCTCTCTTCCCGATCGTCGAACCGCAAACACCGAGTGATCTGCTTATAACGCTTGAGCGACATTGTTGCTGCAAATATCGGTCGCCCACTTTTTAGATTCCACAGCTCAGTAATGCTTTCACCATGCGACCGATACACTCCTGCAAGCAGCAAAACTCCATAATATGCTCGCATAGTGCAGATGTCGACATTCTTCCATTCACTTCCACATGTCCGTATGCCGTACAAATTGGTCATGTCGACAATGGTCTGCTCCATGGGTTCGAGAAATACGAGCATTGCAGAGAGCTTATCAACACAGCGTGATGCTGCGAACACTGTGGCACCTGACGACGGAAATAAGATGAATAATAAATACCCTGTTGAATACTACGCTTACGACGCAAATTATTTGTACCTGAGCTTACACGCAGGTTACAAATTGCTTGTCGTATAGTATTCGGTTGGTCCAGCGAGTACTCCATTTTTTTTGTCTTTTGACTAAAATGCTAAGCTGGTCTCTGCAACCAATTCTCGTCTCACCTCCTCGCATAAAAAGTCGGTATCGCTATCAGTTTCAGTTTCCACATCAGTCTCATTTTCATTTGGCTCGTAGTCGCTGTCATCGTCATCTGATTCAAACGGATCGATCTGCTCGTACTCCTCGTCGCTCATCACTATATTTCCCGATGCAGACGACATATTCTTGGTTTTTGATATCCTGGTATATTTTTTGTAGGTCCTCTATAGGTTCAAGCTTGAACCAGTTGTGAATTACAAGAAGAAAAAACCCATGCCAACTATTTTGGTAGTACATAGTAGGTAACAGGCAATAAGGAAAAACCAAAGTGCCCGTAATTTTCCCATATGTGTCAAATTGACACGCCAGGGACTCTTTTGTAACTTTTTCATTTGCAACGAAAATTACAATGGAAATACAGTACGCCCTCGCTTAACGCAACCTATTAAAATTTAGCCATTTGCGAAAACTGAGGTTGTTGCGAAAACCGAGGAAAAATATTATGTTGGCCACGAGACCTATTTCCAAAAAAAAATGCCTTTGCCACACATTAAAATTAAAGTTAATCGAATAAATCTGTGATTACAGCATGGATTTCATTTTATTTTATTAATTTTTGAAAAACTGAGAAATTGTGGTCTGTACTCTGTTACAATTTAGACTTTTCTGTACAGCTGTTTCGCGAAGATCTCGAAGTTGTAAAATGTGTATGTGTTAAAGTTTTAAGCAAAATGAACAGAGAGAAATAGCACAACCGTTATTGTCGTCTTGTCTTCTTTGTATCACCGAGAGTCGGTGAAAGGACTAACTGTTAACTGTCTCACTGAGTGAGACCCGTGCCTATGTTGTTGGTGTGTTGATTCTTCTTGCTGGTTCATTCTGTAGAAACTAAAACATACGATTTCCTTAGGAAATTGCATTAAACGAGGTAATTTTTTTGGAAGTTGCGTTAACAGAGTCTACAATGTTAAGAATTCGGGTGTTGCAATTATCGAGGAGTTGCGTGTATCGAGGGTTGCGTTGAGCGAGGGCGTACTGTATATTTAAATTATGATTTTCTGAAAATTCGTCAAAATTCGTTCAGTGAGCCAAAATTTTATTCACATTCGATAAGTACAAAAGCCGCAAAAGCATTTTGAATCTCAAAATTGTGTCAAATTGATACAAGGGACAGATGCGTGCTATAAATTGGGCCAGTAGTTTTGAGAGGTATTTTGACGGAGGGCCGATATGAGCACTTTCTTCAACTAAGCGTTGCAATAAGAATTCTGCTTAGTTACAAGTATTGCTTGTCTAAAAATGAATGTGCTAAAGAACTTATTCGTAGTTTTATAAGTAAAGTCCCAGAGCTTTATTATGAAACATTTCTAAAATCTAATTTTCATTGCTCATCACTTTTGGCAGATGAAGTTATATTTTACCAAGAAAATTTACATTCATTCAGTGCTTTCAAATATGAAAGCTATTTATGTAAAGTTAAAAAAATGGTAAGAAAAGGAACGCAAGCTTCATCTCAAATATATTTGTTGAGCAAAGCATCAATAGCCTAAGAAAAAAAAGTACCGCAACAGATATTATCAAAAAAAAAATCGTATGGGAAATATTTGCTCAGTTAAAAATAAATACATAAATATGTCCATAAATGCTCCAGACCACTTTTTACATTGCAGATTCTAAGGTTTTTAAAATTGATCAATTCGTGGATGAAAACAATGAAGTGTTTGTAAAATCAAATCAGATTTCACTTCACGAAGATTTATTTGCTATACCCTTAAAATTAAGCCAATTAGGCATAACATATTCCGAAACGCTTAGACTTATTGAAATACCGAGTAGTCACAAAGTAATAGAAGTTACCGAAAAAGCCATTATTTTCACATCGTCGTCATCAGCTTCCATAGTTGTCATTCCCCTCGTACACAATGAACGACTTCAGTGAAAGGTTTTTATCCGGTAATGACCAGTCAACGGAATCGTCACCGTACCCATCTTACGTCCAGCTATCCTCCCAGTAAGTATAATTATAAGATCTCAATTTCAATGACAATAAACTAAGTTAATTTTTACATTTTTAGATTTGCAGAATTTAATGTAAAACGGAATAATAAAGTTAAATAAAAATTTAGAGGTGCTGCGTTTGGAAAATAAAGGTGTGAAGGTATACTAACTTTGCGACTTAAGGATTTAACTAAACATTATTATTTTAGATCTTAAGGAACGTCTTATAAAGTTAGAAGAAGACAACCATATATATATATACATATATATATAAATTTAAATTTAAGATTGTTAATATTTAGTCAAGCAGTATTTCCTTATAAATATATTTTTGTTTAAGTTTACACTTTTTTTCCCCATTTTGGTAATTTTTAAGTCAAATATAATACAAGAATAAAATTAAAAGAAAAAAAATAAATATAAAAAAGGTTTTTTTAGAAACATTTTAAACGCCCAAACCCTTCAGATAAGTGCACTTTCTGCAATTAAATCTGAACTCCATTTAGTGTCTAAAATGAGGATTTTAGGAGGGTTTTATATGCTTAAATGGGAGGGTAAAAGCACTTATATCAGTGTCAGAAAAGAGTCAGATTAGACTCAGAAATGTCCCACATTAAGTGCGACCAGTTTCATTGAAAACAAGTAAAAACGTTGCAGTCGGACGCAACCGACTGCGGAATACTTTGATACCAGTAAAAGAACGGTTGATAAGGGAGAATGCAGGGGCGAAGGGAGTGGGCCATGTGGTAAACATCGCCAGCTATCATGTTACCAAATTTGGTGACTTTAGCTAAAAAAAACTGTGGAAGATAACTTAACTCCGAAATTTAAAAGGTGGGCGGCAGAGGTAGGCGTGGCATCCAAATTTTTGAATCAAATGTTTTTAACTGTCACTATCTATCTGCCTACCAAGTTTGGTGGCTCTAGCTCAAAAACTGTTAGAGATATAGCCGATTCCGATTTTATAAGGCGGGTGGCTTAGGTGGGCGTGGCATTCAAAATTTTAATGCAGATCTTTGGTAGATGCTGCCTTCTATCTTTCTACCCAATTTACGAGCTCTAGCTTAAAAACTATAAGAGATATCGAAATTTCCGATTTTAAATTGTGGGCGGCAGAGGTGGGCGTGGCATCCAAATTTTTCATGCAGATCTTTTGTAGATGTCACCATATATCTTCCTACCAAATTTGGTGACTCTAGTTCAAAATATGTGGAAGATACACGCATAACCGTTTTAACATCGGCGGGGGGTGGGGGGCAGAAGGTGTGGGCGTGGCATGCAAAATTTTGATGCATTTTTATGGGGAACGTCAATATCTATCTTCACAAAAATTTGGTGGCTCTAGCCCAAAAAATGTGAAAACTATAGGCGTTTCAAATTTCATGGAGAAGGGGGGATGGGGCGGAATTAGGGGCGTGGCATCCAAAATGTTTATGCATTTTTTTGGGGAACGTCAATATCTATCTTGACACAAAATTTGGTGGCTCTAGCCCAAAAAATGTGAAAACTATAGGCGTTTCAAATTTCATGGAGAAGGGGGGATGGGGGCGGAATAAGGGGGCGTGGCATCCAAAATTTTGATGAATTTTTTTGGGGAACGTCAATATCTATCTTGACACAAAATTTGGTGGCTCTAGCCCAAAAAATGTGAAAACTATAGGCGTTTCCAATTTCACGGAGAAGGGGGATGGGGGCGGAATCAGGGGCGGGGCATCCAAAAAATTGATGCATATTTTTGGGGAACATCAATATCTATCTTGACACAAAATTTGGTGGCTCTAGCCCAAAAAATGTGAAAACTATAGGCGTTTCCAATTTCATGGAGAAGGGGGGATGGGTTCGGAATCAGGGGGCGGGGCATCCAAGTTTTGATGGGGAACGTCAGTACCTATCTTGACACAAAATTTGGTGGCTCTAGCCCAAAAAATGTGAAAACTATAGGCGTTTCCAATTTCATGGAGAAGGGGGGATGGGGGCGGAATTAGGGGCGTGGCATCCAAAATTTTGATGAATTTTTTTTCGGAACTTCAATATCTATCTTGACACAAAATTTGATGGCTCTAGCCCAAAAAATGTGAAAACTATAGACGTTTCCAATTTCATGGAGAAGGGGGATGGGGGCGGAATTAGGGGCGTGGCATCCAAAAATTTGATGCATTTTTTTGGGGAACGTCAATATATATCTTCACAAAAACATTTGGTGGCTCTAGCCCAAAAAATGTGAAAACTATAGTCGTTTCCAATTTCATGGAGAAGGGGGGGATGGGTTCGGAATCAGGGGGCGGGGCATCCAAAATTTTGATGCATTTTTTTGGGGAACGTCAATAAATATCTTCACACAAAATTTGGTGACTCTAGCCCAAAAAATGTGAAAACTATAGGCGTTTCCAATTTCATGGAGAAGGGGGGGATGGGGGCGGAATCAGGGGGCGTGGCATCCAAAATTTTGATGCATTTTTTTTGGGAACTTCAATATCTATCTTGACACAGAATTTGGTGGCTCTAGCCCAAAAAATGTAAAAACTATAGATGTTTCCAATTTCAAGGAGCAGGGATGATGGGGGCGGAAGGAGTGGGCGTGGCATCCAAAATTTTGATGCATTTTTTTCAGGGACATGACTAGCTATCTGCGTGCAAAATTTGGTAACTCTAGCTGTAAGAATGTGAGAAATATTTGGTTTTATCGGTTTTCTGTTATCGAATTTATCGATTTCCCAGCCTCCTAGTAGGCGTGGCAACCCAATCTTGACACTTTATCTGTACCGTCTATAGATAAACATAATTGCAAGGTTTCAAGTCTCGCTCATTCCGGACTCTTTTTTGAGCACATTATGAGGGTGAATGCTCATAAAAAAGTGTCCGAAAAGTGTCAGAAAACGCACATATGGCTTGCTGGGTTGTTTAGATTCCACTAAAATATTTGTTTACGATTATTATTTGTTACTTTTGTACTTACTTTTTCGTAGTTTTCTCCAATTTGACCGAATATAAAATTTTTTTGTGGTGCTGCCACCCTGTTAAAATGCGGTATTTTCAGTATATTTTATACATTTAACAGCACTATTTCATCAAGTTTGAACACTGTTTGCTTAAAATTTAAATCGATAACTTTGTGAGCAACGTCTGGGCTGGTCAACTTTGCTTATTTCTCGGCAGTACAATTTGTTGTTGGAGAAATAAGCAATAACCAAACAACCCGTTTAGCAAAGTGGCGTGAATACCCTAAATATATGTGGCACGTTGATTCTTGTTTAAATTTAACCGCCGCTGTGAGCGCGTCTCTCATCTCTAATTCAATTGCCTGTTGTCTTAGTTCCGTTATTTCGTACGATTTGCTTAATGAGAATTAAAGAGACAAAGCCTTCCTTTGCTGTACGTAAAATAGAAGCGGTAGCACACTCAAGGGAATTCGTAGTTGAGCAAAAAGCTTAAGTGAATATTTTACCAAAATTGAAAATAACATTAACCCCGACCCGATATCAGAAGTGGGATGTGTGCCAGCTCCTGCAATATCTGGAGACCAGTGGCGAGAATTTCTAGACCAACTAAATCGCAATGTGTTTGAGCTGCTAAAAACAATGCAGGCTACGACACAAATGCAGCAGCTAAGCCGTGACATCACTTTGCCAAAATTCGACCCTGACGCTGCTGTCGTGGAAGCCTTGAAGCCTAACGACATAATATTAGCGGAGCACCCTCTGGAAGGCAGTAAACTCATCATGGCTCTAAGTAATTCCTTGGAGGGGATCGCTTCGCTATGGTTAACGCAAATCTCATACCCTGGCATGAAATGGAGTGAGTTTCGGGAATTGTTTATTCAGCGCTTTGAAAAAGGCCGGCAGCCATGTTTTTCAATTTGCTGAATAGCCGCCCCGCTGACGGCGAATGTCTCGCTGTCTATGCAAATCGGCTTTTGACGTCACTAACTGCGAAATGGCGAAATATGAAAATCGAAGAAATCGCTGTTTCCACTGTGCACATTTGGCGAATATCGATGGCCGCTTGCAGTCGTGACGATAATGCTGCACAGGAACATAAGAAAAGAAGAGTGTCATCTATGGTGTGTCATTTTAGCGGCAAACAAGGATACAAACTTTTTGAATGCCGATCCAAAATGGGCCAGGACAGGGAAACGAATCACCGCGTGAGAAGCCAAGCGTTACGTGCTATAAATGTGGTCAACCAGGGCATTTCGCAAACAAATGTTCAAGTAACGGGACAGCAGCTAAGCCGGTTACGATCCAGCAGAAGAGCGTCAACCAGTGTTTTGTCGCCGAACTAAAAGCTATTATGGAACAACGTGGTAAGCTCTTTCCAATTTGCTTTGACTCAGGCTCCGAGTGTTTATTAATTAAGGAGACAATCAGTAACAAATTATCAGGCAAACGTATTAACAATATTGTAATGTTAAACGGTATTGGCGATGCCAGCAAAACAGTTCAGCGACGCCCTTATAGACTTAGTCCTCATGACAGAGAAATAGTTAGAATGCAATTAAGCAAGTTGACTAAATGTAACATTATACGCTCTAGTTGCTCCCCATTTGCCAGTCCCATGTTGCTCGTCATGAAGAAGAACGGCTCAGATCGCCTTTGTGTCGATTATAGGGAACTGAACTTAAATACGTTTTCGGACAAATACACTTTGCCGCTTATTGATTGATCAAATAGCCAGACTTTGTGGAGCTAACTTTTTTTCGTGTTTGGATATGGCGAGTGTTTTTCACCAAATCCCAATTCACCCTGACTTAATAGAATATACGGCATTTGTGACTCCAGAAGGGCAACTTGAATTTTTAACAATGCCCTACGGCCTTAAAAAACGCGCCAGCCGTCTTCCAGCGCGCAGTAATGAATGCTCTGGGTGATCTTGCTCATACATTTGTGATAGTCTATTTGGATGACATCATGGTCGTATCACGGACAAAGGAGTCCAGAATGGAAAGCTTAAAAATTGTTTAAGACATTCTTGCAAATGCTGGATTTACCTTTAACATTGATAAATATAGTTTTCTTAAAACTGAAGTTCAGTATCTGGGCTATAAGATACGAGTTGGTGAGGTTCGCCCGCATTCACGGAAAATAACGGCATTAAGTTCTTTGCCTCCACCACAAACTATCACTGGTATTAGACAATTGATTGGTCTGGCCTCATACTGTCTTAAATTTGTGCCCAACTTTTCTCAGGCTATGAAACCGTTGTATTCTCTAACTTATGGAAATGGAAGCATTGCTTGGAATGCTGAATTGGAAAAAGTTAGAGAACACATCGTTAGCATTCTTACAAGCGAACCAGTGTTGGTAATATTTGACCCTCAATACCCTGTTGAGTTGCATACAGATGCTAGCTCCAGTGGATATAGTGCGATGCTTATGCACCGAATACAAAATAGACCACACGTAGTAGAATACTTCAGCAAAACAACGTCTCTTGCCAAGTCTATGTACCATTCGTACGAATTGGAAACCCTAGCTGTTGTTCAGGCCGTAAATCACTTTCGTCATTATTTAATTGGTCGCAATTTCGTGGTGTATATCGATTGTAATTCGTTAAAAGCATCCCGTTTAAAAATAGATCTACCTCCTAGAGTGCATCGCTGGTGGGCTTATCTACAATCGTTCGATTTCGAGATCCAATATAGAGAAGGATAGCGTATGTCTCATGTTGACTTTTTGTCCCGAAATCTACTGCCACCCGAACCGCATCTAGCTTTACCCAAAATTCCCGAAAAGCGAGTTAATTTAGCTGAAGTTTCTTGGGACTGGCTTCACGCCGAGCAGCGTTTAGATCCTGAAATTATTGAAATTGTCACTAAATTAGAGTCTGATGAGTTCCATGAAGATTTGACTAAAACATATGATTTACGTAAAGGCGTCCTATAGCGCAAGGTACAGCGAAACGGTAGAACACGCTGCTTGCGGGTGTGCCACGAGCGTTTAAATGGTCAGTAATAAACCAGGTGCACGAATCGATCATGCACCTGGGCTGGCAAAAGACATTGGACAATGCTTACCAGTACTACTAGTTTAGTAAAATACACAAATATGTCCGTAAATTTGTCTCCAATTGTATTACTTGCCGAACTTCTAAGTCTCATTCGGGAAAAATTCAAGCTGAACTTCATCCCATCCCAAAAGTCATTATACCTTGGCATACGGTTCACATTGACATTACCGGAAAATTAAGCGACAAGAGTGATATAAAACAGTATGCTATAGTTCAGATCGATGCTTATACAAAATTCGTTTATTTATACCACGTTCTAAAATTGGATGCTGAAAGATGCGTTAATTTTTGAAATCCGCCATATCATTATTTGGTGTCCCTAATCGCCTCATAGCAGATCAAGGTAGATGCTTTGCTAGTTCGAAATTTTCTGGGTTTTGCGATTCCCAACAAATAAAACTGCACTTGATTGCCACGGGAGCGAGCCGCGCGAACGGCCAAGTTGAACGTGTGATGAGGACGCTCAAAAACTTATTGACTGCCGTAGAAGCAAGCCAGCGATCTTGGCAAGACGCTCTTGGAGAAGTTCAGCTTGCACTAAATTGTACAATTAGTCGAGCAACTGAGGCAAGCCCATTAGAAATGTTAATCGGAAAAGTGGCTCGACCATTAGGATTGGTCCCAGCGCTTGAAACCGAAGTTGAAATAGATTTGACTATCGATAGATCTAATGCTACCGATAGCATAAAATCCTTAGCCTCTTATGATAAATCCAGGTTCGACAAAAGTAAGGCAACTGTTGTAAAACACAACGTAGGTGATTATGTGTTGTTAAAAAATGAAGAGCGACACAAAACCAAGTTAGATTCGAAATTTAAAGGGCCGTTTTTAATAGTAGAAGTTTTGGATGGTGACACGTACATGTTAAAGTCACTAAAAAGTAAGCGAATGTATAAGTACAGTCATGAAGATATTCGAAAGATGCCAGGTACTGGCATACCAGGTGAATTGGATAATGAAAATGATGAGTTAGGCCTGCCAATGAGTCCAGTTGAGACAGAAAGTTATCCATCCGAGTGAGATGAGGTGTTATCCGTCTTGTGTGACGATGTGTTATCCGTCTTGTGTGACGATGTGTTATCCGTCATATATGTATAAAAAGAATATTTGCAATCCCAAAAGCCCGCAGTTCACCTGTTAGAAATTAAATCAAAGATGTTGAGGCAGGTCAATAAATTCCAATACAAATGGCTCGCATACATATAAACATTCCCAGCAAGCAATTGGAAGATTGTTTTGTTCAGAAACCCCATTACGAGTCTAATTCGAGTCATTTTGATGCTTTAAAAACGATTAATCGTTTGTGCGATTAAGGCGCGACCCGAAAACGACTCGCATTTATGCCTTAAATATGATGAATCGCGTAAAATTTGAAGCAATCAAAAATTGAGCATGCCTGCGATTGAAATATGCTTACTTTGTCGCGACGTCGGCATGCAAGTTTATTTTGAACAGCTTGGCGACTCAAAAGCGACTCGCTTGCATGTTCAAAATATGATTCCATGCACGAAATGAAAGGAAATCAAAAATTGAGCATGCAGGTGATTGAAATATGCTTTGTATCATAAATTGAACTTATATGCAATTATACCATGCTAGTCAATGACGCCTGATGGTCGTGCTGCATAAGACGCCGCACAAAACGGAAGTCCCCGGTTCAAACCCTCGTTGGGTAAAAAATAAAGGTAAGTAACACTTGCGTAATTTATTATAAGCATTTAAATTAACACTAACAATAATATAAACATTAACATTAACACTATCACAATTATAATACATAAAGGGTACTGTTAACCAAATTGTAATAAAAATATCAACAATTAGACTTAAAATAAAAAAAAATGTTAATCTGATAATAAAAATAATAAAAAAAATAAACAAAATATTTTTTTAACCAGCTATCAAAAAATGCGACTCGAAAAAGACTCGCTTTAGCTTCGAAATGAGAGTCGAAATTGATTTGAAATATGACTGGTTTCTGACTCGAAGAAGACTCGCTTTTGATTCAAAATACGAATCGAATATGAGTCGAAACTGCAGTCACAAGCGACCCCTCAAGAAGAGTCGCGTTCGGGAACGGTTTTCTCCCGACGGGAGTATCATTTTCGATCAGAAAATGTGCTCATATATGCTTATTTTAACCGGATTGACGACTCGAAAAAGACTCGCTTGTGATTCAAAATGCTTGCTGGGTTCTGCATATACATTCATGCCCAGCAAGCATTTTGAATCACAAGCGAGTCTTTTTCAAATCAATTTCGACTCTCATTTCGAAGCTAAAGCGAGTCTTTTTCGAGTCGTATTTTTGGATAGCTTGTTAAAAAATAAAAAAAAATTTTGGTTTTTATACTTTGATACCGAAGGTCTCATAGTATATTGGTTTTGTGCAATGTCCGTCATGGTGTCCGTCTGTCCGTCTGTCCGTCTGTATGAACGCAACTTTTTTCGACACCCTTAAAGCTAGAGACTTGAAACTTTGCAATTATGTTTGTCTATAGGCGCGACCGATAAAGTGTCAAGATTGGGGTGCCACGCCTACTAGGAGGCTGGGAAATCGATAAGTTCGATAACTGAAAACCGATAAAACCAAATATTTCTCACTTTCTTACAGCTAGAGTTACCAAATTTTGCACGCAGATAGCTAGTCATGTCCCTGAAAAAACCGCATCAAAATTTTGGATGCCACGCCCACTCCTTCCGCCCCCATCATCCCTGCTCCTTGAAACTGGAAACGCCTATAGTTTTTACATTTTTTGGGCTAGAGGCACCAAATTTTGTGTCAAGATAGATATTGACGTTCCACAAAAAAATGCATCAAAATTTTGGATGCCACGCCCCCTGATTCCTCCCCCATCCCCCCTTCTCCATGAAATTGGAAACGCCTATAGTTTTCCCATTTTTTGGGCTAGAGTCACCAAATTTTGTGTCAAGATAGGTACTGACGTTCCCCATCAAAACTTGGATGCCACGCTCCCTGATTCCGCCCCCATCCCCCCTTCTCCATGAAATTGGAAACGCCTATAGTTTTCACATTTTTTGGGCTAGAGCCACCAAATTTTGTGTTAAGATAGATATTGACGTTCCCCAAAAAAATGCATAACAATTTTGGATGCCACGCCCCCTGATTCCGCCCCCATCCCCCCTTCTACTTGAAAATGGAAAAGCCTATAGCTTTCACATTTTTCGAGCTAGAGTCACCAAATTTGGTAGGAAGATATATGGTGACATCTACAAAAGGTCTGCATCAAAAATTTGTATGCCACGCCCACCTCTGCCGCCCACTATTTAAAATCGGAAATAGCGATATCTCTTATAGTTTTTAAGCTAGAGCCCGTAAATTGGGTAGAAAGATAGAAGGCAGCATCTACCAAAGATGTGCAGCAAAATTTTGAATGCCACGCCCACCTAAGCCACCCGCCTTATAAAATCGGAATCGGCTATATCTCAAACAGTTTTTGAGCTAGAGCTACCAAACTTTTTATGAATATAGATGGCGACAGTTAAAAACATTTGATTCAAAAATTTAGATGCCACGCCTACCTCTGCCGCCCACCTTTTAAATTTGGGAGTTAAGTTATCTTCCACAGTTTTTGAGCTAATGTCACCAAATTTGGTAACATGATAGCTGGCGATGTTTACCACATGGCCCACTCCCTTCGCCCCTGCATTCCCCCTTATCAACCGTTCTTTTACTGGTATCAAAGTATTCCGCAGTCGGTTGCGTCCGACTGCAACGTTTTTACTTGTGTTTTATTATTTTTATTATCAGATTGAAAATTTTTTTAATTTAAATCTAATGTTGATATTTGTTACAATTTGGTTAACAGTTCCCTTTATGTATTATAATTGTGTTAATGTTAATGTTTATATTAATGTTAATGTTAATGTTAATGTAAATGCTTATTATAAATTACGCAAGTTTTACTTACCTTCTTTTTAGCCAAAGAGGGTTTGAACAGGGTACTTTCGTTTTGTGCGGCGTCTTAGGCAGCACGACCATCAGGCGTCATTGACTAGCATGGTATAATTGGCTATAAGTTCAATTTATGAACAAAGCATATTTCAATCAACTGCATGCTCTATTTTTGATTTCCTTACATTTCGTGCATGGTATCATATTTTGAACATGCAAACGAGTCGCTTTTGAGTCGCGCATAAATCGTGCATGCTATAAATATTCCTTTTAATCAGCTGAATATTACCAACAAACACGTTTTTAAATTTTTTTAATTATTAATATAAATCCTTGCATTAATTATATACATAATATTAATATGTCTTACACAATTACAAAATTAATAATATAAATCCTTCAATTAATTATTTAAATAATATTAATATGTCTTACAAAACTAAGAAGCAGTAATTTTTTATATTTAATAATGAGGGTGTTCAACAGTTCGTTTCATCGTTTCATGTTTCATGTTTCAAGCGTCCGGCAACAACAACTTACATAGAAAATATTCTTGAAACCATGAAACACCCCAGCCTATGTATACAAAAATTGTTTCATGTTTCATGAAAGTGAAGATAAGAAGAGCACGATATTTAATCGATATTTGCTATCGATGCATCGCGATGTTCAGTATTTTTCAGTATATTTGGTGAATTTTTGTGCAAAAATGTATGAAAACAACTGATTAATGGCCGCCGCAATCAAAAGTAATTATACTTTGATACCGAAGGTCTCATACTATATTGGTTTTGTGCAATGTCCGTCATGGTGTCCGTCTGTCCGTCCGTCCGTATGAACGCATCTTTTTTCGACACCCTTAAAGCTAGAGACTTGAAACTTTGCAATTATGTTTATCTATAGACGGTACAGATAAAGTGTCAAGATTGGGTTGCCACGCCTACTAGGAGGCTGGGAAATCGATAAATTCGATAGCTGAAAACCGATAAAACCAAATATTTCTCACATTCTTACAGCTAGAGTTACCAAATTTTGCACGCAGATAGCTAGTCATGTCCCTGAAAAAACTGCATCAAAATTTTGGATGCCACGCCCACTCCTTCCGCCCCCATCATCCCTACTCCTTGAAAGTGGAAACGCCTATAGTTTTTACATTTTTTGGGCTAGAGCCACCAAATTTTGTGTCAAGATACATATTGAAGTTCCCCAAAAAAAAGCATCAAAATTTTGGATGCCACGCACCCTGATTCCGCCCCCATCCCCCCTTCTCCATGAAATTGGAAACGCCTATAGTTTTCACATTTTTTGGTCTATAGTTACCAAATTTTGTGTCAAGATAGATATTGACGTTCGCCAAAAACATGCATCAAAATTTTGGATGCCACGCCCCCTGATTCCGCCCCCATCCCCCCTTCTCCATGAAATTGGAATCGCCTATAGTTTTCACATTTTTTGGGCTAGAGCCACCAAATTTTGTGTCAAGATAGATATTGACGTTCCCCAAAAAATGCATCAAAATTTTTGATGCCACACCCCCTGATTTCGCCCCCCCCCCCCCCCCCCCTTCTCCATGAAATTTGAAACGCCTATAGTTTTCACATTTTTTGGGCTATAGCCACAAAATTTTGTGTCAAGATTGGGTTGCCACGCAATTACTTAAATTATAATTTATTTTTTTTTGTGGGCCTATCCTTGGCGTGAACAAAATGTTTTTGTAAAACGAATTTCATATCCTTGTCCGTGCTTTTATTTGTTGTGGCAAATACATATCTAAAAGAAACAAGTAAAAACGTTGCAGTCGGACGCAACCGACTGCGGAATACTTTGATACCAGTAAAAGAACGGTTGATAAGGGGGAATGCAGGGGCGAAGGGAGTGGGCCATGTGGTAAACATCGCCAGCTATCATGTTACCAAATTTGGTGACTTTAGCTCAAAAACTGTGGAAGATAACTTAACTCCCAAATTTAAGAGGTGGGCGGCTGAGGTAGGCGTGGCATCCAAATCTTTGAATCAAATGTTTTTAACTGTCACTATCTATCTGCCTACCAAGTTTGTTGGCTCTAGCTCAAAAACTGTTAAAGATATAGCCGATTCCGATTTTAAAAGGCGGGTGGCTTTGGTGGGCGTGGCATCCAAAATTATGAATCAAATGTTTTTAACTGTCACTATCAAATTCCCCACCAAGTTTGGTGGCTCTAGCTCAAAAACTGTTAAAGATATAGCCGATTCCGATTTTAAAAGGCGGGTGGCTTAGGTGGGCGTGGCATCCAAAATTTTTTTGGGGAACGTCAATATCTATCTTCTCACAAAATTTGGTGGCTCTAGCCCAAAAAATGTGAAAACTATAGGCGTTTCCAATTTCATGGAGAAGGGGGGATGGGGGCGGAATCAGGGGGCGTGGCATCCAAATTTTGATGCATGTTTTTGGGGAACGTCAATATCTATCTTGACACAAAATTTGGTGGCTATAGCCCAAAAAATGTGAAAACTATAGGCGTTTCAAATTTCATGAAGAAGGGCGGGGGGGGGGGGGGGTGGTCGCGAAATCAGGGGGTGTGGCATCAAAAATTTTGATGCATTTTTTGGGGAACGTCAATATCTATCTTGACACAAAATTTGGTGGCTCTAGCCCAAAAAATGTGAAAACTATAGGCGATTCCAATTTCATGGAGAAGGGGGGATGGGGGCGGAATCAGGGGGCGTGGCATCCAAAATTTTGATGCATGTTTTTGGCGAACGTCAATATCTATCTTGACACAAAATTTGGTGGCTATAGACCAAAAAATGTGAAAACTATAGGCGTTTCCAATTTCATGGAGAAGGGGGGATGGGGGCGGAATCAGGGTGCGTGGCATCCAAAATTTTGATGCTTTTTTTTGGGGAACTTCAATATGTATCTTGACACAAAATTTGGTGGCTCTAGCCCAAAAAATGTAAAAACTATAGGCGTTTCCACTTTCAAGGAGTAGGGATGATGGGGGCGGAAGGAGTGGGCGTGGCATCCAAAATTTTGATGCAGTTTTTTCAGGGACATGACTAGCTATCTGCGTGCAAAATTTGGTAACTCTAGCTGTAAGAATGTGAGAAATATTTGGTTTTATCGGTTTTCAGCTATCGAATTTATCGATTTCCCAGCCTCCTAGTAGGCGTGGCAACCCAATCTTGACACTTTATCTGTACCGTCTATAGATAAACATAATTGCAAAGTTTCAAGTCTCTAGCTTTACGGGTGTCGAAAAAAGTTGCGTTCATACGGACGGACGGACAGACGGACAGACGGACACCATGACGGACATTGCACAAAACCAATATACTATGAGACCTTCGGTATCAAAGTATAAAAATATGAATTTTAATTTTTTTAAATATTACTCGATTCGTAATAATGCTAGTGCATACTTACTTTTAATTGTTGCAACCATAAAGCATTTTTCAGCGCTTGGCTTAAGGGCTGTACCTTTCCAGCTGTACTCTGAAGCCACTTTGTCGGATAATACTTTTCGTATGGCTGCTCGTAAAAATTGCTGCTATATGCTATAAATGTTTTTCTGAGAATTTCTTTAATTAATTTCCAAATTTTATAACATACAGTATGCCAAGAAAGTGTTTACACAACACTTAACGCTAAATCTACCCATAACTTCAACTTTCTTTATGGAAATTATGGTATCGATGGAAAGGTCATTTAAATTCCGTTTGAATGATACAATTGATTTTTTGAAAATTGCTAAAAAATTACTATTTGTTAACACTTTCCATACAAAATATAAATTTTTATTAATTTTTAGCAATTTTCAAAAATCTTTTTCAAGGTCCTTTAAGCTACGAGGTTTTCTCTTAAACTCCCTGGACATGTTTTTTCTATTGAATGTTAGCTCGCTTGAAATGGCTTCGATTTTCCACGATGTTAAAGAATAATCTTCACCCTTTTTTTAACACATGCAATTTATAATGTTCTCATCACTCCTAAAAATATATAACGTGCATATAATCCAAGGAGCAAGTGACACAATGTCTATACTAAGACTTTCAAGAGAACACTCTTTTGTGTGATGTTCCCGTTAAGATCGATTTCGGAAGGACTCATTGGTTCTTAGTGAACATTCGACAAATGGTGGATAAATAAGACGGTGTTTAAACATTTGACCTTTTTGTTTACAACGTACACAGGAAAAATATCCAGTGAGTCCCTTTGTCCCCAATATAAATGACTTTTCAGGCGCATCCATTACAAAAGAGCGCACATTTATGGTAAACAATTTACTGGCAAAAACTATTCCTTCTTGCACAACAGTATTCAGTTCTGTAATAAAACTCTGTAAATAGTCCACTGCGGAGTTTGGTTTTGAAGTGCCTTCATAAACACCAATTAGAAAAACATATTTGGTTTCAACAACACTAGCTAGTATTGGCCAAACTTGATGAGAGCTGCTTTTATATAGTGGAAGGCCATCAATGCCAAAGTCTAGGGTCAAGTGCTTTAACTTCCAATCGTTTATTTCCAAAAAGTCAGTTAATCCCTCCTTTAATCCGTAATGAGTGTATGTTCCCTCTCCAACCTTTCGTTTTTTAACAGAACTCGGCGTTTTCAAAAGGCTCTTAGAATCTTTTGGAACTGTTATTTTCGCAACAATAAAACAGTTCATCTACCGCAGCAAAGCTAATTCCGAATTGGGTAGCCCACTTAGCCAATCCATCGCATAAGTGTTTTGTCGCCGAACTAAAAGCTATTATGGAACAACGTGGTAAGCTCTTTCCAATTTGCTTTGACTCAGGCTCCGAGTGTTCATTAATTAAGGAGACAATCAGTAACAAATTATCAGGCAAACGTATTAACAATATTGTAATGTTAAACGGTATTGGCGATGCCAGTATATACAGTACGCTGCAAATTTTAAGTAAAGTTACTATTAATGAAAATATTATTGAAATATTGTTCCACGTTGTTAAAGATACGCAAATGAAAAATGATATCATAATCGGGCGAGAGGTTCTCAGCCAGGGCTTTAATGTTATTATCGCACCAGATAAGTTTGAAATCGTTAAATCAAAAACTGCTTATAATTGTTCTTTAGCTAAGTCAACATTTAACTTAGCCGACGTAGACACTGATTTGGTCGGTTCCGAAAAGGATGAATTAATTAAATTAATTGTAAACTATTCGACAGCATTTGTGAAAGGAATTCCATGTACAAGGGTTAGCACGGGAGAAATGAAAATTCGTTTAATTTATTCCAGCAAAATAGTTCCGCGACGCCCTTATAGACTTAGTCCACATGAGAGAGAAATAGTTAGAATGCAATTAAGCAAGTTGACTAAATGTAACATTATACGCTCCAGTTGCTCCCCATTTGCCAGTCCCATGTTGCTCGTCATTAAGAAGAACGGCTCAGATCGCCTTTGTGTCGATTATAGGGAACTGAACTTAAATACGTTTTCCGACAAATACACTTTGCCGCTTATTGATTGATCAAATAGCCAGACTTTGTGGAGCTAAGTTTTTTTCGTGTTTGGATATGGCGAGTGGTTTTCACCAAATCCCAATTCACCCTGACTTAATAGAATATACGGCATTTGTGACTCCAGACGGGCAATTTTAATTTTTAACAATGCCCTACGGCCTTAAAAACGCGCCAGCAGTCTTCCAGCGCGCAGTAATGAATGCTCTGGGTGATCTTGCTCATACATTTGTGATAGTCTATTTGGATGACATCATGGTCGTATCACGGACAAAGGAGTCCAGAATGGAAAGCTTAAAAATTGTTTTAGACATTCTTGCAAATGCTGGATTTACCTTTAACATTGATAAATATAGTTTCCTTAAAACTGAAGTTCAGTATCTGGGATATAAGATACGAGCTGGTGAGGTTCGCCCGCTTTCACGGAAAATAACGGCATTAAGTTCTTTGCCTCCACCACAAACTGGCCTCATACTGTCTTAAATTTGTGCCCAACTTTTCTCAGGCTATGAAACCGTTGTATTCTCTAACTTATGGAAATGGAAGCATTGCTTGGAATGCTGAATTGGAAAAAGTTAGAGAACACATCGTTAGCATTCTTACAAGCGAACCAGTGTTGGTAATATTTGACCCTCATTGTCATTGTCTTTCTTTGGTGACGGCTATGTTTCTGTGTGCGCCTATAAATTTCTAACTTTGTGAGTGTTTAAACTGTGTTTTTAATTGGTATTATTGTGTTAAACAATTGTAACAGTGATAGTGAATGTAATTTGTATGTATTTACGCGTGGATATTGTGATTTTGCTATACACGTACATACATACATACATATATTTTGCTTTCGCTTGTTCTGTGCCTACTAACATAAAATATCTATTTACGCGCTCTTGCTCTCACGCTCTTATACCACGCACTTGCGGTTTTTATTAGCCTACGCTCTGACGTTCTCTAACGAAAGTGCTCTCTTTCTCTTGTGTCCGTTATATTACGCTCATTGCACGTGTACTCTACTTTTTTTTGCTCAAGCATATTATTTTGCACATTATTAAACTTTTATAATTATTTAACAAATTTCTTTTAACATGTTTGTCTGCTGCAGTAAAAACTGTAAAATTTCTGGTGGATCCACCCAAGATTTTATCTTATGTAGGGCGTGTGATAACATGATTCACATGAAATGTGCTAGTTTCAATGCCAAAATCAGGGACAGCTTAGCAGCTGATTCTGGTCTTAAGTGGTATTGCCACACCTGCAATGAGATAGAGAAGGAACAGTCAAAGTTCATGAGGCTGACCTTCAATTACTTCAAAGCTGTCCGAAATAATTTCGATACGCTTCGTGGCAGTATTAAAGAGTTGGAAGACCACATTATTACTGCTAAAACGTTAAATGATTCGCCGAAGCGCAAAAAGACTTCGGGTTCTTGTCCGCTTACAGTCCCGCTGGTGTTGCCCCCCAAGCCTCTTCTGCCGGCTACTGCCTCTACCCCTGCTGCCACATCCAAGCCTCCCCTAGCGGCTATTGTTAGTACCCCTACACCTGCTACCAGCCCGTTAATGGTATTTAACTCACTGGCAACTAACCCGGTGTTACCTAAAACTAATGTTCTTCCCGTATATCCCTGTGGTTCAACCGATAGTCAGCCTACTAATAATACGTTTGGTGCAACTTTTAAGCCCATAAGGGTTGTACCTCAGAGTAAATTTGTTTTTGTTTCTAGGCTCGCTTCCGATAATTCTGCGGAAGATGTAAGCGCCTATATAAAAGGTAAAATTGATTCCCCGCGAATTGTTGTCGACAAATTTAAATTCAAGCTCGCCCGCGATATATCGTCCTTTAAGCTGAGTGTTCCGCCGGAACTTTTCTCAACGATTTGTTCTGAAAAGTTTTGGCCGCCACACATCATAGTGAAGGAGTATGTTAGTAGGCGAAGTAATTATAATAACAATGTTAGGATCAGTAGTGCTCCGCCTGTTGCATCCACTTTAGTAGCAAAAAACTAACACAGTTGATTACCTCCCTCTTACTGGGTTATCAGAATGTAAGAGGACTTTGTAGTAAACTTAGTACTTTGTACCTTAATAGTCATTCTTTTCCCTTTCATGTCGTTGCCTTCACCGAAACGTGGTTAAGACAAGACATACTTAATTCTGAAGTATTATCTAACAGATTCTGTATCTATAGAAAGGACCGCCCTCTGCGTCGTGGTGGTGGGGTGCTTATTGCTGTTGATGTGGACTTTTCCTCTGAGACAGTAATATTAAGTGGCTCTATAGATATTGAGTTTGTTG
This sequence comes from Scaptomyza hsui, assembly GCA_018152825.1. Classification (NCBI taxonomy): domain Eukaryota; kingdom Metazoa; phylum Arthropoda; class Insecta; order Diptera; family Drosophilidae; genus Scaptomyza; species Scaptomyza hsui. The sequence continues at coordinate 408,523 of JAECXO010000291.1, forward strand.
CTGTAAAGTTAAATATTAACGGTGTTGGTATTTATATTTCTTGTTCCTATATACCACCTTTATCTGACAGCTCTGTTTATAATGAACATATGTCAGCAATACTTTCCATATCTTCTATGCTTTCTGATCGTGATATTTTTGTAGTTCTTGGCGATTTTAATATTGCTGATGCTACTTGGATTTCAAGTCCGGACTCAAGCGTGTTGACCCCCATGGTGCAGACTGATTTTCTGGTTGGTTTATTTGAAATGTCGTTGGGTCAGATCAATGGCATTCCAAATTCTCTTGGTAAAATGCTTGATTTGGTATTTGTTTCGGATCCATCTACTCTATCTGTGTCAAGATCCCTTCCCATATCCACTCCCGAAGACTTATACCACCCGACGTTGGAGGTGTTGATCACTTTGCCTGCCTGTGCCGTACGCCAGTGTACTGAACCATTAAGACGGGTACGTCAATTTCGGAAAACCGATTTTGTAAAACTTACCCGGCTCTTAGAATTGGTTGACTGGTCGCCCCTCTATGGTTCTGAGGACTTGGATACGGCAATCAGTATTTTTTATTGCACCTTAGAAAAGTTATTCGATAAGTGTGTCCCTTTTGGTAGGCCAAGTAGGAAAAACAAACCTGCGTGGTTTACACGAGAGTTGACTGCCCTTAAAAATCGAAAATCTAAGCTTTATAAGAGTTTCAGAAAATCTGGCTCTTCTATTCATTACTCATCATACTTGATTGCGCGTTCCAGTTTTTCAGTCATGAATAATTCATGTTATAAAAATTACCTAAGTCGGTGCAGACTACAGTTTCAGCAAGATCCTAAGAGGTTCTATGACTTCGTTAATGCGAAGCGAAAGTCATCAACACTTCCATCTAATTTATCTTTTGAAAACAAGTCGGCCAATTCGGATCAGGCCATTGCCGATTTATTTGCCGAATTTTTTCAAACAACATACAGTTCAATTGATAATCAGGTTGATCTGCCTTACCCGTATCAGGTTGATGCCTCTAATTGCATTTTTGAACCAAGTATCACGGAGTGTTCATTACTACGTGATCTACAGGGTATTAATCCTGTATTTTCCCCGGGACCTGACGGCGTACCAAGCTGTGTGCTTAAGTACTATGCTGATGGTCTCTTAAAGCCTTTGCATAAATTGTTGAGTTTGTCTATTAAGAAATGCTCATTTCCTAATATCTGGAAAGAATCATTTATTATTCCGCTCCATAAAAAAGGAGACAAGTCTAATGTTCAAAATTATAGGGGTATATCAAAATTGTTTGCTATACCAAAAATGTTTGAGAAATTAATAACTTCTCAATTACAACATTTTTGCTGATCTTTAATTTCACCGTGCCAGCATGGATTCATGAAACAAAGATCTACTACCACTAACCTGTTAGAATTTACTTCACTAGTTGTTAATGGTTTTCAAAATAAAATGCAAACGGATGTTATTTACACTGATTTCAGGAAGGCATTTGACTCGGTTAATCACTACCTTTTACTTCATAAACTTCAACTGTTAGGTTTTCCTAGCAATCTTATTCGGTGGATAAGGGAATATTTAACTCATAGAACACAGAGAGTCAGTTTTAATGACGCTGTCTCTAAGGTGGTTCATGTCACTTCCGGTGTTCCGCAAGGAAGTCACCTTGGACCTTTATTATTTACACTTTTCATCAATGATCTTCCATCTGTTATTGACCAATCTCGAGTGCTGATGTATGCTGACGATGTAAAATTATGCATGTCGGGTACTGCTCTGTTGTCTGCTCAAAAACTACAAACTGATTTAGATAATTTTCAAAAGTGGTGTCGTGTTAACTTACTAAATCTTAATTGCAACAAATGTAAAGTCATGTCTTTTTATAGATGCCTTCCTTTTTCAAATATATATTTTCTTGATGGAAGCCCACTCGATCGCATTGAATGGGTTGATGACTTAGGTATCCTTTTTGATCCGAAACTTAAATTTCACAAGCATATCTCTTCAGTTGCAAATCGAGCCTCTAGTACCTTGGGGTTCATTAAGCGCTGGTCGAAAGAATTTGACGATCCCTACATAACCAAAACACTTTACACGTCTTTGGTACGTCCTGTGCTTGAATATGGATCTTGTATCTGGTATCCCAAATACAGGATTCACCAGGATAGAATAGAATCAGTGCAAAAACAATTCTTGCTCTTTGCCCTTAGGAGATTTAACTGGGATACTAACATTAACCTACCTTCCTACCACAGTAGACTTTTACTAATAAATCTTCCTTCTCTTTCTGATCGCAGAACAATGCTAGGTGTAGTATTTTTACATAAACTAATAAATGGTGAAATTGATTCCTCCGAATTAATCAGCCAAATTAGTTTTGCAGTACCGATCAGAAGGACAAGGAATTTTCTACCAATTGCTCTTCAAGCTTGTCAAACTAACTATGCTATTCATAACCCTTTTCGGATTTTATGTTCAAACTATAACGAATTTTCCCACTTAATAAACGGTGTCACTTCTAGTAGTTCTCTTAAAAAGTTAGTCTTATGTCATTTGTCTACGTTTTCGCGATCTACGTAACCGTACGCTATGCGGTGTGCCCCTCGGTCGGTTGGGCGGGAGGTTGGTTGCTTTTTGCTTGGGTTCGCGAGTTAACAAGCCGGTGCTTGGTATCGTTGGGCCACTTGAATAATAATACCCTGTTGAGTTGCATACAGATGCTAGCTCCAGTGGATATAGTGCGATGCTTATGCACCGAATACAAAATAGACCACACGTAGTAGAATACTTCAAAACAACGTCTCTTGCCAAGTCTATGTACCATTCGTACGAATTGGAAACCCTAGCTGTTGTTCAGGCCGTAAATCACTTTCGTCATTATTTAATTGGTCGCAATTTCGTGGTGTATATCGATTGTAATTCGTTAAAAGCATCCCGTTTAAAAATAGATCTACCTCCTAGAGTGCATCGCTGGTGGGCTTATCTACAATCGTTCGATTTCGAGATCCAATATAGAGAAGGATAGCGTATGTCTCATGTTGACTTTTTGTCCCGAAATCTACTGCCACCCGAACCGCATCTAGCTTTACCCAAAATTCCCGAAAAGCGAGTTAATTTAGCTGAAGTTTCTTGGGACTGGCTTCACGCCGAGCAGCGTTTAGATCCTGAAATTATTGAAATTGTCACTAAATTAGAGTCTGATGAGTTCCATGAAGATTTGACTAAAACATATGATTTACGTAAAGGCGTCCTATAGCGCAAGGTACAGCGAAACGGTAGAACACGCTGCTTGCGGGTGTGCCACGAGCGTTTAAATGGTCAGTAATAAACCAGGTGCACGAATCGATCATGCACCTGGGCTGGCAAAAGACATTGGACAATGCTTACCAGTACAACTAGTTTAGTAAAATACACAAATATGTCCGTAAATTTGTCTCCAATTGCATTACTTGCCGAACTTCTAAGTCTCATTCGGGAAAAATGCAAGCTAAACTTCATCCCATCCCAAAAGTCATTATACCTTGGCATACGGTTCACATTGACATTACCGGAAAATTAAGCGACAAGAGTGATATAAAACAGTATGCTATAGTTCAGATCGATGCTTATACAAAATTCGTTTATTTATACCACGTTCTAAAATTGGATGCTGAAAGATGCGTTAATTTTTGAAATCCGCCATATCATTATTTGGTGTCCCTAATCGCCTCATAGCAGATCAAGGTAGATGCTTTGCTAGTTCGAAATTTTCTGGGTTTTGCGATTCCCAACAAATAAAACTGCACTTGATTGCCACGGGAGCGAGCCGCGCAAACGGCCAAGTTGAACGTGTGATGAGGACGCTCAAAAACTTATTGACTGCCGTAGAAGCAAGCCAGCGATCTTGGCAAGACGCTCTTGGAGAAGTTCAGCTTGCACTAAATTGTACAATTAGTCGAGCAACTGAGGCAAGCCCATTAGAAATGTTAATCGGAAAAGTGGCTCGACCATTAGGATTGGTCCCAGCGCTTGAAACCGAAGTTGAAATAGATTTGACTATCGATAGATCTAATGCTACCGATAGCATAAAATCCTTAGCCTCTTATGATAAATCCAGGTTCGACAAAAGTAAGGCAACTGTTGTAAAACACAACGTAGGTGATTATGTGTTGTTAAAAAATGAAGAGCGACACAAAACCGAGGTAGAGTCGAAAGGTAAAGGGCCGTTTTTAATAGTAGAAGTTTTGGATGGTGACACGTACATGTTAAAGTCACTAAAAAGTAAGCGAATGTATAAGTACAGTCATGAAGATATTCGAAAGATGCCAGGTACTGGCATACCAGGTGAATTGGATAATGAAAATGGTGAGTTAAGCCTGCCAATGAGTCCAGTTGAGACAGAAAGTTATCCATCCGAGTGAGATGAGGTGTTATCCGTCTTGTGTGACGATGTGTTATCCGTCTTGTGTGACGATGTGTTATCCGTCATATATGTATAAAAAGAATATTTGCAATCCCAAAAGCCCGCAGTTCACCTGTTAGAAATTAAATCATAGATGTTGAGGCAGGTCAATAAATTCCAATACAAATGGCTCGCATACATATAAACATTCCCAGCAAGCAATTGGAAGATTGTTTTGCTCAGAAACTCAATTACGAGTCTAATTCGAGTCATTTTGATGCTTTAAAAACGATTAATCGTTTGTGCGATTAAGGCGCGACCCGAATACGACTCGCATTTATGCCTTAAATATGATGAATCGCGTAAAATTTGAAGCAATCAAAAATTGAGCATGCCTGCGATAAAAGGAATAAAAGGAAATCAAAAATTGAGCATGCAGGTGATTAAAATATGCTTTGTATAATAAATTGAACTTATAAGCAGTTATACCATGCTAGTCAATGACGCCTGATGGTCCTGCTGCCTAAGATGCCGCTCAAAACGGAAGTCCCCGGTTCAAACCCTCGTTGGGTAAAAAATAAAGGTAAGTAAAACTTGCGTAATTTATTATAAGCATTTAAATTAACACTAACAATAATATAAACATTAACATTAACACTATCACAATTATAATACATAAAGGGTACTGTAAACCAAATTGTTATAAATATCAAAAATTTGACTTAAAATAAAAAAAAATGTTAATCTGATAATAAAAATAATAAAAACAACAAGTAAAAACGTTGCAGTCGGACGCAACCGACTGCGGAATACTTTGATACCAGTAAAAGAACGGTTGATAAGAGGGAATGCAGGGGCGAAGGGAGTGGCCCATGTGGTAAACATCGCCAGCTATCATGTTACCAAATTTGGTGACTTTAGCTCAAAAACTGTGGAAGAAACCTAACTCCCAAATTTAAAAGGTGGGCGGCAGAGGTAGGCGTGGCATCTAAATTTTTGAATCAAATGTTTTTAACTGTCACTATCTATCTGCCTACCAAGTTTGGTGGCTCTAGCTCAAAAACTGTTAAAGATATAGCCGATTCCGATTTTATAAGGCGGGTGGCTTAGGTGGGCGTGGCATTCAAAATTTTGATGCAGATCTTTGGTAGATGCTGCCTTCTATCTTTCTACCCAATTTACGGGCTCTAGCTTAAAAACTATAAGAGATATCGATATTTCCGATTTTAAATAGTGGGCGGCAGAGTTGGGCGTGGCATCCAAATTTTTCATGCATTTTTTTGGGGAACGTCACTATCTATCTTGACACAAAATTTGGTGGCTCTAGCCCAAAAAATGTGAAAACTATAGGCGTTTCTATATTCAAGCAGAAGGGGGATGGGGGCCGGAATCAGGGGGCGTGGCATCAAAAATTTTGATGCATTTTTTTGGGGAACGTCACTATCTATCTTGACACAAAATTTGGTGGCTCTAGCCCAAAAAATGTGAAAACTATAGGCGTTTCCATATTCAAGTAGAAGGGGTGATGGGGGTGGAATCAGTGGGCGTGGCATCCAAGTTTTGATGGGAAACGTCAGTACCTATCTTGACACAAAATTTGGTGGCTCTAGCCCAAAAAATGTGAAAACTATAGGCGTTTCCAATTTCATGGAGAAGGGGGGATGGGGGGCGGAATCAGGGGGCGGGGCATTCAAGTTTTGATGGGGAACGTCAGTACCTATCTTGACACAAAATTTGGTGGCTCTAGCCCAAAAAATGTGAAAACTATAGTCGTTTCCAATTTCATGGAGAAGGGGGATGGGGGGCGGATCCAATTTATGGGGCGAAATGGTGGCATCTAACAAAAAGGGAAAAATTTGATGCATTTTTTTGGGGAACGTCAATAAATATCTTCACAAAAACATTTGGTGGCTCTAGCTCAAAAACTGTTAGAGATATAGCCGATTCCGATTTTATAAGGCGGGTGGCTTAGGTGGGCGTGGCATTCAAAATTTTGATGCAGATCTTTGGTAGATGCTGCCTTCTATCTTTCTACCCAATTTACGAGCTCTAGCTTAAAAACTATAAGAGATATCGATATTTCCGATTTTAAATTGTGGGCGGCAGAGGTGGGCGTGGCATCCAAATTTTTGATGCAGACCTTTTGTAGATGTCACCATATATCTTCCTACCAAATTTGGTGACTCTAGTTCAAAATATGTGGAAGATACACGCATAACCGTTTTAACATCGGCGGGGGTGGGGGGCGGAAGGTGTGGGCGTGGCATGCAAAATTTTGATGCATTTTTATGGGGAACGTCAATATCTATCTTCACAAAAATTTGGTGGCTCTAGCCCAAAAAATGTGAAAACTATAGGCGTTTCCAATTTCATGGAGAAGGGAGGATGGGGGCGGAATTAGGGGCGTGGCATCCAAAATTTTGATGCATTTTTGTGGGAACTTCAATATCTATCTTGATACAAAATTTGATGGCTCTAGCCCAAAAATGTGAAAACTATAGGCGTTTCAAATTTCATGGAGAAGGGGGGATGGGGGCGGAATAAGGGGGCGTGACATCCAAAATTTTGATGCATTTTTTTGGGGAACGTCAATATCTATCTTGACACAAAATTTGGTGGCTCTAGCCCAAAAAATGTGAAAACTATAGGCGTTTCCAATTTCATGGAGAAGGGGGATGGGGGCGGAATCAGGGGCGGGGCATCCAAAAAATTGATGCATATTTTTGGGGAACATCAATATCTATCTTGACACAAAATTTGGTGGCTCTAGCCCAAAAAATGTGAAAACTATAGGCGTTTCCAATTTCATGGAGAAGGGGGGGGTGGGTTCGGAATCAGGGGGCGGGGCATCCAAGTTTTGATGGGGAACGTCAGTACCTATCTTGACACAATATTTGGTGGCTCTAGCCCAAAAAATGTGAAAACTATAGGCGTTTCCAATTTCATGGAGAAGGGGGGATGGGGGCGGAATTAGGGGCGAGGCACCCAAAAATTTGTGCATTTTTTGGGGAACGTCAATAAATATCTTCCAAAAACATTTGGTGGCTCTAGCCCAAAAATGTGAAAACTATAGTCGTTTCCAATTTCATGGAGAAGGGGGGATGGGTTCGGAATCAGGGGGCGTGGCATCCAAAATTTTGATGCATTTTTTTGGGGAACGTCAATAAATATCTTCACAAAAACATTTGGTGGCTCTAGTCCAAAAAATGTAAAAGCTATAGGCGTTTCCAATTTCATGGAGAAGGGGGGATGGGGGCGGAATCAGGGGGCGTGGCATCCAAAATTTTGATGTATTTTTTTTGGGAACGTCAATATCTATCTTGACACAAAATTTGGTGGCTCTAGCCCAAAACATGTGAAAACTATAGGCGTTTCCAATTTCATGGAGAAGGGGGGATGGGGGCGGAATCAGGGGGCGTGACATCCAAAATTTTGATGCATTTTTTTGGGGAACGTCAATATCTATCTTGACACAAAATTAGGTGGCTCTAGCCCAAAAAATGTGAAAACTATAGGCGTTTCCAATTTCATGGAGAAGGGGGGATGGGGGCGGAATCAGGGGGCGTGGCATCCAAAATTTTGATGCATTTTTTTGGGAACTTCAATATCTATCTTGACACAGAATTTGGTGGCTCTAGCCCAAAAAATGTAAAAACTATAGATGTTTCCAATTTCAAGGAGCAGGGATGATGGGGGCGGAAGGAGTGGGCGTGGCATCCAAAATTTTGATGCAGTTTTTTCAGGGACATGACTAGCTATCTGCGTGCAAAATTTGGTAACTCTAGCTGTAAGAATGTGAGAAATATTTGGTTTTATCGGTTTTCAGTTATCGAATTTATCGATTTCCCAGCCTCCTAGTAGGCGTGGCACCCCAATCTTGACACTTTATCTGTCGCGCCTATAGACAAACATAATTGCAAAGTTTCAAGACTCTAGCTTTACGGGTGTCGAAAAAAGTTGCGTTCATACAGACGGACAGACGGACACCATGACGGACATTGCACAAAACCAATATACTATGAGACCTTCGGTATCAAAGTATAATAAACAAAATATTTTTTTAACCAGCTATCAAAAAATGCGAATCGAAAAAGACTCGCTTTAGCTTCGAAATGAGAGTCGAAATTGATTTGAAATATGACTGGTTTCTGACTCGAAGAAGACTCGCTTTTGATTCAAAATACGAATCGAATATGAGTCGAAACTGCAGTCACAAGCGACCCCTCAACAAGAGTCGCGTTCGGGAACGGTTTTCTCCCGACGGGAGTATCATTTTCGATCAGAAAATGTGCTCATATATGCTTATTTTAACCGGATTGACGACTCGAAAAAGACTCGCTTGTGATTCAAAATGCTTGCTGGGTTCTGCATATACATTCATGCCCAGCAAGCATTTTGAATCACAAGCGAGTCTTTTCAAATCAATTTCGACTCTCATTTCGAAGCTAAAGCGAGTCTTTTTCGAGTCGTATTTTTGGATAGCTTGTTAAAAATTAAAAAAAATTGGTTTTTTTTATTATTTTTATTATCAGATTAAAAATTTTTTTAATTTAAATCTAATGTTGATATTTGTTACAATTTGGTTAACAGTTCCCTTTATGTATTATAATTGTGTTAATGTTAATGTTTATATTAATGTTAATGTTAATGTTAATGTAAATGCTTATTATAAATTACGCAAGTTTTACTTACCTTCTTTTTAGCCAAAGAGGGTTTGAACAGGGTACTTTCGTTTTGTGCGGCGTCTTAGGCAGCACGACCATCAGGCGTCATTGACTAGCATGGTATAATTGGCTATAAGTTCAATTTATGATACAAAGCATATTTCAATCAACTGCATGCTCTATTTTTGATTTCCTTACATTTCGTGCATGGTATCATATTTTGAACATGCAAACGAGTCGCTTTTGAGTCGCGCATAAATCGTGCATGCTATAAATATTCCTTTTAATAGCTGAATATTACCAACAAACACGTTTTTAAATTTTTTTAATTATTAATATAAATCCTTGCATTAATTATATACATAATATTAATATGTCTTACACAATTACAAAATTAATAATATAAATCCTTCAATTAATTATTTAAATAATATTAATATGTCTTACAAAACTAAGAAGCAGTAATTTTTTATATTTAATAATGAGGGTGTTCAACAGTTCGTTTCATCGTTTCATGTTTCATGTTTCAAGCGTCCGGCAACAACAACTTACATAGAAAATATTCTTGAAACCATGAAACACCCCAGCCTATGTATACAAAAATTGTTTCATGTTTCATGAAAGTGAAGATAAGAAGAGCACGATATTTAATCGATATTTGCCGATAGCAAATGCGTTTCATCCATGAAACATGAAACGATGAAACGGAACAGTTGAAAATCGCTAATATTAGTTGTACTTAAATTATAATATTTTTTTTGTGGGCCTATCCTTGGCGTGAAAAAAATGTTTTTGTAACACGAAATTCATATCCTTGTCCGTGCTTTTATATTTGTTGTGGCAAATATCTAAAAGAAAAAATATGAGCTTAAATTTTTTTAAATATTACTCTATTTTTAATAATGCTAGTGCATACATTTTTTTTTAATTGTTGCAACCAGAAAGCATTTTTCAGCGCTTGGCTTAAGGGCTGTACCTTTCCAGCTGTACTCTGAAGCCACTTTGTCGGATAATACTTTTCGTATGGCTGCTCGTAAAAATTGCGTTTAGCTATCTCCCCCAGTTTGCGCTATAAATGTTTTCTGAGAATTTCTTTAATTAATTTCCAAATTTTATAACATACAGTATGCCAAGAAAGTGTTTACACAAGACTTAAAGCTAAATCTACCCATAACTTCAACTTTCTTTATGGAAATTATGGTATCGATGGAAAGGTCATTTAATTTCCGTTTGAATGATACAATTGATTTTTTGAAAATTGCTAAAAAATTACTACTTGTTAACACTTTCCATACAAAATATAAATTTTTATTAATTTTTAGTAATTTTCAAAAATCTTTTTCAAGGTCCTTTAAGCTACGAGGTTTTCTCTTAAACTCCCTGGACATTTCTTTTCTATTGAATGTTAACTCGCTTGAAATGGCTTCGATTTTCCACGATGTTAAAGAATAATCTTCACCCTTTTTTTAACACATGCATTTAATAATGTTCTCATCACTCCTAAAAATATATAACGTGCATATAATCCAAGGAGCAAGTGACACAATGTCTATATTAAGACTTTCAAGAGAACACTCTTTTGTGTGATGTTCCCGTTAAGATCGATTTCGGAAGGACTCATTGGTTCTTAGTGAACATTCGACAAATGGTGGATAAATAAGACGGTGTTTAAACATTTGACCTTTTTGTTTACAACGTACACAGGAAAAATATCCAGTGAGTCCCTTTGTCCCCAATATAAATGACTTTTCAGGCGCATCCATTACAAAAGAGCGCACATTTATGGTAAACAATTTACTGGCAAAAACTATTCCTTCTTGCACAACAGTATTCAGTTCTGTAATAAAACTCTGTAAATAGTCCACTGCGGAGTTTGGTTTTGAAGTGCCTTCATAAACACCAATTAGAAAAACATATTTGGTTTCAACAACACTAGCTAGTATTGGCCAAACTTGATGAGAGCTGCTTTTATATAGTGGAAGGCCATCAATGCCAAAGTCTAGGGTCAAGTGCTTTAACTTCCAATCATTTATTTCCAAAAAGTCAGTTAATCCCTCCTTTAATCCGTAATGAGTGTATGTTCCCTCTCCAACCTTTCGTTTTATAACAGAACTCTTCGTTTTCAAAAGGCTCTTAGAATCTTTTGGAACTGTTATTTTCGCAACAATAATAACAGTTCATCTACCGCAGCAAAGCTAATTCCGAATTGGGTAGCCCACTTAGCCAATCCATCGCATAAATTAAACACATTTTCACTATCACTTTGTTCACTCGTACCACGTTAAGAACTTAAATTATCATTGAAGCTATTATTTTCGATGCATACAGCCGGCTCATTAATTTTCTTAATAACTGAATTTGTAACTCCTGGAAATGTAGTCTTTGGGCTTCTTTGTTTGCTAACCGTTTTATTTGTTTGGTTGACATTATCGCGTTTATAAATAACAAGCTGACCCGGCGAACTTCGTACCGCCCTATAATCAAGAAATATCTGTTACCTTTTTATCTGAATGAAGTTAATTTATTTATTAAGTATAGCTGACCCGACAGACAATGTTCTGTCTTCTTAACTGTGAGTCCATTTCCGGAAACCAATGAATGTAATGGCTCTGGTGGCGGTACCAACGGCGTCAGTTTGACTTGACCGTTCGAGCAACACAATCCAGGGGCTTCATTTTTAAACTTAAATGCCTTGCAATATTGACAAACAACGTTCATTGGTCCAATAGCAACGATATGCAGTGTACTGTAGTCAATTTCTTTGTTATAATTAAATGCAGCTTTATTGGGGTTAAACGCAACACTTCTATTTTGTTGGTTCCGGATCCATCGATTCCGTTCAACTTCATTCCTCGTTTCACGTTGCTCATCAGTTTTATTTGCTCTTGTATTTCTTTGACTTGCAGCATTACGGGTTCTGCGACTTAAGTTTGCCGGCATTTTTAGAAACAAAAATTCAACTGAAAATAACAAAATACTATAGTACCTATTCTTTTGTAAAAGTATCAAAATGGTCTATCAAAATTTTCCAGCACTATATTAATTTGACTAACCTTGTTGAACAAACACTTCAAAAAAAAACACACAGTACAAATTATCCAGTAGAAACCAATGTGAAAAGTACACCACGAAATGTTAAATGAATTATGTAGGTATTTTGTTATTAAACCTCCGACCACACACCAACTCCGACCGATATATTTCCAAAGAGCATGTAATCTAAATTTCTTTGTTTTTAATGGCAACTACGTGAATATTACTGCCAGTGACACATTATTTTATTATAAAAGTGAAATGTTCTAGTTTCCTGCGCAAAATTAAAATTAAAAGAAATTAATTTAATAACTTCTTGCAGATTAAGGATTAAATTATATTTTATCATGAATAATTCAAAAAATTTTGTGCAGGCAGCTGCTGCTTTTGGCAATTTTAAGCGTCTTTAAAAATTGGGATTTATTAAAAAAGTTTAAACTTAAATTACACCTATAATTACATAGAGTTTTTGTAAAAATTATATATCAATTTCTAGGTAATAATCTGAGGAGTACATTGGTTTAATTTAATTTATGAATATTTAATTCTTTGACATAGAAAACGTGCTATGAAGTTAGTCATTCAGAATATGAATAATTTGCAAGGCACGTTGCTTTACTGTTGAAATAAATTTTGTGACACTTTTTTCTGCGCAACTTTCGTAAATTTTTCTTACATAAGAACCTTCTCCTAATAATAACAAATACAACAGAAAAAGAATTAGTGAAATCGGTCCATTCACTCGTGATGCCGTGATCAAGGGAAAAAGGAATTAATTTTTGTATATAAAGATAATTATAATTATATATGTATAATTACTATGAAAACTGCTCACCTAACTGATCTCTTCCGATAATCTGATGTTTATTCGAAATGTGCTCAAAAGCAATGTTTTGAAATGCAAAGTTAGAATAAAACAAGTAAAAACGTTGCAGTCGGACGCAACCGACTGCGGAATACTTTGATACCAGTAAAAGAACGGTTGATAAGGGGGAATGCAGGGGCGAAGGGAGTGGGCCATGTGGTAAACATCGCCAGCTATCATGTTACCAAATTTGGTGACTTTCGCTCAAAAACTGTGGAAGATAACTTAACTCCCAAATTTAAACGGTGGGCGGCTGAGGTAGGCGTGGCATCTAAATTTTTGAATAAAATGTTTTTAACTGTCACTATCTATCTGCCTACCAAGTTTGTTGGCTCTAGCTCAAGAACTGTTAAAGATATAGCCAATTCCGATTTTATAAGGCGGGTGGCTTAGGTGGGCGTGGCATTCAAAATTTTGATGCAGATCTTTGGTAGATGCTGCCTTCTATCTTTCTACCCAATTTACGGGCTCTAGCTTAAAAACTATAAGAGATATCGAAATTTCCGATTTTAAATAGTGGGCGGCAGAGGTGGGCGTGGCATCCTAATTTTTGATGCAGACCTTTTGTAGATGTCACCATATATCTTCCTACCAAATTTGGTTACTCTAGCTCGAAAAATGTGAGAACTATAGGCGTTTCCATTTTCAAGTAGAAGGGGGGATGGGGGCGGAATCAGGGGGCGTGGCATCCAAGTGTTGATGGGGAACGTCAGTACCTATCTTGACACAAAATTTGATGGCTCTAGCCCAAAAAATGTGAAAACTATAGGCGTTTCCAATTTCATGGATAAGGGGGGGATGGGGGCGGAATCAGGGGGTGTGGCATCCAAAATTTTGATGCATATTTTTGGGGATCGTCAATATCTATCTTGACACAAAATTTGGTGGCTCTAGCCCAAAAAATGTGAAAACTATAGGCGTTTCCAATTTCATGGAGTAGGGGGGATGGGTGCAGAATCAGGGGCGTGGCTTCCAAAATTTTGATGCAGTTATTTCAGGGACATGACTAGCTATCTGCGTGCAAAATTTGGTAACTCTAGCTGTAAGAATGTGAGAAATATTTGGTTTTATCGGTTTTCAGTTATCGAATTTATCGATTTCCCAGCCTCCTAGTAGGCGTGGCAACCCAATCTTGACACTTTATCTGTACCGTCTATAGATAAACATAATTGCAAAGTTTCAAGTCTCTAGCTTTAAGGGTGTCGAAAAAAGTTGCGTTCATACGGACGGACGGACAGACGGACACCATGACGGACATTGCACAAAACCAATATACTATGAGACCTTCGGTATCAAAGTATAAAGAGATAAGAAAGCAGTAACAATAACAAAACAGTTTTGCATCGGTCATCTGCTGGCATATTTAAATGGCGGGGATGATCTATTTCTAATTACTTTAAGCTTGGTAAGTTAAATCTTATTTGGAACATGCAAGCGAGTCGCTTTTGAGTCGCCAAGCTGTTCAAAATAAACGTGCATGCTGATGTCGCGACAAAGTAAGCATATTCCAATCGCTGGCATGCTCAATTTGTGATTTCTTCAATATATTTAAGGCATACATGCGAGTCGTTTCGAGTCGCGCCTTAATCGCACAAGCGATTAATCGTTCTTAAAGCATCAAAATGACTCGAATTAGACTTGTAATGGGGTTTCTGATCAATACAATCTTAAAAACAAGTAAAAACTGCAGGGGCGAAGGGAGTGGGCCATGTGGTAAACATCGCCAGCTATCATGTTACCAAATTTGGTGACTTTAGCTCAAAAACTGTGGAAGATAACTTAACTCCCAAATTTAAAAGGTGGGCGGCTGAGGTAGGCGTGGCATCTAAATTTTGAATCAAATCTTTGTTAACTGTCACTATCTATCTGCCTACCAAGTTTGTTGGCTCTAGCTCAAAAACTGTTAAAGATATAGCCGAAATTTCCGATTTTAAATAGTGGGCGGCAGAGGTGGGCGTGGCATCCTAATTTTTGATGCAGACCTTTTGTAGATGTCACCATATATCTTCCTACCAAATTTGGTTACTCTAGCTCGAAAAATGTGAGAACTATAGGCTTTTCCATTTTCAAGTAGAAGGGGGGATGGGGGCGGAATCAGGGGGCGTGGCATCCAAGTTTTGATGGGGAACGTCAGTACCTATCTTGACACAAAATTTGATGGCTCTAGCCCAAAAAATGTGAAAACTATAGGCGTTTTCAATTTCATGGATAAGGGGGGATGGGGGCGGAATAAGGGGGCGTGGCATCCAAAATTTTGATGCATTTTTTTGGGGAACGTAAATATCTATCTTGACACAAAATTTGGTGGCTCTAGCCCAAAAAATGTGAAAACTATAGGCGTTTCCAATTTCATGGATAAGGGGGGATGGGGGCGGAATCAGGGGGTGTGGCATCCAAAATTTTGATGCATATTTTTGGGGAACGTCAATATCTATCTTGACACAAAATTTGGTGGCTCTAGCCCAAAAAATGTGAAAACTATAGGCGTTTCCAATGGATAAGCGGGGAGGGGGGGGAAAAGGGGGGGGGATCCAAAAATATAATTAATTTTTTAGAGGGGAAAAATATCAATCAAAAAAAAAAAAAAAAAGGTGTTGTCCAAAATTTAACAAGTAAGAAGGCTCTAGTCGAGATTTCCCGACTAGGAGATACCCCGAACCCTGTACATAACGCGTACAGTCATTGTCTGTATGCATCTGTGACTAAACTTCAATCTTCGATATCTCTGGTGTTTCTTAACCGATTTCGATGAAATTTTCAGAAAAGCTCTATCGTTATCCATTATTTCAACCCCCATTTTTACATTTTCCAAATTCGCGATTTTTTTGTAATCGATTGCATGTGTATATCGGAAACTAGAAAAATTATCGATAATTTGAAACAAACATGTTCCGCTCATGGTATAGGAGAACTTATATTCAAAATCTGAAGTCTCTAGCTCTTGTAGTCTCTGAGATCGACGCGTTCATACAGACACACAGACGGACAGACGGACGGACGGACAGACGGACATGGCTATATCGACTCGGCTGTTAATGCTGATCAAGAATATATATACTTTATGGGGTCGGAAATGCTTCCTTCTGCTTGTTACATACTTTTGCACAAAACCATTATACCCCTTTTACACATTTTATGTGTTAGGGGTATAAAAAAGCAGCCACACGTGGTTGACAAGAAAAATTCTGCCGGCGTTGCTGCCGACACATATATAGAGAGAGAGAGAGAATATGTGTATTCTATAAATAGAACGCTCGGCAGCTTGTTCTCGTACGATGCGCGTGTTCGGCTGCATTTGCTCTCACGACTCAAGTGTTCGGCTGAAGTCAAACGCGCAGTCATTCGGTATGCTGCATTCGTGTTTCGCTGCTACGCACACAAGCGCAACGCTTTCACTGTGTGGGTTTGGACACCACTGCTCTAGCCCAAAAAATGTGAAAACTATAGGCGTTTCCAATTTCATGGAGAAGGGGGGGATGGGGGCGGAATCAGGGGGCGTGGCATCCAAAATTTTGATGCAGTTATTTCAGGGACATGACTAGCTATCTGCGTGCAAAATTTGGTAACTCTAGCTGTAAGAATGTGAGAAATATTTGGTTTTATCGGCTTTCCGTTATCGAATTTATCGATTTCCCAGCCTCCTAGTTGGCGTGGCAACCCAATCTTGACACTTTTTCTGTACCGTCTATAGATAAACATAATTGCAAAGTTTCAAGTCTCTAGCTTTAAGGGTGTCGAAAAAAGTTGCGTTCATACGGACGGACGGACAGACGGACACCATGACGGACATTGCACAAAACCAATATACTATGAGACCTTCGGTATCAAAGTATAATAAAAGTGCAAAATCTCAAATATTGCTAGCCCACCAATATATGAAGCAAATGCACACTTATACAAATTCAAATGTATTTTTACCGTTGCTTGCTTTCCGCCGCCGCTCCCCCCTTTCCGCTAAAAGCCGCTGAAAGTAAACAGAAACTGATACAGACTTGGGTCTCTCTGCTATGAGTTAACATTTTGAGAGAGCATAACATAATGCCAACAATCATGGGCCACTCTCTTTCATAGACCAATTAACTAACAGGACTGGAAATAAGCACTGCTATGCACTGTAAACTAACATTCTGCGTGGTCGGAGTGCCAACAGGGGAAAATCGAAATTCTTCGCTCAGTTGTTTCGTCGATTCTTGGTGACAGCCAGCGGCCATTATTGTTAATGTTTTTGTTTTGATAGCAAAGTGTGCGATGCGCGAGACAAAGATTAGTTGTTGCCCTTTTTCATATCTCTTGTTTGTTACATAACTTGAGTTTTGCAATTTTAGAGTTTTTCTTCGATTTGCTTGCTGCTGCCTTAGATGGAAGGGTAGCTTATATTTCATATTAACTTTGCGTTTTTGATTAGGTAAATGCAAGAACCTTAGATATGGTTTCCAAATATTATGCTTACTAGTATTTTAAATATATGGAAGGGCATTTTACATTACTTAATTCAAAACTAGTATTAATACTAATTAAAAGGTATTTTGTAAACAAAAACTTAATATTAGTTGTCGTAGTACCATTTATGTGTTAGTAATTATATTGACTAGCATTGAATATTTCTATAAAGGGTATTAAAGGCCTGCGCAGTTTGTGCGTCTCAGCCACAGCACCAGCACATATGTATACGCTTGTCTTGTTGCGTTTTGCCTATTGCCTATTGCAAGAGGCTAGTATCAAAAAGTATTTAACAGAAAGAAAATCTGTGACAACTTATCATTCATCGAAATCGGTTGAAAAACAGTGTAGATATCGAAGACTGAAGTTAAGTCACAAATTACACAAAAAATGACTGTACTGTATAATTATAAGTTCATGGTTTATTTTAGTAGGAAGCTAGAGCTGCTAAGGTGGCACACAAACCTTGCCGGGTTATTCCGCTACTTTTAAAATTGGCGACAGACTGACGCACAAGCTGAGGGTATAATAGCGAGCGTATACATGCATTAAAAATAAGCAAAACACAACTAGACGCACATAATTTACAAAGAAAAAATACCCTGTGTCCCAATATTCAGTTATAGTCCATGAAATCACATATATATAATCTTCAACTATTTATTCTCAAGATCTAGACAATCTATTATATGTGTGTTTGTAATTAAAGCAATATTGCTTGCGTTTAGTTATTTATTAACGAAAAGTTAACTTTAGTCTATACTACCCTCTTGTGTTACGCAGCAGCAAGCAAATTAAAGCAAAAGGCAAAACGCAACAAGACAAGCGTATACATATTTGCTGGTGCTGTGGCTGAGATGATTTGCAGTGATTGATGATCTCTGCTTGAGCCCTTTCACCAAAGATTGTTCCTTCCAGTTCCTTCAGCTGGTTGTTTGCTCCAATTAAGTTAGTGGCATTGTCACAATGAATTGTTTGACATTTGCGGCGGCGGCTTAAGAATCGCCGCAAAGCTCCCAAAAAGGCGTTTGTCATCAGATCGCTGACCAACTCAAGGTGTACCGCCTTTGTAGAGAAGCAGCAGAATACGGCTATGTATGCCTTATCTGGTCATTTTCCTCGGATTTTATGATGAATCCAGATTGGTCCGCAGTAATCTACACCTGTAGTAAGAAAGGGGCGTGTTGGTGTTACTCGGTCGGCTGGCAAATTGCCCATAATTTGGTTCATTAACTTGGGCCTTGCCTTGTTGCATTTCACGCAATTGTGAATGATGCTCCTTTACATTGTTTTGCCGTTGAGGATCCAATATTGCTGTCTTGAAGTTTTTTGTAAGGCTTGGGCACCGCAATGCATGTTGTCTTCATGCAGCTCTCGCAATATAATTTTTACTATTGGATCGTTGTATCCACCATGTTGTGACGCTGCAACGATTTTAGGTTAGCAGCGAATTCAACTTGTTGTATTGTCCGCAAGATTACGTTGCCAGCGCGATCCAATTCCTTGATGCACAGCGTGGAAGTTGCTGATCGGTATTTTTTGTAACAGAAGCGCAACATGTAAGCCACAATGCGTTGTTACTTGTGAAATGAACTGCTGTGTCTACAAGTGTATAATTCTTCACCTATTGTCGATGGAGATATTGCCAAACTTACATGTTTGGTTTTTCTTTCCAAATTGCTCGGGTTGACAACGGGACGGCTGACGACTTGTCTGGAGAGCCATGCAGAAACAGTGGTCCATAGAGCTATAGATTGTGCTCGGGTAATTTTCGTGCCGATATTCCTCTTGAGAGTACATCTGCAGCGGTGTTGGCCGACGATACATGGCGCCATTGAGTTTGGCTTGTCAAGGCCTGAATTTTCGCTATTCGGTTTGCCACAAATGTATGAGTAGGTTGTAATTTTGATTGTTAGCGGATACCACAACTTGTGTGTGTGGCTTTGCTACTGCTAATGCGATAGCATTCTCCAAATGTACTAGAGTATGGTGCTTTTTGTTGCTCTTAAAACAGCTAAAGTTGCTTGGGCACGACTTTGTTTTATGGTAATTTTTAAAGCAGTTGACGCATAGTTTTTGTCCTTGAACCCAATTTAGGCGCTCGCTAATTGATTTAGCGCGAAAATCGTCACATTTAAATAAATAGTGACTTGTCTTTTTGCAATAAAGACATCCTCTTTGTACACTTGACGATGTTGCACATGTTGTGCTTTAAGGCTCCTTTTTAAAATTTCCAGATGCCTTTTTTCCAGTATCCATAACTCGAACTCTCTGTTCTTAGAACTGGAGCATTACCCAATGATTGTTCATAGAGTGTTTTATTTGCGCCATCCAGTTTATTTCTCAGGACGGCAATGATGATTGGATCCCATGTTGAAATGTCAATCCCGAGTCCCTTCAGTGAAGCTAAGGACTCTATGGTGGTGATGTGCAGCTCCTTTAAAGACTTTACATCGTCGGTGCAGGTTTGTTGCAGCAGAAGCCGATTTAATATCCTAGATGCGATATCTCTAGGATTGTTGTAGGCATCTACTAAAATCTCCCATGCGTAGAGATAGTTCTCTTCCTTAAGATCAATGTGACGGATTAGTCTTTCCGCCTCTCCGACTACGCTGGTTTTTAAATACCACATCTTGCGTATGGTTGGCATATTTGTTTCATGTATCATACATGAAAACATATCAGAAAATTTTGTCCATTTGAGAGTATCACCATCAAATTTTGGAATGGAGATACGCGGCAGATTGATGTTTTCGACGCACGTATTGCTTGAATTGTTTGTCAGTGCATTCCGGACATCAGCCTCTGCCTTAAGATAATCAGTGGCGTCGTAGCCAATCTCTTCCGGGTCCTCAAACTCCTCGTATATTTGGAATTGGACCTCTTGAGTTTTTGCCCATAATGACTTAACAATCTCTGAATTAAGGGGCTTGTGTTGAAAGGCTCGATTCAATGATGCAATCATCGCCTTTTGCCGACGGCACAATGCCATTAACTTAGCATTTGTGCTTGCTCGGGCACTAACTGATCCTGCAGCTATGACGGTCTTTGGTTCCGTCATGTTGCTGGTAGACTGATCTGCAATGTCAGCCTGTTCCAAGAAGTAAGTTCTGTTCTGCTCAACCATGGCAGCGACTTCTTCGAAGAACTTGAAGTATCTATGGGACTCCTCTAAGACCTTTGAGTTCCTGACTAACTCGTGGTTGTCCTTAAAAACGGTCCACTTTTCCTCTAGTAACGAGGCCCTGGCTTGATAGTAGCCAGGTTTTGCTTTCCGTTCAGCTGGGCCCTTGTTGCTGTTCCTGATAAGCCTTGATATCTCCTGGCTTATCTCATCCTGCGCAGCTAGGACCGCTATCATCATAATTGATTTTTCTGTGCTCATTATTGTCGCCTTGTTGACAAGTTAAGAGTTACCAGAACCAGTTATGTACGTTGTGTTTTAACTCTTGATTATTCCCGACCCGTTGGAAGTGTTTTATTCGCTCTGGTGAGCTGGATACGCTTCGATTCGCAACCGTGATGTGGTCAAGGAATAACGAGTTGTTTCTTTTTGTCACCAAAATGTTTGTGTATGTGTAAGAAGTTGGGAAGCATTCAGTACATAAACTGACTGCTAAAAGGCGTCGCAACTGGCACTTGTAACCAGGTGGACTACGGAGATATAATGATTATTTGTAGGTTTTACTAAGAACACTGATTTTATTAACGAAAAAGTAACAATATTTATAGGTAAAAATAGCTTAGCTTACAGGTGAGTGTTGTCAATTAAAATTGGGTTATTGTGTACTCAGCAGTTGCAAGCAATGCAGAATAGAATATTTAGCAACTACCGGGTTGGCTGACCGCTACTATTGCGACACATATGGTGCATTGTGCAGTCAGCGATATTCTGTGTGTTCAGCATAATTTGGTATTGGTTACAGTTTTATTGTGTCAATAAATATAGGGTATTGTGTATGGTCTTGACATAGTTTTACATCTGTTAATAATTTGTGTGTCATTCTTACATAGCCATGTGCATTTATTTGATGTCTTATAATACATAGACATAAATCCAGTGTAAATCGTCTTGGGGATGCTGATGGAGCGGATGTATCGGTGGGCTCATTCCTTGTGGTTGTGGGTTGAAAGGTGCATAGGCGTTGCTTCCGTATTGCATAGGTGCACACTACAATGACCGATATCAATAAAGCAGCGTAAGCGGCTATATGATGGTGTTGGACCGAGTTTTTTTGGTTGGGCAAATCTTCTTTGTTGAGTGCGGCTAGTTTTAGCTGTAAGTCGTCCAGATCCTTGTCGTCTTGTACCTTGTACTCCGATGTGTTGGTTTTAGTTGACGGTATATTAGTGGTGTTTGGCATGTTGATGTCGCCAAAGCGGGCGTAGCTTTTCCTCACTTGACTTATGACGGTACCAAATGTACTGATGCTAATGTCTACGTTGCGTGCAGTACAGCCAGATGATAGCGACAGTAATCCGGTGTTTTCTAGTTGTATTGTAGATGGTGTACCATTGCATACGGCTTGTAGTTCCATTGCAGAATGTGTTGCAAAGATCCAGTTATTCGGTTGGTGTGTTTTTTCCCATACCATCCTTGTCGTTCTGTGAGTTGTTTGGCACATCGTTGGTGTCTTATTGTTAAAGAGTTGGAACTCGCATCTGTTGTTCACATTAAACACAGCTTGATGATCAAAGCATATGTATTCTTTGGAAATCATATCTAAAGTTCTTGCATTTACCTAATCAAAAACGCAAAGTTAATATGAAATGTAAGCTACACTTCCATCTAAGGCAGCAGCAAACAAATCGAAGCAAAAGTCTTAAACTGCCGAACTCAATTTCTGTGACAACAACAAGAGATATGAAAAAGGGCAACAACTAATCTTACTCTCGCGCCTCGCACACTTTGCGATCACAAAAAAATGCAAAACAATAATGGCCGACTTGGTTTATTATCTACCTTATCCAGTCCCGCAACCACCAGCTGGTTTTCAACTTATACTTTTATAAGATGACTAAGCAATTGTTCCTTCGGAACGACAAATTTTGTTCTGTTAAAGCGGCCATTTCTGTTTACCTCTCTTTCTGTTTAATACTTTTTGGGTAGTATAGACTAAAGTTAACTTTTCGTTAATAAATAACTAATCGCAAGCTATATAGCTTTAATTACAAACACACATGTAACATTATGGACTATAACTGAATATTGGGACACAGGGTATTTTTTCTTTGTGCAATTTGTGCGTCTTGTTGCGTTTTGCCTATTTTCGATGCATGCATGTATTCGTTCGCGATCATACCCTCAGCTTGTGCGTCAGTCTGTCGGCAATTTAAAAAGTAGCGGAATGAACCCGGCATGGTCTTTATGCTCTAGTTCGCGACTAGAATATACCCAAAACTCATACTTAGTGCGGACAGTTATTGTCTGTATGCATCTGTTGTCGCAGATTTTCAATATTTTGTATTAAGAGTGGTCTCCAATATCAATGTGTTTATTCAGAAGGACAGGCGGATCCAGAATGTTTATACTTTATGGGGTCAGAGCTGCTTACTTTCGCCTGTTCCATTATTCTGTACACAGCCATTATACCCCTTTTCGGATAAGGAAACAGACTCAGCTCGCGAAATGGCGGCAAACCTCGAAGAATAAGCAAAGAAGCAAAAATCAAAACTAGACCAGATAAGTTTCGATAAAGGAGAAGTGGTTTTTGCGTCTTGCGTTTTTGTTTACAGGGACTTAACATGAACAATTCTGGTTACCAATCTTGATGTTAATTGGTCTATGACTCTCGTTCGCAATGTAGAGGAAACAGAAACAGTAGTAGAAATGTTCCATCTATAACATTATTTGGTCAGTGGCTTAGATTTTCGATAACTTTTTCCGTTGCCGATATACACATGTGATCTATAATATTAAAATTTTGAATATCAAAAATATGGAACACGCTTTGGAAACTTTATACAAAATAATGAAAATATGTGATGATTTCATTGAAATCGGTTAAAAAACACCAGAGATATCGAAGATTGAAGTTTAGCAAAGAATATATACATCTTTAGACTGGACTTCCCTCTCTTTAACCACACTGCTTGAGAACAAATGCGGCAAAGATTGTGTGTGCGTTTGGATTTTTAACTTTGCAGTTGTTTAGCGGTTGTTTTGCAATTGTAAACAAAGCGCGGTGCATAGAGAAGTGAGAAAATTTTGCTTTTAAAAACAAAGGGCGGAGCATAGAGTAGTGACAAACAGTAAAGTCGGCCATGAGACAAAGATTAGTTGTTGCCTAACTTAATTTCTCTTGTTGTTGTCGTAGAAGTTGAGTTTAGCAATTTTAGTCTTTTGATTCATTCGCTTGCTGCTACCCTAGCAAGGAAGGGTAGTTGCGTAATTATATAGATAGTGGAACGTTTTTAATACATGTTTACTTACATTTTGGCAATTAGGTATTGCATTATTTGGCTGAATATGTTGAATATAAATACGGAATAAAATAAACTTATTTTGTATTTAAATACTTAAAATAAGCTATATGTTTTTGAAAAATCGCAGTGCCGAGGCCTTTGAGAGGCGCGAAGCTCACCTTAGCTAGGCATTGTACCGTCTCTCCACAAGCAAGCAGAATCAGTACTCTTGTTTGTTTCAGGACCGGACGGCATCTATTACTTTGGTTTGTTCCGAACCCTCGCAGTACCAAGGAGTTTGAGAGGTATAGAGCTCTCCTTGGCTAGACAATGATGCCTGCTGCCTCGGTTTGCATACCCTCGCAGTACCTTGCCCTTGAGGAGTAGCGGAACTCGCCTTAGCCAGATGCCGCCCTGTCCCTCCGCAAGGCAACTAGCACCAGTACCAGTTCAGTTGAGGATTTTCGCCAGCCATGTATTAGGTAATTTCGTTCACTATAATTGAATATTGAAGCAATGGGTATTTATACTTTCATACTGAAAGTATCATAGTATATTGGATTTGTGCAATGTCCTTATGGAGTCTGTCTGTCCGTCCGTCCGTGTTGTGGTGGGGTGGCTTCACGCTGTATCGGGTGGTCGAAGTGAGTTGAAAATTGATCGTTGTTCCGAGATGAAGACGTAGACTTCTCCGTAATGAAAAACACTTGATTTCGGTTCTATCGTCTATTTGCTATTAATCCTCTGTTACATTAAGTCTTAGTGGCTAGGCATTTACATAAGATTAACAGGAGTTAACAGGAGATAAGAACTATTTCTAATGCAAAAGTTGCGGAAGGTGGAGGCGGCAGCTCTTGTTTATTTGCCTACTTTTAGGCATAAACATACCGCCCCCCTTGCAGTATTGCAATAGAAAGGAAAGGTAGGGAGAGCTATTGGCTGCAGGAACCCGACAACACCCAGCCAAAAACAGTGCGTTGAGCCAATGTCGATCCGCCTTGGCTGGGAATTACTCCGGGTAGCATGATCGAACCGTAGACATCCGCTCCAAGCACGATACTTGTAATGCCCGGCTAGAACCAGTGGTCATCGGCCAATGTGATGTGGGGCGTGTTGACGCCGGAGCGGTCGGTAATTGCATGTGTGGGCATTGTATGGAGCAGGATTTCCTTCTGGAAGTCGGAACATCGTGATCTTATCACCGCCGTGCATGCCCCTTCCGAACCGACACGGGTGACGGACAGGCCAAAAGCCCTTGCCAACGATGTGTCGAAAGGGCAGCAGGGGTCGACCACAGCCCGGGTGTCAAACGTTTTAACTCTCATGTCAAACTTGAGGATCACCGTTGGCATCACGGTTGTTCGCTGATGTCCCAAAATCGTTGACAGCGATAGCCCACTTAACGGGCCTGCGGATGGTCGAGATGGGGACCGGCTGGCGTGGGGCCTTGCTTGGGTAGGCACTGGCGAAGCTCGATCCATCTCCGGTATGTGCCGAGTGCTGGTGAGCCAGGCACTTAGGACAGTACTTATTCAGCAAGACTGCCCTAAGCCTCTTCTCCGCCGTCAACCGCATGAAGCGGTGGCACTTCCTGAGTGCGAGAATCCCGCGACACACTCGGCAACGGAACGAGTTGAGTCCTCTGGTCCGCCTTTCTTCTGCCGTACGAGAATTCCTTGGTCGTGGAGCCATTCTTATGCTGTGGATGATAGAATATTGAGGATTTGGAATTAATATATATATCGAATTTTGAACACCGGGACGAGCACAAATGGATGTAACGGAATTGTTAGTGAGTAGAAGGACTTAGACCTTGTGTCTGGATAGTTGCTTCACTAGGAAGCAGGACAAGTTTGGCGACGGGCCTCTTAATTAGACCACGTGTAGTCAAAACGTCTACGACCCGGACATTATAGTCAGAGCCAGAGTAGGTCCGTTGGACACGCCCTAAACGCCATTCATTGGCTGGAAGGTTATCTTCCTTGATGATAATCATATCTCCTGCCTGCAGATTCCTTGTCTGCGATTGCCACTTGATTCTTTTCTGCAGCTCTTTCAAATACTCTTCCTTCCAACGGAAACAAAGTTGTTGGTTGAGAGCTTTGAGGCGCTGCCATCGGTTTAAAATGGACATGGCACTCTCTTTAATCTCAGGCTCGCATACGGACAAAAGCGGCGCACTTATCAGAAAGTGGCCAGGAGTGAGCGCCAATAAATCAGTTAGATCTTCTGACATAGGAGAGATTGGTCTCGAGTTGAGACACGCTTCAACTATTGAGAGCAGTGTGGATAGTTCTTCAAACGTGAACTTGAAAGAAGAAGTGGATTTATAAAAAAGGGACTTGAAACTTTTAACACCAGCTTCCCACAAGTGCACTTGGTGGGTTGAAACGCCAGGACAGCTTCTGATGGCTAAACTTAGCGAGGATGCATTGCCGTGAAGCTTCTAGGAAATCACGATCAAGAACTTTGGAGGCTCCGACAAACGTTTTACCGTTGTCAGAGAACATGTGCTGGGGACATCCTCGTCGCTCAGCAAACCGAGAGAAAGCTTCGAGGAACCTTTCGGTGGTGAGATCGGATGTGGATTCCAAATGAATAGCCTTAGTGCTGAAGCAGACAAAAACGCAAACATAGCCCTTCGAAATTCGACAAGCTCGGCCAGTAAAACTTTTGATTTCAAATGGTCCGGCAAAGTCGACACCAGTGTTGGTGAATGGTTTGGAGAATGTGGCTCTTTCAACTGGTAAATCACCCATGAGTTGGGTTTGGAGTCGTTTCCTATATACAACGCATATCTTGCACGAATTAATTGTTGACTTAATTAGAACCTTGACCTTTGGAAGCCAATACCTGGATCGGATAAGACGCAGCATTAGTTGATTACCCCCATGGAGCGAAATGCGGTGGGTAAATTGCACGAGATGGCAGGAAAAAGAGCAGGAGTAGGGAACTAAAAATGGATGCCTTTCATCGTATGTTAGGCTCTGGGATGCTCTCACCCGACCGCATGCTCTCAAAAGACCATTTCGGTCCAGGAAAGGGTTGATGTTTGTTATATTGCTCTAAGGCACGTGTTTTGACTCTTTTCGGCAGCGGATAACAAACCGATATACATGAGCCATTACACGTAACGCCCTATTGAAGTCGGAAAATCGCTCAAGAACGTCCATGCTGGAGGGAGTGCTAGCTACATTAGCTTTGATGGAACGCTGTTCCAAGTTGGTATCTAACGTGGAAAGGAGTTTCAGCCATTCTGGCCCTTGCCACCACAACTTACTAGCCATAAGTTCTTGTGGTAAAACTCCCCTACTGGCCAAATCGACGGGATTATGTTCTGAGCTAACGTCGATTTCCCACAAAGGATGTCCAAGTACAGGGGGGCTTGTTTAGCCATGCCAGGACGAAGGTGGAATCTGTCCAATAATAAGACTCGATCTTATTAGTTGTCAGTTGTGGAAGGAGTGTGCTGGCCAGTTCTGCGAGAAGAACTGCACCGCACAGCTCAAGCCTCGGCAAAGAGACTGTCTTAATCGAAGCAACACAAGTTTTTGAAGTGAGGAGATGCGTATGGACCTGACCATTGACTTCAACACGAACGTAAAGCGTTGCGCCGTACGCCCGCTGTGACGCATCACAAAACCCGTGATACTGGACCTTTGCGGACGGTTGGAAATTTAGCTACCTTGGAATGCGGATCTTTCCCAACCTGCGGTAGCAAGTCAAGAAAACTCGCCATCGTCGAGCTCTTCTGGCAGCACATCATCTTAGTCTAGCTTGTGTAGCAAAATCTCTTGCATGAAGATTTTTGCCCGCACTATAACTGGTGCCAACCATCCATCAGGGTCAAAGAGCTTTGCAATCTGCGAAAGTACGTCGCGCTTGAAAAAGGCTTTCTTGACGATTAAGGCGGAAGTGGTGAAGAGAAACTCATCAGAGTCGGCTTGCCATCTAATTCCCAACGTCTTCGCAACACTGGCTTCTTCGATTTCCAAGAAATCGTCTCGAAGAAAATGGTCTTTTGGAATGTCGTTTAAGACTGATTTTTCGTTTGATGTCCA
Source organism: Scaptomyza hsui (assembly GCA_018152825.1). Lineage (NCBI taxonomy): Eukaryota > Metazoa > Arthropoda > Insecta > Diptera > Drosophilidae > Scaptomyza > Scaptomyza hsui. The sequence goes on from JAECXO010000291.1 coordinate 436,359, forward strand.
CTTTCGTAATGGAAACCCAGCACTCGCTAGTGCCTTACGAAGTTCTCGGATCTTGAGAATTGCGTGTTCCTTGGAATGGGCCCCTGCTAGGACATCATCTACATACATATGCTTTGAAATAATGTCACTAGCGAGAGGCAGTTCTTCTTTTACATCCTGTGCAAGCTGCTGCAACACGCGGATAGCCAAGAAGGGAGCACAATTGACACCAAAGGTAACTGTATTAAGCTCGTAATCGCACAATTCATTAACCTTATTTCGGAACAGAATCCGTTGATATGGAGTGTGGTCGGAATGCACCATGATCTGCCAATACATTTTGGTGATAGCCGAGTTGAAAACGTACGGTCAGATCGGATTGTAGGACTGGTCCTGGAAACAGGATATCATTCAGACTTTTGCCATTCGTTGACATGCTGGATGCGTTGAAGACCACGCCAACCTTTGTCGTGGTGCTGTCTGGCTTGAAAACAGCATGATGAGGGAGATAAAAGTGGTGACAGTCAACACTCGGAGAGACTTGTCTCATATCACCTAAGTCTATATACTCCTGAATCACGGAATAGTACTGCTCTTTTTGAGGAATGTTTCTTTACAAACGGCTTTCATTCTTCAGAAACTGAGCTAACGCAATGGACCATGAATGTCCCAACTGGATGTGTTCAGGATTACGAAAGGGTAGTGAGAATACGTATCTTCCACTTTCATTTCTTGTAGTGGTGCGGACAAAATTGCTTTCACACTTGGAATCCGAGGCCCTTATCGGACTAAGAGGAAGATCCTCCACCTCCCAAAACTTTGTGAGAAGTTTTTCTAAGTGGAGTCCAGGATCGACGGAAACCTTGGTTGTGAACGAGGAAATGGATGGGCCAGTATTCTTGGCTATTGGGCCTGTAAGAATCCAGCCAAAGATAGATTTTTGCCCCAAAAGAGTTCCGCAAATGTTGGATTGGGAGCCGCCTAATAAAATGGATGGGAGGATATCTGCGCCTAAAAGCACATCTATATGCGACCTCCTATAAAACATGGGGTCAGCCATTTGGATTTCTGGCAAGTCCTTCAGTATCGTCTGGGGTACTGGGTAGGAGGGAAGGTTACCTGCCAGATGTGGAATAACATATGCCGAAGTTTCAATTTGAATCCTCGGCTTCACTGGAGAGCCTATGAAAAAGTTACACAACTTTTGAGGCTTGGCTGCTAGGGTTTGATTTAAACCACTAATTTGGGCTTGGACGGGCTGGAATGCAAGCTTAATCAGGTTGAAGATACGAGCTGTGATAAACGTTGCTTCCGATCCTGAATCAATAAGTGCACGTGCCTTGTATGTGGTACCTGCATAGCAGATATTTATTAAGGCCGTGCCAAGCAAAACACCTTGTGTGTTTGCTGAAAAATAGGTCTGGACGTTAGATGCTATGTTTGACGAAGTGGATGGATTGGAGGCTGTCACGACAGCCGATTGAGACTGAGGGTCGCTTCGATGAAGAAGCGTATGAAGGCGACCCTTGCACGTAAAGCAACTATGTGCACTTGTGCAATCTTTCAGGATATGTCCTCTCGCGAAGCAGTTCAAACATAATTTCTGTTGCTTAATCTGCAAAGCTCTATCCTTGGGAGACATTTGCAGAAATCGCGGACATAAGCGAATAGGATGACTTTCTTTTGCGCATAGTCGACAAGACTGAGGTTTCACGGTTAGTTTATTTTTGAAAGCATTGACCCTCTTTGGAGCCGCCTCATTGCAGTTGGGTCTTGGGTGGACTTGGCTTGTGCTTGGCTTTACATCCTCTATCGCTTCTAGAGTGCGATAGAGTTCGCTAAGGAAAGAGTTTAGCTCCTGCCAAGTCGGAATTGCTGACTTGTCGGATAAGGATTGTTCCCACAGTGACAAAGTGAGCTTGGGTAGCTTGGATGAGCACAAGAAAACAAGCAGGCAATGCCAATTCTCAGTTGAGATTTGAGAATGCTCGAGTCCTGTTAAGCAGCCTTGAATGGTGCTTTGGATGTCCTTCAAAGCTGCACCTGATTCAGTAGTGACGGCTTGCAAATTATATAGGATTTTTGACTGGCTATTAACCAGGAGCCGTTTGTTCTGGAAACGCTCGTAAAGAGCTTCCGATGCGGAGGCAAACCCATCATGTGTAAGCGGGGATTTGCTAACTAAGGCTTTGGCTCCACCACCAGTTTTTGAGTTCAGATGGAATAATTTTTCCACTGGTGTTAAGTTAGAATTATTAATATAAATGGCAGTAAACAAATCACGGAACGTTGGCCACTTCAAGTAATCTCCATAGAAAACTTCAGTATCAACGGATGGAAGTCTACAACCTCTTGAAACTGTGGGAGCTTGTGCAATGGATTGCGTTATTAAAGAGAATGCAAGGTCCAACTGTTTACTCAACTGAGCCGCGCATGTCTCATACACCGAATAGCAATAGTCATATTTGGACTGCAAAACGACGGCATCGTCGTTACCGTCAAGTCTATGTATGGTTCTAGAGCAATTCTCCTATTCCGCCTCGACTTTCTCCCACAAAGATCGAATTTGTTCGTGGCGAATTTTCAATGTTTGAATTGACGGAATATTGTCGGAAGGCGTAGAGATTCTGGCCTGGAAATGGCTGACTCTGTCAGTGACAGCAATAAAGTCGTTCAACGCCATGTGTATTTACTTGGGTCACGGGCTTAGGTTTGTGCTTTGGATAGCCCCCTTGCTGTCAGCTGTAGTAGCTTCTTTTTTAGGCTTAGAGGAGGAAGCTTCTGGAGTTCGGCTTCTCAAACCGTGTTAAGACTGGTAACTTGCTTCGGCACGGACAATGACTTGCCAATTGAGGTTCTTGTTGGTTTCATAAACAGGCAGAATAGTCAACCGGAAAAATAAATTACTAATAACGGATACGAGTGTTGAGCGGAGGTAAAGAGATACGTGGATAAAGAAAGGTTTCTCTCTTCTTTTTTTTATATATATACGTATATAAATTTGCGCTATGGTTGTATCACAGGTTTTTGGAGGGTTTTTTATTTTTATTTATTATTACTTATTGATTTTGCAATAAATAATCGTGATCGGACGAGGACAGTTTACAACGTTGAAAATTTGATCAAATACATAAAAAAAAAAAAAACCGGATTGGGAGTACCACAGAGGGTATGTTGTATTTATTTTTCATAAACACAAAAAGAAGAGAGGTGTCAAGGGACAACCGGATGGAACGAAGTTCCTTTCGATTAAGTAGTGAAAGAATTGTCTTTCTTCTATGTTAGTTCTAGTGTTAACATAGTAATTATGTACACAAACATTCTGATTATACACTTTAGCAAATATTTCTATACAATCCATTTCTGCATACTCTGTTTCACTGCTGAGAATTGACCTTGCACCATTTGGTTTGATGCATGAGTTGACGATGGGCGAAGCAAGTAGTTGTTGCCTTATTTGTAAAGGCGACATTGAGAGATTCATAATTTTAATTATAGAACAAGTAAAAACGTTGCAGTCAGACGCAACCGACTGCGGAATACTTTGATACCAGTAATAGAACGGTTGATAAGGGGGAATGCAGTGGCCCATGGAGTGGCCCATGGAGTGGCCCATGTGGTAAACATCGCCAGCTATCATGTTACCAAATTTGGTGACTTTAGCTCAAAAACTGTGGAAGATAACTTAACTCCCAAATTTAAAAGGTGGGCGGCAGAGGTGGGCGTGGTATCCTAATTTTTGATGCAGATCTTTTGTAGATGTCACCATATATCTTCCTACCAAATTCGGTGACACTAGCTTGAAAAATGTGAAAACTGTAGGCATTTCCAATTTCAAGTATAAGGGGGGTTGGGGGCGGAATCAGGGGGCGTGGCATCCTAATTTTGATGCATTTTTTGGGGAACGTCAATATCTATCTTCACACAAAATTTGGTGGCTCTAGCCCAAAAAATGTAAAAACTATAGGCGTTTCCAATTTCTTGGTGAAGGGGGGATGGGGGCGGAATCAGGAGGCGTGGCACCCAAGTTTTGATGGGGAACGCCAGTACCTATCTTGACACAAAATTTGGTGGCTCTTGCCCAAAAAATGTGAAAACTATAGGCGTTTCCAATTTCAGGGAGAAGGGAAGGGGCACCAAATAGAAAGTAAATATGTTAAACAGGAAATGGTTAGGGGAGGGGGGGGGGGGCGGAATCAGGGGGCGTGGCATCCAAATTTTGATGCATTTTTTTGGGGAACGTTAATATCTATGTTGACACAAAATTTGGTGGCTCTTGCCCAGAAAATGTGAAAACTATAGGCGATTCCAATTTCAGGGAGAGGGGGGATGGGGGCAGAATCAGTGGGCGTGGCATCCAAATTTTGATTCATTTTTTTGGGGAACGTTAATATCTATCTTGACAGAAAATTTGGCTCTAGCCCAAAAAATGTGAAAACTATGGGCGTTTCCAATTTCAAGGAGCAGGGATGAGGGGGCGGAAGGAGTGGGCGTGGCATCCAAAATTTTGATGCAGTTTTTCAGGGACATGACTAGCTATCTGCGTGCAAAATTTGGTAACTCTAGCTGTAAGAATGTGACAAATATTAGGTTTTATCGGTTTTCTGTTATCGAATTTATCGATTTCCCAGCCTCCTAGTAGGCGTGGCAACCCAATCTTGACACTTTATCTGTCTCGCCTATAGACAAACATATTTGCAAAGTTTCAAGTCTCTAGCTTTACGGGTGTCGAAAAAAGTTGCGTTCATACGGACAGACGGACAGACACCATGACGCACATTGCACAAAACCAATATACTATGAAACCTTCGGTATCAAAGTATAAAAAAAAACAAACAATTTCCATCTGAAGGAATGTCGACATCTTGGTAATAAATTCCTTGTGGCTGTGCACAGTTTCTAAACTGTTGATATGGAACGTGAAATGAATTATTTTGCTGCGTTTCTTCTGCATTATTACGTAATTCCTCTGGATGTTTACATATATTTGCACTGCAAATATCACGTGATCTAAAATAAACCAATCAAAAAATATTGATTAAAAAGACATCTGAATGATGATTTAAAGTGTTTAAAGCCTGACATTTATTTTTCCTATCGTAATATTCTTTATTTTTTTGATTAACAGTTTTAGGTATTTTTTTTACTTTCTTGTTTCATTAATTTCTGCGCTTCATAATGTTTTTTACTTCTTTCTGCATTAGTTTTAGGTTTTTTAGCTTGTAATTGATCAGTCTCACTACATTCATCTGATCCCTCTGCAGTTATGTTTTGTACCATTGTATTTTGTAATTTCTTTCTCTCACAATATTCTCTACATCTTTGTGCATTTGTCCTTTTCCTAGACGTTATAATTTGTACCGCATTCATTATTTGTAATTTTTGTCTCAATTTGCTAAGGCTTCTTTTTAGCCGTCAAAACAATTGATAGTGGTGACACAACATCGATTTGTTCAAATGACACAAAAACATCGATTGATCGATAGAGCAATCGATGCTATCTCCAGCTCTACTAGCTATTCCAGCAAGAAATTAAACAAATGCACACGCATACGAACACTTATGAATTTTTACCGCTCGCCCTCTCCTACAAGAAAGTCCCGCTATGGTTCCCTCTCTTTTTACATGCTTTTATTTAACTTGACTTGTCTGTCTGTCCTGGAATCTTGAATCAAATTTTCACCAAGTTCCCTACTAGCTAGAGCTCTGCAATTTCCAACAAAGATGTGTTTCAGATGAAAATACATGTTTTTAAAGTTTTCGGCACGATAAAATATGTAATATCATGTAAAAACCACGAAAAACAGTTTTCCCTTGTGCTGCCCGCGTGGCAGGCGACCACTCTACCACTGGACCACCAAGCTAGTGGCAGATCGCTGACTAGAAAGCTATATGTATAAAGCGTATAGCAACAAGTTAATCCAAAAAAATTATGAAGACATGCTTTTATACGCTTTCTTGCATACATTTGGAATAGATTTTATATAATAAAATATAAAAATAAATAAAATAAACAAAAAAAAAGTATGTCTCGGTCGGTGTTTGAACCCACGACCTTCGGTCTGTGAAGCGGCATTCTTCCCTTCATACCACCATAGCTTATAAATTTTGACAGTCAAATTAGTAAGTTAAGCAAAAAATATGTCGTTAGAACTTTTAGTCTTCATTTTTTCAGTCTAGCCCCCTTTCACAACGTACAATAAGGAACTTCGTTCCAATAAGAATAAACACGATTAGTTTATTTAATAAATATTCGTGCCTCTGATATATATGAAGAATGTTCGTTGCGATATATCGTACTTGACTGCTTAAGTGGAATCGGAAGTTTACACGATTATTCGTCATTCGTACCCGATTAATCGGTCAGAAATTGGCACATCACTGGTGTTCGCTATGTTTGACAATGTTGTTGTTGGATAACATTGCTCCACACTCCTCACTATAATCATTGAGTATGTATACGTAGAGGAGTCAAATCGCGTTTTCCCAACTGCCGAAAAAATGCGTTGTGGAGGAACCACCATCATTCGGCTGCTGAAAGCAGTGAGCCGAACGCAAATTTTGCAGACCATTTGCGTAGCTAAAAATAGCAAGTCATTCATGCGCCGGCGCTTGTATGTCAGCGACATGATCGCCGTTAGGTGTATATATGTGTGTATGAATGTTTCTGTATGCTGTTTGCTCTGAGCGGCTGTATATTGTGGAAGGGGGATAGCAGCAGCAGAGTGCGAACAACAACAACACATGTGAATTTTTTCTGTATTTGGTGGCTCCGAGCTCAAATGAAGCAAAAATCATTAGGGCGAATGTATACTTAAATACACATATATATGTGTGTGTGTATGTGCGCATGCATATTTTTTCAGTTTTTGGTGGCTCTCAAGTGATTTGGGATTTTGTTACTTTTCTAGCAACGCATATCAATGTGTGTGTGTGTGCATGTGTATGTTCATGTGCAGCACATTTGAATGTATGCGTAGCAATTGCCTTGGCTATTCTTGACCTGTCTCAATTTTTATGATTTTTTAGCAATTTTATTAAAAGTAAGGATAGCTATAAAATTAATGTTACTAAATGATAATTTTTTATTTATTTTTAAAATGCATCTTAATCATTAAGATGCATTGTCCATAGTTCATAATATGTCAAATATAAATTTATATATATTAATATATATATATATATTAATATATATATATATATATATATATATATATATACAAATGTATATAATTATGTACTCTTGACCCTTAAAATTCATAATTAAATACATAATAAATGCCGACAGCCAATATTTAAAATTTAAAATTTGGCGCGCATTTGAATCTGCCTACAAAATACAGGCAATTTCTGCTTTTGTCACTTTCTGGTCATACATACTCTTTCGACATATTAACTATATGACACCAGCAAACAATTTTGCAACACAGCTACCATGCAGTTGCGCATTTACATATAAAATATGCACACATATTCCGAAAGAGTATTCAGAACTGTATTTCTGTTGAGATCGCTGGAACTTGTGTGCGTTTATTGAGTAGAGAAAAGGTTTTTTGTTGGCACGCGGTTGACGCGAGCCTGAGTTTTTCTTCCAGTTGCCGACACATGAACCATTTATACTCTTTCGGAAGATTTGTGCATATTTTGTATGTAAATGAGCAACTGCATGGTAGTTGTGTGGCAAAACTGTTTGCTGGTGTCATATAGCTAATATCTCGAAAGAGTATGTATGACCAGAAAGTGCAAAAACAGAAATTGCCTGTGTTTTGTAGGCAGATTCAAATGCGCGCCAAATTTTAATTTTAAATATTTTCTGTCGGCATTTAATATAGATCTAGTTATGATGTTTTAGGGTCACGAGAACACATAAATATATAATATATAATTATATACATATATACATTAAAATATATAAATTATTATTAATCATATTATAAACTATGGACAATGCATCTTTATGATTAAGATGAATTTTAAAAATAAATAAAAAATTATATCTTAATGACATTATTTTTATAGCTATCGTTACTTTAAATAAAATTGCTAAAAATCATAAAAATTGAGACAGGTCAAGAATAGCCAAGGCAATTGCTACGCATACATTCAAATGTGCTGCACATGAACATACACATGCACACACACACACATTGATATGCGTTGCTAGAAAAGTAACAAAATCCCAAATCACTTGAGAGCCACCAAAAACTGAAAAAATATGCATGCGCACATACACACACACATATATATGTGTATTTAGGTATACATTCGCCCTAATGATTTTTGCTTAGTTGAGCTCGGAGCCACCAAATACAGAAAAATTCCATGTGTTGTTGTTGTTCGCACTCTGATGCTATCCCCCTTCCACAATATACAGCAGCTCAGAGCAAACAGCATACAGAAACATACATACACACATATATACACCTAACGGCGATCACGTCGCTGACATACAGACGTATACACAGCAAATTGCTGGCACTCCGTCTGTACCGAGTCAAGCGCCGGCGCATGAATGACTTGCACTTTTTTAGCTACGCAAATGGTCTGCAAAATTTGCGTTCGGCTCGCTATTTTCAGCAGCCGAATGATGGTGGTGCCTCCACAACGCATTTTTTCGGCAGTTGGGAAAACGCGATTTGACTCCTCTACGTGTACTTGCTTAATGCTATAATGTTATGCTTACAGCAAAAATTGACATTACAGAATCCCTAAAATGAATGAATGGGCACACTGTTTTGATCTTACTTCTTCTTTTTGATCTCGATTTTGTAAGTGGCTGGTTGTGTGCGGAAAAGTGAAAATATAAAATATAAAATATAAAAACAATCACTCAATATAAACATAAAACAATTGTGTCATTATTCAAACAAAGGAACTAGCTGGACAATAGAATACAAATTTCAATAGTTGTGAATATGTGTTTAATTAAAATAATGTTTATAAAATATACGTTCACGCCTTGTGGATGAATACGCGTAAATTGTGCTGTGTATTATACGTAAATGTGTAATATTGAAAGGTCTTGTCGCTGTAGATGTGTGCACATATGTTTATACTGCGGTAGTAGGGGTAGCGAAATAAACGTTTATAAAACAAGTTATATGTGCTAATCGTGTTGGTGATCGCGCGGTATATGTTACATATGTGTCTTAGTTGCGAATTTTTGTATTCGCTAGAGTAAATTGTAATTAATTATTATGTTTTTATGTTGTACGTGTTTAAATGTCTTGGGACTTGCATGTGTCGGCAGCTACGTATGTATGTATGTAACTTGTACACTTGATTTCAAGTGCCGGCATATGTTTGTAGATATGTATGTAAATTTCTGATTGTGTTTTTGAACAATATATATTTTAATATTTGTCTAAGTTTGTTCTTTATTGTAGACTGTGCTCCGCAACAAGATAACCCAGCTGAGCGGTTAAGGCGACAATTGCAGAAAAAAAAACACGAAGAAAAAACACTGGTGAGTATGCGTTAGGAGGATTTACAATTGCACATACATATGTATGTTTCTTTATTAAAATTTCTTTATTTTCTTGCAGAGGGAATTTTATTTATATATTTGCGGATGTGCAAGCGATGGATATATATATGTGTGTTAGTGTAGTGTTAATTATTAAAATTAATTTACTATTGAGTTAAATAAGAAAACCCATGAGTTAAATAAAAATGTTAACCGTATATGGATTATTTTATTACTTCTTGGATTTATCTATGTGTTTTAAGGAACTGTTTCGGATAATTGAAAAGTGCGTTTGGAGGAAAAAATGTATGGCTGACGTTGAAGCTGCGCTTCAGCTATACTATATATGTATATACGTACATAATTATGTGCGTACATACAAAGATGGAGGCCAGCCACTGCACTTAGCAACTTTTCAATATATATATATATATATGTAATTAGCGGACTGTATGCGGATAAATCGGACATATAAACATATACGTCTAATCTTGCAGTGGATTTAAAGCTGTTATTTTCCAAATAAAAGAGGGGAAAAATGTACTTAACTTTTTTTTCGTGATGCGTTTCAGTCACCGATGAAGGCTGGGGCGAGCGGAGTTGGGGGGATGAAATCCAATTTTGTTTCCAAAATCCTTGATGCTAACCGGCTCGAAGGACCAAATGTTGTGGTGGGGTGGCTTCACGCTGTATCGGGTGGTCGAAGTGAGTTGAAAATTGATCGTTGTTCCGAGATGAAGACGTAGACTTCTCCGTAATGAAAAACACATGATTTCGGTTCTATCGTCTATTTGCTATTAATCCTCTGTTACATTAAGTCTTAGTGGCTAGGCATTTACATAAGATTAACAGGAGTTAACAGGAGATGAGAGCTATTTCTAATGCAAAAGTTGCGGAAGGTGGAGGCGGCAGCTCTTGTTTATTTGCCTACTTTTAGGCATAAACATTAGGCATAAACAGTAGGGTGGGTCAATTTGTATGGAGTGAAAAAACGTCACCAAGCGGTTATCATAATAGTAAACTAGGATGAATTCTAAGGAGTTTTTCCCCAGAAACCATTGGTCTAAAATCAAAAAGGAGCCTCCCATTTTTACGAAGAAGTTTTTGTATCTTACAGATACATTCATTATTTTATTAAATTGACAAATAAAATATTTTTTGATGTTTAAAAATGCTGCTAAATATTAAACTTTAGTTTTCTTCACCATCCGGTATTATAATATGGTAATAAAAAAATTATTTTGTATTTTTAAAGCTTAAAAACTGTAGGGTCATTCCGAAAGTATGCAACAATTTTTGTTCTTTTTGCTGAGACAAAAAATAAGAGAAGAATTAATATACTTTTCATTTTGCAGCTACTTATTTTTAAGGTCTTGTTTGCTGTCCATCCTAGGTGTTGCGTATCGGCTTTCGACCGTGACTACCATAACATTATCGCGATTTTTTTTCAATAGTGCGACGAGAAACACTAGTCAATAAAATATTTCTAGCTAGTCAAACTCCATATAAAAACAAGTAAAAACGTTGCAGTCGGACGCAACCGACTGCGGAATACTTTGATACCAGTAAAAGAACGGTTGATAAGGGGGAATGCAGGGGCGAAGGGAGTGGGCCATGTGGTAAACATCGCCAGCTATCATGTTACCAAATTTGGTGACTTTAGCTCAAAAACTGTGGAAGATAACTTAACTCCCAAATTTAAAAGGTGGGCGGCTGAGGTAGGCGTGACATCTAAATTTTCAAATCAAACCAAAACCAAGTTTGTTGGCTCTAGCTCAAAAACTGTTAAAGATATAGCCGATTCCGATTTTATAAGGCGGGTGGCTTAGGTGGGCGTGGCATTCAAAATTTTGATGCAGATCTTTGGTAGATGCTGCCTTCTATCTTTCTACCCAATTTACGGGCTCTAGCTTAAAAACTATAAGAGATATCGAAATTTCCGATTTTAAATAGTGGGCGGCAGAGGTGGGCGTGGCATCCTAATTTTTGATGCAGACCTTTTGTAGATGCCACCATATATCTTCCTACCAAATTTGGTTACTCTAGCTCGAAAAATGTGAGAACTATAGGCGTTTCCATTTTCAAGTAGAAGGGGGGATGGGGGCGGAATCAGGGGGCGTGGCATCCAAGTTTTGATGGGGAACGTCAGTACCTATCTTGACACAAAATTTGGTGGCTCTATCCCAAAAAATGTGAAAACTATAGGCGTTTCCAATTTCATGGAAAAGGGGGGATGGGGGCGGAATAAGGGGGCGTGGCATCCACAATTTTGATGCATATTTTTGGGGAACGTAAATATCTATCTTGACACAAAATTTGGTGGCTCTAGCTCAAAAAATGTGAAAACTATCGGCGTTTCCAATTTCATGGCAAAGGGGGGATGGGGGCGGTATCAGGGGGCGTGGCATCCAACATTTTGATGCATATTTTTGGGAAACGTCAACATCTATCTTGACACAAAATTTGGTGGCTCTATCCCAAAAAATGTGAAAACTATAGGCGTTTCCAATTTCTTGGAGAAGGGGGGGATGGGGGCGGAATCAGGGGGCGTGGCATCCAAAATTTTGATGCAGTTATTTCAGGGACATGACTAGCTATCTGCGTGCAAAATTTGGTAACTCTAGCTGTAAGAATGTGAGAAATATTTGGTTTTATCGGTTTTCAGTTATCGAATTTATCGATTTCCCAGCCTCCTAGTAGGCGTGGCAACCCAATCTTGACACTTTATCTGTACCGTCTATAGATAAACATAATTGCAAAGTTTCAAGTCTCTAGCTTTAAGGGTGTCGAAAAAAGTTGCGTTCATACGGACGGACGGACAGACGGACACCATGACGGACATTGCACAAAACCAATATACTATGAGACCTTCGGTATCAAAGTATAAAAACGCTAGAAATAATGTGTAAATTACTATCAGAAATATTTCTAGCTCCTGCGTACTAAGCTTTATAATGGAAATATTTAACTTATTCCAAATTTCAATCAATTTATCCGCTACTTGTGGAGTAAAAGATGAGTATGAAAACATTTTATTTTCATGTTTAGACCGCTCACTTCAACATCCAATCCAGAGTTTAATGATGGCGGGCGTTCCCCAAGGTAGCGTTCTGGGCCCCTTTTTTTACAACCTCTTTATTACCATATTATAATACCGGATGGTGAAGAAAACTAAAGTTTAATATTTAGCAGCATTTTTAAACATCAAAAAATATTTTATTTGTCAATTTAATAAAATAATGAATGTATCTTTAAGATACAAAAACTTCTTCGTAAAAATGGGAGGCTCCGTTTTGATTTTAAACCAATGGTTTCTGGGGCAAAACTTCTTAGGATTCATCCTAGTTTACTATTATGATAACCGCCTGTTGACGTTTTTTCACTCCATACAAATAGACCCACCCTAATACACACACTTGCATATTCAAGGGCATAGAGGAAGAACAAAATTAAAAAAATCTCGGCAAAGCTTGTAAAGGCAAAGATGAAACAAATGTACAAAGACCATATTAAACAGGCAAAGCTAGCCAGGCGTGCAGCAATCGCCAGCTGGCAAACTCACACGGTTATTCTTCTTTGTTATTGGCATATTGCTTTGCGCTTCGGCCGCAATACAGCCGCATATTCCTGTGCTTTTGCAAACACAATTTACTTGTTTACACCTAATCGTGCCCGCATTTGTTTTCAAGCAAGCAGTTTTCAATAGAGAGAGATGTCCAGTCTAGAGATGTATATTGTCTTTGAGTTTAGTCACAGATGCATGCAAACAATGGCTGTATTTTATTTTATTGTGAAAGTAATTTGGATTCTTTTTGATTCATCTTTAAAAATGCCGCGACCAAAACTATCAAATCTTCACCGACAAAGCCGTAAGCCGACTGAACCATAAATTGTCCGTGAAGAGCGCCGCATTGGTATGGCTCGACTTCGTGCTTCTCAAACAAAAAAGCAAAGCGAGGCAGCCCGTGTAACGGCTCGGTTTAACAAGTAGATAATTTTCGACGCACAAGAAGAGATTTATTAAGATCTGATTTGAATAGAGCAGCTTTTCGATACGATTGCAGCACTGACTACAGCTTGCATCCTAGCGTATGCAATGGGCCAATGGACGTTGTTTGCGAGTATTGTGGCGCATTAAAGTTTTTCGGAGAAGCAACCGAACTGTGCTGCCTTAGTGGAAAAGTGAAATTGCCAATATTGTCTCTGCCACCTGAGTCCTGTCATTTTCTTGCAAACATTAAATAATACAATGATTGTTTCCAAATGACCTCATGTCGAAGAACGAGGATTTATTCCGACATTCAAGATACATGGACAGATTCAAATTCGAATTGGATCATAGCATGCACAGCATAATTTTTTTTAGAAATATACTTTATGGGCAACATGGAAGAACAACTTGATCGACGTCAAGAGATCAATGCGGCAATGAAAAGAGCAATTCTTCATCATGCGTTGGTCCGGCTGTTCAAGAGTGCTTTGGAGCGCATGCCAAATGATGACTACAAAGTCGTTATAAACGATAAACGACCATCTAGAACAAACGAACTCACTTTTAACGCTTCAACAATAGAGGAAGCTGCCATCCTGATTGTTGGTGAAAACTTGGAAAGACGTGATATTGGGCAACTGCAAAAAATATCTGAAACTTAAGGAAATGCAGCTTATATTGGTCCACGTCATTTGCATGAATATGCGCAAGTTGCAATAAGTTACTCGGTCAGATCTCTTTATTACTTTTACCTGTAATCTAAAATGGATAGAAATTGTTCAATTGCTGCTACCCGGACATGCTTAAAGTGATCGACACGACATCACAGCACGTGTATTCAGGCAAAAAATGAGGTCCCTAATGAACTACATTGTTGAAGAACGAGTCTTTGGAGATACTCGATGCTGGATGTATTCAATCGAATTGCAAAAACGAGGCCTGCCACACTCACACATTCCTATTTGATTAGATGAAAGAATTCAGCCAGACCAAGTAGATGATATCATATGTGCTGAGATTCCCCATCACGATGCCGATCCAGACCTACATGAAGTTTTAATTCCAAATATGTGTGGAAGGCAATTTGGTCTTTTAATATATAATCTCTCTTTAATGTGTCTTTCTTCGATAGCGCGCGAAACAGACTGACGCTATGTTAAAGTTCAATTACAGTCTTAGACGATTAACAGTGACGCTTAGAATACTAATCGATCTTAACATAACGATATCTACTCAATAGGTCCGCGCCAAAATTTATTTTTATACTTTGATACCGAAGGTCTCATAGTATATTGGTTTTGTGCAATGTCCGTCATGGTGTCCGTCTGTCCGTACGTCCGTATGAACGCAACTTTTTTCGACACCCTTAAAGCTAGAGACTTGAAACTTTGCAATTATGTTTATCTATAGACGGTACAGATAAAGTGTCAAGATTGGGTTGCCACGCCTACTAGGAGGCTGTGAAATCGATAAATTCGATAACTAAAAATAGATAAAACCAAATATTTCTCACATTCTTACAACTAGAGTTACCAAATTTTGCACGCAGATAGCTAGTCATGTCCCTGAAATAACTGCATCAAAATTTTGGATGCCACGCCCCCTGATTCCGCCCCCATCCCCCCCTTCTCCATGAAATTGGAAACGCCTATAGTTTTCACATTTTTTGGGCTAGACCCACCAAATTTTGTGTCAAGATAGATATTGACGTTCCCCAAAAATAAGCATCAAAATTTTGGATGCCACGCCCCCTGATACCGCCCCCATCCCCCTTCTCCAAGAAATTGGAAACGCCTATAGTTTTCACATTTTTTGGGCTAGAGCCACCAAATTTTGTGTCAAGATAGATATTGACGTTCCCCAAAAATATGCATAAAAATTTTGGATGCCACGCCCCCTGATTCCGCCCCCATCCCCCCTCATCCATGAAATTGGAAACGTCTATAGTTTTCACATTTTTTGGGCTAGAGCCACCAAATTTTGTGTCAAGATAGGTACTGACGTTCCCCATTAAAACTTGGATGCCACGCCCCCTGATTCCGCCCCCATCCCCCCTTCTACTTGAAAATGGAAACGCCTATAGTTTTCACATTTTTCGAGCTAGAGTAACCAAATTTGGTAGGAAGATATATGGTGACATCTACAAAAGGTCTGCATCAAAAATTAGGATGCCACGCCCACCTCTGCCGCCCACTATTTAAAATCGGAAATTTCGATATCTCTTATAGTTTTTAAGCTAGAGCCCGTAAATTGGGTAGAAAGATAGAAGGCAGCATCTACCAAAGATCTGCATCAAAATTTTGAATGCCACGCCCACCTAAGCCACCCGCCTTATAAAATCGGAATCGGCTATATCTTTAACAGTTTTTGAGCTAGAGCCAACAAACTTGGTAGGCAGATAGATAGTGACAGTTAAAAAAATTTGATTCAAAAATTTAGATGTCACGCCTACCTCAGCCGCCCACCTTTTAAATTTGGGAGTTAAGTTATCTTCCACAGTTTTTGAGCTAAAGTCACCAAATTTGGTAACATGATAGCTGGCGATGTTTACTACACGGCCCAGTCCCTTCGCCCCTGCATTCCCCCTTATCAACCGTTCTTTTACTGGTATCAAAGTATTCCGCAGTCGGTTGCGTCCGACTGCAACGTTTTTACTTGTTTATTGTTGAGATATTGAAGAAAGTTTAAATGCAATTTTAAAGATGATAAAATTTTGCACAATAATCTGAATGGAAAATAGTCTAGGATATTTGGTTTTTGCATAACACTTATTTAAAGTTCAACTTTCGAGCTCGAATTTAAGCAATTCACAGAGTAGGTAATTGTTATGTCTGTTCGCAATCGATTTTCATGAACATAAAACATTTATGGGGATATATGGCAATTGAAAGTATAAGTTTTGACTTTACTCAGTTCATTAGTATAAATCAAGTTTTCATAAAATCATTTAGTATATTTTTTTTAATTGTTAAAAAATGGTCGAAAAAACCAAATTATTTTTGTTATTGATGGACATAAAGAATTTAATCGGGCAAGATCCGTTTCAATATTCAACTTTATGTCCTAAAAAAATTAGAGTGCCCTTTTGGCCTTTTCTGATAAAAATTTAATTTTTGTAATGTAAGTCATTCCCGAAATTCAAATATCGCCAGTCCTGGAACCTGCGCGCGGATTAACAATACGAAGCCCTAATTGAAAGGCATTAGTCAGCTGTTTCAAGCCCTAGTTTTAACATCTGTTTTATTTGTTTAATTTCTTGATATTTGCGAGTGGATTAAATTTGAAAATACTTTTCTATAAATAAGCATGGAAAATGAAGCAGTTAGTGTTTACTTTGTGTTGGTGACGTGAAAAGTGTTGTTTTTAATATGTTTATTTGTATATTTATAAGTGTTTAGAGCTTTGGTGATGTCACTGTGATATTGTCGGTAATTTGACAGCCTTTGTGTGTATTTAATGCCACAGCAAAGGTTACAAGAATTGACTTATTTTAGGCATCATGCAAAGCTCGGGAAGTATATTGATGGGAGACAAGCTCGTACACCTGGAGGATGATAATTTGATTGATCTCAAGCGGAAGCTTTTTAGGTTTATCTCGGAATTTGAAACTCGATGGACGCGTTAACATAGAGTGGAAGAACGGTTTCTCAGAGTTAGTCAAACTTGGCTAGATGGAATCACCCCTTCGGGTACGAGCCGAAGCGAGGCCGCAAAGAAGTATCTTTTGATGAAAGCAGTAACAGATCAAAACTTCGAAAAACAAAAGATTTGCGAGACAGTTATTCACAGAGTATGCAAGCTTTTGCATCAGAGAAACTGTTGAAAGATCGCAATGCGTGGACAATCAAATGTCTAAAGAAGAAGCACCAGCTGTTTGGTCGAGGCTCGATTGTCTCGATTTCAATACAATATTGTTCGAAATTCTGCTCCAGAGAGATTCCCCTATAACTATGCTGTGCAATCAGCGAAAAAGGAAAGCTATTCACAAAAAGAGAGCATTCGTATTAGTGAGACAGTGCCAGAAGTGAGCCTATAAGCTCCTCTGAATTATACCGCGCAGCGCCTTGTGCTTTTAAAAAGTAGCGGGATCGAGCTGTTGAGCTTAAGCCAGAGAAAATTGAATTGTCTCTTCACAAAGTGGGGATTCTATGGAAGTTTTGGACACAGTTCCTATAAGCAGGCGTTTAATGGCACAGATACCAGCAATTTCTCGGTTTTTATACCCCGAACCCATGAAATGGGTAAAAGGGGTATAATGTTTTTGTCCAAAAGTATGTAACAGGCAGAAGGAAGCATCTCCGACCCCAAAAAACATATATATTCTTGATCAGCATCAAGAGCCGAGTCGATATTGCCGTGTCCGTCTCTCCGTATTTATGAACGCGTCGATCTCAGTGACTGTAAGAGCTAGAGACTTCAGGTTTCGCACATTAGCTCATCTAAGTCCTAGGCAGTACAAGTTTGTTTCCGATCTTCGATAACTATTTCCGTTTCCGATATACACATGGCATCGATTACAAAAAAATCTCAAATTTGGAAAATGTAAAAATGGGGGTTGAAATATTGGGTAACGATAGAACTTTTCTGAAAATTTCATCGAAATTGATTTAGAAACACAACAGATATTGAAGATAGAAGTTAAGTCTCAGATGCAAACAGATAATGACTGTACGCGTTAAGTATAGGGTTCGGGGTATCTCCTCGTCGGGAAATCTCGACTAGAGCCTACTTACTTGTTATTACATCAATTGTGCCAATTATTATGAGATGTGGAGACGTGGTTATTTGGCAGAACCCTCGACCCGGCTCTACATGGTTTGGTCGACCTTTAAAAATTTAATTTGTAAAGGTAACTTCCAGTGTTTTGCTGGCAGAAAATGATCGAGAACGAAATTCAGCGACTTATTAATACTGTGATGCAAGTTGAAGGCGCTGAAGTTGAAGTTAGCCATCAGCTAATTCTTTCAATGATTGATGGAAAACCTTGTAATGCATTGACGGAGACGACATCAACATGTAAGTGCTCCATTTGCGGAGCAACAAGCAAACAATTTAATAACATTGATGAAATGTTATTAAAAGAAGTGCAAACAGAGAATTTAAAATTGGGGCTTTCAACTTTACATGGATGGATTCGGTTTTTTGAATGCCTTCTGCATTTGTCCTACAAATTGCCTATAAGAAGGTGGCAAGCCAGATCGGTGGTGGACAAAGAAATTGTTGCCAAGACAAAAAATCGAATTCAGAACGAGTTCAAGGAAAACTAGGCTTTTTATTGATCTCCCGAAACCAGGATTTGGAAGTAGTAATGATGGTAACACTGCTAGGCGATTTTTTCAAAATGCAGAATTGTCTGCAGAGATAACAAAGATAGACATAGGTTTGCTTGAAAGAATGCACACTATGTTAATAGTTGTTTCATGCAACCATGATATTAATGTGGACACATTTAAAACTTACGCCTTGGAGACTACTAGGCATTTCGTAAATTTGTATAACATCTCGCCAACATTTTTTATTCATGGCCCGGAAATAATTAAGTATGCATTGCTCCCAATTAGTCAATTACCCGAGGAGATGTTAAGTTTTACCGAGAACATTTTTCTTGAAAATGCAGTCGGGAAAAGTGCAACCTCGATGTTCTGAATATAATGTTAATTACCTCGGATCCTCTAGTAACGAGGCATTACAAGATTCAGGAAAAAAAATAAATCAAATGCCAAAATAAGCTTTAGGTTTATTACAAAATGTACCTGAAGTTAAAGAGGAATACTCAAATTTATGCGATTTTTTGGAAAGTAGCGATGAGGAATAACGAAAAAGAAGTCAAAAAGTTTTGAAAATTTGATCCGATTATTCCTACGTAAACTATATACTTTTCCGATAAAAGTTAAGAAATTTTACAAAAAAATAAATATTTCACTAAATATTTGTAACTTTTTAGTTTTTTTGTAATACTTTAATCCTTTTAAAAAGATGGCATCACAATTTTTTTTTATACAGGGCTCCGCTGAATTATGCCGCGGTTTTGACTTTTTCGCCCCACTGTGCGACGGCTTGAGCGTCGGTCACACATACAAAACATACATGTACATACACAGCCGTGTGTATTCCATTATATGTGTATATCGCAAACGGGAAGAATAAGCTATACTTTTAAACAACCTTGTACTGCCCATTTAAGTTAAGAAATTATAAGAGCAAAAATAAGTATTAGCTTCTGCCAAATGCGCGTAGAGGATATTAAATGACGGGACAAATGGCAAACGTCCTGAAATTCAGCAGTTACTCGATATAAACCGAAAAGCTCAAATCCTTTGAACAATACCTGGAGACAAACAACAAGATGCTTTGGATTAGATTTAAAATGATATGCATGTTCACAAATATTTTGTCTGAATAGATACATATGTATGTATGTGTGCTCAGCAATAGGTAATCAGCAGAATTACAACATGCTTTTTTAAAAATGTAGAAAAACAACGTGCAATAGTCGAGACGAGCTGAGGCTCTGACAGGACAATAATATTTTGATGCCTGCGATAAGCAAAGGGGGGTTGGAATTCAACCCAAAAATAAATACACACACAGACATGACTAGGGACTGCCAAAAGTCGCCGTGCCGCCTCAGTTTGGCTGACAGTTCAGGCTTCTCTTCTTTTGTTTTTCCCCGCTTTTAGTGGGTGTGGTGTATACACTTTGCAACAAACAGAATGCTATCCGTTGCCGCTGTCTGTCCTGAGAAACAAGCTAGATGCCTTGTGCATAGCATTTATTTTCAAGTCACGTTTTCTTTTTAATCCTGACAAGAATATAATTTCCATAAAAAATGGCACGCAGCTAGAGAGCAGCCTCCGGCTGCAAAATCGTTTCAAGCATCGGGAATACGCCACGTATGACACAGGCGAATAATACACAGACACTGAGCAGCAGGCAGCGTCATACGTATTAAATTTTTTACACACACACTCAAATGATTTCAAACAATAACATCACAGCCTACTATTGTATATATACTATATATATATATAAACTATATGTTCAAAGTAGAGATGGGCATGGGCTGTGCAGAGACCGCGACCGTGCCGTGACTCTTAAAAAAAATGCCCGTGTTCGGAAGTGCCATGCCTCTTACAAAAAATTGCCGTATTTTACCGTGTCGAGGCCTAGAGCCACGGTGACACGGCGACACGGTAGGCATGGAAAGCATGGTATCAGAAAGAACTTTTAATCATTTTTAATTTAAATATCGCGGTATCGAAAACAAAGAGAATGGCAGTGACTTCGAATAGAAGAGTGCGTATCGCTTATAAAATTTACTTTAATTTAATTTCAAAAGGTGGGCGGCAGAGGTGGGTGTGTCATCCAAATTTTTGAACCAATCATTTTAACCGACTTAAAAATAGAAGGTAGTTATCAATTCATCTGTATTTATTTTTTGGCTTTGTTACCTCTGAACTGGCGACTGGGTAAACCGATTTGGATGATTCTTTTTATGCTGGGAGACCAAATTTCTTGTGGTTTTTTGCAATGTCCGTCATGGTGTCTGTCTGTCCGTCCGACCGTCTGTTCGTATGAACGCAACTTTTTTCGACATCCGTAAAGCTAGAGACTTGAAACTTTGCGATTATGTTTGTCTATAGGCGAGACAGATAAAGTGTCAAGATTGGGCTGCCACGCCTACTATGAGGCTGGAAAATCGATAACTGAAAACCGATAAAACCATATATTTCTCACATTCCTGTAGCTAGAGTTACCAAATGTTGCACGAAGATAGCTAGTCACGTTTCTGAAAAAACTGCATCAGCATTTTGGATGCCACGCCCACACCTTCCGCCCCAACATCCCGCCGTTGATAAAACGGTTATGCATGTATCTTCCACATTTTTTGAACTAGAGTCACAAAATTTGGAGGGAAGATGTATGGTGACATCTACAAAAGATGTGCATCAAAAATTTGGATGCCACGCACACCTCTGCCGCTGACCATTTAAAATCGGAAGTTTCGATATCTCTTACAGTTTTTAAGCTAGAGCCCCTAAATTCGGTGGAAAGATAGGAGGCAACATCTTCCAAAGATCTCCATCAAAATGTTGGATGCTACGCCCACCCAAGCCACCCGCCTTATAAAATTGGAATCGGCTATATCTTTAACAGTTTTTGAGCTAGAGCCACAAAACTTGGCAGGTAGAAAAATGGTGACAGTTAAAAACATTTGATTCAAAAATTTGCATGCCACACCCACATCTGCCGCCCACCTTTACAATTTGGAAGTTCAGTTATCTTCCACAGCTTTTGATTCAAAAATTTGCATGCCACACCCACGTCTGCCGCCCACCTTTACAATTTGGAAGTTCAGTTATCTTCCACAGCTTTTGAGCTAAAGTCACTTTGCATATTTTTTTTTCCTTATAATTATAGTTTATGTATAAACTGCAATTGTTATTAACTTTATGCGGAGATAAAGCAACTTATTTTTTTCTCTCTTTGTTTATTTGTTTTGTCTCGACACCACTTGCAATTTACTTTAACATTTGATTAATGACAATAAAAAACAAGTAAAAACGCAACCGACTGCGGAACACTTTGATACCAGTAAAAGAACGGATGGTAAGGAGTCTTATTGCAAAGGAGAGGGACGTGTGGTAAACATCGCCAGCTATCATGTTACCAAATTTGGTGACTTAAGCTCAAAAACTGTGGAAGATAACTGAACTTTGTGGCATCCAAATTTTTTAATAAAATGTTTTTAACTGTCATCATTTATCTTCCTACCAAGATTGGTGGATCTAGCTCAAAAGCTGTTAAAGATATAGCCGATTCCAATTTTATAAGGCGGGTGGCTTTGGTGGGCGTGGCATCCAAAATGTCGATGCATATCTTTGGTAGATGTTGCCTTCTATCTTTCTTTCAGTTTTTGGAAAACTTCACTACCAATCTTGACACAAAATTTTGTGGCTCTTGGTCAACAAATTTGAAAACTATAGGCGTTTCCAATTTCATGGAGAAGGCGGGATGGGGGCGGAATCAGGGGGATTGACATCCAAAATTTTGATGCACTTTTTTGGGGAACGTCAATATCTATCTTGACACAAAATTTGGTGGCTCTAGCCCAAAAAATGTGAAAACTATAGGCGTTTCCAATTTCAAGTAGCAGGGAGGATGGGGTCGGAAGGAGTGGGCGTGGCATCCAAAATTTTGATGCAGTTTTTTCAGGGACGTGACACAAAATTTGGTGGCTCTAGCCCAAAAAAAGTGAAAACTATAGGCGGTTCAAATTTCAAGGAGCAGGGAGGATGGGGACGGAAGAAGTGGGCGTGGCATCCAAAATTTTTATGCATTTTTTTGAGGGACGTAAATGGCTATCTTCGTGCATAATTTGGTAACTCTAGCTGTCAGAATGTGAGAAATATATTGTTTTATCTATTTTTAGTTATCGATATTATCGATTTCCCCGCCTCCTAGTAGGCGAGGCAACCCGATTTTATCACTTTATCTGTACCGGCTATAGATAAACATAATTGCAAAGTTTCAGGTCTCTAGCTTTACGGGTGTCGAAAAAAGTTGCGTTCATGCGGACGGACGGACCGACGGACAGACGGACAGACACCATGACGGACATTGCACAAAACCAACATACTATGATACTATCAGTATCAAAGTATAACAATATAAAAAAAATATATGCAAAATATTACAACATTATAGTACACTGATACATTACACATTAATCTCTCTCTCTTTAATTAAACTTGTGCCGGTATGTTACGTAACCTCGGTAGGGTTATGGTTGATTGGCACCAAATCACTTAAAAATAACCATAGCAAAATAAAAAGAAATTATCCACTTCGTAATTGACGTAATTGCTTATAACATTGTAGCATTAAACTATTTCGAGACCACGTATTACATTTGTATAGGCAACTTCCTCACGCGGGGGTTGCTCTACGTTCGACTTCAATTCCGGACTGGTACAAGAAGCAGATATGTACAAGCGGGAGCGGTAGCTTAAGAGAGCGATTGTTGGCTGGGGTCGTTGGTAACAGCTGATCCGTTTTAGTTATTGGCAAATATTTAATTGCACTTTATTCGGCAGTTGCATAGGGAGCTTTTATAGTTTATACAGACAAATTCAAACCAAATTCAAGCCAAATTCATACCAAAATCAAACCAAATAATGGTTATATCAAACCAAATAATGGTTATATCAAACCGCCAATACTGATAAAAAAAAAAAAAAAAACATAAATAGAGTGGATAATTAGTCAGAAGTGCGAACACAAAACAAGTATAATTTTTAATTACCCATTAGGTCGGGAATTGGCAATTAAATCATTTTGAAAGTTACGGCTCATATCTTTTGGTGCGCTGCATACGGGAAATAATCCTAGCCAAATAAAACAAGTGAAAACGTTGCAGCTAGGCGTGGCATCCAAATTTTTGAATCAAATCTAGCTCAAAAACTGTTAAAGACATAGCCGATTCCAATTTTATAAGGCAGGTGGCTTGGGTGGGCGTGGCATCAAAAAGGTTTATGCAGATCTTTGGTAGATGTTGCCTTCTATCTTTCTACCGAATTAAGGGGCTCTAGCTTAAAAACTGTAAGAGATATCGAAATTTCCGATTTTAAATGGAGGGCGGTAGAGGTGGGCGTGGCATCAAAATTTTTTATGCAGATCTTTTGTAGATGTCTCCATTTGGTGACTCTAGTGTAAGATATGGCAGATACACGTACGGGGGCATCAAAAATTTTGATTCTGTTTATTCAGGGACATGCCTAGCTATCTGCGTGCAAATTTTGGTAGTTCTATCTGTAAGAAGGTGAGAAATATTTGGTTTAATTGGTTTTCAGCTATCGAATTTATCTATTTCCCAGCCTCCTAGTAGGCGTGGCACCCCGATCTTAACACTTTATCTGTACCGTCTTTAGATAAACATAATTGCAAAGTTTCAAGTCTCTAGCTTTACGGGTGTCGAAAAAGTTGCGTTCATACGGACATTGCGCAAAACCAATATACTATTGTTCACGCATGAACACTTTATGCCAAGTCTCACTTGAGTCTCAGACATAAAAATAGCACGATACATTAAAACGAAGCTGCAGGGAGCCGCTGCAATAGTTAAGATAAATATAGATCATAAACATAAGGTCACTTGAGATTATAAAAAGACCTATAAGTAACAAAGGGTAGAAAATAACCCAATCAAACAATATATGGCGACGGTCTGCTGCAATAATGTTCGACAGCAGGCCAACGCAAAGAATTTTGTTAGTATATAAGACTTAGGATTTGTAAGAATCAAATTAGTATCTAATCAGAACTCAAAGAAGACGTGTGTTTTCATTTGGTCCTTCGAGCAGTCCAGTGGACACAGCACGCTCGAAAAACAGAGACCTCCTGGCAGTGCAGTTAAAACAGCACGCCAGACGCAGAAACCATCTGGCAGCATCTGCAAGCTGGGAAGATAGCGATGATCGCTATAAACAGCAATAGTGCAAGGCCTGCAGCCCTGTCGTCGGCAGCATCTGCAAAAGCTGGGAAGATAGCGGAGAGCGCTACATACAGCTATAGTGCAGCGCCGTAAAATTGGTTTTATAAGAAAGAACCAGTTCAGCAAATGACTAGTACTTACAAAAGTGCTGCGAAAAGTCATTGCTGAGCAACCGAAAGCGGGGCCAAAGCCATTGACGATAAAGGATCATTGGGCAAGGCAACCGGGTAAATGCAGCTGCCCTGGACGCATCGGCAGCATCTGCAAAAGCTGGAAAGACAGCGGGGAGCGCTACAACCAACAATAGTGCAGCGCCAACAACAAGTACAGCTCGCAGAATCTTGGGCAAGGCAACCGGCGGAAAAAGCAACAGCATCAGCGTGGAAAGCCGAGGAGAAAAATCTGGTGGCAATACCCCCGGAAGAAAAATCAATAAATAAAATAAACAATAAAGTGCGAGTGCGCCTTTTGGCGAACCCATGCAATAATAACAATATTTTTTTAAATACAGTCCACTAACAACCAACAATTGTATTGAATTTGTTAAAAAACTTAAGTACTATTAAAATTGTGATTCTCAAAAAAAAAAAAAATATGATTTCAGTTAACTGTAAATTTGTCACGTAAAGTACAAAATTTTTTCAACGTAAAATTCTCTTAAAAATTCAATTTATATAGATCAACTTAAAATTTTTTTTTAATTTTTTCTACTTAAAATTTCAATTAAAAAAAAAATGTTGTCAGACAAAACTATAGAGTTATTGACGAAGCAGTCACAGATAGTTGAAAGAGTGAGGCAGCTAGAACAAGATAAAGGGGTGGTAGACTTGTCAGAAATAGAAACTCTACAAAATAGTTTTCAAGACAACCATAGTATATTGTGCAAAATTGGAGTAGTCGATCACGATTACTTCAATTCAAAGCAATATAATATAATAATGACGGTGATTGAAAAAATTAAAGGAAAAAAGACACCTATGAGCCAAAGTAGCAAAGTGCCAGAAACGATGGCAAAAACAAGTAGCGTAGATAGGAGGGCAGAAGAGTTCGATAGGCAAGTAGACATATTGAATAGCTACCTACAGGAAACGAAAAAAGACATTAAAGAAAACAACATAAAAATGTTCAATTTGAGGGAAAAAAAGATACTATTCCTTTGGCAAGGAACATGGCGGAAACTCCGATCTCCTTGCGAACGCTACACTCGTACATGGAAACACAGGCACGGTATTCTGCAGCACAAAGGTGGACAAACACCTCTAATTGCAGGATCTCCAAAATAATGTGTAAAACGCACAGCGACAAGCTATCGCAATACATGCTGAAACTACAAAGGCATGATTGCCGCATGCTTACAGGACTCCTGACGGGCCACTGCCTTGTCGCAGCTCATGCGAAAAGGCTAGGCATGACAGACAACGATGAATGCAGGAAGTGCAAGCAACCAGGTGTCAAAGAAACACTAGAGCACCTACTTTGCAACTGCCCTGCACTGGCAGCAAAACGCTTACAACACCTCCAGGCTCCCTTCCTGGCATCCCTAGAGGAGGCCAGCAAGATGGAACCGAACAAGCTTATAGCATTTGCCCGAAGCACACAAACGCCACAGGACCACACACACAGATAGTCCCAAATTATCCGAACGCCGGCTTCACTAAGGACCCTCAGTGGTCTATGTGTGACACTTCCCCCGGGGAGAGTCAGCCGGTCTAACCTAACCTAACCTTGGCAAGGAATAGAAGAAAGTATATTATATTTCAAAGAGAAGTTTGAAAGTAATATTACTTTCGATAGGGAGATTAAAACGATAGGGTTCGACGTAGAAAATCTAATACAAGAACTAGTAGAGCAAATCGAAAGCAATTGCCAACCAAAAATTGAAGGTTGCAAAAAATCAGAGGAGCTTCCATTGCTCCCAAAAATGCAAGTACCCACCTTCTGTGGGGATTCCAAAGAGTGGGATCTTTTCTCAGAATTATTTAATGAATTAGTTCTATCTAGAAAAGATTTGAGTCCATCTCTTAAATTTAATTATTTAAAAACGGCTCTAAAAGGAGAAGCAAGATGCATGGTGTCGCATTTGCTAATAGGCTCCGCGGAAAATTTCAACGCGACTTGGGAATTACTAACCAAGCGCTATGAAAATAAACGGAAAATATTTTCCGAACAATTAAATCGGCTTATAGAGTTACCAGTACTGAACAGTGATTCAGCAAAGCTCATAAAAGCATTTATTGATTCAATTAATGAATCAATCTATTTAATAAAATTGAAAACGGGCTTACTAGAAGACGTTGATGTAATTTTTGCACACATGATTATTCGCAATTTTAATAAAGAAACTTTGCAATCGTATGAAAATCATGTAAAAAGAACAAAAGAAGTTCAAAAACTGTCCGACGTAATGGAGTATCTAGAGCAAAAGTTAAGTGCTCTAGGCTCATTGAAGGACGAGGAGAAAAAACCGAAAGTCAATAACGAATTTTCGGAAAATTGCCAAATTTGCAAGGTTGCAGGGCATTTTGCATTGCAATGCTTTAAATTTAAAGGCATGAATCCAATAGAAAGGGCAGATGTTGCTAAAAAGGCACAATTCAGTTCAAGGTGCTTGAAGCACTCGAGTGCTAAGAGATGCACAGGCGAAATTTTATGTGCAAAATGCAACAAATCCCACCACACAATGCTTCACTTTGAAAGAAAAGAAAGAGTGAACACATGTGTGGTAGAAAGACAAGCGCTGTTGGCGACTGCAATAGTCAAAGTAAAAACAGCAAGTGGAGGATATGAAAAGTTGCGAGCATTGATTGATAGTGGGTCGCAAACTACAATCATATCTGAGGAGGCAGTCCAGATGCTAAAATTGCCTAAACGGAGAGAGAGCACAAAGATCTCTGGAGTGTCCTCAACAGAATCTAGCATTTCAAAATATAAGGTCAAAGTATGTGTAGATACTTTAGACCCCAATAAAGAGCCGCTTTCAGTCGCTCTCAATAAAATCAACAAACATTGATACTCATAAATGGGAAAACTATATATTAGCTGACCCACAATTTAACAAACCAGGTCGAGTAGATATAGTTATCGGAACTGACCTGTATACTCACATTTTAAAAAATGGAGTAGTTAAAATCGACGGGCTCCTCGGTCAGAATACAGAATTTGGGTGGATTGTGTCTGGGTGCACCAAATCAAAAGGAGAGGAAAAAATAGTCGCGTCATTAATTGAAACTAGAGATTTGGAAAGGTTTTGGGAGATTGAAGAGGACGATGAAGAAGATGCGGAAAATTTTACTAAAACAACAAAAAGAGAATTAGATGGAAGGTATACAGTAACAATTCCGTTTAAAGAAGAGAAAGAGTTAGGAGAATCAAGACCACAAGCGATGTCAAGATTCCTTAACTTAGAAAAAAAATGCAAAACGAATATAAAGCTTAAGGAAAATTATATTAATTTCTTAAAAGAATATATGGACTTAGGACATATGATCGAGTCCAGCGAAAATGCGAAATATTATCTACCTCATCAAGCTGTGTTAAGAGACTCTAGTCTCACAACCAAGTTGAGAGTAGTTTTCGACGCATCCGCTAAAACCACGAACAACAAAAGTTTAAACGATATAATGTGGGTGGGACCCAGAGTCCAAAAAGATATTTTTGACGTCATATTAAAATGGCGCAAGTGGCAATGTGCCGTCTCTGCTGATATAGAAAAAATGTATCGGCAGATAAATGTTGACATTAAGGATCAACAATACTTGCATATTCTCTGGAGAGAAACTCCAAATCAACAGATTAAAAATTACAAGCTCACAACGGTTACATACGGTACCGCGTCAGCTCCATACTTAGCAACAAGAGTGCTGCTAGAAATAGCAAATAATTTTAGAAACAAAATCATTGGGGATTCAATTAGGAGTGATTTTTATATGGATGATCTGATGTCAGGAGCAGACTCCATACAAGACTGCCAAAAGAAAATAAAAGAAATTTCTTTGGAGTTAGCAGAGGCTGGGTTTAATTTGAGAAAATTTTGCTAATAAGCCAGAAATTATACAACATGTAGAAAATACTGGAGAAAATAAACTGATAGCCTTTGAGGAAAATGAGTCTGTTAAAACATTGGGACTACTGTGGGAACCTTCAAAAGACGAATTTAAATTTAAGGTCAATTGCGAAGATTCAGAAAACATAAGCAAAAGACAAGTATTATCCACACTTGCCAAAATCTATGATCCCTTGGGTTGGCTATCACCGGTTACAGTAGTGGGAAAATTGTTTATGCAAAAATTATGGGATGACAGTCTAAGCATGGAAGATGCAAATGAATGGCAACAGTATAAACAAAACTAAACATTATTAGAAAAAATAAGAATCCCAAGATGGTTACAGACTAGCATGAAGCATGAAATACAGCTACATGGATTCGCAGATGCATCAGAAAACGCATATGCAGCAGTGGTATATAAAAAAGTAGGTAATTCACTAACAATAATAGCCAGCAAAAGTAAGGTAAACCCAATAAAAAATAGAAAAACAATACCAAAATTAGAGTTATGTGCAGCACATCTGTTAGCAAAATTAATGAAAAAAGTAAATGAGTCAATAACAAACACGACACAATTATATGCGTGGAGTGACTCTACAATTGCGTTAGCTTGGATAAAAAATAGTACAAATAAGAACAAGTTCATAAGAAAAAGAACTGAAGAAATCATAAATATTAACTTAAATTGGGATCATGTAAAATCAGAAGATAATCCAGCGGATGTAGCTTCAAGAGGAATTTGTCCAAGTAAATTAAGGGAGTGCCAAATTTGGTGGAAAGGACCCGAATGGCTATCAAAACCTAAAGAATATTGGCCCAAAGAACAGATAACCGAAGAAAATTAATAATCAATACAATATTAATTAACTTAAGCAGCACCATTATAAAAAATTTAACTCTAAAGTATTCTTGCATACAAAAATTAGAAAGAATAGTAGCATATATACTAAGATTTATTGCTATCAAAATTAAAAAAGAGGTGCTCCCACCCTATTTAACGGTAAAAGAACTTAAAAATGCAAGAATAACATTACTTAAGCAAGAACAAGCAAATGCATTTTCCGAAGAAATAAATTGCTTGTGTCGAAAAATAGAAATTAAAACAAAGCGTAAAATATTGAGTTTAAACCCATTTTTAGATCAAGATGGAATATTAAAGGTAGGAGGTAGACTTCAAAATTCAAAAGCAGAATTTTACGTTAAACACCCAATAATATTAGACAAAAGTCACATGACTTCCCTTTTAATAAAACAAGCACATAAAGAAACGTTGCATGGAGGAATTAACCTTATGAGAAATCACATCCAAAGAAAATACTGGATAATCGGGTTAAGAAGCTCCTTAAAGAAATATCTAAAAGAATGTGTTAAATGTACTAGATATAGGCAACACACATTAGAACAAATAATGGGAAATCTTCCGAAATATAGAATAACGGAATCTCTCCCGTTTTTAAATACAGGAGTAGACTATGCAGGACCATACAACATTAAATGTTCAAAAACTCGGGGGCAGAAAACATATAAAGGATATATAGCAGTATTCGTACACCCAGAAAAAAAATCCGTTCTAAATGTACCAAATCATTACCATTGGGTCATGAAAGGCTGCTATGAACGTTTTTTTCTTAATTCATGAACGCCGGTCATGTTTTATGAACGAATTTTTTAAGAACGCTTTTCTGTTTTTATGAACGTCTTGGTCATAATTCGTTCCTAAATTAAGAACATTTCGTTCTTAATTTATGAACGATTTGTGCTTAATTTAAGAACATTTCGTTCTTAATTTATGAACGATTTGTTCTTAATCTATGAACGATTTGTTCTTAATCTAAGAACGAAATGTTCTTAAATTAAGAACAATTTCGTTCTTAATTTATGAACAATTCGTTCTTATTTTAAGCACAGTTCGTTCTTAATATATGAACAATATGTTCTTATTTTAAGAACATGTCGTTCTTATTTTATGAACAATTGGTTCTTAAATTAATAACATTTTGTTAACAAAATAAAACAATTGAGCGTGTTGATTATTTTTTATATTTTTATTTATTTATCATTTATATGGATGGGCAGGCTTATAAAATCATTGATGTTTTTACAACTAAATTGTCTATACAAGCTTAACGTTTCATACGCCTGGAGATGAACAATAAATTCATTAATATTTAAAGAGTTACATATGACATATATATTGTTTTCATTGATTACAAACATTTTGATCTTATAAATTTCAATACTTGTGGTAGTCTTATACACTAAATAATTATTACTTTTATACTTAGTTTCCTTAAAACATAATTCGTAGCAAAAAAACACAATTTTGTAAATTAATAGTTGTATTTTCCTTTATATAAATATAAACAGCGTGATCATTAGACAAATAAGTCGTTTTAAAACATTTATAACTTGGATTCAACCCTTGTTCGTAGTTTAAAAGAAATTTTGAAAATTTTATTCCGGTTTTAGTGCCAAATAAAAAATAAAATAATGTATGCACGTTTTACAATATTTTTAATTCTTACCAAGTCTGGTGCTCAGGCATCTGTTAACTTTGACCAAGCCTTTAAAAATTGGCCGCTCTCCAGTTCCTTGATGTCATTTTGTCGTAAGGTAAACGTTTTTCTCCAACTGTCGCACAGACTTCTCCAGCTTGAGCTCTCCCTGTTAAGAGCTGCCTTTGTTGCCGTGGCGATTTCAATGTCAATTTCGTGCAATGGATTTTGATTGCTTGCGATGAAGGAGTTTTTATCCTCGCCGTCACTGCGGAACGTCAGCTTGCGTTTTTTGCAAGTATAATTTTTAAACTTAGTAAAAAGCCTGCCTCCAGCATTGTTTTTACCCTTACGAGGAATATAATAGTAATCCTGTAAATACAAAATATTTTTAGTTGACATGGTTTTAAATTTTAATGATTTTTTAATTACCTTCATTCCAATTTCCTTTGGAAAAACTGAGCAAATTTGTTCAAATAATACATCAAAATCAACGGGCCTTAGCGTTTTCTTCTTAAACTGGAGATCTTCTAAAATGATGTCGATTAAAATGTTCCTGTTGTCGCACGATAATTGCTTATTATTCTTGGCTAATTGTAATAATGAAAGCCCCTTCTGAGATTCCAAGAGTAAGTCTTTCATGTTCTGAAAAATAGTTAAAAAATTGTTAATAATAAATGTGTTCTTAATCTACATATACTGCAGAAAAGAAGTTATGAGCAAACAAATTTTACCTTGCCAAGTAAATTACTACACGAATTTGTAGTGGATGGGGTCGCGCACTCATCAATTTTTTCCAGCCAGCTTTCGACCTTCTCCGACACTGTAACTGTGTTGTCATCAATTCCAAACTAAATAAAATTAAAAAGTCAGTTTTATAACTATTAAGTATTCATGGTTCAGCTTACCTTAGCCTTTCTCCAATGTAACAATTTAATCCGAAATTCAGTTCGGAGCCCTAAGGGTGGAATCGCTTCGCGGAGGTCCGCCCTGTCTAAATGTTTCAGGCTGTTGTAGGTAACTTGAGCATCTATTGTACATAATAGAATGAATATACATAAATTTAAAAATTGTAAGCAATATTATTTTATGATTAATCTTAAAAATTTAATTTAATAAAAATAAATAGGTAAATAAAAAAAATATATGTACAATATACGTAGAATACCTTATTTTTTATGTATGTATGTACAAAAAAGGTATTCAAAAGAAGAAATATATATATGTATATATACATACATATATATATATATATAATATACGTGTGTTTTCCTTTGAATACCTTCCTTGTACATGTATACATACAAAATAAGGTATTCTACGTATATTTTACATATATTCTTTTATTTACTTATTTATTTTTATTAAATTAAATTTTTAAGATTAATCATAAAATAATATTATTTATGTTGGCGTTAAAACACCAGCACATTTTTTTCGCATCCGTTTGTATGAAATTAGGGTGACTACATACATACATACATACAACGACGTGAAAAAAATAAAGCACACAAACACTTTTAATATTACTTGCATAAATTTATATGCATGCGAATATGACTCGAAATCGGACAAACTTAATTCATTAATATTATTTCGAATTTATGTAAATATGTATATTGTACTGAAAAAATCGTCCACGGCTTAACATGTCTGTGCACGCAACATATATGTACATATTCTTTTTTCACGGTGGCGTCTTTGATTTTTGTCTAAGCGCATGTTACTGCATGTACAGTATTTTGTTGTAATAAAAATTGTCAATTGCTTATTATTTAATTTATGCTTTAAAGTACTCATTTGTACTAGACCCCAAGAAAAATTATTTAGCAAGAACGAAAATTTATTTTTACATGCAGCAAAACTCACAAAGTAACATGCGCTTAGACAAAAACCAAAGACGCCTACGTGACGACAATGCGTTCATCCATGCATACATACATACATATATTTGTACATGCTCGCTTGTGCGTTACTGTAATTTCTCAGTATATGCATAAATATGTATGTATGTATGCATATGTAACATAAAATCGAACCGGCTAAAATTGATTTACACTGATTAAATGCATTGTTGTTAATGTTTGTGTATGTTAATGCACGCGATGTTACAGCCACTTATGTATATGTACATATGTATTTATATCACATTGCCAGACAAAACTTAAGCGACGCGCGTGTAGTCAAAAAAGAGACACATTTATATGCATACATACAATTTGCGTATTTGCTGCACACAAATGTATGTATGTATGTACATATGTACAAATGTTAAAACATTAACTTAGAAAAAAAAACACTTTCATAATTATTCATATTATATTTGTATAATTATATTACTCACCTGTTAAATACGGTAGCACACCCGGCATCCCGAAGCTGTCCAGCAGCAGAGCGATGTTTTCATCATCGTCGTTGTCCATTTCGTTTTTTTTTTTTTTTCATGTATTTAACTTTTCACTTTTTTAACTCTGCACTCATTGATCGCACAACTTTGACTGCGGAGTCAAATTTTTGTCAGCAGCCGACCAATTTATTGCGATCGAACATAATCGGCTACTTACACAATAGCAAAATGTACACATACGATCATCGGCTTATGTTTACCGTTTGTGCATCAGCTTCGCGTAATACAGTTACATGTATTTGCGTTCTTACTTTATTAACATCGTTCTTAATTTGGTACAAATCTACCAAATCCGTTCTTTTTGTACCAAATCAAGAACATTTCATTACCAGCGTTCTTGATTCAAGAACGAAAATTTATTAACGGTGCCGGTAAAAATCATGACCCAATGGTTATGATTTAAGAACGGATTTTTTTTCTGATTGTATGTATGGTCACAAAAGCAATTCACCTAGAAGTAGTTAGTGATTTAACATCAGATGCGTTTTAAGCAGCATTACGAAGATTTATAGCAAGACGCGGAAAATGCGCTCACATATACTCTGACAATGGAACGAATTTCGTAGGCGCGACAAGGAAGCTAGATCAAGATTTCCTAAAAGCGATTCAAAATAACGATATAATTGCCCCTATACTTGAAAATTGAAAAATAAAGTGGCATTTTATCCCGCCGGCAGGAGCTCACTTCGGAGGTATTTGGGAGGCCGGAGTTAAGTCTGTGAAATATCACTTAAAAAGAGTAATAGGCGATAGCAATTTAACATACGAAGAAATGTCAACGTTATTGTGTCAAATTGAAGCAGTATTAAATTCACGACCAATGTACACATACGGAGAAGACATTGACGATAACGAGGTGTTAACACCAGGGCATTTTTGAATTGGAAGACCAACATTAGACAGCATAGAATCAGAAACACCGCATAAAATAGGCAATTTGGATAGATGGAAACTGATTCAGAAAATGAAAAAGAGTTTTGGTCAAAATGGAAAGAAGATTATTTATTCACCCTCCAACAAAGAAGTAAGTGGAAAAAAGAAACACGGGATATACAAAAGGGACAAATCGTAATAATGAAAGACGAAAACTGTCATCCAGCAAGATGGCCCTTGGGTAAAGTAGAAGAAGTTCATAAGGGCAAAGACAATAAAGTCAGGGTGGTAAAAGTAAAGTTACAGGATGGTTTCTCCACAAGACCAGTATCCAAAGTATGCTCGCTTATCGGCATACAGACACACGACAAAAATGAGAATGAAGAGAAAAATAATAATGATAGAAAGAGAAGCTCTAGTAGATTTAAAATCTCAAAGATAGGATTAATGATGATGCTAATTCTTATGCTATTCTGCCATGTATCAAACACAACTTCATTAAAAGAAGAAGAAAGGAAATGGGTAATAAAGAATATGAATACCTCTTCAGCAATGTATCTAGATCCAATGGGAAAAGTAGAGATAGTGTCATCTTATTGGGATTTAGTTATATTTTACGACATGAACCCTTATTTTGAAATGCTGCATAAGGGAAGCAAACTAGAGCAAAAGATGAGAGTTGTATGTAAGAAGCTCCATGAATTCGAGGATCAGTGCAATCTGATCTTAAATAACACACAAAGACAAATTGCAGATTTTGAAGAAAATAATGAATTATTTACAACCAAAAAACCTTTAAGGAAAAAGCGATCACCATTGAATTTTATGGGTTCTTTATATCATATTTTGTTTGGTATAATGGATGCTGACGATTGAGAAATAATGGAGGCAAACATGAAAACATTACTTCATAATCAGTACAATTTAAAAGCATTAGAGAAAAAACAGACTTCAGTTATAGACTCAACAGCAAATATAATAAAAAAGACCACAGAGGATATAAATAGAAACTTTGTAAGAATGAATGATCGAATAGAGAACATGACCGAACTTCTCAAGGAAAGTTTTTATGTTTATAAGGAATCCATTAGTTTCTTTATATTAATCAAAGAACTTAGTGCTTTAATTGATGAATGCGACAAAATACAAACAAGTGTTATAGGATTATTAATTGACATTAATCATGGGCGATTAAATCCAAACATTTTAAAACCAAGACAATTAAGGGACGAAGTCTTAAAAATAAAAGAAAGCCTATCCGAAAAATTAGTACTTCCAGGAAAAAGAACTAATACTGAAATTAAGGAGATATACACATTGCTGAAGGCAAATGGAATTTTAATAGAAAATAAAGAGTTTTTAGTATATAACTTTGAAATGGATTCGTACCATCTGATGATCGAATCTACATTATATAAATGCCAAAAATGGCAAACAAACATGCGAGTGTGTGAAGGGAATTGGCCTTGGAACAGTGCCAGTGATAACATCTGCGAAACCTCACCTTTCAGACCATCCAATTATATTTACAAATCTATTGTAAAATCCAAAACATACTGGGTAAAATTAGAAGGCAGGAGCACTTGGCTTTTTAAGAACCTGCGTAACACGACAGCTAGGATACAATGTGAAAAAACACCACCAGAATTAGTGAACTTGCCAGAACAAGGAGTATTATCTATTAGATCCGACTGTACAGCTAGAACAGAAGATAAATTATTGATTGCTCACCATAAAATACAATCAGAAAGACAAGAAACTATTATTCCCTCTTACATAGGAGAGGTAAAGGAAAAACCAAAAATTATGTGGGATCCATTAACAGCAACCAATATTAGTAATTCTGAGGAATTAAATAGGCTACTAGGAAAAATTCAACAATTAAAAAACCATCACGTAGAGATAAATGACTTAAGCTTTCATCACGTGTCTGGACAAGCTTCGTTAATAGTTGTATTAATTTTGGTAGTAATTTTAATTGTATATGTAATAAGAAAAATATCTGTATCTAAACAAGTAAAAACGTTGCAGTCGGACGCAACCGACTGCGGAATACTTTGATACCAGTAAAAGAACGGTTGATAAGGGAGAATGCAGGGGCGAAGGGAGTGGGCCATGTGGTAAACATCGCCAGCTATCATGTTACCAAATTTGGTGACTTTAGCTCAACAACTGTGGAAGATAACTTAACTCCCAAATTTAAAAGGTGGGCGGCAGAGGTAGGCGTGGCATCCAAATTTTTGAATCAAATGTTTTTAACTGTCACCATCTATATTCATAAAAAGTTTTGGTGGCTCAAGCTCAAAAACTGTTAGAGATATAGCCGATTCCGATTTTATAAGGCG
The DNA here is from genome assembly GCA_018152825.1 of Scaptomyza hsui. NCBI lineage: Eukaryota > Metazoa > Arthropoda > Insecta > Diptera > Drosophilidae > Scaptomyza > Scaptomyza hsui. The sequence continues at coordinate 473,454 of JAECXO010000291.1, forward strand.
GGTGGCTTAGGTGGGCGTGGCATTCAAAATTTTGATGCACATCTTTGGTAGATGCTGCCTTCTATCTTTCTACCCAATTTACGGGCTCTAGCTTAAAAACTATAAGAGATATCGAAATTTCCGATTTTAAATAGTGGGCGGCAGAGTTGGGCGTGGCATCCTAATTTTTGATGCAGACCTTTTGTAGTTGTCACCATATATCTTCCTACCAAATTTAGTGACTCTAGCTCGAAAAATGTGAAAACTATAGGCGTTTCCAATTTCTTGGTGAAGGGGGATGGGTGGGAATCGGGGCGTGGCATCCAAGTTTTGATGGGGAACGTCAGTACCTATCTTGACAAAATTTGGTGGCTCTAGCCCAAAAATGTGAACACTATAGGCGTTTCATTCATGGAGAAGGGGGGATGGGGGCGGAATCAGGGGGCGTGGCATCCAAAATTTTGATGTTTTTTGGGGAACGTCAGTATCTATCTTGACACAAAATTTGGTGGCTCTAGCCCAAACAATGTGAAAACTATAGGCGTTTCCAATTTCATGGAGAAGGGGGGATGGGGGCGGATTCAGGGGGCGTGGCATCCACAATTTTGATGCATATTTTTGGGGAACGTCAATATCTATCTTGAAACAAAATTTGGTGGCTCTAGCCCAAAAAATGTGAAAACTATAGGCGTTTCCAATTTCATGGAGCAGGGAGGATGGGGGCGGAATCAGGGGGCGTGGCATCCAAAATTTTGATGCATTTTTTTTGGGAACTTCAATATCTATCTTGACACAAAATTTGGTGGCTCTTGCCCAAAAAATGTAAAAACTATAGGCGTTTCCAATTTCAAGGACCAGGGATGATGGGGGCGGAAGGAGTGGGCGTGGGATAGGATAGTTTTTATCTCAATAATTTTGTTTGGATACCGTGAAAACAATAATTGCAATTTATTGTCTATTATTGTGTCATTTATGGTTTAGTTCTATAAATCTTAGATAGCGGTGAAGTAAACGTCAAAAATTCAGTCCTGGGGTTTTAAGTTTGTGTATGGAATCATTATTCGATTCGACTCTGAAGCGTTGTCGGGCTTTATTTAAATTTTAAATTTATTTATTTTAAACAGTAAGATTTGAACTGTTTCTTTATTTGAAAAATCATATACATTTTTTTATGCACACTTTAAAAATCCCAGTAGGCCGAAACAAAAATTTGGTCCTGGGGTCTTAAGTTTGTGTATGAAATCATTATTCGTTTCGACACTGAAGCGAAAAAAAAAAATTAAACTTTCGATTAAAGCACATTGTCAGCGGTAACAAGTGAAAACGTTGCAGTCGGACGCAACCGACTGCGGAATACTTTGATACCAGTAAAAGAACGGATGGTAAGAAGTCTGCTTGCAAAGGAGTGGGCCGGGTGGTAAACATCTCCAGCAATCATGTTACCAAGTTTGGTGACTTTAGCTCAAAAACTGTGGAAGATAACTGAACTTCCAAATTTAAATGGTGGGCGGCAGAGGTGGGTGTGGCATCCAAATTTTTCAATCAAATGTTTTTAACTGTCACCATCTATATTCATACCAAGTTCGGTGGATATAGCTCAAAAACTCTTAAAGATATAGCCGATTCCAATTTTATAAGGCGGGTGGCTTTGGTGGGCGTGGCATCCAAAATGTCGATGCATATCTTTGGTAGATGTTGCCTTCTACCTTTCTTTCAGTTTTTGGAAAACTTCACTACCAATCTTGACACAAAATTTGGTGGCTCTAGCTCAAAAAATGTGAAAACTATCGGCGTTTCCAATTTCATGGAGAAGGCGGGATGGGAGCGGAATCAGGGGCGTGGCATCCAAATATTTATATGCAATTTTTTGGGGAACATCAATATCTATCTTGACACAAAATTTGGTGGCTCTAGCCCAAAAAATGTGAAAACTATAGGCGTTTCCAATTTCAAGGAGCAGGGAGGATTGGGACGGAAGGAGTGGGCGTGGCATCCAAAATTTTGATGCGGTTTTTTCAGGGACGTGACACAAAATTTGGTGGCTCTAGCCCAAAAAAAGTGAAAACTATAGGCGGTTCAAATTTCAAGGAGCAGGGAGGATGGGGACGGAAGAAAAAATAAGAACAAATTTTTATGCATTTTTTTGAGGGACGTAAATGGCTATCTTCGAACATAATTTGGTAACTCTAGCTGTCAGAATGTGAGAAATATATTGTTTTATCTATTTTTAGTTATCGATATTATCGATTTCCCAGCCTCCTAGTAGGCGAGGCAACCCGATCTTAACACTTTATCTGTACCGGCTATAGATAAACATAATTGCAAAGTTTCAGGTCTCTAGCTTTACGGGTGTCGAAAAAAGTTGCGTTCATGCGGACGGACGGACGGACGGACGGACAGACACCATGACGGACATTGCACAAAACCAACATACTATGATACTTTCAGTATCAAAGTATAACAATATAAACAAAATATATGCAAAATATTACAACATTATAGTACACTGATACATTACACATTAATCTCTCTCTCTTTAATTAAACTTGTGCCGGTATGTTACGTAACCTCGGTAGGGTTATGGTTGATTGGCACCAAATCACTTAAAAATAACCATAGCAAAATAAAAAGAAATTATCCACTTCGTAATTGACGTAATTGCTTATAACATTGTAGCATTAAACTATTTCGAGACCACGTATTACATTTGTATAGGCAACTTCCTCACGCGGGGGTTGCTCTACGTTCGACTTCAATTCCGGACTGGTACAAGAAGCAGATATGTACAAGCGGGAGCGGTAGCTTAAGAGAGCGATTGTTGGCTGGGGTCGTTGGTAACAGCTGATCCGTTTTAGTTATTGGCAAATATTTAATTGCACTTTATTCGGCAGTTGCATAGGGAGCTTTTATAGTTTATACAGACAAATTCAAACCAAATTCAAGCCAAATTCATACCAAAATCAAACCAAATAATGGTTATATCAAACCGCCAATTCTGATAAAAAAAAAATAAAAAAAAACATAAATAGAGTGAATAATTAGTCAGAAGTGCGAACACATAACAAGTATAGTTTTTAATTACCCATTAGGTCGGGAATTGGCAATTAAATCATTTTGAAAGTTACGGCTCATATCTTTTGGTGCGCTGCATAAGGGAAATAATCCTAACCAAATAAAACAAGTGAAAACATTGCAGCTAGGCGTGGTATCCAAATTTTTGAATCAAATTTTTTTAATTGTCACCATTTATCTTCCTACCAAGTTTGGTGGCTCTAGCTCAAAAACTGTTAAAGACATAGCCGATTCCAATTTTATAAGGCAGGTGGCTTGGGTGGGCGTGGCATCAAAAAGATTTATGCAGATCTTTGGTAGATGTTGCCTTCTATCTTTCTACCGAATTAAGGGGCTCTAGCTTAAAAGCTGTAAGAGATATCGAAATTTCCGATTTTAAATGGTGGGCGGTAGAGGTGGGCGTGGCATCAAAAATTTTTATGCAGATCTTTTGTAGATGTCACCATTTGGTGACTCTAGTGTAAGATATGGAAGATACACGTACGGGGGGTTGGGGGCGGAAGGTGTGGGCGTGGCATCAAAAATTTTGATTCAGTTTATTCAGGGACATGCCCAGCTATCTGCGTGCAAATTTTGGTAGTTCTATCTGTAAGAACGTGAGAAATATTTGGTTTAATTGGTTTTCAGCTATCGAATTTATCTATTTCCCAGCCTCCTAGTAGGCGTGGCACCCCGATCTTAACACTTTATCTGTACCGTCTTTAGATAAACATAATTGCAAAGTTTCAAGTCTCTAGCTTTACGGGTGTCGAAAAAGTTGCGTTCATACGGACATTGCGCAAAACCAATATACTATTGTTCACGCATGAACACTTTATGCCAAGTCTCACTTGAGTCTCAGACATAAAAATAGCACGATACATTAAAACGAAGCTGCAGGGAGCCGCTGCAATAGCTAAGATAAATATAGATCATAAACATAAGGTCACTTGAGATTTTAAAAAGACCTATAAGTAACAAAGGGTAGAAAATAACCCAATCAAACAATATATGGCGACGGTCTGCTGCAATAATGTTCGACAGCAGGCCAACGCAAAGAATTTTGTTAGTATATAAGACTTAGGATTTGTAAGAATCAAATTAGTATCTAATCAGAACTCAAAGAAGACGTGTGTTTTCAACTATGATACTTTCAGTATCAAAGTATAAAAATTAACGAACATAGCAAGCATAACAAAAAAATAATTTTTTTTTGACTCCTTTCGGTTAGAGCGTCTTCCGGGTATAACCACTAAGCACTCATACATAGAGGAGTCAAACTCAAAAAATGCACTAGCCTAATTGGTCCAATTGGAGGAGCCACCCGCATTCGGCTGCTGAAAGCAGCGAGCCGATCGCAAATTTTGACTCGGTACAGACGGAGTGCCAGCAATTTGCTGTGTATAGTTCTGTATGTCAGCGACATGATCGCCGTTAGGTCTATATCTTAATATATATAAATTACGTGTCACGTTGTTTGTTCGCTATGGACTCCTAAACTTCTTAACCGATTTTAATCAAATTTTCACTCCGTGTGCAGTCTTATCAAACTTACCAGATAGGATAGTTTTTATCTCAATTATTTTGTTTGGATACCGTGAAAACAATAATTGCAATTTATTGTCTATTATTGTGTCATTTATGGTTTAGTTCTATAAATCTTAGATAGCGGTGAAGTAAACGTCAAAAATTCAGTCCTGGGGTTTTAAGTTTGTGTATGGAATCATTATTCGATTCGACTCTGAAGCGTTGTCGGGCTTTATTTAAATTTTAAATTTATTTATTTTAAATTGTCAAACGTAAATATTTACACAAACGGTAAGTTTTGAACTGTTTCTTTATTTGAAAAATCATATACATGTTTTTATGCACACTTTAAAAATCCCAGTAGGCCGAAACAAAAATTTGGTCCTGGGGTCTTAAGTTTGTGTATGAAATCATTATTCGTTTCGACACTGAAGCGAAAAAAAAAATTAAACTTTCGGTTAAAGCAAATTGTCAGCGGTAATTATTGCTTTGTCTTTATATTTTTTTTTCAAAAATATGTGTGCGTGTACTTTTCTCCGATTTTTAGCGATCCGTCAATGTTTCATATCGTTGACAGGCTTCAAGCTATAATTTAGAAAGTTACCAGTGGCCGGGGAGGTTTGTTCTTTTTGGGTGTCCCCAGGAAGTGTTTAAATTATCATTTTCAGTCAAATGCCACCGCAAAAATCTAAACTCGACAACGCGAGGAGCAGAGATGCACGACGCATGCGTGTTGAAAGAGCTCATCAGTCGGCAGAACAAATCGTAACAAGAAGTGCAGCTCAAAGAATCAGGACAGCAGAGGGTCGTGCACAAGAATCTTAAAATCAGCGTGACGAACGTCTGCGACAGACTATTACGAGAAAAAGAGCGGCACGAGAACGAAACATAGCTACAGCACGACTACAAGAACGACAGATGCAGCGGACCAGCCGCTCATTAGCACGTACATCATTTGTTCGTCTTGCTCTCGAATATGCACTAGATATTAACTACTCTGCGCATTCACAAATTGCAATCGGTGAAATGCTGCGCATCAGGAAAAGTTGTGCTGTCACCTCTACCCACTCGGCCGGAACCTTTATTATCTCTTCTTGTTGGCGATTCAGATGATTCAAAATTATTTTTGCGTAAGATACGCTTTCAAATGACGTCATTTGGGGCAACTAAAATTTGCGATCTCGCATCCGATGGATATAATTTTGAACCAACATTCAAAGTTCAAGGCCAGGTGTACCATAAAATCGGATCAATGATGCCAATGCCTGATGATGGTCCCAAATTTCTTCAAATTTATTTTATGGGTAATTGTGAAGAGTGCGTAACGACTCGGTGCCAGTATAATTTCATCGAACAAGCAAAGGAAAAACCAATTGTGGTATTGCTGGAAAAATTTTAAGAAGATCAGAATCAACTAATTCGATTGATTAAAAGAGTTTCGCCACGATTGCAAAATGACAACTATCAAATCGTCATAAAAGCTGACAAAGTACCATTTGGTGAACATGCTGGCAGATTTAACGCTCCAACTGTTGATGAGGTTGCTGTTATTATTGTTGGTGATCCAGTTGGCAAAAGAGCAAATAAAACAAGTGAAAACGTTGCAGTCGGACGCAACCGACTGCGGAATACTTTGATACCAGTAAAAGAACGGATGGTAAGAAGTCTGCTTGCAAAGGAGTGGGCCGGGTGGTAAACATCTCCAGCAATCATGTTACCAAGTTTGGTGACTTTAGCTCAAAAACTGTGGAAGATAACTGAACTTCCAAATTTAAATGGTGGGCGGCAGAGGTGGGTGTGGCATCCAAATTTTTGAATCAAATGTTTTTAACTGTCACCATCTATATTCATACCAAGTTCGGTGGATATAGCTCAAAAACTCTTAAAGATATAGCCGATTCCAATTTTATAAGGCAGGTGGCTTGGGTGGGCGTGGCATCCAAAATTTTGATGTAGATCTTTGGTAGATGGTGCCATCTATCTTTCTACCGAATTTAGGGGCTCTAGCTTAAAAACTGTAAGAGATATCGAAAAATCGGGGCGGAAGGCGTTGGCGTGGCATCCAAATTTTGTATGCAGTTTGTTGGAAAACTTCACTACCTATCTTGACACAAAATTTGGTGGCTCTAGCTCAAAACATGTGAAAACTATAGGCGTTTCCAATTTCAAGGAGAAGTGGGGGATGTGGGCGGAATCATGGGGCGTAGCATCCAAAAAGTTGATGTATATATTTGGGGAAGGTCAATATCTATCTTGACACAAAATTTGGTGGCTCTAGCCCAAAAAATGTGAAAACTATAGGCGTTTCCAATTTCAAGGAGCAGGGAGGATGGGGGCGGAATCAGGGGGCGTGGCATCCAAATTTTTGTATGTATTTTTTTGGGGAACGTCAATATGTATCTTCACACAAAATTTGGTGGCTCTAGCCCAAAATATGTGAAAGCTATAGTCGTTTCCAATTTCTTGGAGAAGGGGGATGAGGGCGGAATCAGGGGGCGTGGCATCCAAGTTTTGATGGGGAACGTCAGTACCTATCTTGACACAAAATTTGGAGGCTCTAGCCCAAAAAATGTGAAAACTATAGGCGTTTCCAATTTCATGGAGAAGGGGTGATGGGGGCGGAATCAGGGGCGTGGCATCCAAAATGTTGATGTATTTTTTTGGGGAACGTCAATATCTATCTTGACACAAAATTTGGTGGCTCTAGCCCAAAAAATGTGAAAACTATAGGCGTTTCCAATTTCAAGGAGCAGGGAGGATGGGGGCGGAATCAGGGGGCGTGGCATCCAAAATTTTTATGTATTTTTTTGGGGAACGTCAATATCTATCTTGACACAAAATTTGGTGGCTCGAGCCCAAAAAATGTGAAAACTATAGGCGTTTCCAATTTCAAGGAGCAGGCAGGATGGGGCGGTTGGAGTGGGCGTGGCATCCAAAATTTTGATGCAGTTTTTTCAGGGACATGACTAGCTTTCTGCGTGCAAAATTTGGTAACTCTAGCTGTAAGAGTGTGAGAAATATTTGGTTTTATCGGTTTTAAGTTATCGAATTTATCGATTTCCCAGCCTCCTAGTGGGCGTGGCAACCCAATCTTAACACTTTATCTGTCTCGCCTATAGACAAACATAATTGCAAAGTTTCAAGTCTCTAGCTTTACGGGTGTCGAAAAAAGTTGCATTCATACGGACAGACGGACACCATGACAAACATTGCACAAAACCAATATACTATGAGACCTTCGGTATCAAAGTATAATTACATTATTGATACTTTGGCAATGACAGGATGAATATCACCTTAACATCAAACAGTGTGATCCAAATACCGGTAAATGTGACAATTAACTATTTATATTTTTACTGTAGGTACGAATTTTAATTTCGGATTTTATTTTTTTATTTTTTTAGGTGCTTATGGAAATAAAAAAGTTAGTTCAATGAATTACTACGCACACCGATTGATGATTATACTAAATCAGGGAAACTATATCCTTCGATATCGTCAGCTATTCCATCAATACATTGTTGATATGTTTTCAAAGGTTGAAAGCGAACGCTCGCGATTTATTCGATTCGATCGGAAGAATATATTCACTTACGAGATGCTGTTGCTGGAAACATCGACGCAAATTTAAATCCCAATGACATCGGTAATGCTTTCATTTTACCTTCAAGCTACATCGGCAGTCCACGAAACATGCAGGAATACATACAAGATGCGATGACTTACGTACTTCATTACGGCCGACCGGATTTGCTTATTACTTTCACATGTAATCCGAATTGGAAAGAGATACAAACTTTACTATTACCAGGACAACAAGCAATTCATCGTCATGATATAACTGCACGTGGGTTCAAACAAAAATTCAAATCCTTAATTGATTTTATCGTTAAATATTCTGTTTTTGTTATCACACGTTGTTGGCTGTATTCGATTGAGTGGCATAAGCGAGGGTTGCCTCATGCCCACATTTTAATTTGTCTTCAAGATAAAATCCGTCCAGAAGAAATTGATCAAATAATTTCAGCCGAACCAGACCCATTAATTTATCAAGAATTATTTGATATTGTTACCAAACACATGATCCATGGGCCGTGTGGTGCTTTCAACATGACGTCACCATGTATGGAAAATGGAAGATATAAGAAAAATTTCCCAAAGCCGCATACGAATGACACTTTCACGGATATTGACGGCTATCCAATGTATCGCCGCAGAAATACTGAGAATGGTGGACACACATTCAATATGCGACTGCCGGAGGTCAGTCATCGGGCGATTTTGGCAGCCAAAAATGTTGATGTTGACGAAGTTAACTTCCATATACAACAGTTGTTACCAGGCGATCTGATGTCTTTTAAATCAATCGACAAGGTTGTTGATTTTTTTGAATTTTTAAATTCACTATATATACCTGGAATGCCACCACATAGTCTTCGATTAAAGGTTGTTTCCCCTATTATTCTCCTACGTAATTTGAATCCACCTCAATTTGCAACGGTACGCGTTTGGTCATTAAAAAGATCACCGGAAATATTCTTGAAGCAACCATTTTAACTGGGAAGTTTAAAGGAAAAGTGGTCCTGTTGCCACATATTCCAATGATACCGTCTGATTCTACTATACCCTTCAGAAGGCCACAATTTCCAATTTGTTTAGCTTTTGCCATGTCTATAAATAAGTCTCAAGGCCAAACAATGACCATTTGTGGTTTAGATTTGGAAAATCCATGTTTTTCTCATGGGCAACTATATGATGCATGTTTACGTGTAGGGAAACCGTCGAACCTATTAGTGTTATCTAAAGACAGGTTAACCAAAAATATTGTGAACCGATTAGTGCTAAATTAAATTGAAATAAAAAGTATCTATAATTCAAAATAATAAATATTATTGTTAAAGATGTAAGACTATCAATTTAAATATATAAATTATTATTAGTCATATTATGAAGTTCATAATATGAACTATGGACAATGCATCTTAATGATTAAGATGAATTTTAAAAATTAATAAAAAATTATAAATAAATGACATTAATTTTATAGCTATCCTTACTCGTTATAAAATTGTTTAAAATCATATAAATTGATGCAGGTCAAGAATAGCCAAGGCAATTGCTACGCATACATTCAAATGTGCTGCACATGAACATACACATGCACACACACATTGAAATGCGTTGCTAGAAAAGTAACAAAATCCCAAATCACTTGAGAGCCACCAAAAACTGAAAAAATATGCATGCGCACATACACATACACATATATATGTGTATGTAGGTTAGAGAGCTGCATAAGTCCATTCACAACTGTAATTTAATAGAATGTATTCGAGTTGAATAGCGTAGAATGAGGGGCAGACAAAACATAATATGGGTGAATATGAATAGTAGCATGTGTCGATACTAATATTCATCATAATTTATGACATTGAAGTTGAAAACTGATTCCACTCATTTGTATTGGTTCCATTCAGGGCCTAGAGAAATTACGCATATATATATGCACGGCGCCAGACTGACGCACAAGCTGACGGTCTGATCGCAAGCGTCGCCCCATCAGCGCGACGCACAAGCAGCTAGGGCACAGGGTCATAAAAAAACGGTTCTGTGTGTGCACTTATAAAAATACTGTAGACCTGCATCTTAGAGAATGCGTGCATAGGAAAATAAGTCAACGATGCGCTGGCAAATTAAATTGTCATATTTTTGTGCATATATCACTTCGCTCAGTGCACACATTTTTGGTGATATTTACGCGCCGCTGACAATCGATTTATGACCTAACGGCATATGCACATCCATATATATGTAAGGCAAAAAAAATACAAAATTATGTACAAACATACATAGCAGAATTTATACTCGAGTTGCTTCAGTACTACTCAAATATAACTGTAAATTTTCATTTATTTGATCCGTGGCCTGACGTTTCGATGTGTTGCGACTGCGTACGTTGCCAGTGCACTGCGTTCACCTATACAATTTTGTCAAAGTACTCAATACCATTCAATCCATTTTACGCATTGTATACTCGAATGCCGTTTTTTTGCCATTCATGCAGCTCTCTAATGTAGGAATACATTCGCCCAAATGATTTTTGCTTCATTTGAGCTCGGAGCCACCAAATACAGAAAACATGCACATGTGTTGTTGTTCGCACTCTGCTGCTGCTATCTCCCTTCCATAATATACTGCATGTTAATATAAACATGTCTTCGCTTTCTTTAGAAATTTACTCGCTGGAATTTTGTGCAGATACGATTAGCTATTTATAACGAGCAGGTATATATGTATAAGCGATCGAAGCGCAAAGCAATATGCCGATAACAAAGAAGAATAACGCTGTGCGTTTGCTAACTGGCTTTGCCTGTATAATATGGTCTTTGTATGTGTATATGTAATACTACATTTGATTCATTTTTGCAATCGCTGGCTTCGCCGAGATTTTCGTAATTATACTTTGATACCGAAGGTCTCATAGTATATTGGTTTTGTGCAATGTCCGTCATGGTGTCTGTCCGTCCGTCTGTCCGTCTGTCTGTTTGTCCGTCTGTCCGTCTGTATGAATGCAACTTTTTTCGACACCCGTAAAGCTAGAGACTTGAAACTTTGCCATTATGTTTATCTATAGACGGTACAGATAAAGTGTTAAGATTGGGTTGCCACGCCTACTAGGAGGCTGGGAAATCGATAAATTCGATAACTGAAAACCGATAAAACCAAATATTTCTCACATTCTTACAGCTAGAGTAACCAAATTTTGCACGCAGATAGCTAGTCATGTCCCTGAAAAAACTGCATCATGCCACGCCCACTCCTTCCGCCCCCATCATCCCTGCTCCTTGAAATTAGAAACGCCTATAGTTTTCACATTTTTTCGGCTTGAGCTACCAAATTTTGTATCAAGATAGGTACTGACGTTCCCCATCAAAACTGGATGACACGCCCCCTGATTTCGCCCCCATCCCCCCTTCTCCAAGAAATTGGAAACGTCTATAGTTTTCACATTTTTTGGGCTAGAGCCACCAAATTTTGTGTCAAGATAGGTACTGACGTTCCCCAAAATAATACATCAAAATTTTGGATGCCACGCTCCCTGATTCCGCCCCCATCCCCCGTTCTACTTGAAATTGGAAACGCCTATAGTTTTCACATTTTTCGAGCTAGAGTCACCGAATTTGGTAGGAAGATATATGGTGACAATTACAAAAGATCTGCATCAAAAATTTGGATGCCACGCCCACCTCTGCCGCCCACCATTTCAAATCGGAAATTTCGAGTTCTCTTACAGTTTTTAAGCTAGAGCCCGTAAATTTGGTAGAAAGATAGAATGCAACATCTACCAAAGATCTGCATCAAAATTTTGGATGCCACGCCCACCCAAGCCACCTGCCTTATAAAATTGGAATCGGCTATGTCCTTAACAGTTTTTGAGCTAGAGCCACCAAGTTTGGTAGGAAGATAGATAGTGACAGTTAAAATCATTTGATTCAAAATATCACCACCTCTGCCGTCCACCTTTTACATTTCGAAGTTAAGTTATCTTCCACAGCTTTTGAGCAAAAGTCACCAAATTTGGTAACATGATAGCTGGCGATGTTTACCACATGGCCCACTCCCTTCGCCCCTGCATTTCCCCTTATCAATCGTTCATTTACTGGTATCAAAGTATTCCGCAGTCGGTTGCGTCCGACTGCAACGTTTTTACTTTTTTTGTTCTGTCTCTATGCACTTGAATATGCAAGTGTGTGTATTCATGCACACACGTTGCTTTAAAATTCATTGACCTTCCGCAACAATTGTTATTTTGCAGATGTGTATCTAAAACGCAGATTTTTTTGTTTCATTGATTTTTTTTATTGATTAGATTTAAAATAAATTTAAATATATATATATATATGTCGGAGATAAATCTATGAATTAGTCTATTACTTCTAATGTTAATGGGTAATGTAAATTGGTAATGTTATTTGATAATGCTCAAGTATGAACTTAACAGAGATCTGCTTGACATAGTAACACTGTAACTGTTAATCACTTGAGTGAGAGCGCGGTAGGTATAGCAAAACCCTACTGAGTGTGGCGCATTGGTATTAGTAAAAGATACAAGAAGAACAGATGACAAGAAAGACAGATGCCGGCTGGCATAGTCGTGCAGTCAGTATTCAACTGATGGTCAAAGAGAATAGTAGTGCGTTGAAAACTAATAAAACCAATTGCGACTCGCTGCGCGATTACCAAAGTGAAGATGGCTAACCGTGATTCGTATCCAATCATACCAACCTCCACCCCTTCTCCAACATCAGAAGTGGGATCGCCTAAGCCACATGAGCATTCTGACACCAGGTGGGAATCGCAAAACAAAATCATAGCGGAATTGCTAAAGGCGACATAAACTACAGCGAAATCATCTTCGCGTAGTGGTGGAGTGTCTTTCGGTGTATGGAAGCCGACTGGTGACATCTCTGATGACGAAATGGAAAACGATGTCACAAGAGGAAATTGCAGTTTCATTTGTGTTAGCGCATACATCACAAATTGATACTCGACTACAGAGTCTCGTGTTCACGACCAACGTATAGACACGCAACGACCTGCAGCAGCAGCTAAAAGCCCATGCGTTTCAAAAGCGAAGCAACATTTCTGGAGGTGAAAGGGAGCCAGACAGGAAAAGGTTTAAAACGCAAACGCCGATTAAATGCTACTATTGCGGTAAACTCGGTCATAAGGCACCGGACTGTCGCAAGAAGAAGGCCGAAGAGAAGAGCGACAACAAAGCGAACCAAAACTATGGCATATCAACAACCGTTCGAGAGCGAGCAAATATTACTTGCTATAAATGTGGACACACTGGACATTTTGCATCTGCGTGTGAGCAAGGGACGGCATCAACAAATAAGAGCGGCAATGAGAAACGATTGGATCTGTGTGCAGTAATCGACCAGAAATCATTTTTGAGTCAATTTGGTGAGCGCTTTCTATTTTTCTTTGATTCTGGAGCTGAGTGCTCTCTCATAAAAGAGAAGCTGAGTGAAAAGTTGGCGGGCAAACGTACCAACAATTTGATTGTATTGAAAGGCATTGGCGAGAGTGTAGTGAGAAGCCAAATGCAAATATTGTCAACTGTTGAAATATCAGAATTTAATTTAGAAGTTTTGTTTCATATAGTTGCTGATAATTACCTAAAATATGACATTGTTATTGGTCAAGATATATTTCAGCTTGGTTTTGGAGTAATGATGGAAATGAACAAATTTAGTATTTACAAAGCCCAAATTGTTAATGTTGTACAAAATGTCAGCAGTGCTGATAATTTAAATAATTTGATTGATGAAAACACAAATTTATGTATTAGTGATAAGTGTGAATTGAAGAATGTATTGGAAAAGTATTCGGAATTCTTTATTGATGGCATACCCAAAAGGCGAGTTGTAACGGGATCATTAGATATTCGTTTGATAGACAAAAACAAAACTGTTCAACGGCGACCATATCGTCTTAGTGAAAGTGAAAAATGTATAGTCAGGGATAAGATACGGAAAATGATCGAGGCCAATGTTATTCGCCCTAGTAGTTCACCTTTCGCTAGCCCAATGCTTTTAGTAAAAAATAAGGATGGTAGTGATAGAATGTGCATAGACTTTCGTGAGCTGAATGCAAATACTGTGGCAGACAAATATCCCTTACCGCTGATATCTGATCAGATTGATCGTCTCAGAGGGGGTAAATATTTCTCTAGTCTGGATATGGCCTGTGGATATAATCAGATACCAATGCATGCTGATTCAATCGAGCGAACAGCTTTTGTAACTCCTGATGGTCAGTACGAGTATTTAGCAATGCCATTCGGATTGAAGAATGCATCTTCAGTATTTCAGCGTGCTATTATACGTGCACTTGGAGATTTAGCGAATTCTTGTGCAGTCGTTTATATTGATGACGTGCTAATTGTATCAGAGTCTAAAGAGGAAGCCTTCCAAAGATTAGAGGTTGTGCTTGAAACGTTATCTAAGGCAGGATTCTCTTTTAATATCAAAAAGTGTGCATTTCTGCGAACTGGAATAGAATTTTTGGGATTCTTTATTAATAATGGTGAAGTAAAACCCAATCCGAGGAAGATACAAGCCTTGACGGCACTAAGTCAGCCGACAACCGTGACTCAGTAGAGGCAATTCCTAGGCTTGGCATCCTATTTTAGACAATTCGTCCCACGATTTTCTCAGGTGACAAAGCCATTATATCGTTTAACCTCAAACCTAACTGAATTCATGTGGATCGAAGAGTATGAGCAAATTCGTCAAAAAAATCTGTCAAGTTATAACAAGTGACCCTGTTTTGATCATTTTTTATCCTCAGTTTCCAATTGAATTGCATACGGATGCAAGTGCCGATGGTTATGGTGCAATGCTTATTCATATTGTAGAAAGTAAACGAAGAGTTGTTGAATACTATAGCAAATGTACATATGAATTAGAAACATTGGCTGTGTACAATGCTTTCAAACACTTCAGACATTATCTAAATGGAAGAAAATTCGTCGTATACACAGACTGTAATTCATTGAAAGCGAGTCGAACCAAGATAGAATTAACGCCAAGAGTGCATCGATGGTGGGCGTATATGCAATCATTTGATTTTGATGTGGAATATCGTAAAGGTAGCCAAATGGCTCATGTAGATTGTTTATCGCGAAACCCAGTTCCTATCGCACTATCAGGTGTCAGACGAAAAGTATCTGAGATACGTATCGATATGGCATCTATAACGCAAAACTGGTTAATTTTTGAACAGCAACGCGATCAAAGTATGATAAAAATTATATCAGAACTGAACAATAGTTAAGTACAGAGTAATAAGATAACTTATGAGATAAGGGGTGGCTTACTCTATCGCAAAATACAAAGAAATGGCAAGACACGATGTTTGCCAGTCATACCTAGATCATTTAGGTGGTCTGTAATTAACCATGTACATGAGGCTATAATGCATATGGGATGGCAAAAAACGTTGGATAAAGTGAACGAACAGTATTGGTTCGAAAACATGTCCCAGTACGTTAGAAAATTTGTTGAATGTTGTGTGACATGTAAATTGTCCAAGCCCATATCTGGTAAGCCGCAAGTAGAATTGCATCCTATACCAAAAATAGAAATTCCATGGCATAATATTCATATCGATATAAGCGGTAAGCTTAGTGGCAAAAATGACGAGAAGGAATATGTCATTGTACAGATAGATGCTTTCACGAAATACGTTTACTTGTACCATACCCTGAACCTAGATGCATTGAATTGTGTTAAAGCAGTGAAATCGGCAATATCTCTTTTTGGTGTACCCAATAAAATCATAGCAGATCAAGGAAGGTGTTTTTCTAGTAATGACTTTCGCAAATTTTGCTCAACAAATAAGATCGAGCTACATTTAGTTCCAACTGGTGCTAGTAGAGCTAATGGACAGGTGGAGCGGGTCATGAGTACGATGAAGAGTATGTTAACGGCAGTAGAAGCTAGTGAGCGTTCATGGCAGGATGCTTGGAGGAAGTTCAATTGGCTATGAATTGTACTGCTAATAGAGTGACTAAGTTTAGTGCACTAGAATTGCTAATAGGCAAAGAAGCAAGGCCCTTGGGAATATTATCTCTTGTAGAAGAAGCACAAGTAGATTTAAAAGAATCAAGAGCGATAGCAAAAATTAATGCACAATATAATAAAAGTAGATTTGATAAGAATAAGGCCCAGGTAGTGAAACATAAAATTGGCGATCATGTCTTACTTAAAAGTGAAGAGCGTCATCAAACAAAATTGGACCCCAAGTTCAAGGGACCATTTGTTGTTATTGAATTGCTTGAAGGTGATCGTTATTTATTGAAGTCTTAAACGAGTAAGAGAACTTATAAATATCCGCACGAGAGTGTGCGAAGTTTACCAAATAGACAAGTGGAGTCTGAGTTGCTTGGAGAGCTTGACAGTGGTGAAAAAGACGCTGGTCAAATGAATCTCTCTGTCACCTAGATGAGGTGCAGAGAACACCATACACAGTGGCTACGTTCAAGCATAATGGTCATGCCAGTAATGGGTGACATTATGTGGCGGACATTAATCGTGAGTTATATCGATTGGCACAGTGGTGCATATCGTTGCAGTGGGCGGCAAGAGCCAAACTACTGTGGTATGGTAAATTGTTAGCCAAATGTTCGGGTTTATGCGGAAGAGTGTTAGCCACTATGAATTTAAGAGATACCTGCTAAGCTGTCATTTGAAACACGTCATGTGTAATGTTTAAAAGATGTTATAAGTAATTGATATTGTTGATAATTTGATATTATTTGACTTAAGATTTGTAATGATAATTGCCTCAAGTGTATTGCGATAAAAATAAATAAATTAAATAAAATAAACATTGATCGATTTATGATATGAGATGATGCCAATCTTTTGATAAATCTTTTGTTAAACCTATGTTCGGACTATTGAACACGAGGACGTGTTAAGGTCAGGAAGGCCGTGTCGGAGATAAATCTATGAATTAGTCTATTACTTCTAATGTTAATGGGTAATGTTAATTGGTAATGTTATTTGATAATGTTCGAGTATGAACTTAACAGAGATCTGCTTGACATAGTAACACTGTAACTGTAAAAAGAGGAGGTTGTTGTTTTTGCCTTCGCTATCTTCGCCGAAACTTTCGTAATTTTGTTCTTCCTCTATGCCCTTGAATATGCAAGTATCTATGTCATAGATGTCAAAGCCCATTGCTCTTCGAGCTCATTTGTTTTTGTAATAGCTCTTTGGTATAGGCGAGCAGTTTGCGTATACATGATCTGCTCTTCCCATAAGCAATGGCAAATACAAGAACAATTTTGCGTTTTCTCTTTTGTTCGTCTGTTCGCTGCCTATGCTCAGCAGCAAAGTAACGGGGCGCTACGAAATTTCAAGGGATTTTGTTGTTGCTTTACAGACGAAACTGCACTAAAAATAAATTTGTTTGTGACAATCGGTTTATGCACAAAACTACATGAGTGAAGGTCATTATTATTACTTTTTCTTGTCATTCAAATGCACAAAACATTTTTTCAGTGATACCTGCTCAATTTGTATTAGTGAATTTTCTGCATTTGTGTTGTTAAAGCTCTTAAATAAACATCGTTTTGACGTCCCTGGTCTATGTATTGAAATACAAAAAAAAATATGCCGAATAACGCTGTGCGTTTGCGTAATGGCAATTGCTGCGCGCCAGCCAGTGCATCTTTGCCTATGTGATTGTAGGACAGGGGGCGCGTC
The DNA here is from genome assembly GCA_018152825.1 of Scaptomyza hsui. Taxonomy (NCBI): domain Eukaryota; kingdom Metazoa; phylum Arthropoda; class Insecta; order Diptera; family Drosophilidae; genus Scaptomyza; species Scaptomyza hsui. The sequence continues at coordinate 491,297 of JAECXO010000291.1, forward strand.
AGCGGAAAGCAAGTAGCGGTACAAAATGCATAAGTACTTGTATAAGTGTCACTTGTTTCATTTTTGCCTGGACTAGCTTCGCCGAGATTTTCTTAATTTTGTTTCCACAATGGACTTGACTAGCTCGCTAGGAGGTACCCTGTACCCTAAATGCTATGCGTAACGACATGGCCAAATCGAGTCGCCTTATGATGCTGATCAAGAATATATATATATATATATAATTTGGTCGGAACTGTACAATGCTGTGTATATACACATCGAGAATGGGCAAATGCAAAAGAATGGGCAAATGCCAAAGAACGAAGCAACAACATTTGTTGGTTGCTGAGACTTAAAAACGGCACAAACTAAATATACCCTTAGTGTCAATATTTAAGTATAGTCAACGAAATCTTCTTAAACATATTTTTCTAATATATATAACTTATTTGAAGTATTTAAATAGAAAATACGTTTATTTTATTCCGTATTTATATTCAACATATTCAGCTAAATAATGCAATACCTAATTGCCAAAGTGTTAGTAAACATGTATTAAAAACATCATGTTTAGGTATATTGCATTTATCTGTATAATTACGCTAAGTTCAAATGAAGTCAAACTACCCTTCCTTGCTAGGGTAGCAGCAAGCGATTGAATCAAAAGACTAAAATTGCTAAACTAAACTTCTACGACAACAACAAGAGAAATGCATTTAGGCAACAATTAATCTTTGTCTCGCACATCGCACACTTTCAAGGCCAAGTTTACTGTTTTGTCACAACTCTATGCTCCGCCCCTTTGTTTTGTACAACTATTTTTATCACTTCTTTATACACCGCGCTTTGTTTACAAATTTAAAACAACCGCTAACTTAAGCAGTAAACCACAAAGCTAACATTCGTAGCATCGAATTCAGCGAGTAATTTCTAATGAGCGCGATGCCATGTCTACCTAAGTGTATTGTCTCTGCTTGCACTTTCTTAGCTACGCAAATGGTCTGCAAAATTTGCGATCGGCTCGCTGTTTTCAGCAGCCGAATGCTGGTGGCTCCTCCGCAACGCATTTTTTCGGCAGTTGCGAAAACGCGATTTGACTCCTCTATGTATACCTGCTTAATGGTATAACGACGTAAAATCGTCGGTCCCTTGAGTGTCGTTGTAAACGGATTCTACTGTACTTCAATAAGTTAGTAAATTGTTTATTGAGAATATTGGAGTTAAAAAAAGGAAATCCATTTGGTAGATATAGAGTGAAATATTACTGTTCATGCCTAAAAGTAGGCAGCGAATAAGGGGCTGCCGTCTCCCATCCTCTCATTTACAGAGTGCCAATTTCCACCACTCCCTAGCAACATTTAGCATTTAGGGTTAGTTGTAATAGTTTTAAGCAACATGTTATTAATCTGAAAATACAAGTGAAATAGAAAGGACGCACCCACGCACGAGTTTTCATTTTCTATATATATACGATGGAGTCAACTACCAGAGGAAGACCAGCCTACCCCCGAATCATTGGTCCTTCGAGCCGGATTAACTTCGCTAGTTCTTCAAGCTCGCCCCAACACGCATCGTTGGAATTCCTAAAGAGACACCAGATAAGTTATATTTTTCCATATATTTATGCAAATTGCCAAGTGGCAACTCCTGCACAAATATATACTTACCACTGGTGCTTACCTCTCAGAACACTTCGTTCAACTACTAATGCCCATAAAAAGGCAAGGCCACAAATTATATTAATATATAATTTTGTCTACCGCGTCCGATTTTATTCCGCCGCCATATTTGCACATTTACTATATATATATATGTCCGTATATAGCCTTGTACATAAGGCGCCATATTAGTGAAAATTTATATTCTGAAAGTTAAATAATCTTTCCCAAGTCCCAAGGCCACAAATTATATTAATATATAATTTTGTCTACCGCGTCCGATTTTATTCCGCCGCCATATTTGCACATTTACTATATATATATATGTCCGTATATAGCCTTGTACATAAGGCGCCATATTAGTGAAAATTTATATTCTGAAAGTTAAATAATCTTTCCCAAGTCCCAAATAAAACGCCAAGTTTATTGTTGTTTGTTTTGTAGGAGCTAAGTCATTAATTGGTTGAATGCGCGCTCTCACATACAATCCCTTTATACAAATATATGTAAGTACTTATGTATGCCGGCAATTTTTTTCCATTACCACAATTTATTACCACACATCCCTAAGAATACACAATATTTAAATACATATTGCTAATCCTCAACTTTCTACGGTGGCTAATAATATTGTTAACAACACAAACAACAAGCTACATACATATTTACATATCTACAAACATATGCCGGCGAAGCTCAAGTACATACATACATACACACATACATAGCTGCCGGCATATGCAAGTCATATGTTAAACACTTACACAATATATATAAGCACTTACAACCAGGGCTGCCAATTTGGCTTTTTTCCCGTCAAAACTGTCTTTTTTTGAAGGCCAACTGCGGGAAAAATTTTTGAATTGCGGGAAGCGGGAATTCTGGCTTTTTTAGAAATTCACTTGGCTTTTTCCCGATTTTTTTTTATGTTGTTAGCACTTAAGTACAAAATTTGAAAAGTGGCAGCTTTACGATAGTTACAAACAAACCAGAAAATGTGGTGCGTATCGATTGTTTATCTCGATATACGCTATTGTCATCACTTGCTAACTGTTCCATCTTTATATCAAAAGTGCGCGTAAATTGTGAGCAAGTTTTGATATGCCTAAAGAATATAAGCAAAAATGCCGCGATGTGTGGCTTAAAAGTGATGAATTCAAGGCGTGGATTCGCAGAGACGAAACAGACCAGCAGAGGGTTTATTGCAGCTATTGCAAAACCACTATCACTGCCAAATTAAGTGATCTGCGAGGTCATGCTGCAACAAAGAAGCACACAAGTGCAATGAGTGGCTTTACCCAGGCGAACAAGCTCAACTTTGCAAGTGCAACAGACAATTATAATGTGCAAATTAAGGAAGCATCACTGTGCCTTTTTATTGCACAGCATACAGCAATGGCGCAAATTGACCACTTGGGGAGCCTGTGCAAAAAACGGTTCAACGAGGCGAATATAAATCTGCACCGGACAAAATGCACCAACATTTTAAAAAATGTATTAGGACCACACTTTTCTGAAGACTTACGCGAAGATATCGGAGAATCAAAATTCAGCCTCCTCCTCGACGAGTCCACAGACATAAGCGTTACAAAACTTCTAGGTATGTATTATTGACATAATTTTTAATAAGAATTACTTTTATTGAATTAAATATTTTTTTAATTTATTTTGTGAATGTATATATATTTATGTAGGTGTGGTCATCAATTATTTTTCGTTTTTTAAAAATTGTAGCTTTAGAAAGTGGAAATGCCGAAGCCATTGTCGACAGCGTCAAAAATGTATTATCATTCTGTAAATTAGATATAAAAAATCTGCTTGGTATTGGGACAGACATTGCCAATGTCATGACAGGCCGAAACCATAGTGTTTTCACAGAGTTGAAAAAGGAAACTCCAACGCTAATTTTGATAAGATGTGTGTGCCATTCTGTGCAGTTGGCTATTAGTCAAGTATGTAAACATCACCTCCCAGAGAATTTGGAATTTTTAATCTATGAAACGTTTAACTGGTTTTCAAAGAGTTCAAGCCGTCAAACAGAATATCAGAAAATTTATAAATATTTAAACGATAATAAGGTATTTCAAACTATTGTTACAGACACTTGAATTTCTGTCTTAACATTTATGTATTGTTTTTTAAGTGTTCGTGGGTATTCCGTTTATTAATTTTATTGTGCCAATTATGTACTGTTTGTCCTGTGTGAATTGTCCTGAATTTTGTTTTTAACTTCGTGAATTATTGTTTCAATAACATTTTTATTGTATAAATTAAATTTATGTAACTATTTTAATTATGTAAATTTTTTCTAAAAGGTTCCTTTGAAAATACCCAGAGTCAGCGACACAAGGTGGTTGTCGATTGAATTGGCAGTGTCGAGAATATAGGATCAGTGGGAAGAGCTGAAATTGCGCTTTGGCTTTGCTTCAACTAATGAAAAGTGCTTTAAAGCGCAAATGCTGCACCAGCAATTCAGCGAAGACGTTAATTATCTGTACCTGATTTTTTTAAAGCCAATTCTTTGCGACTTGCAAAAGGTGAACAAGTCATTTCAAAGCAACAACACCAACGCAACAGAATTGCTAAATGATTTGGAGTTTGCCATAAATTCCCTAAAGAATAGAGTTATACCACCAGGAGTTGAATTTGATTTATTTGAAACTGACGATATTGAGAAGTATGCGGACACAACTCTCCAGAAGGACTACGATTTCGAAAAAGAGATAAAGTCCCTGAATATTGATCAAAATAAAGAAAAAGAAATTCGGGACCGCTGCACAGATTTTACAATTGAATTGATTAAACAATTAAAACAGAGGTAACCAATTTTGTGATATTTTTTATAAGCGACTAATTAGTTTGGTTATTACTTTTAGGCTACCGGATAACTTTAAAATTTTAAAGCAGATTGATGCTTTTTCCGTAACAAAGATATTGTGCGCGGTGAAGAAAAATATCACAGAAATTTTGGAGTTCCTGGAAGTTGAGAATATTTCTGAAATTATACGCCAATACAACAACATCAATTTAGTCAAGTGGGACAACATCAGCGACACAAACAAATTTTGGTTTGAGGTGTTTAACTTTAAAGATTCTGGTGGTAACCGCAGATTTTTTGAGTTGGCAACTGTGGCCATCCAAATGTTGTGTTTGCCCTGGTCAAACGCGGAAATAGAAAGGGCTTTTAGCCAGGTTAACTTAATTAAATCCAAATTAAGGAATTCGATGGACCTCAGCACGACTAACAGCACTCTATGCATAAGGTAAAGTGTTAATTTTAAACAAAAGATATAATACTGTTTTCATTATTATTTTAATATACAGATACGGTTTGCGAAGGATCGGAAAATGCTGCGTCGACTATGAAGTGCCTACAAAATATCTGCGTATGGTAGGCACAAATATGTCATACGCAAATGAAGAGGAAGAAAATATTGATAATATAATGGAAATTTTGTAAAAAAAAAGAAAATAAACAAAGTAAACTGTTATTTTTTTTTTGAGATTTTTCGCATTTTTGATCAAATTTATTCATCTTTTTTTTGGATTTTCAGATCATTTTTTTTTGGCTTTTTTTCTCATTCTTCCAGTCAAAAACAGCTTTTTTTGCTGGTCAAAAGTTGGCAGCACTGCTTACAACATATATCAGAAGAATTAAATACAATTCACAATATACATTATTATTTCACAATTAATGCGCACATATATACTAACATATTAATATATAAATCGCAACACGAATTTAAGCAAACACTTACATATGCACATAACAAAACAAGTAAAAACGTTGCAGTCGGACGCAACCGACTGCGGAATACTTTGATATCAGTAAAAGAACGGTTGATTAGGGGGAATGCAGGGGCGAAGGGAGTGGGCCATGTGGTAAACATCGCCAGCTATCATGTTACCAAAGGCGTGGCATCTAAATTTTTGAATCAAATGTTTTTAACTGTCACTATCTATCTTCCTACCAAGTTTGGTGGATCTAGCTCAAAAACTGTTAAGGATATAGCCGATACCGATTTTATAAGGCGAGTGGCTTGGGTGGGCGTGGCATCCACAATTTTGATGCAGATCTTTGGTAGATGTTGCCTTCTATCTTTCTACCGAATTAACGGGCTCTAGCTTAAAAACTATAAGAGATATCGAAATTTCCGATTTTAAATGGTGGGCGGCAGAGGTGGGCGTGGCATCCTAATTTTTGATGCAGACCTTCTGTAGATGTCACCATATATCTTCCTACCAAATTTGGTGACTCTAGCTCGAAAAATGTGAAAACTATTGGCGTTTCCAATTTCAAGTAGAAGGGGTGATGGGGGCGGAATCAGGGGGCGTGGCATCCAAAATTTTGATGTATTATTTTGGGGAACGTCAATATCTATCTTGACACAAAATTTGGTGGCTCTAGCCCAAAAAATGTGAAAACTATAGGCGTTTCCAATTTCATGGAGAAGGGGGGATGGGGCGGAATCAGGTGGCGTGGCATCCAAAATTTTGATGTATTATTTTGGGGAACGTCAATATCTATCTTGACACCAAATTTTGTGGCTCTAGCCCAAGAAATCTGAAAACTATGGGCGTTTCCAATTTCAAGGAGCAGGGATCATGGGGGCGGAAGGAGTGGGCGTGGCATCCAAAATTTTGATGCAGTTTTTTCAGGGACATGACTAGCTATCTGCGTGCAAAATTTGGTTACTCTAGCTTCAGGAATGTGAGAAATATTTGGTTTTATCGGTTTTTAGTTATCGAATTTATCGATTTCCCAGCCTCCTAGTAGGCGTGGCAACCCGATCTTAACACTTTATCTGTCTCGCCTATAGACAAACATAATTGCAAAGTTTCAAGTCTCTAGCTTTACGGGTGTCGAAAAAAGTTGCGTTCATACGGACGGACAGACGGACAGACAGACACCATGACGGACATTGCACAAAACCAATATACTATGAGACCTTCGGTATCAAAGTATACAAATCTATAACCAAATAAATACCGGCCGCCGCAACACAAAGAGATAAGTAAAGTTATACATTTTCAATACAAGCGGCATAACATAAACACGATCATAAATACTAAAATAATCAACCATTAATTGTTACATATATTTATAACACAACACAAGCATTTGTTTCCAATATAAACATACAAACTATCGGCATCGATATCGATATTTCCGCACTAACACCCAAATAGTAGCAAACTTTCGCAATCAATATCGATATTTCTTAACACAAAAATTATAGAGGAGAAAAATATTAAACGATCTCATCGCTTAGCATCGCTTTGCGTTCCGCATTCGACGTTCACATACAAAAGTCATTTTTTGTTAATTGTCGTCTCTGTTTTATATTTTATCGATCTCAATATTATTTAATAATTCCAAAATTAATATTTTTGTGTTCAAATTCAAAATTAGTATTTTTGTGTGCACTGCGGCGCTTTTGTTAAATAGGTATTGATAATTATTTATTATCTGGTTGTTCCATTCCACTGTACCGTTCCTATTGGTAATAGCAAATAGTTATTTATTTTCTGGCTGCATAAGATCATAGCATGCCAATTGACACTGCCAAGGATAAAAAAATCTCCTTCTGTTCCGCTCAGACTCCATAAAAGATCAAGTTCCGATCCAAGTTAATTCGTAGGGCCTAGTGGCTCATTGAGTAAGGAACAAAGTAAGCCACGTGCATCCACCTCTGCAAAGCGACCAGATACAGTCACACAACCCATTACTCGATTAGTCGGTCAAAACATAAAAATGCAAAGTATGTTTACATTGACCGCTTTCATTTCAGTGACCGATCGTCTCAGGCAGTTCAAGTCAAAATTCGCCTCCAACTCCGACGTGTCTCTGCATACGCTCAAGGTCCGACAAGATCAAATACGGAGCTTGTGGGACAAGGTCGATCAAGAATTCGAGCGCTGTTCAAGAGCGCTCTCTGAATCTGCTGGACACAGCGGGGAGTCCGATACCGCAATCCTTCATGCGAAATATGACTACTGCTATGCGGCTTATGAACGTTGCGCATCCATGCTTAGCGAACAGATTGAGAACGCTACGGTTCCAATGCCAATTCCATATGTTGCCCATCAGCCAAGAGGCTGCCGCTTACCGCCTGTTGACACCGAAGTCTTTTCCGGAGACTATTTGAAATGGCCTACGTTCCGGGACATTTTCACAGCGTTGTATATCAACAATCCGAGTGGCGATGCTAAGGCTATTGTCTCAAAGTCCCCTCTCACACATGATGGCTTTGCGTCAGCATGGCAAGCACTTGTTAACAGATTCGAGAACAAAAGACTGTTAGTCAACAGCCAACTCCGAATTCTGTTTAATGTGCAACCCATTTCTCATGAGTCTGGAGCCGTATTAAAAGATTTACAGAGCACCATCCAAGGGTGCCTGTCGGCTCTGGAACTATCCAATATCTCCATTGAGAATTGGGATTGTCTCCTCGTGCTCATGTGTTCGTCAAAGCTTCCCAAACTCACATTACCACTGTGGGAACAGTCTTTGCAAAGCAAAGTAGATATTCCGACTTGGGGTGATTTAAATAACTTTCTGTTAGAGCGGTACAGAACTTTAGAGGCAATCGAAGTTGTAAGGCCCCCTAGGAAAGAACCCCCTACAAAAAGAGTAAACTCCTTTGAAGCCAAGGTCACTGCCAAGATTCAGACTTGCAAACTTTGCGCCAAGGAGAATCATCCAATCCGTATATGTCCGAAATTTTTGCATATGTCTGAGCAGGAGCGATCCAACACCATAAAACAGCACAAGGTTTGTTTAAATTGCTTCGCCAGAGGTCACCACCTCAAGGATTGCACTAGTGCGCATAATTGCCATACCTGCAAGGGGCGTCATAATACTCTCCTTCATCGTTCGACAAATTCCCAAGCAGGTGATCCTGGATTAGTTTTGGACGCGTCCGTCAATTAACAGTCCACTTCTCTCCCACTAGCGACGGTCCAAAATAATTTCTCGGCAAGCACACATAGCGTTCTCGGCACGGCCATAATCCAGGTATGTTCCTTGGGAACAAAATATACCTCACGGGCATTGGTTGACTCTGGGTCAGAAGCAACCTTCATTTCGGAACGGCTGTTTAAACTGATACGACCCCAGTATCAGTCGGTTGACGCACAAGTTTCGGGGCTAAATGGAGAGATTGCAGCCCAACCCCAACGTTTATGCCATTTTCATATGGGCTCTCCAATTAAACCAAGAATCCAGATTGAAATTTCGGCTTTCGTACTTCCAAAGTTGGCAGAAAATCTGCCCTCCTACACAATACCACAAAATGCTTTGGAAGGTCTTCCCGATCTACAACTGGCAGATCCTGCTTTTTATAAGAGTTCCCAGATAGATGTATTACTGGGAGCTGATATCCTTCCCTCTATACTGCTAAAAGGGTCCTATACCAATATCTGTGGTACCCTTTTGGCTGGACCATCACGGGTCCTATTTCCAACACTGGCGCCAAAGTTATTTCGTCCTTCTCCACAAGAGTTTCGTTCAGAAAAGAAGTAAGGCTAGAGAAACTTCTCACCAAATTTTGGGAGGTGGAGGATATCCCAGTTAAACTGGTTAAAGAGTCTGACACGGCTTGTGAGAAGTTGTTTCAGCAGACAACCACTAGAGACGAAAGTGGAGGATATGTTGTCACCCTCCCATTTAAGAATCCTGAATCCATTAACTTGGGTCATTCAAGATCTATCGCACTGGCTCAGCTCCTACGCAATGAGAACCGTTTAAATAAGAACGCATCCCTTAGAGAGCAGTACGATAAGGTCCATCAGGAGTATTCGGACCTTGGTCATATGAGACAAGTCCCTGCTACAAACGGCTCAGGCAATTTTTATCTCCCGCATCATGCTGTCTATAAGCCAGACAGCACCACTACGAAGCTTCGCGTTGTGTTCAACGCCTCCAGTCCGTCTGCAAACGGCAAAAGTCCTAACATCCTACATCCGGGACCCGTTCTCCAATCGGATCTGACCATGCAGATCCTAAAATGGCGTTTCTTAGGGTATGTGTTTAACGCAGACATTACCAAAATGTATAAGCAAATCCTGGTGGATCCAAAACACACTCCATACAAAAGAATCCTTTTCCGAACAAAGGACAATGAGCTCCGAGATTTCGAACTGAACACAGTCACCTTTGGAATGAACTGTGCCCCATTCCTTGCGATCAGAGTACTGCAGCAACTAGCCAAAGATGTGCAGTGTCGCTACCCCCTAGCAAGCGACATTATATCCAACTACATGTATGTTGACGATGTGTTAGCAGGAGCTCACACTAAGAGTTGTGCAGTGCAATGCATATCCGAGCTCCGTAATGCACTTGAATCCGCAGGGTTTCCACTAAGAAAGTGGACTTCCAATAAAAAGGACTTGCTCAAAGTCATTCCAGAACAGCACCGCCTAAGATACGACTTCCTCGAGATAGAGGAGGCCAGTGCTGCAAAAACTCTCGGAATCCGATGGAAAGCAGATTCCGATTAGTTCTTCTTTACACCTTCCCGGATTCAAACAAAATCGATCGTATCTAAACGAGAAGCTCTCTCGCAGATTGCGAAGCTTTTCGATCCCGCCGGGTGGCTAGCGCCAGTCATTGTTCGAGCAAAGATGTTTATGCAAGAGACTTGGCTCAGAGAACTAGGGTGGGATGATCCGCTACTTGAAGACCTCACTTTGAAGTGGCAAGAATTCCTCGACCACTTTGCAAGCCTCGGGGAGGTGCGAATTCCACGATGGGTATTAACCCGGCCCAAACTGCGATTGCAAATCCATGGGTTCTGCGATGCGTCTGAGCGCGCATACAGCGCCGCGCTTTATGTCCGCACAGAAACTCGCGATAGAATCTCTGTCCACCTCCTTACCGCAAAAACTAGAGTCGCTCCTACGGAAACGGTGTCCATCCCACGACTCGAATTGTGCGGAGCCGTTTTGCTAGCCGAATTGTCAGCAGCAGTAGTTCCACATCTACCCTTTAAAGAGTGTGAGTGTTACTACTGGACTGACTCGACAATAGTTTTAGCATGGCTAAATAAGCCTCCATGTACGTGGTCAACGTTTGTGGCGAATAGGTTAACTAGATTTACTCAAACCACAGACTCCAAACAGTGGCGCCACGTAAGATCCGAGTCCAATCCAGCCGACCTCGCAAGCAGAGGAGTGTCAGGAGTCGAACTGCTTTGCAGTTCACTGTGGTGGCACGGGCCAGAATGGTTGCAGGTGGCACAGCACCAGTGGCCAGCTTCCACTGAGCTTCAGCTCGACACGGAGCTGGAACAACGTCCTATCAAGGTCAATGTGGCGACCGCCACCCCCGCATTTAACTTTCTCGAACGATTTTCAAAATTCGAAATGCGTACTACGTTTCGTAACGCGCTGCAAGGGATGCTCAGATCCATATTCAGCAGACTTGCATCATAAGGAGCTCTCCAAAGCTCAAGAGAAACTGGTCATCCTCGCGCAACGAAATGAGTATCCGGAAGACTATTAGGGGCTGCTTCAAGGGAAATTAGTTCCGCGCTCAAACAGTCTCCTTAATCTAAACCCATTCCAAGACAGACACGGAGTTATTCGGGCTTGTGGTCGCATCCGATCCTGCGAGACCCTCAGCTATGATGAGCGTCATCCAATTAAACTGCCCTACTCATGTTTGTATTCTTGCCTTCTAGTAAGCTTCACGCATTACTAATCTCGCTGCATGGGGGCAATCAACTTTTTTTTTTTTTTTTTTAAACTTTGCTATTTATTTTTGATTATTTCCCTTAGTATATAAACAAGGAACTGACAAAAAGTTTACAAATCTTACAAACATTAATTACTAACAGTTACTTTTTGAACTGGTAGGTTGGAAACGCGTTCCTCAACTCATCGCTGGGTAGGAAGATCATTACGATGAAGGCGGGATCGGCTGCACGTGCTTGTGAGGCCTCTCGCGAGATTGTTTGGGTGCGATGAGAGCTTGCTCAAGTACTTTTCCTTGTGTTCCGCTATGACTTCCCTGACCGATGGTACGTTTAAGTCCCTTTGTATGTTTTCGTTGCGAACGTACCACGGTGCCCCGGTGATAGTTCTCAGGATCTTCGACTGGGCTCTTTGCACGATGTCAATGTTACTGCTGCACGAGTTACCCCATAGCTGGCAGCCATAGGTCCAGATTGGTTTCAAGACGGAGTTGTAGAGCAGAACCTTGTAGTCCAGACATAGCGGAGAGCGAGCGTTGATAAGCCAATGGAGGCTATTGGCTTTGAGTTTAAGCTGTGATCTCTTAGCTTCAATGTGCCTGCGCCATGAAAGTCTTCTGTCCAAGTGTACTCCCAGGTACGTTATTTCGTTTGCTTTCGGGAGTGGAGTGTTGTTAAGCGTGAGTGGTGGACAGTCTTGCCTGTTTAGGGTGAAAGTTACATGTTTACATTTTTGTTCGTTTACCTTAATTCGCCAGTCGGATAGCCAGTTTTCTACGTTAACGATGTGACGAGCAAGTTGTGTTGTTGCTTGCAGTGGGCATCTGGAGCGGCTAAGATTAGCTGTATCGTCAGCAAAGGTTGATGTTGTTAGGCCTCTGCATGTTGGGATGTCTGCTGTGAAGAGTACGTAAAGTGTCGGCCCAAGTACGCTGCCCTGAGGAACGCCAGCTTCAATACGGTGTTCGTCGGATATTGCACAGTTTTATCTCACTGCAAACTTCCTGTCGTAGAGGTACGACTGTAACAGTTAATGTGTGTTGACTGGGAGCGTTGTTTTGATCTTGTACATCAGACCTTCCAACCAGACTCTGTCGAACGCCTGAGACACATCCAAAAATATTGCAGTGCAGTATTCTCGTTTTTCGAACGCGCCTCGTATTTCTGATGTTATGCGGTTGACCTGCTCAATAGTTCCGTGTTTTTCACGAAAACCGAATTGATGTGATGGGATTATGTTATTAAGATTCAGGAATAAATTAATCAAAATCAGCAAACATTTTTCGAAGAGTTTTGATAGACACGATAAAAGGCTTATAGGTCTATACGACGAGGGAACTGTTCTATCTTTACCCAGCTTTGGAATCATTATGATGATAGACTTTTTCCATCTCTCTGGAAAGTGGCCGAGTTGTGTGATTGCGTTGAATAACTGTGCAATGATGCAGACTGCACAATAGGGAAGCTCAATAATCATCTTTGGGAATATAAGGTCCCAGCCCGTTGATTTTTTTGGGTTAAGATGCTGGTTGATAATTCTTGCGACTTCATTCTTGGCTCATGTTGAAGCCGAGAGTCGTTTATATCGGTCGGGAGTGCGAACGCGTTTGTAGCAGGATTAGGTTGGAAAACTTTTTGCTGATGATCCGCAAATGTGTTGGCTCTGTCTTCATCGCTCCGGGCCCAGCCGCCTGCATGGTTTCTTAAAGGCATCACTGTTTCTGTCGGTGGACTTAGAGTTCTGTGAGCTTTCCACAAAGAGTTTTTAGTGCCAGATGTTGATAGTTGCTCAATGTATCGGCGTTGGGCATATTCTTCTTCTCACTTTAACGCTTTGGTGAGTTTATGTGTGGCTCTTCTTAGATTTTGCTTTGCTGGCGGCGATCTGTGGGTTTGCCAATGTCGCCTGAGGCGCCGCTTTTCATGAACGAGCTGTTCAATTTGAGGATTTGTTGTCATTTGGGCGTGTACTGCATTTACTGGTGTTGGTGTTGAAATGCGAGCTGCTTCGACGAAGACTGACTCAAGTTTGTTTGCCATAGAATCGATATCAGCTTCCATATTCAGATGCGGATCCAGTTCAATGTGTGAACTTATATATTTTTTGTATTTGAGCCAGTTAGTTTTGTGTGAGGTCAACTTACCGGGGCGAATTACAGACTCTGGGTATCGTAGTAATTGTATAAGAACAGGCGAGTGGTCGGATGAAAGATCCGAGAGGCTTTCGGCGCTTATCAGACTGCGGGGAATATTTTTGGTAACTGCAAAATCAATCAAATGGAGTAGTTTCTTGGGGTCTGTGGGCCAGTAAGTTGGTGTGCCAGGAGAGACGTGGCCGAGCCTGTTGTTTACTTTTACAAGTGCGTTGTACAGCTGCTTTCCCTTTGGATTCACAAGGCGAGATCCCCAGTGTGTGTGCTTGGCGTTATAGTCTCCTGCTGCTATAAAGTGTTCTCCCAATGAGTTGAAAAATTCCATAAATTGGTCTTCAGATATGGTGAATCGAGGGGGGCAGTAGACGGCAGCTAGTGCAATTTGGTTACCACTATCAAGATGTATTTTTAGAGATGTGGCCGGTAGGTAGTTTCTGGCGAACACTTTGTGGTAGTGGTGCTTTAGCCGGCTTCTAATCAAAATACCAGTCCAGCCGTGTGCCTTACCATCGGGATATTTGGTTCCGTAGAATGTGTATCCGCTTATTGTAAAATTATATTTGTTTGTGAGGTGTGTTTCGGAGAGTAGCAAAACGTCGATGTGCTTGTCGAGTAGGAATTGAGCTAACTCAAGTTTATGCTGTGAAACGCCGTTAGCATTCCACGTAGATATACGTAGCGAAGCCATTGATTATTTTGACTGTTGTGATACAAGCATTTGTACAAAAAGACTTTGATTTCGCATTAAATCTTGCATAGTTGCGCGCATAAATGACATAAACTCTGTTAAGCTCTGCTGCAGCGTACATATCATTGCTTCGAAGTTGCTTTGTTGCTGCTCTTGTGGCTTGTTGTCTTGTGCCGTATTTTGATCCACATGCATTGCTTGCATGTACGGTGCAGTAAAGGCAGGAGGCCTGATCTTAAGGCGCTTGCATAAGTCGCGTTTTTAGATACGGATACGGGACCAATGGGGGACCTGGCTGCAGTCGAGAAGAAGACGTCTGTGTTGCTTTTCGATGGAATGTAGTTAGGGTGTGCGCTTTGCGTGCGTGCTGTGTTCACGCGCTGGTGGATGCGAGACTTAAATTCTTTGTAAATTGGGCAGCCTCTATAATTAGCTATGTGATTGCCGCCGCAGTTGCCGCACTTTTTTTTTGCTAGAGTCTCCTTTGCTTACTGGGCAGCGCGACGACTCATTAAGATCGCCACAAACTAAAACATACCTGGCGCAGTGTGCAGTAAGTCCTTGTAAGGCCGTATTCTTGGCAGTTCATGCATTGTACCGGGTCGTTGCGTTTATGTGGCTCATCAACGGTGATTCTACGGTGCAGTAGAAACTGAAGCTTGTAGAGCTCAAGGCTCAAGCTTAACTTTGAAAAGTGGTTGCTGCTGTCTGTTCTTGTTAAGGATGTTAAGAACTTTTTTAACACGGAATCCTTTCTCATTTAGCGCCTCTTGAATTTCATTTGGCGTGACATCCGACTCTATGCCTTTAAGTACAACTTGCTGGCCCTTGCTGATTTTTAGTTGGTACGTGTAAAAATTTTTATTTTGCTTTCCTTTAAGTATTTTGACAACACTCTAAAGTTGTCTTCGGTCTTTGTCTGCACTTTAATCTCCTGGATGTTACCCCTGTTTAGGGGAATGATGTGGAAATTATCATGACCAATTAGCTCTACAACTTTGTTTACAAAAATACTTGAGCTTTTCTCTCGAATGAATATTGGTGGTGGCTTTGGCTTTTTTTTTGTCACCTCCAACTGATTCTGGGGGCAGGTCGTCAGCATTATCTGCTAAGATTTGAAATCTATTGGTGGTGTTTGGACTTTCGCATGAGTTGCCACGAGAGATTTTCGATTTAATTGTAGATTTTTGGGGGCTCAACTTACGCTTTATCTGTATGTAGCGATCTATACCTGTCTGTATGGCCGGCTTTACATTTGCGTTGGCTGCGCAAAGTTTTGCTGACGGCGCATTAGTCTTTGTGTTTTGAGAGAGGGCCGTCGGCACCGGGGCTGATGATGCGCCTCATCCTAGCAAAGTACTGGATCGCTAGACTCAAGGTGTTGGTCAAATCCACGATCCATTCCTGCAAGGTTTGCGTAGTCCATCGCAAAAGGCTTCAGACCCAACTCATGGGAGAGCTACCTGCTCAACGCACTTCCTTTTCGCGCCCCTTCACACACACCGGTGTCGACTTTGCTGGCCCTTTTGATATTAAGAATTATACAGGCCGAGCATGTTTGATAGCCAAAGGGTACGTGTGCGTCTTTGTGTGTTTTAGAACCAAAGCAGTCCATTTAGAAGCGACCTCAGACCTCACGACCGAAAAGTTCTTAGCGGCATTTGCTAGTTTCATAGCAAGGCGTGGGTGTCCAGCGACAATGCACTCCGACAATGGGAAAACATTCGTCGGGGCTGCCAAGGTCCTGTCGCGTGAATTTCTGGAGGCCACAAGAAACATTGTCCTTTCGAAATACAGCCATCACCAGTTATCCTGGCACTTCAATCCTCCTAGTGCCACACACATGGGTGGCTAATGGGAAGCTGGGGTGAAGAGTTTTAAAACTCTCTTTTATAAATCCACGGCCACGTTCAAGCATACCTTCGAGGAGCTGTCAGCTCTACTTTCCAAAGTAGAGGCATGCTTGAATTCACGCCCAATTTCGCCAATGTCCGAAGACCCGACCGACCTGCTGGCGTTGAGCCCGGGTCACTTCCTTGTCGGGGGCCCACTCCTATCCAACACTGAGCCAGAAATTGGTGCAGACGAAGCGTCCATTTTAAATCGCTGGCAACGTCTTAAGTCCCTTCATCAACATTTCTGTCTCCGGTGGAAAGAGGAATACCTCAAAGAACTCCACAAAAGGAATAAATGGCAGTATCCATCGCGAGACCTCCAACCAAATGACTTGATTATTATCAAAGATGATAATCTCCCAGCTAACGAATGGCGCCTTGGGCGGATCCAGAACACGTATCCTGGCGCCGATCTCAAGGTCCGAGTAGTCGACGTCTTGACTGCCCGAGGTGTCATCAAAAGTCCAATCGCAAAACTGATATTGCTTCCTATAGAGACTGGCAACCAGTCTAAAAAGATCAATTAATTCGAACATTTTTTTAATCTCCGCCTCGTTCCACTTTTTCTTTATTACGCAGCAGTATGGCACCCCGTAAAGCACAGGAAGGAAAAGGCCCAAAAGGAACGGCATCATTTCGCTGACGCGTGTGCCGCGGTAATCACGCGTTGCGGAAGTGCCAGCGTTTCATGCGTTTGGCAGCGGAGAAGCGTTTGCGGGCCGTACTCATAAACAAGTACTGCCCTAAGTGCCTCGCTCACCAACATTCAGGTGCGACGTGCCGCCGTGAGGACCGGTGTCATGTGTGCCAGGGGGACCACCACACACAGTTGCACATATCTGAGGAGCAGCAACCGTCGCCGGCACCCACCCGAGTGGCACAACACGCACGCCAGAGCTCCCCTCAACCCACCGCAAGGGCGATCAGCCCTAATCCTCTCCTCGATCCTGGAGTGCCAACGGACCACAGTGCTGCCCACAGCTGTTTTGTGTTTGGATACGGGGTCCCAAACCTTTGACACTCGTGCAGTGGTCGACCCCTGCTGCCCTCTCAGTCGTATCGACACATCACTGGCAATGGCCTTCGGGCTTTCCGTCACCCGTGTCGGCAACGAAAAGGCATGCACGGCCGTCATCAAATCACGTTCCTCCGACTTCGCGAAGGAAGTAATTCTGCAGGTGATGACGACAAGGTATCGCACCCCCATTAAGCCCGTGGCTGAACATCTGCGTGCTAACACGCCCAACATCACCCTAGCGGACGACCACTGGTTCCGGCCGGGCACGACTCACTTGGTGTTGGTGGCTGACCTCTACTCCGAGATCATCCTGCCGGGAGTGATTCCAAGCCAAGGTGGACCGTTGGCCCAAAGTACCGTCTTCGGTTGGATGTTGTCCGGCTCATGCGCCCACCAATAGCATTGGTTCCGTAGCAAAATTTTCTTTTTTTTTTCTTTTGCATGATGCTGCAAGGGGGGCGGTATGTTCATGCCTAAAAGTAGGCAGCGAAAAAGGGGCTGCCGTCTCCCATCCTCTCATTTACAGAGTGCCAATTTCCACCACTCCCTAGCAACATTTAGCATTTAGGGTTAGTTGTAATAGTTTTAAGCAACATGTTATTAATCTGAAAATACAAGTGAAATAGAAAGGACGCACCCACGCACGAGTTTTCCTTTTCTATAAATATACGACGGAGTCAACTACCAGAGGAAGACCAGCCTACCCCCGAATCAATTACTTTAAAAAAATTTAATTTCAGCACCGTGGAAGCCCTCATGCTCATGTACTTCTATTGGTGGATAATGCTCCAGAAAATTTATTAAACAACTCCAAAGATTTTAATGAAATTTTTGACAAATTAGTTTCAGTAACTGAATCAGATGCATCTGGAAATATTAAACTGCAAACACATAAGCACACATTCACATGCTATAAAAAAAATGGATAATAATAAAAAAGATAACTGTAGATTTGGAGCGCCTTTTTTTACCGTCACGTAACACAATAACATTAATGCCAATGAAAGACACAGATTGCGATTATTCTGCAGATCAGTAAAAAGAGTATAATAGACTTTACCAGTTACTTTAAACTCATTTAGAAAATTTTGATTACGACAATTTTGAACATTACTATACTCATATTAATATTGTTTCTGATGAACATTGTTATAACATTATCCGTGCTGGTACAGTTCGACCAAAGTTGCTTTACCGGAGGACGCCATCGGAAAAATGGCATAATACCTTCAACCCATTTGTATTTCATTGCTTACAATCTAACATGGATTTTCAAATAATTCAGGACGAATATGCCTGTGCTGCTTATGTAGTTGAGTATGTTTATAAACATAATAGAGGCATAAGTAATTTACAACGGATGATTATTCAAACTATAGGCGAGAATCCTGAATTTAATATCGTAGATATTACACAGAAATTAAGTATTGATGTACTTCATGCTGTGGAAATGTCTGCACAAGAAGCAGCTTTGTACTTATTACGCGAATCAATGGCTAAATCATCTGTAGTAACAGTTCACATACCAAAAATATACCCAACAGATCTTTAGAGAATAATAGCGTATTTCCACTGCTCAGTTATTCTCAGTTTTGTTAGTTAACAGTAACTGAGGTTCAGTTTGCATGTATTCTCCCATAAGGAATTAACTGAAGTAAAACTGACCGTAAATATTAACTGAAGAATAACTGAAGAGGAATTGGTTCATTTGAACACTTGTTCGATAAAACATCGCTGTTAATGGGCTCTTTTAACAGTCGCAAAACAGATGATTGTGAATAGCAGAAAATGTGAATATATATTCGCAATATATAGCAAAATTCAAAATTGAATTAAAAATTCTTTTTTTTTGATGAACTATTGTATGAAACAATTGAACTGGGTACCAAGGTTTTAAAACTGTGGGCGGATAATTTTGTTGCACTTAGGGCAGTTCAGAATAACTCCCACGTATATACGAAAATAGACTTGTACTGCGTCTGCAATGCAAGCAAAAATGCTTGTAGGCATTAAAAATAAGCCATAAAAGATGGCAGCACGCTGTTACTTACTTGCAATGTACAATTTCGGTTAGTTTTTCTCACTTTTTTGCAGAAAATACAAAGCAAAACAAACCGAACCGCTGATTTATTTACGGAGGCTTAGTAACAGAGCAATGGAAACAGCTTTCGTCAGTTACTTTTAAAATTTACGGAAACGGAGCAGTGGAAATACGCTATAAGAAAGACTTTAAAAGAGCTAAGTGATTTAGATGATGACTGTACAAATATATGGAAAATTGGTTTGATAAGTGCGAAAAAAGGCCAGAAATTCTTCAAAATGTTATAGCCTATTTCCATTGCTCCGTTTCCGTAAATTTTAACAGTAACTGACGAAAGCTGTTTCCATTGCTCTGTTAACTGAACCTCCGTAAATAAATCAGCTGTACGGTTTGTTTTGCTTTGTATTTTCTGCAAAAAAGTGATAAAAACTAACCGAAATTGTACATTGAAAATAAGTAACAGCGTGTTGCAAACTTTTATGGCTTATTTTTAATGCCTACAAGCATTTTTGCTTGCATTGCACAAGCAGTACAAGTCCATTTTCCTATATACGTGGGAGTTATTCTGATCTGCCCTAAGTGCAACAAAATTATGCGCCCACAGTTTTAAAAGCAATCCTTTGAACCTTAGCACCCAGTTCAATTGTTTCCTACAATCATTCGTCAAAAAACAAAATTTTTAATTCAATTTTGAATATTATTTAATATTGCGCCTACTTATTCACAATTTCTGCTATTCACAATCATCTGTTTTGCGACTGTTACATTAAAAGTGCCCATTAACAGCGATGTGAAGATAATGAAGTTCTTGCTGAAAATAAATTCATTTAAATTTATGAAGATAATAAAAACTTGATTTTAGAACGCAGAAAAGTGTTTAAACGTAATTTAGACCTAGAAAAAACACTTGAAATTTGTAGACAGTTAGGTAGAGATGATGAAAATGAAGACGAACAAATGCGAAACGTAGCTAATGTCATATTCGAAGAAGAACCATATGCAAGGTTACTACAGGATGTCGATTCTGACGATAATGCTGATAAACGAAATGCCACTCTCAGCAAACTTGGTGCTATTGCAAAAAAAGAACAAGTAAAAACGTTGCAGTCGGACGCAACCGACTGCGGAATACTTTGATACCAGTAAAAGAACGGATGGTAAGGAGTCTGCTTGCAAATGAGTGGGCCATGTGGTAATCATCGCCAGCTATCATGTTATCAAATTTGGTGACTTTAGCTCAAAAACTGTGGAAGATAACTGAACTTCCAAACTTAAATGGTGGGCGGCTGAGGTAGGCGTGGCATCCAAATTTTTAAATCAAATCTTTTTAATTGTCACCATTTATCTTCCTACCAAGTTTGGTGGCTTTAGCTCAAAAGCTGTTAAAGATATATCCGATTCCAATTTTGTAACGCGGGTGGCTTGGGTGGGCGTGGCATCCAAAAATTTGATGCAGATCTTTGGTAGATGTTGCCTTCTATCTTTATACCGAATTTGGGGGCTCTAGCTTAAAAACTGTAAGAGATATCGAAATTTTCGATTTTAAATGGTGGGCGGCAGATGTGGGCGTGGCATCCAAATTTTTGATTCAGATCTTTTATAGATGTCACCATATATCTTCCTACCAAATTTGGTGACTCTAGTTCAAAAAATGTGGAAGATACACGCATAACCGTTTTAACAACGGCGGGGGGTGGGGGCGGAAGGTGTGGGCGTGGCATCCAAATTTTTTATGCAGTTTGTTGGAAAACTTCACTACCTATCTTGACACAATATTTGGTGGCTCTAGCTCAAAACTTTTTGGGGAACGTCAATATCTATCTTGACACCAAATTTGGTGGCTCTAGCCCAAAAAATGTGAAAGCTATAGGCGTTTCCAATTTCAAGAAGCAGGTAGGATGGGGGCGGAGGGAGTGGGCAGTTTGATGAAGTTTTTTCAGGGACATGCCTAGCTATCTGCGTGCAAATTTTGGAAGTTATATCTGTAAGAATGTGAGAAATATTTGGTTTTATCGGTTTTTGGTTTTCGAATTTATCGATTTCCCAGCCTCCTAGTGGGCGTGGCACCCCGATCTTTATCTGTACCGTCTATAGATAAACATAATTGCAAAGTTTCAGGTCTCTAGCTTTACGGGTGTCGAAAAAAGAAAAAAGACCTTCGGTATCAAAGTATAAAAATATATATATATTGGATACTCAACAATTCTACGACTTAATGAGATCGGCAAACAGTGAGCAAAAATAGCTTTTAATGCATATTATATCTCAAAAACTATATATCTCTTCAAACTCAAAAAAGCAACCATTTCAAGTTTTTTTCACTGGTCCTGCAGGCAGTGGCAAGACTTTTGTTATTAAACTTATAATGGAAATCTACAATAGGTTTACTGACAATGATGGTTACTGTAATTCGTATAAAGCTTGCGCATCTACTAGTAAAGCTGCTGTGGCAATTGATGGTACTACGGTTCATACTATATAAACCTATTTATACGACAATGGTTGGTAAACATTTATGGCAAAGTCATAAATTTTTATACCCCTAACCCATAAAATGGGTAAAAGGGGTATAATGGTTTTGTGCAAAAGTATGTAACAGGCAGAAGGAAGCATCTCCGACCCTATAAAGTATATATATTCTTGATCAGCATCAACAGTCGAGTCGATATAGCCATGTCCGTCCGTCCGTCCGCCCGTCTGTCCGTCTGTCCGTCCGTCTGTCTGTCTGTTTGAACGCGTCGATCTCAGAGACTACAAGAGCTAGAGACTTCAGATTTTGAATATAAGTTCTCCTATACCATGAGCGGAACAAGTTTGTTTTAAATTATCGATAACTATTCTAGTTTCCGATATACACATGCGATCGATTACAAAAAAATCTCGAATTTGGAAAATGTAAAAATGGGAAAAAATTAAATAATGGGTAACGATATAACTTTTCTGAAAATTTCATTGAAATCGGTTGAGAAACACCAGAGATATCGAAGATTGAAGTTTAGGTCACAGATGTATACAGAATATGACTGTACGCGTTAAGTATAGGGTTCGGGGTATCTCCTAGTCGGGAAATCTCGACTAGAGCCTTCTTACTTGTTTGAACTAACGCAAGTCGTGAGACAGGCTAATGCTGCATTTTCATTGATACTTACAAAGATTGGCAATGGTGAAGTTTTGGAACAGTTTCAGTTAGAAATTATCGAATCAAGATTTTTCAAAAAAGAATAAGCTCAACAATTAAGTCCTCATGGTATTCGTTTATTTTATACTAATGTCGGTGTAGACAGTTACAATAATTCATTTTTCCAAGAAGCTCCAGATAAAGTCATCTCAATAGGAAAGGATATAATAACTGGATCTAAAAATCAAGAACAAGAAGCTTTTTTTAGATTACAACTACACAAAAAATCTGTCATCGACACTGGGGGATTACCTTACCAAATCACTTTTGTAAAAGGAAAGTATTACCTTATTACAGCAAACATCGATGTAAGTGATGGAATAGTTAATGGTGCCGTTGGTAAATGAATTCACTTAGACTTGAATGAGGAAAGCGCAGTTTGCAGAGTTTGGCTCGAATTCTGTGGATCACCAAAGGTTGGGCGAAAACACTATTGTGTTTTACCGGTCCAATAATGGATGGACATTTTGATGTTTATATTTCGTTAGAGGAAATATTAACTCAAGATTCTGATACGACAAGTGAATGTAGAACTGAAAATGTTTAAAATTCCATTAAAAGACGTAGTCGGTTCATCGACAAAACAAAAAAAAAGCAAGAAAACATTCTGTTGAAAAATATCTTGATAAAAATAGGGATAAGCACATAGAAGCATCAAAAAGATTTTAGGTTACTCAGGAAAAGCGAATATTAAATACTTTGCTATAATATCTTGTTTAATATTTTCTATTTTGTTTATTTCATATCTATCTACTATTGCTAAAATTTATATAAACTATCGCCGTATCGAAGCAAGCAGGACACTAACTAGTAAAAAACAAATGTAAACGTTGAAGTCGATCATCACATGTGAGTGTAATATTTACAAGAAAAACAATAAGCAGTTGTAACAAAGAAAAAAAAATTGATAATACAGTACAGTATAGTACAGGAGTGTGTGGTGCAAACGATACAAATTGATAAACCATAACATGTGCACTTGCGACGTAAATGTCAATCTAATAACTAAATTTTGAATTTATTGCCGATTGCTTATCAGTTCTTATTATTTTTTTTATCTTTTGTTGTCATTATTGACCTTTTCTTTCCGCAAGTGCTAATGTAATTGGGTGTATCGAAATGTATCAATTGTAAATCCACGCACAGTGCCAAAAATACAAACAAGCAATATACACTGGTGGCCACATGAATAGGTCCAGCATGTCTTAAAAATATCAACGTGAAATAAAGATGTACATTCACTGGTCATGTTGAAGTGAATTTAAACTACAGTCAAGTTACCAGTAAAAGAAAATAATAATAATAATAATAATTCATTCTTTGGTACAACCCAATGCGTTAAATTAAAATAAAGTAGCCAGAGTTCCGTATATTATGGCATTGCCTGTTATGATCGATCTTTGCGCTGGCGTTAGTGTTGATGAAAAATAAATTTCATTCTTAGAAGAATGAAAAAAAAAGGAAAAAAAGTTTTGAAAGTGCAGATCTAATGAATAAGTAAATAATTTTGTTTATAATATCATGATTAGGAATAAGTGATATTTTAGTAAACATAACTAAAGTAAGTAGGCTTAAATTTGGTATGCTAAGTTTAAAGAGTTACCACCATGATAAAAGTTATTAAATATACTATTCTTTGTGGATGAATTTGAATTTAAAAACCATGACTGTGTAATTATTGTAATTTTTCCGGAGGCATGAGGACTTAAAGCGATTGTGTAACAATAATATGGGGTCTTTGCACAACAACTTTCGTTAAAGACCATGGTAGGGTGGGTACAGAACCGGTGGGTCGAATAAAATCTTAGACCACACCGCGATTATTGGCATCAAAATGGTTGGACCTACTAACCTGTTTTGTGTAGAGTGAGAAATTACCGCCTATGCGCCGGGACGCCGACCGTAGGTATATATTGATTTGTTTGTTATGGAGTGTCGGCCTTAATGGGATTTAGTTTCAGGGGGGACTCTAAAATAAAACCTTATGTAACACCGAAAAGTAGCAGCAGCAACAACCCCCCCATTCGGAAGAGCTAGCAGTTAATGGGTCCCGCCCCGCTGTTTCGCTACTGATCGCTAGCGCGGTTAGAGGATGTAACGGGAACAATATTCACATCCTTTCTGAGCTCGTTTGGGTTGGATGTTACATGTTCAAAGCAAAGTTGATAATGCTGCTGTATATATTGAATGGCGAACATCCAACATTACCATGACAAGGAATAAAGCACTAACTGTTAAACGATAACACTTTCCCGTAATTTCTGCTTGTGCTATGACTATTCATACATAAGTCACAAGGTGGAAAATTTGATCAAATTTCTTACGAATATGACAAAACACATGCACAACCGGGGTGTCCACAGCGTGCCCATTTGCCTTTCGTGAATCAATCGTTTCACACAGACACAAGCCGACGCCAACCGAACACCGGCCGAAGTCCGTGTTGGGAGCGTAAAAATGAGCTCAGTCGCAAGCGCGCTGTCAACAAAGCAGGTTGATGTCGCTTTGCGTCGCATTCTGCATTTGCGTAATTATGATACACGCTGAAAAATTTTATGATTTACTTATCGCCTTTGCGTACAGATGAAGGCATAAGTTCAGGGCATGTTATTCACAACTTTTTCAAGCTTTAACGCACACACTAGCTAACACCTAAGTTGGGGTAACCATGTCTTATTTTAATTATATCATAATATTTCATAGCTTGCAATAATAACGACACTTCTCGTTTGCGCAGTGTAAAGCCCACCAATACACTGACACATGCTAGCCTCGCTCACGTTGGACATGCCTGATCCACAACAACTTGTTTATATTGCTCTCTCTCGTGTAACAAGCATCGAAGGTTTATTTATCGTTACATTTGATGATGATGAAACTAAATTTCGATTTCATCATAATCGAGTACAATCTTCATCAACAATATCTATTGTACAAGAGTTTCAGAGATTGTCATTAAATAAGCTTGAAACGAAGGCAAAATCTGTAATTGATTTCATTGTTAGAGATAAAGACATTTCATTGTGTACGTTCAACGTCCAAAGCCTTCGTAAACATTCAGTTGATTTAATCGACTCTGTTACTGAAAAAACGAACATTTTGTTATTATCAGAGACATGGTTGGACAATCAAGAAGAATGTGATATACCGAATTTTAATTGTATAACTCACTTTAAAAGTGATTTTGTTCGTTAAGGTGGAGTTGCGATATATCACAACACAAATGATACGACCAATCTTGTAACACCAAATATGTCGGTCATTATGGAAAATATTCAGAACTTGCACGTAAGACATACAAGTGTTGCAGATTTATATGCAGCAGAGTGTGTATTGGAAAACGGCGTTACCTTTATCGTATACTAGCGGCCCGGTACGTGCTTCGCTACGTATAAAGTTAAATATTAAAAAAATTTAATTGGAACAATCGGTAAGTTTTGAACTGTTTCTTAATTTAAAAAAACATCGTTCCATCCGGGTGTCCCTTGACACCTCTCTTCTTGTTTTTCCATCTGGTGCGTAGACGAATAAATCAGAAGGTTTTCCGACACGTGAGCAAGCCACATAGAGCAGTCCATGTGAGCCATCCAGCCTTGATGCTCGTTGCTCATCTGATTCTGAGGCTCGTAATGCTCTTCTCTTTCGTGCTTGAGGTGTAGATCGGCCAATTGCTCGTCGCTTAGGAGGCATAATTATACAGGAACGACGTGATGCTTTTGAATTTATAAGATGTCGCCGAGTCGACGATGGTATACGATGCTACAAAAAAAAAAACCCACAGCAAATGCGTTCGGAGTGTCAATCAGCATTCAATTCCTTCACATACACTTTCGATGATCTTCGTAAATTCACTGTAGGAAATGAATATAATCAGCTCACGGAAACTACAAATATTCAATACGATTGAAGTATTTATCTAAATTAATTCAGCTTACGATGAAATACACAAAATTATTCGAAAAACACTTCCAAATATAAAAATACGCACAATATTGTCTGTTTAATGTGAGCTAGATATGAATTTCACAATCTACCCAAATTCTTATGTCACTCTCGAAAGAAACAGTTCAAAACTTACCGTTTGTGTAAATGCGTTTGACAATTTGCATTGTTTTGTCGGGGGCGGTGCACTTGTTTGCTGTCTTTTTGTGGTATAATTAAGTACTCGTTTGTCGCGGTTTGGTTTTAAATATAAGTTGACTTTATTTAGCGAGAATAAAATATGTAGGACTTGCGTTGTACACTGGTAAATTTGAACTATTTTACATGCCTTCCTGTTAGCGGCCGGTAAGCTGTTAACAGCTGCCGTCGGTTAACGAGCTCGGCTTGAGGTGAGTTTCTAGCGTCGGCAGTGCTGATCACTTGGAGGTTTTTTATATACACACTGTTTGGTACAAACATACTCCCCCCCTTTGCAAGGAGTGCAAGAATATGGAGGAAGGGGAGAGCGGAGATTTTGCTGGGTTGATAATTATGCCGGACATGCTCCCGACAACATCCAGCCGAAAACGGTGTTTTGGGCCACCGGGGAACCCGCTCGGCTTGGAATGAGGCCAGGCACCAGGAGTTCCGAGAAAACGTCCGCACCGAGTACCAAGAACACTCGTTTGGGTCGGAACCACGTCTTATCCGATGGAACTATGTCCGCGAAAATGGCCTGGACACTTGATGAAATTGACTTTACGGGGGTCATCATCGTCACATCCTCTTCCACCTTAAGCGCCAACTCACGCATGAAGGACGACGTCCGATTGTGGAGGAAGACCGTGCAGGCCTCATCCGCACCAACGCTGATGACAGATAGGCCGAGATTCTTGGCCAAGGATGCGTTGATACGGCTTATTGGGCCGCACGGGTCCACGAGTGCAGGCAATTCAAAGGATTTACACCATTGTTCAGGTGCACGGAGACGGTCGGTAGCACAGTTATGCGCTGCAGCTCCAACAACGACGTCAGCGATGTTGACATCGCCGGCTGCGCCTCGGGACTGGGAGGCGCTGACCGATTCAGTGCCACCACCAGACACTGTTGCACGGATGAAGAGCTGTCTGGATGGGACTCAGCTGGCCGGGAGGTTTCATTCAAATGGAGCAGGGTGTGATGGTCTTCATCACACTTGCGGCACTTGTCCTGGCTACGGCAGGTGTCCCCCGAATGCTGGTGGGCCAAACAGTTGGGGCAATACTTATTAATAAGCACTGCACGGAGTCGTTTATCGCCCGATAAACGCAGAAAACGCGCACACCTCCGAAGGGGATGGATGCCACTGCAGACGCGGCAGCGAAATGATTGAATCCCGCGTGCCCGACGCTTCTCCAAAGCTTGAGCCTTCCTTGGTGCCATGCTGTGGAAAAATAAAAGGAGAGAACAAAATGTATTAGAAGTTTACATTCTGCACGTGGCACACAATTCGGGAGTACGTGGATGTTAACGTTGGGAGGTTGGAACGGAGGTGTCCATAGGGGCTGGAACGGAGGTGTCCATAGGAAGCAGGAGTAGTTTAGCTACAGGTCGTTTTAACACCCCTTGGCTGGTAAGTAGATCGACCACTCTGACCTTACTATCCTGGCTGGGAGAGGCCTTTAGGACGCGTCCTAGACGCCATTCTTTGGTCGGAAGATTATCTTCTTTTACGATGACCATATCGTTAAGGTAAAGATCGCGTGTTGGAAATTGCCACTTGTTGCGTTTGTGGAGTTCTTTCAAGTACTCTTCTCTCCAGCGCTTGCAAAACTGTTGGCTTAGGGCCTTCAAGCGATGCCATCGGTTAATAATGGACGATGCCTTTTCATTAATTTCTGGCTCGGATATTGAAAGAAGAGGGCCGCCTGTCAGGAAGTGGCCCGGCGTGAGAGCGAGAAGGTCGCTTGGATCTTCTGACATAGGCGAGATAGGTCTGGAATTAAGACACGCTTCCACTTTAGACAACAGGGTCGAAAACTCCTCGAAAGTATATTTTGTTGAAGACGTGGATTTGTGAAAAAGGGTCTTGAAGCTTTTAACACCCGCCTCCCAGAGACCACCCATGTGCGGCGCACTTGGGGGATTGAAATGCCAGGATAGGCCGGTATGGCTGTATTTAGCCAGGATTGCGTCTTTAGCAACTTCTGCGCATTCCCGTGAGAGCGTTTTCGAAGCTCCGACAAAGGTTTTCCCATTGTCGGAATACAGGTGCAAAGGACAACCACGGCGGGACGCGAATCTCGAGAAGGCAGCTAGAAACTTCTCTGAAGTGAGATCACTGGTGGCTTCGAGATGGATCGCTCTCGTGCAAAAACACACAAAGACGCACACATACCCCTTGGTGATCAGGCAGGCTCTGCCAGTATAATTCTTGATTTCAAAGGGCCCTGCGAAATCTACGCCTGTGTGGGTGAATGGCCTGGAAAATGTGAATCGTTCGGCGGGCAAGTCTCCCATGAGCTGCGTTTGGAGGTTTTTCCTATGGATTATGCAGACCTTACAGGAGCTGATCGTGGATTTGACCAGTGTCCTGAGCCTTGGTATCCAGTATTTGGAGCGGATAAGGCGCATCGTGGATTGGTTCCCACCATGAAGGGAGATGAGGTGGGTAAAGTGCACCAGAAGGCGTGAAAATTTACACTCGTATGGTAGGAGGATGGGATGACGCTCGTCATAGATCAGTGTCTCGGATTGGCTTAGTCGGCCACATGCTCTCATTATTCCCTTTCGATCAAGATATGGATTCAGATTGGTTGTGCTGCTTGATCGTGGTATCTGCTTCTTTTGGAGAAGAGCGCAATACTCTTGGGAATACACTGTTTGCTGTGTGAGAGTAATGAGTTTTTCTTGGGAATCGGTTAGCTCTTTGCTGCTGAGCTCTACTGGATAACGGACCCCCCTTCCCTTACTGCGCTGAAGGAACCTTAATATCTAGGCAGTAACTCTGATAGCTTTGGGGAAGGTAGAAAAACGATCGAGGAAGGTGAACGACTGCCCTATTTTCCCTAAATTGCATTTGACAACACGTTGTTCCTCAATCGTGTCGTGCGTGCGCTCGACTGAGGTTGGCCACTGATCCCTGGGCTGAGCTAGCCACTCTGGGCCATTCCACCACAAGGTGCTGTTGACCAGCTCTTTTGGAAAAACGCCTCTACTGGCCCAGTCGGCTGGGTTTTGCTCGGAACACACATGGGACCATTGTTTGACGTATATAGCTTGGCAGGTAGTTGTGGAAGTAGCACTGACGCCAACTCTGACAACAGTACTGCCCCGCACAGCTCTAATCGTGGCACGGATATGGTCTTTACAGGAGCCACCCTAGATTTGGCAGTGACAAGAGAAACGGAGACGCCTTGGTGGCTTTCAACACGAGCGTATAAGGCAGCACCATAGGCGCGTTGAGACGCGTCGCAAAAACCGTGAAACTCGAGAGTGGATTGTGCATGGAAATGGATCCATCTAGGAATACGAATTTCACGCAAATCAGGATAGGTCAAGAGGAAATCCTGCCATTTTAAGAGTAGGTCTTTTGGCAGTGCTTCATCCCAACTGAGGTCGCGAAGCCAAATCTCTTGAATAAAGATTTTGGCACGCACGATAAAGGGTGCAAGCCACCCGGCGGGATCAAACAGTTTCGCTGTTTGGGAAAGGACTTCTCGCTTGGTATACGTCTCGTTTGACGGCAGTGGAGCTGGAGTGAAAAAGAAGTCGTCAGTGGTGGCTTGCCAGCGGATACCTAGAGTCTTGGCCGTACTTGCATCATCGATCTCCAAGAAATCTTCGCAGAGTAGGTGATCTTTAGGTTTGTCCCTCAGCACTTCTCTCGAGTTGGATGTCCATTTTCGAAGGGGAAAACCGGCACTTTCAAGAGCGGAACGTAGCTCTGAAATGGCTGCCACGGCTTGTCGCTTGGAATGTGCCCCAGCTAGGACATCATCAACATACATAAACTTGCTGATGATGTCGCTGGCGAGAGAATAGTCATTCTTGACATCTTTAGCGAGTTGCTGTAAGACCCGAATGCCTAGGAAGGGGCACAGTTCACACCAATCGTGACTGTTTTAAGTTCGAAGTCACGAAGATTCCCATTCACATCGCGAAAGAGAATCCGTTGGAAAGGTGTGTTCCTTGGATGGACAAGAATTTGCCGATACATTTTGGTTATGTCGGCATTGAAAACGAATCGAAAAAAGCGCCATTTAAGGATTTGAACGGTCAAGTCGGATTGCAAGATGGGCCCCGGATGAAGGATGTCATTCAGGCTGCGACCGTTTGAAGAGGGATTGGAGGCGTTAAACACGACACGGACCTTGGTCGTGGTGCTGTCGGGTTTAAAAACAGCATGGTGTGGCAAATAGAAGTTGCTGCCGTGGTCATTCGGAGGGACTTGCTCCATATGACCTAAATCCAGATACTCTTGAATTACTGAATCATACTGGGCTTCCAGTAATGGTTTATTAAAAAAAAAAACACAATATGAATGAGCCTTTGACTGCTCGGGAACTATTTCGCACAACACACGTTCGCGCCTCTATAATCTATTACTCGTTGGTTGTTCAGTTATAATAGTTCAACTATGAGGAACTAGTAAGGTTCACAAGTGCTTTATTTGTTTATATGTAAAATGTGTGTTTATGCCGGCAATCGGAAATGTAGTAGTAGTTTTTATTTATATTTTAATCTCTTTGTAATGCTCGGCCAGTATTTGATTTATCGGTTGTGATTGTGTTATATTGCACTTGTGTTTTTTTTTCGGTTTGTGAATATGCCGGTGACTTGGCAAATGTTGGAATTAATACACTTGCAAGATCGGCAATTATTGTTTTATGATTATTATACCCCTAACCCATAAAATGGGTAAAAGGGGTATAATGGTTTTGTGCAAAAGTATGTAACAGGCAGAAGGAAGCATCTCCGACCCCATAAAGTATATATATTCTTGATCAGCATCAACAGCCGAGTCGATATAGCCATGTCCGTCCGTCCGTCCGTCCGTCTGTCCGTCTGTCTGTCTGTATGAACGCGTCGATCTCAGAGACGACAAGAGCTAGAGACTTCAGATTTTGAATATAAGTTCTCCTATACCATGAGCGGAGCAAGTTTGTTTCAAATTATCGATAGCTATTCTAGTTTCCGATATACACATGTGATTGATTACAAAAAAATCGAAATTGGAAAATGTAATAATGGGGATTGAAATAATGGATAACGATAGAACTTTTCTGAAAATTTCATCGAAATCGGTTAAGAAACACCAGAGATATCGAAGATTGAAGTTTAGGTCACGATGTATACAGACAATGACTGTACGCGTTATGTACAGGGTTCGGGGTATCTCCTAGTCGGGGAATCTCGACTAGAGCCTTCTTACTTGTTTTTTATTTGTGTAGTTAATGCGCGTGTGGATGTGTATGGACATATATGTTTAAATTTGATATATTTGGTTAATATATTTGGTTGAATGCGGGATGTACGGTAATGATGTACGTACATATATGTGTACATATGTTGGATGGTGGAGGGTTGTGTGCATGCGTAAATATATATATAAATAAATGTTAACAGTAATAGCAACTAACTTTAAATGTTATGTCATGAATGTTTGCAGTTGTGTATGTAATTAAATGTGTCTATTAGTTAAATAATTATGCGTTGCTGCGTGCGCACATAACACATGCAATTCGGATGGCTGCTTGTAAGTGCACGTAAGTATGTATGTACATACATATGTACAAAGTTAACATAAATGACTTAAACGGATTTTTTAAGCTCTTTATATATTAAATTTTGTAGGAATCGCACGCACGTTTGTTCTGGAACACTTTTAATGAGTGGAACTCGGACGACAATTGAATCTCGCTGTGAATATATATACATACATATGTACATATATGGAAAAATTAAAAAATACTGCAAACGGTATTCTGCATATATTTTTTAAGCTGTTCGGAATCTTGTCGGAAAGAAGTGGTTTTAGCTGCAGAGCTTACCATGGATTGCGAAAAAAAGAAAGGGAAAAAATAAACTTTTCTTTTCGCTTGGGAAAAAATATGGCGGACGGAGAATTAGTATGGCGGTAAGTGCCAGTACTTTTGGACTTCGTACTTATCTTCTTTTCCTTCAAGTGCTGCCGAAAACTGATGTTGGATGTCGCTGGCCTCTATATTCTTCTGATCCAATGTTTTGTCGGGGGCGGTGCACTTGTTTGCTGTCTTTTTGTGGTATAATTAAGTACTCGTTTGTCGCGGTTTGGTTTTATATATAAGTTGACTTTATTTCGCGAGAATAAAATATGTAGGACTTGCGTTGTACACTGGTAAATTTGAACTATTTTACATGCCTTCCTGTTAGCGGCCGGTAAGCTGTTAACAGCTGCCGTCGGTTAGCGAGCTCGGCTTGAGGTGAGTTTCTAGCGTCGGCAGTGCTGATCACTTGGAGGTTTTTTATATACACACTGTTTGGTACAAACATGCATTAATCGAAAGTTTAGTTTTTTTATTTTTTTTATACTTTGATACCGAAGGTCTCATAGTATATTGGTTTTGTGCAATGTCCGTCATGGTGTCTGTCCGTCTGTCCGTCTGTCCGTCTGTCCGTATGAACGCAACTTTTTTCGACACCCGTAAAGCTAGAGACTTGAAACTTTGCAAATATGTTTGTCTATAGGCGAGACAGATAAAGTGTCAAGATTGGGGTACCACGCCTACTAGGAGGCTGGGAAATCGATAAATTCGATAAAAGAAAACCGATAAAACCTAATATTTTCACATTATTACAACTAGAACTACCAAATTTTGCACGCAGATAGTTAGTCATGTCCCTGAAAAACTGCATCAAAATTTTGGATGCCACGCCCACTCCTTCCGCCCCCTCATCCCTGCTCCTTGAAATTGGAAACGCCCATAGTTTTCACATTTTTGGGCTAGAGCCACCAAATTTTGTGTCAAGATAGATATTAACGTTCCCCAGAAAAATGCATCCAAATTTTGGAACCCACGCCCCTGATTCCGCCCCCATCCCCCTTCTCCGTGAAATTGGAAACGCCCATAGTTTTCACATTTTTTGGGCTAGAGCCACCAAATTTTGTGTCAAGATAGATATTGACGTTCCCCAAAAAATGCATCAAAAATTTGGATGCCACGCCCACTGATTCCGCCCCCATCCCCCTTCTCCCTGAAATTGGAAACGCCTATAGTTTTCACATTTTCTGGGCAAGAGCCACCAAATTTTGTGTCAACATAGATATTAACGTTCCCCAAAAA
Source organism: Scaptomyza hsui (assembly GCA_018152825.1). Taxonomy (NCBI): domain Eukaryota; kingdom Metazoa; phylum Arthropoda; class Insecta; order Diptera; family Drosophilidae; genus Scaptomyza; species Scaptomyza hsui. Next base: position 524,830 of record JAECXO010000291.1, read on the forward strand.
ATTAATCACCATTTTGATGCCACGCCCCCTGATTCCGCCCCCGTCCCCCTTCTCCGTGAAATTGGAAACGCCCATAGTTTTCACATTTTTTGGGCTAGAGCCACCAATTTTTTGTGAAGATAGATATTGACGTTCCCAAAAATGAATCAAAATTTGGATGCCACGCCCCTTGATTCCGCCCCCACCCCCTTCTCCCTGAAATTGGAAACGCCTATAGTTTTCACATTTTGGGCAAAGCCACCAAATTTGTGTCAAGATAGGTACTGGCGTTCCCATCAAAACTTGGGTGCCACGCCCCCGATTCCGCCCCCATCCCCCTTCACCAATAATTGGAAACGCCTATAGTTTTTACATTTTTGGGCTAGAGCCACCAAATTTTGTGTGAAGATAGATATTGACGTTCCCAAAAATGCATCAAAATTTTGGATGCCACGCCCCTGATTCCGCCCCAACTCCCCTTATACTTGAAATTGGAAACGCCTATAGTTTTCACTTTTTCAGCTAGTGTCACCGAATTTGGTAGGAAGATATATGGTGACATCTACAAAGATCTGCATCAAAATTAGGATACCACGCCCACCTCTGCCGCCCACCATTTAAAATCGGAAATTTCGATATCTCTTATAGTTTTTAAGCTAGAGCCCGTAAATTGGGTAGAAAGATAGAAGGCAGCATCTACCAAAGACCTTCATCAAAATTTTGAATGCCACGCCCACCTAAGCCACCCGCCTTATAAAATCGGAATCGGCTATATCTTTAACAGTTTTTGAGCTAGAGCCACCAAACTTTTATGAATATAGATGGTGACAGTTAAAAACATTTGATTCAAAAATTTGGATGCCACGCCTACCTCTGCCGCCCACCTTATAAATTTGGGGTTAAGTTATCTTCCACAGTTTTTGAGCTAAAGTCACCAAATTTGGTTTCTCTTCTTTGCATTCTCCTTATCAACCGTTCTTTACTGGTATCAGTATTCCGCGTCGGTTGCGTCCGACTGCAACGTTTTTACTTGTTTATTTTTGTTTTTGCTTCAGAGTCGATGCGAATAATGATATCAAAAAACAAACTTAAAGCCACAGGATCGAATTTTTGTTTCGGCCTACTGGGATTTTTTAAGTGTGCATGAAAAAGATTTATTCAAATAATATTTTTTAACAAATTGTAATAAATGAAAAACCGCTCTACCGATACATGGAATCGCCATCTGGTATTACTCTCTTTAATACGAATCTCATATTCATCTTACCCATTAAAAATACATCATCATACCCATTTAAAATACATCATCGTACTGATTTTCATGACAATCGGTTGAACGGGGCAGACGTTGCTACTCTGAAGTGCCACCTGGTGGCGAGTTAATTCTATGAACATGTCATATTCGTGTCCTCTGTGTATAAATGTATGATCATGATACTGACTTTCATGACAATCGGTTGAACGGAGCAGAAGTTGCTACTCTGGCATCAATGAGCATATTACACAAACCTTCTCCGCTGAAAAATACATATATATAGCAATTTTCATAATAATCGGTCCAGTAGTTTTTGAGTTCATCGATGACATACACACAAACATTCATTTTTATATATAAAGATAGAAATAGGTTTTCTTGTGTTTGTAAAGAAGCTTTCTACGGCTGGGATAGGAACTCAGTCCTGTCCAGGGCATTTTACAATAAATTTATAAAATACCGAGACTCAGAGAGATGTTTCGGTAGTTTCCCCCTGATGAGGCTCCGGTGGTTCACCTACGCATGCAGAGAAACGCTCGAAACATGTGCTGTTGGACCAACCGGCGATCGTACGTGGACGTGACACAAGAGAGTCGGGGAAACGAGTGGTGAGGCATTGACGGACTCGCCTAGGCCCACAGAGAGCCCTCGGAATGCGCTTGTCGACCTGCCAGCAGTTAGGAACATGTTTTGCGGTGTCGCCGGTCGCCCTGCCAGCCGCACGGACTACAAAAAGGGCCAAGAGACACCAGCAGGTCCACCAAATCGCACAGAGAAACCCTTGGAATGCGTTTTGATGGTCACTACCGGTGGTCGGGCAGTACCGAATCGTCACAGCACGTGCAGAGGACGCTCGGAACACGTGTTGTGGCCATGCGGTACGCCGTGGCTGCTCCCGTAAACTACACAAACACTTTTTTGTATGCAACATAATTTTTGGCACTCTTATTAACCTTTTAAAACTGTCACAGATACCTGTCTAACCACACCGCTACCAAAACTGTCTTCCCACCCGTTTTTCCCCCGGGCCAGAGGCCAGCTTACCAGCGCTCCATAATTTTCTTAATATATTAATCTTCTTGTTGTTCTTGTCTTTCCTCCTTGCCGCCGAGTGTCGATGTACTTATATCCCTGTCCACGTGTCGTTGCTGGTGCTCTCGTTTTCGAGTTCCGGTGTCGTCACCATGTGCTTCTTGTCGGTGTTGTCCCGTATGCCGCGCCCGTTGTGCCAAAGTCGCACAGTATTGTGTATACAAAGCAGAGCAAAGCAAATCATAAGCAATTTTCTGAGACCGACACCCTGAGACGAAAAAGCTCTTTGGCAAATGCAATCTCTTTAGTTGCAATGCTCGTTGCTTTGACTTGTAGCCATGTCTTAGGATCTTCTTATGTTATACACGTACCAAGGTATACGATTAAACGATTTTGGGATCTGTCACCAGCTGTTTTCATATTAAATTTACTATCCCTAGCTTTAAAAGGGGCAGGTGGGATTGGAGGCGTTAAACACGACACGGACCTTGGTCGTGGTGCTGTCGGGTTTAAAAACAGCATGGTGTGGCAAATAGAAGTTGCTGCCGTGGTCATTCGGAGGGACTTGCTCCATATGACCTAAATCCAGATACTCTTGAATTACTGAATCATACTGGGCTTCCAGTAATGGTTTATTAAAAAAAAAAGACACAATATGAATGAGCCTTTGACTGCTCGGGAACTATTTCGCACAACACACGTTCGCGCCTCTATAATCTATTACTCGTTGGTTGGTCAGTTATAATAGTTCAACTATGAGGAACTAGTAAGGTTCACAAGTGCTTTATTTGTTTATATGTAAAATGTGTGTTTATGCCGGCAATCGGAAATGTAGTAGTAGTTTTTATTTATATTTTAATCTCTTTGTAATGCTCGGCCAGTATTTGATTTATCGGTTGTGATTGTGTTATATTGCACTTGTGTTTTTTTTTCGGTTTGTGAATATGCCGGTGACTTGGCAAATGTTGGAATTAATACACTTGAAAGATCGGCAATTATTGTTTTATGATTATTATACCCCTAACCCATAAAATGGGTAAAAGGGGTATAATGGTTTTGTGCAAAAGTATGTAACAGGCAGAAGGAAGCATCTCCGACCCCATAAAGTATATATATTCTTGATCATCATCAACAGCCGAGTCGATATAGCCATGTCCGTCCGTCCGTCCGTCCGTCTGTCCGTCTGTCTGTCTGTATGAACGCGTCGATCTCAGAGACGACAAGAGCTAGAGACTTCAGATTTTGAATATAAGTTCTCCTATACCATGAGCGGAGCAAGTTTGTTTCAAATTATCGATAGCTATTCTAGTTTCCGATATACACATGTGATCGAAATTGGAAAATGTAATAATGGGGATTGAAATAATGGATAACGATAGAACTTTTCTGAAAATTTCATCGAAATCGGTTAAGAAACACCAGAGATATCGAAGATTGAAGTTTAGGTCACGATGCATACAGACAATGACTGTACGCGTTATGTACAGGGTTCGGGGTATCTCCTAGTCGGGGAATCTCGACTAGAGCCTTCTTACTTGTTTTTTATTTGTGTAGTTAATGCGCGTGTGGATGTGTGTGAACATATATGTTTAAATTTGATATATTTGGTTAATATATTTGGTTGAATGCGGGATGTACGGTAATGATGTACGTACATATATGTGTACATATGTTGGATGGTGGAGGGTTGTGTGCATGCGTAAATATATATATAAATAAATGTTGACAGTAATAGCAACTAACTTTAAATGTTATGTCATGAATGTTTGCAGTTGTGTATGTAATTAAATGTGTCTATTAGTTAAATAATTATGCGTTGCTGCGTGCGCACATAACACATGCAATTCGGATGGCTGCTTGTAAGTGCACGTAAGTATGTATGTACATACATATGTACAAAGTTAACATAAATGACTTAAACGGATTTTTTAAGCTCTTTATATATTAAATTTTGTAGGAATCGCACGCACGTTTGTTCTGGAACACTTTTAATGAGTGGAACTCGGACGACAATTGAATCTCGCTGTGAATATATATACATACATATGTACATATATGGAAAAATTAAAAAATACTGCAAACGGTATTCTGCATATATTTTTTAAGCTGTTCGGAATCTTGTCGGAAAGAAGTGGTTTTAGCTGCAGAGCTTACCATGGATTGCGAAAAAAAGAAAGGGAAAAAATAAACTTTTCTTTTCGCTTGGGAAAAAATATGGCGGACGGAGAATTAGTATGGCGGTAAGTGCCAGTACTTTTGGACTTCGTACTTATCTTCTTTTCCTTCAAGTGCTGCCGAAAACTGATGTTGGATGTCGCTGGCCTCTATATTCTTCTGATCCAATGTTTTGTCGGGGGGCGGTGCACTTGTTTGCTGTCTTTTTGTGGTATAATTAAGTACTCGTTTGTCGCGGTTTGGTTTTATATATAAGTTGACTTTATTTCGCGAGAATAAAATATGTAGGACTTGCGTTGTACACTGGTAAATTTGAACTATTTTACATGCCTTCCTGTTAGCGGCCGGTAAGCTGTTAACAGCTGCCGTCGGTTAGCGAGCTCGGCTTGAGGTGAGTTTCTAGCGTCGGCAGTGCTGATCACTTGGAGGTTTTTTATATACACACTGTTTGGTACAAACATGCATTAATCGAAAGTTTAGTTTTTTTTTTTTTTTTATTTTTGTTTTTGCTTCAGAGTCGATGCGAATAATGATATCAAAAAACAAACTTAAAGCCACAGGATCGAATTTTTGTTTCGGCCTACGGGGATTTTTTAAGTGTGCATGAAAAAGATTTATTCAAATAATATTTTTTAACAAATTGTAATAAATGAAAAACCGCTCTACCGATACATGGAATCGCCATCTGGTATTACTCTCTTTAATACTAATCTCATATTCATCTTACCCATTAAAAATACATCATCATACCCATTTAAAATACATCATCGTACTGATTTTCATGACAATCGGTTGAACGGGGCAGACGTTGCTACTCTGAAGTGCCACCTGGTGGCGAGTTAATTCTATGAACATGTCATATTCGTGTCCTCTGTGTATAAATGTATGATCATGATACTGACTTTCATGACAATCGGTTGAACGGAGCAGAAGTTGCTACTCTGGCATCAATGAGCATATTACACAAACCTTCTCCGCTGAAAAATACATATATATAGCAATTTTCATAATAATCGGTCCAGTAGTTTTTGAGTTCATCGATGACATACACACAAACATTCATTTTTATATATAAAGATAGAAATAGGTTTTCTTGTGTTTGTAAAGAAGCTTTCTACGGCTGGGATAGGAACTCAGTCCTGTCCAGGGCATTTTACAATAAATTTATAAAATACCGAGACTCAGAGAGATGTTTCGGTAGTTTCCCCCTGATGAGGCTCCGGTGGTTCACCTACGCATGCAGAGAAACGCTCGAAACATGTGCTGTTGGACCAACCGGCGATCGTACGTGGACGTGACACAAGAGAGTCGGGGAAACGAGTGGTGAGGCATTGACGGACTCGCCTAGGCCCACAGAGAGCCCTCGGAATGCGCTTGTCGACCTGCCAGCAGTTAGGAACATGTTTTGCGGTGTCGCCGGTCGCCCTGCCAGCCGCACGGACTACAAAAAGGGCCAAGAGACACCAGCAGGTCCACCAAATCGCACAGAGAAACCCTTGGAATGCGTTTTGATGGTCACTACCGGTGGTCGGGCAGTACCGAATCGTCACAGCACGTGCAGAGGACGCTCGGAACACGTGTTGTGGCCATGCGGTACGCCGTGGCTGCTCCCGTAAACTACACAAACACTTTTTGTATGCAACATAATTTTTGGCACTCTTATTAACCTTTTAAAACTGTCACAGATACCTGTCTAACCACACCGCTACCAAAACTGTCTTCCCACCCGTTTTTCCCCCGGGCCAGAGGCCAGCTTACCAGCGCTCCATAATTTTCTTAATATATTAATCTTCTTGTTGTTCTTGTCTTTCCTCCTTGCCGCCGAGTGTCGATGTACTTATATCCCTGTCCACGTGTCGTTGCTGGTGCTCTCGTTTTCGAGTTCCGGTGTCGTCACCATGTGCTTCTTGTCGGTGTTGTCCCGTATGCCGCGCCCGTTGTGCCAAAGTCGCACAGTATTGTGTATACAAAGCAGAGCAAAGCAAATCATAAGCAATTTTCTGAGACCGACACCCTGAGACGAAAAAGCTCTTTGGCAAATGCAATCTCTTTAGTTGCAATGCTCGTTGCTTTGACTTGTAGCCATGTCTTAGGATCTTCTTATGTTATACACGTACCAAGGTATACGATTAAACGATTTTGGGATCTGTCACCAGCTGTTTTCATATTAAATTTACTATCCCTAGCTTTAAAAGGGGCAGGTGGTGGCTCGAGTGGCATTCAAACTTTTGTTGAAATTGTTTGAGGAATACCCAATTTGGTGACTCTAGCTGAAAAACTCTGAAAGAAACACATTGGGGTGGGGGGGGAATGGGGGGGTGGCATCCGTTTTTTGTATGATGATCTTTGGTAAGTGTCACCATCTAACTTCTAACCAAATTTGGTGACTCTACAGTACTGCAGGGTGTAAGATTTGTGAACTTATTGTTTTTCATATTTAATAAAGATTCAATATATTAAAAAAAAACAAGTAAAAACGTTGCAGTCGGACGCAACCGACTGCGGAATACTTTGATACCAGTAAAAGAACGGTTGATAAGGGAGAATGCAAAGAAGAGAATTACCAAATTTGGTGACTTTAGCTCAAAAACTGTGGAAGATAACTTAACTCCCAAATTTATAAGGTGGGCGGCAGAGGTAGGCGTGGCATCCAAATTTTTGAATCAAATGTTTTTAACTGTCACCATCTATATTCATAAAAAGTTTGGTGGCTCTAGCTCAAAAACTGTTAAAGATATAGCCGATTCCGATTTTATAAGGCGGGTGGCTTAGGTGGGCGTGGCATTCAAAATTTTGATGAAGGTCTTTGGTAGATGCTGCCTTCTATCTTTCTACCCAATTTACGGGCTCTAGCTTAAAAACTATAAGAGATATCGAAATTTCCGATTTTAAATGGTGGGCGGCAGAGGTGGGCGTGGTATCCTAATTTTTGATGCAGATCTTTTGTAGATGTCACCATATATCTTCCTACCAAATTCGGTGACACTAGCTTGAAAAATGTGAAAACTATAGGCGTTTCCAATTTCAAGTATAAGGGAGTTGGGGGCGGAATCAGGGGCGTGGCATCCAAAATTTTGATGCATTTTTGGGGAACGTCAATATCTATCTTCACACAAAATTTGGTGGCTCTAGCCCAAAAAATGTAAAAACTATAGGCGTTTCCAATTTATTGGTGAAGGGGGGATGGGGGCGGAATCGGGGGCGTGGCACCCAAGTTTTGATGGGGAACGCCAGTACCTATCTTGACACAAAATTTGGTGGCTCTTGCCCAAAAAATGTGAAAACTATAGGCGTTTCCAATTTCAGGGAGAAGGGGGATGGGGGCGGAATCAAGGGGCGTGGCATCCAAATTTTGATTCATTTTTTTGGGAACGTCAATATCTATCTTCACAAAAAAATTTGGTGGCTCTAGCCCAAAAATGTGAAAACTATGGGCGTTTCCAATTTCACGGAGAAGGGGGGACGGGGGCGGAATCAGGGGCGTGGCATCCAAAATGGTGATTAATTTTTTGGGGAACGTTAATATCTATGTTGACACAAAATTTGGTGGCTCTTGCCCAGAAAATGTGAAAACTATAGGCGTTTCCATTTCAGGGAGAAGGGGGATGGGGCGGAATCAGTGGGCGTGGCATCCAAATTTTTGATGCATTTTTTGGGGAACGTCAATATCTATCTTGACACAAAATTTGGTGGTTTTAGCCCAAAAAATGTGAAAACTATGGGCGTTTCCAATTTCACGGAGAAGGGGGGATGGGGGCGGAATCAGGGGGCGTGGGTTCCAAAATTTGGATGCATTTTTCTGGGGAACGTTAATATCTATCTTGACACAAAATTTGGTGGCTCTAGCCCAAAAAATGTGAAAACTATGGGCGTTTCCAATTTCAAGGAGCAGGGATGAGGGGGGCGGAAGGAGTGGGCGTGGCATCCAAAATTTTGATGCAGTTTTTTCAGGGACATGACTAACTATCTGCGTGCAAAATTTGGTAGTTCTAGTTGTAATAATGTGAGAAATATTAGGTTTTATCGGTTTTCTTTTATCGAATTTATCGATTTCCCAGCCTCCTAGTAGGCGTGGTACCCCAATCTTGACACTTTATCTGTCTCGCCTATAGACAAACATATTTGCAAAGTTTCAAGTCTCTAGCTTTACGGGTGTCGAAAAAAGTTGCGTTCATACGGACAGACGGACAGACGGACAGACGGACAGACACCATGACGGACATTGCACAAAACCAATATACTATGAGACCTTCGGTATCAAAGTATAAAAAACAAAGCTTAAAAATTTAAATCGGTTACCAAAAGTACTCAAAAAATACAGAACCGATCAATTTTTAAATGTGTAGGCTTATTGTGTACATAATATATTATTAAAAAAAAATAAAAATTCAACAAACTTGGAAATTACAAATTACGAAAAATAAGTCAGAAGCTATGGTTTCTTCAAGCTTTTCACCATTTAAGAATATTTAATTAACAACGCTATATTAACGAAGAAAAATACCGATAAGATGCTTAGACCAAAGAGCATAATTTTTAAACGATAGTAAGCTTCTTGCAATGCTATAAGGCATTGACATTTTAATCAATAAGAGAATATTCAAATTCAATTAGAAAAACTATTTCAATACTCAAGGCTAAATGACTAAGTTTAACGAAATATTTGAGATAATACATCTGCCACCCCACGACATCCCTCCGTTAAAGAAAGCCTCCTTTCAAATCGTTTCGAGTGGCGCTTCTAGTCTCGTAGAGGTAATCCTTATGCTACCGCTGGATGTCATCAAGACCCGATTGCAGCTGCAAAAGGTTACAGCAATACAAGAACCAAAATGCTACAGTGGAATGCTTGATGCCTTTGCAAAAATATATCGGCAGGAGGGCTTACCCGCCTTTTGGAGAGGCGTCGCACCATCGCTTGTTTCCGAACCGCCCAAACGCGTTTTAAAATTTCTAATTTTTGAGCAGTCAAAGCCGTACTTTCAATTCGGAGAGCCTTATCCAACTGTGTTAACGTATGCGCTGGCGGGTGCATTAGGGGGCACTTCAGAGGTTCTGCTACAAAATCCCTTCGAGGTGATAAAGATCACTCAGCAGGCGAATCGAAAAAAAGGGCTTAACACCCTAGCCGTGGCGCATAGTATCATCAAAAACGATGGCTTTGGACTGCGCGGTCTCTACAAAGGCGTCACCGCAACCATGGCACGAAACTGCATATTTCACATTATTTACTTTAGTTTTTTTTTCAGTGTTCGAGAGGCCACCCCTACCTCAAAAGTTGCGACATGGGAGTTCCTACGCCAGTTTTCTATCGCTTATGTGGCCGGTGCATTGGGTTGCATTGGAAGCATTCCCCTCGATACGGCAAAGACGCGAATACAGGGACCACAACCGGTGCCCGGCGTGATCAAATATGCTTGGACTCTTAGAACGATAACAACTGTATGTAAAGAGGAGGGCTTACGAGCAGTCTACAAAGGTCTTCTGCCCCAAATCCTGCGTGTGGGCACAGGCGGAGCCATTCTGCTATTGGGCTATGAGTATTTGTCGGACTTCTTAATGACTAACTTTTCTTGATTTGGTATTGAGATGTACAGCAAATACTCGATATATTGCAGGATTGTCATTTTTTGTTATTTTGTTTTTTACAAAAAAAAAAAATAAGTGCACTAAGAAAAACACATTTTTTCGAACACCAAGAAGGTACTATTTTTATACGGTATTATTATTAATTTCTTGTTTACCCAAAGTTTTTCAATTTTAGCTGATCGTGCTAAATGTCTCAAGCAGCGTTTGAAAATGCTACGCTACTCCGTAGTATGTATTTCGTTTTGCCGTAGCAAAACCAGAGCCGAAAAATTGAAAAAGCATTTGCTGTGGTCTGATTGTAGTTTTGTCGCGTCAATTTCTATAGAAAAAGCAATAGCGAATAATGAAATGATGTGCTCTACGTAGCCGTAGCGGTAGGTGAAAAATTAGAGCGAGATGAGAGCAGAGCAAATGATATTTTTTTATTTACTACGGCTCTTGTGCGCTTTTGATTTTGTTTCTTCTTTTGCTCCGATTCTGTGACCGTTTTTGTTTTCAATCGCTGCGGGCGTTTTCTTCTTTAAAACTGGTGTTGTCGGATAACCGAAATCGATTAAGGCCCAATTTCTCAATGCCCTGTTAGTCAACTTATTCTAAGTTTAGTCGAATTTGAGTTTCTCAATGTTCGGTTAGCACTCACTTATCCGATGCACGGAGGTCCGGTTACAACTTATACCGATGTTAAGTAACGATATATAAATATCAATACAATCATCGTAAGGCGAACAGCTGACCCAAGCTGACACATGCATTGCTTTTTTTTTTAATGAAGCAAATTTTCAAAATGCGTATTTGAGTCTTCTAGGTTCCCTCGTTGCCGTTTACAACAGGGCTCATAGAAAGTTATTATCAGGGGTGTGCCAGCCATTAAAACCAACCCGATTTCAACCTAAAACCAACCTCGAGCTGGTTTTGGGTGTGCCAGAGCCAAGTTCGAGATGATTTTGAAACCTCAACAAATTTGGCCTGAGATTTGGTTAATTTAAGCAATATTAAATGTCTAATGACAACTGCTACTTTTTCGAAAGGTAATTTTAAGCTTAGTTGTATATTGCAAATACATTTGAATTTAATACATGTTTTAATTCATGATTTTTGATTTTAATAAATCTTTAACAAATCTCTAAGACTATTTGCCGTTCTGTGTAAACGTGCAAAACCGTCCCTAACAAAGGAACTGCCACATTGTTTGGTTAACAATAACTATTCTTCGCAGTCTTTAATAGATCAATTTTAAAGACACTTTTTTGTGACAAATAAACATTTAATTTAATTTATGGAAAGTCATTGAGCAGCCAAAATGTAGGTTAGATTAAAATTGCATATAGTTATTTGTTTTACATTTATTTTATTATTTGTCCATAGGGGAAAACACCGTTCACCTTTTGCACTTTTAAAATGTAAAAAAAACCAGATTCGCCATTTACGAAGTACGTAGAACAGCTGTTCAAGCAAGCTATCACGGCAGGGCTGTCAAGCAACATGAGTTTCTTGGCGGGCAAAATATTAAATATTTGTTTTGTATAAGAACTACAAGAGATAAAACCTAACACATTTTTATTTAACCATTTATTGAATATGACACTAATGCCATCAGGCCAACCTTGAAAACAATGACAAAACAAGTAAAAACGTTGCAGTCGGACGCAACCGACTGCGGAATACTTTGATACCAGTAAAAGAACGGTTGATAAGGGAGAATGCAAAGAAGAGAATTACCAAATTTGGTGACTTTAGCTCAAAAACTGTGGAAGATAACTTAACTCCCAAATTTATAAGGTGGGCGGCAGAGGTAGGCGTGGCATCCAAATTTTTGAATCAAATGTTTTTAACTGTCACCATCTATATTCATAAAAAGTTTGGTGGCTCTAGCTCAAAAACTGTTAAAGATATAGCCGATTCCGATTTTATAAGGCGGGGGGCTTAGGTGGGCGTGGCATTCAAAATTTTGCTGCACATCTTTGGTAGATGCTGCCTTCTATCTTTCTACCCAATTTACGGGCTCTAGCTTAAAAACTATAAGAGATATCGAAATTTCCGATTTTAAATGGTGGGCGGCAGAGGTGGGCGTGGTATCCTAATTTTTGATGCAGATCTTTTTGTAGATGTCACCATATATCTTCCTACCAAATTCGGTGACACTAGCTTGAAAAATGTGAAAACTATAGGCGTTTCCAATTTCAAGTATAAGGGGAGTTGGGGGCGGAATCAGGGGGCGTGGCATCCAAAATTTTGATGCATTTTTTGGGGAACGTCAATATCTATCTTCACACAAAATTTGGTTGGTTCTAGCCCAAAAATGTAAATGAACTCATAGGCGTTTCTCATTTATTGGTGAAGGGGGATGGGGGGCGGAATCGGGGGCGTGGCACCCAAGGATGGGGGCGGAATCAGTGGGCGTGGCATCCAAATTTTTGATGCACTTTTTTTTGGGGAACGTCAATATCTATCTTGACACAAAATTTGGTGGCTCTATCCAAAAAATGTGAAAACTATGGGCGTTTCCAATTTCACGGAGAAGGGGGGGATGGGGGCGGAATAAGGGGGTGGGTTCCAAAATTTGGATGCATTTTCTGGGGAACGTTAATATCTATCTTGACACAAAATTTGGGGGGGTTTAGCCCAAAAAATGTGAAAACTATGGGCGTTTCCAATTTCAAGGAGCAGGGATGAGGGGGGCGGAAGGAGTGGGCGTGGCATCCAAAATTTTGATGCAGTTTTTTCAGGGACATGACTAACAATCTCCGTGCAAAATTTGGTAGTTCTAGTTGTAATAATGTGAGAATGAATATGACATTAGGTTTTATCGGCTTTCTTTTATCGAAATTAGCAAGATTTCCCAGCCAATTCTCATGTAGGCGAGGTAGCCCCAATCTTGGCCATTTTTGTTTCGCCTATTAGCACAAACATATTACTGAAAAAGTCTTCTAAGTCTCTAGCTTTACGAGGTGTTTTTAGAAATTTGGTTCATACGGACAGCACGGACAGACGGACAGATTCGGACAGATCGGACAGACACCATGACGGATTTTATGTGCAACATAAACCAATATACTATGAGACCTTCGGTATCAAAGTATAAAAACAGCTGATTCCCCGTTAAGGTTGGCAGCACCATTCGGCGATAGTGATATACCGATGATAGGCTTTGGCTTTGAGAAAACCAAATCAGTATAGCTCGGGCATAAAAGTTATTCTTAAGTTAACATATTCCAAGTTTAACTGGACATTGAGAAATTGGGCCTAAGTCACGAAACCTTGGAAAATATACTTCTTGTCAGGCTTAATTCAACACACTTAGATAGTGCGATCGACAGCTTAAATTTATTTGAAGACGACTATCAATACATAAGTTTCTCATTCCTATTTACTTAATACAATAATATTGATTTAATATAATACTTAGTTTAATATAATATTGTTTTAATATCGCGACTGAATAAAATATGTTTTTCATTTCAATTTGTTAACCTATGAATAATTAAAATAAAGATCACAGATTTCTATTAAAAACAAAATTTCATTTGCTCTGCTCTCATGTGTAGTGTACAGAATGCCATTCTTAAGGAAAAAGGGCAACCAAGATGAAATTGTGTGACACTGGGCTCGAGGGTGTGCATTCTCGCTATGCTCGGATTTAGCTCGTCGGATTGGCCGGGGTTCTTTCTCACCCAACTGCACTGGTTACGCTGACACATCAAAGTTATAATGCACGGGCTTAATATCAGATAGTTAAGATTTGAAAATATAAAAGATAACAGGATATAGAGCCGGTACTCCAAAGAATCGGTCGGAAATTGTTAGTTAGACTGAAAAGGAGAGAGAAAGAGGTATTGGTTCTCTCTTCTTCACCCACCCTACCATGACAATCGCTTCATGTTTGCGTTGCTCCTATGTTGAAGGCTTCATTCCTTCAAGTTATCTTGTGACGTCCATTCAGACTCCAGACAGAGCCAAACAAAATTTAGAGCAAATCCATTATAATGTTCTTCATTATAATATTCTTCAAATTATTATTCAACAAAATTAATAGTAGGGAATTTTAACATATTTTAGATTAATTACTTGTTCCTATAGAGTTTCGACTTCGTCGCTGTTCCTAATGCTACAAACTTATTTATACAAATATTAATATCTAACCAAAATATATGCGAAGCCATGGCGAAATAAAAATTTCGCATATATACATATATGTCGAATCATTAGGTGATGGCTCGTTCTCTGCGTCGCTTTCCTTTGTGAGTTCGGCGCGACGCGTTCTGTTGCGTTTTACTCGTGAGCTCGGCATGACTGTTTCGTTCTAAGATCATAAATTGACTGACTAAAAAGACCAACTTGCGTTTACCACGCACCACGACCAAAACTGCACATTGCGACAAAATGCACCGTTCTAATGTCTAGACGCAATTCCAGCACACTTTGGAGAGATCATCTATTCTGCATATACCAATACAAACACACAGTTTTCATTCTCAAGTCAGACTCTCCGCTCACACAGACATCGCCGACTCGCTCACGCCCGCCATCAGACCACATAGACAGAAACTATAACGGTATGCTTCCACGCTCGAATACACAGACGGCGGCAGCAAAAATTATGCATCACAAAGCAAATTAACAAACACAAGCAACGGTCAACGTTTGTACAAGCTCGTTATATTTTGAAATTAAAAATAATAATAGCGGTGTTCAACAGTTCCGTTTCATCGTTTTATGTTTCATGGATGAAACGCATAGCTCGTGAACGGCATTTTGCGTTTCAACGCGTTTCATATTTTCGGTGACTGCGCTACAGCTGCCTGGATTAAGAAAAAATGTAATTTAAAAGCTTTAAATATATGTTTGGGAGTCTTGCGCTTCTAAATAGTAGTTGATTCAACAGTTATAAATGAGATAATTACTAGTTTATTTTATCAAACAAAACCAATTTAAATTACTTTTGTTTGCGGCGGCCATTAATCAGTTGTTTTCATACTTCTTTGCACAAAAATACACCAAATATACTGAAAAATACTGAGCATCGCTATGCATCGATTGCAAATATCGTTTAAATATCGTGCTCTTCTTATCTTCACTTTCATGAAACATGAAACAATTTTTGTATACATAGGCTGGGGTGTTTCATGGTTTCAAGAATATTTTCTATGTAAGTTGTTGTTGCCGGACGCTTGAAACATGAAACATGAAACGATGAAACGAACTGTTGAACACCCTCATTATTAAATATAAAAAATTACTGCTTCTTAGTTTTGTAAGACATATTAATATTATTTAAATAATTAATTGAAGGATTTATATTATAAATTTTGTAATTGTGTAAGACATATTAATATTATGTATATAATTAATGCAAGGATTTATATTAATAATTAAAAAAATTTATAAACGTGTTTGTTGGTAATATTCAGCTGATTAAAAGGAATATTTATAGCATGCACGATTTATGCGCGACTCAAAAGCGACTCGTTTGCATGTTCAAAATATGATACCATGCACGAAATGTAAGGAAATCAAAAATAGAGCATGCAGTTGATTGAAATATGCTTTGTATCATAAATTGAACTTATAGCCAATTATACCATGCTAGTCAATGACGCCTGATGGTCGTGCTGCCTAAGACGCCGCACAAAACGAAAGTACCCTGTTCAAACCCTCTTTGGCTAAAAAGAAGGTAAGTAAAACTTGCGTAATTTATAATAAGCATTTACATTAACATTAACATTAACATTAATATAAACATTAACATTAACACAATTATAATACATAAAGGGAACTGTTAACCAAATTGTAACAAATATCAACATTAGATTTAAATTAAAAAAATTTTTAATCTGATAATAAAAATAATAAAAATAAACAATTTTTTTTATTTTTTAACAAGCTATCCAAAAATACGACTCGAAAAAGACTCGCTTTAGCTTCGAAATGAGAGTCGAAATTGATTTGAAAAAGACTCGCTTGTGATTCAAAATGCTTGCTGGGCATGAATGTATATGCAGAACCCAGCAAGCATTTTGAATCACAAGCGAGTCTTTTCGAGTCGTCAATCCGGTTAAAATAAGCATATATGAGCACATTTTCTGATCGAAAATGATACTCCCGTCGGGAGAAAACCGTTCCCGAACGCGACTCTTCTTGAGGGGTCGCTTGTGACTGCAGTTTCGATTCATATTCGATTCGTATTTTGAATCAAAAGCGAGTCTTCTTCGAGTCAGAAACCAGTCATATTTCAAATCAATTTCGACTCTCATTTCGAAGCTAAAGCGAGTCTTTTTCGATTCGCATTTTTTGATAGCTGGTTAAAAAAAATATTTTGTTTATTTTTACTTTTTTTTATTATTTTTATTATCAGATTAACATTTTTTTTATTTTAAGTCTAATTGTTGATATTTTTATTACAATTTGGTTAACAGTACCCTTTATGTATTATAATTGTGTTAGTGTTAATGTTAATGTTTATATTATTGTTAGTGTTAATTTAAATGCTTATAATAAATTACGCAAGTTTTACTTACCTTTATTTTTTCGGTGTTTTGTGCGGCGTCTAATTTAGCACGACCATCAGGCGTCATTGACTAGCATGGTATAATTGCATATAAGTTCAATTTATGATACAAAGCATATTTCAATCACCTGCATGCTAAATTTTTGATTTCCTTTCATTTCGTGCATGGAATCATATTTTGAACATGCAAGCGAGTCGCTTTTGAGTCGCCAAGCTGTTCAAAATAAACTTGCATGCCGACGTCGCGACAAAGTAAGCATATTTCAATCGCAGGCATGCTCAATTTTTGATTGCTTCAAATTTTGCGCGATTCATCATATTTAAGGCATAAATGCGAGTCGTTTTCGGGTCGCGCCTTAATCGCACAAACAATTAATCGTTTTTAAAGCATCAAAATGACTCGAATTAGGCTCGTAATGGGGTTTCTGAGCAAAACAATCTTCCAATTGCTTGCTGGGAATGTTTATATGTATGCGAGCCATTTGTATTGGAATTTATTGACCTGCCTCAACATCTTTGATTTAATTTCTAACAGGTGAACTGCGGGCTTTTGGGATTGCAAATATTCTTTTTATAACACATCGTCACACAAGTCGGATAACACATCGTCACACAAGACGGATAACACCTCATCTCACTCGGATGGATAACTTTCTGTCTCAACTGGACTCATTGGCAGGCTTAACTCATCATTTTCATTATCCAATTCACCTGGTATGCCAGTACCTGGCATCTTTCGAATATCTTCATGACTGTACTTATACATTCGTTTACTTTTTAGTGACTTTAACATGTACGTGTCACCATCCAAAACTTCTACTATTGAAAACGGCCCTTTAAATTTCGAATCTAACTTGGTTTTGTGTCGCTCTTCATTTTTTAACAACACATATTCACCTACGTTGTGTTTTACAACAGTTGCCTTACTTTTGTCGAACCTGGATTTATCATAAGAGGCTAAGGATTTAATGCTATCGGTAGCATTAGCTATATCGATAGTCAAATCTATTTCAACTTCGGTTTCAAGCGCTGGGACCAATCCTAATGGTCGAGCCACTTTTCCGATTAACATTTCTAATGGGCTTGCCTCAGTTGCTCGACTAATTGTACAATTTAGTGCAAGCTGAACTTCTCCAAGAGCGTCTTGCCAAGATCGCTGGCTTGCTTCTACGGCAGTCAATAAGTTTTTGAGCGTCCTCATCACACGTTCAACTTGCCCGTTTGCGCGGCTCGCTCCCGTGGCAATCAAGTGCAGTTTTATTTGTTGGGAATCGCAAAACCCAGAAAATTTCGAACTAGCAAAGCATCTACCTTGATCTGCTATGAGGCGATTAGGGACACCAAATAATGATATGGCGGATTTCAAAAATTAACGCAGCTTTCAGCATCCAATTTTAGAACGTGGTATAAATAAACGAATTTTGTATAAGCATCGATCTGAACTATAGCATACTGTTTTATATCACTCTTGTCGCTTAATTTTCCGGTAATGTCAATGTGAACCGTATGCCAAGGTATAATGACTTTTGGGATGGGATGAAGTTCAGCTTGAATTTTTCCCGAATGAGACTTAGAAGTTCGGCAAGTAATACAATTGGAGACAAATTTACGGACATATTTGTGTATTTTACTAAACTAGTAGTACTGGTAAGCATTGTCCAATGTCTTTTGCCAGCCCAGGTGCATGATCGATTCGTGCACCTGGTTTATTACTGACCATTTAAACGCTCGTGGCACACCCGCAAGCAGCGTGTTCTACCGTTTCGCTGTACCTTGCGCTATAGGACGCCTTTACGTAAATCATATGTTTTAGTCAAATCTTCATGGAACTCATCAGACTCTAATTTAGTGACAATTTCAATAATTTCAGGATCTAAACGCTGCTCGGCGTGAAGCCAGTCCCAAGAAACTTCAGCTAAATTAACTCGCTTTTCGGGAATTTTGGGTAAAGCTAGATGCGGTTCGGGTGGCAGTAGATTTCGGGACAAAAAGTCAACATGAGACATACGCTTTCCTTCCCTATATTGGATCTCGAAATCGAACGATTGTAGATAAGCCCACCAGCGATGCACTCTAGGAGGTAGATCTATTTTTAAACGGGATGCTTTTAACGAGTTACAATCGATATACACCACGAAATTGCGACCAATTAAATAATGACGAAAGTGATTTACGGCCTGAACAACAGCTAGGGTTTCCAATTCGTACGAATGGTACATAGACTTGGCAAGAGACGTTGTTTTGCTGAAGTATTCTACTACGTGTGGTCTATTTTGTATTCGGTGCATAAGCATCGCACTATATCCACTGGAGCTAGCATCTGTATGCAACTCAACAGGGTATTGAGGGTCAAATATTACCAACACTGGTTCGCTTGTAAGAATGCTAACGATGTGTTCTCTAACTTTTTCCAATTCAGCATTCCAAGCAATGCTTCCATTTCCATAAGTTAGAGAATACAACGGTTTCATAGCCTGAGAAAAGTTGGGCACAAATTTAAGACAGTATGAGGCCAGACCAATCAATTGTCTAATACCAGTGATAGTTTGTGGTGGAGGCAAAGAACTTAATGCCGTTATTTTCCGTGAATGCGGGCGAACCTCACCAGCTCGTATCTTATAGCCCAGATACTGAACTTCAGTTTTAAGGAAACTATATTTATCAATGTTAAAGGTAAATCCAGCATTTGCAAGAATGTCTTAAACAATTTTTAAGCTTTCCATTCTGGACTCCTTTGTCCGTGATACGACCATGATGTCATCCAAATAGACTATCACAAATGTATGAGCAAGATCACCCAGAGCATTCATTACTGCGCGCTGGAAGACGGCTGGCGCGTTTTTAAGGCCGTAGGGCATTGTTAAAAATTCAAGTTGCCCTTCTGGAGTCACAAATGCCGTATATTCTATTGAGTCAGGGTGAATTGGGATTTGGTGAAAACCACTCGCCATATCCAAACACGAAAAAAAGTTAGCTCCACAAAGTCTGGCTATTTGATCAATCAATAAGCGGCAAAGTGTATTTGTCCGAAAACGTATTTAAGTTCAGTTCCCTATAATCGACACAAAGGCGATCTGAGCCGTTCTTCTTAATGACGAGCAACATGGGACTGGCAAATGGGGAGCAACTAGAGCGTATAATGTTACATTTAGTCAACTTGCTTAATTGCATTCTAACTATTTCTCTCTCATGAGGACTAAGTCTATAAGGGCGTCGCGGAACTATTTTGCTGGAATAAATTAAACGAATTTTCATTTCTCCCGTGCTAACCCTTGTACATGGAATTCCTTTCACAAATGCTGTCGAATAGTTTACAATTAATTTAATTAATTCATCCTTTTCGGAACCGACCAAATCAGTGTCTACGTCGGCTAAGTTAAATGTTGACTTAGCTAAAGAACAATTATAAGCAGTTTTTGATTTAACGATTTCAAACTTATCTGGTGCGATAATAACATTAAAGCCCTGGCTGAGAACCTCTCGCCCGATTATGATATCATTTTTCATTTGCGTATCTTTAACAACGTGGAACAATATTTCAATAATATTTTCATTAATAGTAACTTTACTTAAAATTTGCAGCGTACTGTATATACTGGCATCGCCAATACCGTTTAACATTACAATATTGTTAATACGTTTGCCTGATAATTTGTTACTGATTGTCTCCTTAATTAATGAACACTCGGAGCCTGAGTCAAAGCAAATTGGAAAGAGCTTACCACGTTGTTCCATAATAGCTTTTAGTTCGGCGACAAAACACTTATGCGATGGATTGGCTAAGTGGGCTACCCAATTCGGAATTAGCTTTGCTGCGGTAGATGAACTGTTATTATTGTTGCGAAAATAACAGTTCCAAAAGATTCTAAGAGCCTTTTGAAAACGCTGAGTTCTGTTAAAAAACGAAAGGTTGGAGAGGGAACATACACTCATTACGGATTAAAGGAGGGATTAACTGACTTTTTGGAAATAAACGATTGGAAGTTAAAGCACTTGACCCTAGACTTTGGAATTGATGGCCTTCCACTATTTAAAAGCAGCTCTCATCAAGTTTGGCCAATACTAGCTAGTGTTGTTGAAACCAAATATGTTTTTCTAATTGGTGTTTATGAAGGCACTTCGAAACCAAACTCCGCAGTGGACTATTTACAGAGTTTTATTTCAGAACTGAATACTGTTGTGCAAGAAGGAATAGTTTTTGCCAGTAAATTGTTTACCATAAATGTGCGCTCTTTTGTAATGGATGCGCCTGAAAAGTCATTTATATTGGGGACAAAGGGACTCACTGGATATTTTTCCTGTGTACGTTGTAAACAAAAAGGTCAAATGTTTAAACACCGTCTTATTTATCCACCATCTGTCGAATGTTCACTAAGAACCAATGAGTCCTTCCGAAATCGATCTTAACGGGAACATCACACAAAAGAGTGTTCTCTTGAAAGTCTTAATATAGACATTGTGTCACTTGCTCCTTGGATTATATGCACGTTATATATTTTTAGGAGTGATGAGAACATTATAAAATGCATGTGTTAAAAAAAAGGGTGAAGATTATTCTTTAACATCGTGGAAAATCGAAGCCATTTCAAGCGAGCTAACATTCAATAGAAAAAACATGTCCAGGGAGTTTAAGAGAAAACCTCGTAGCTTAAAGGACCTTGAAAAAGATTTTTGAAAATTGCTAAAAATTAAAAAAAATTTATATTTTGTATGGAAAGTGTTAACAAATAGTAATTTTTTAGCAATTTTCAAAAAATCAATTGTATCATTCAAACGGAAATTAAATGACCTTTCCATCGATACCATAATTTCCATAAAGAAAGTTGAAGTTATGGGTAGATTTAGCTTTAAGTGTTGTGTAAACACTTTCTTGGCATACTGTATGTTATAAAATTTGGAAATTAATTAAAGAAATTCTCAGAAAAACATTTATAGCGCAAACTGGGGGAGATAGCTAAACGCAATTTTTACGAGCAGCCATACGAAAAGTATTATCCGACAAAGTGGCTTCAGAGTACAGCTGGAAAGGTGCAGCCCTTAAGCCAAGCGCTGAAAAATGCTTTATGGTTGCAACAATTAAAAGTAAGTATGCACTAGCATTATTACGAATAGAGTAATATTTAAAAAAATTAAAATTCATATTTTTATACTTTGATACCGAAGGTCTCATAGTATATTGGTTTTGTGCAATGTCCGTCATGGTGTCTGTCTGTCCGTCTGTCCGTCTGTCCGTCCGTAAACTTTTTTCGACACCCGTAAAGCTAGAGACTTGAAACTTTGCAATTATGTTTATCTATAGACGGTACAGATAAAGTGTCAAGATTGGGTTGCCACGCCTACTAGGAGGCTGGGAAATCGATCAATTCGATAACTTAAAACCGATAAAACCAAATATTTCTCACACTCTTACAGCTAGAGTTACCAAATTTTGCACGCAGAAAGCTAGTCATGTCCCTGAAAAAACTGCATCAAAATTTTGGATGCCACGCCCACTCCTTCCGCCCCATCCTGCCTGCTCCTTGAAATTGGATTAATTGGAAACGCCTATAGTTTTTACATTTTTGGGCTAGAGCCACCAAATTTGTGTCAAGATAGATATTGACGTTCCCAAAAAAAAATGCATCAAAATTTTGGATGCCACACCCCCTGATTTCGCCCCCATCCCCCTTCTCCATGAAATTGGAAACGCCTATAGTTTTCACATTTTTTGGGCTAGAGCCACCAAATTTTGTGAGAAGATAGATATTGACGTTCCCCAAAAAATTTTTGGATGCCACGCCCACCTAAGCCACCCGCCTTTTAAAATCGGAATCGGCTATATCTTTAACAGTTTTTGAGCTAGAGCCACCAAACTTGGTAGGAAATTTGATAGTGACAGTTAAAAACATTTGATTCATAATTTTGGATGCCACGCCCACCAAAGCCACCCGCCTTATAAAATCGGAATCGGCTATATCTTTAACAGTTTTTGAGCTAGAGCCAACAAACTTGGTAGGCAGATAGATAGTGACAGTTAAAAACATTTGATTCAAAGATTTGGATGCCACGCCTACCTCAGCCGCCCACCTTTTAAATTTGGGAGTTAAGTTATCTTCCACAGTTTTTGAGCTAAAGTCACCAAATTTGGTAACATGATAGCTGGCGATGTTTACCACATGGCCCACTCCCTTCGCCCCTGCATTCCCGCTTATCAACCGTTCTTTTACTGGTATCAAAGTATTCCGCAGTCGGTTGCGTCCGACTGCAACGTTTTTACTTGTTTCTTTTAGATATTTGCCACAACAAATATAAAAGCACGGACAAGGATATGAATTTCGTTTTACAAAAACATTTTGTTCACGCCAAGGATAGGCCCACAAAAAAAATAATTATAATTTAAGTACAACTAATATTAGCGGTGTTCAACAGTTCCGTTTCATCGTTTCATGTTTCATGGATGAAACGCATAGCTCGTGAACGGCATTTTTTGATTCAATGCGTTTCATATTTTCGGTGACTGCGCTACTGCTGCCTGGATGAAAAAAAAGCCATATAAAAGCTTTAAATATATGTTTGGGAGTGTTGCGCTTCTAAATAGTAGTTGATTCTACAGTTATAAATGAGATAATTACTAGTTTATTTTATCAAACAAAAATAATTTAAACAAGTAAAAACGTTGCAGTCGGACGCAACCGACTGCGGAACACTTTGATACCAGTAAAAGAACGGTAAGGGGGAATGCAGGGGCTATCATGTTACCAAATTTGGTGACTTTAGCTCAAAAACTGTGGAAGATAACTTAACTCCCAAATTTGAAAGGTGGGCGGCTGAGATAGGCGTGGCATCTAAATTTTTGAATCAAATGTTTTTAACTGTCACTATCTGTCTGCCTACCAAGTTTGTTGGCTCTAGCTCAAAAACTGTTAAAGATATAGCCGATTCCGATTTTATAAGGCGGGTGGCTTAGGTGGGCGTGGCATTCAAAATTTTGATGCAGATCTTTGTTAGATGCTGCCTTCTATCTTTCTACCCAATTTACGGGGTCTATCTTAAAAACTATAATAGATATCGAAATTTCCGATTTTAAATAGTGGGCGGCAGAGGTGGGCGTGGCATCCTAGTTTTTGATGCAGACCTTTTGTAGATGTCACCATATATCTTCCTACCAAATTTGGTTACTCTAGCTCGAAAAATGTGAAAACTATAGGCGTTTCCATTTTCAAGTAGAAGGGGGATGGGGGCGGAATCAGGGGGCGTGGCATCCAAGTTTTTATGGGGAACGTCAGTACCTATCTTGACACAAAATTAGGTGGCTCTAGCCCAAAAAATGTGAAAACTATAGGCGTTTCCAATTTCATGGAGAAGGGGGGATGGGGCGGTATCAGGGGGCGTGGCATCCAAAATTTTGATGCAGTTATTTTTGGGGAACGTGAATATCTATCTGCGTGACACAAAATTTGGTAACTCTAGCCCGTAAAAATGTGAGAAATGGGGTATTTGGTTTTATCGGTTTTCAGTTTCAATTTTTTCGATTTCCCAGCCTCCTAGTAGGCGTGGCAACCCAATCTTGACACTTTATCTGTACCGTCTATAGATAAACATAATTGCAAAGTTTCAAGTCTCTAGCTTTAAGGGTGTCGAAAAAAGTTGCGTTCATACGGACGGACGGACAGACGGACACCATGACGGACATTGCACAAAACCAATATAGTATGAGACCTTCGGTATCAAAGTATAATTACTTTTGATTGCGGCGGCCATTAATCAGTTGTTTCATACATTTTTGCACAAAAATTCACCAAATATACTGAAAAATACTGAACATCGCGATGCATCGATAGCAAATATCGATTAAATATCGTGCTCTTCTTATCTTCACTTTCATGAAACATGAAACAATTTTTGTATACATAGGCTGGGGTGTTTCATGGTTTTAAGAATATTTTCAATGTGTGTTTTTGTTGCCGGACGCTTGAAACATGAAACGATGAAACGAACTGTTGAACACCCTCAATTCATTTCTCAAGTAAACCTAATACAGTTACAAATCAATTCAATACAGTTTTATAGTCATAAGACAACTTAATACAGTTTCAAAGTCATAAGACAACGTAATAAAGTTTCAAAGTTATAAGGCAACTCAATACAGTTTCAAAGTAAAACATTAAAATGAGGGTGTTCAACAGTTCGTTTCATCGTTTCATGTTTCATGAAAGTGAAGATATGAAGAGCTCGATATTTAATCAATATTTGCAATCGATGCATCTCGATGTTCAGTATTTTTCAGTATATTTGGTGTATTTTTGTGCAAAGAAGTATGAAAACAACTGATTAATGGCCGCCGCAAACAAAAGTAATTTAAATAGGTTTTGTTAGATAAAATAAACTAGTAATTATCTCATTTATAACTGTAGAATCAACTAATATTTAGAAGCGCAAGACTCCCAAACATATATTTAAAGCTTTTGTTCTGGCCGAAGGTAATTAGAACGCTTAAATATTAGAGCTAAATATTATATTTTTATTTGGCTTCAATATGCTGATCCGCGCTGCTCGTTCCTCCAAGGGTAGACTCTAAGTTACAAGTTATCGATCTCATTATTCATATCGATTACAATTCATTTTTATACATTTAGTACATTTTTCACTGGTTCATAAAAATACCAACTTATACTAGTGTTCGCTAACGACAATGTTTAATAGTTTACCGCGAAAAATTAATATTTAAATATATGGCGCGAACATACACCCTTGGTCCTTCCTAAAGCTTCCAACAAGAAATGATTTTAGGTGTCCAAAGGTAAATGACAGATGCGATGGACGTTGCGTTTGAGATATCCTTTTTTCGTTTTAAGCGTCACTACTCGCACAGCGCCATCAGTTCCTGGGTGCAGCTCGCTTACTCGCCCTAATAACCAATGTCCAGGCGGCGAGTTGTCTTCGGCGATGAGCACCAAGGTGTCAATCTTCAAATTTTGTACAGTAGCTGTCCACTTAGTGCGCTGTTGTAGGAGCGTTAGATACTCCGCTGACCCACGGCGCCAAAACATGTGATGGACAACCAGAATCCGCTTCCAGTGGTTAGTAAGGGACAGCTTGACCAACTCCTCGTCTGTCGGTTCTGCTAGCGCATTTAAGGGCCGTCCAACTAGAAAATGTCCTGGTGTCAGGGCTTCCAAGTCATTCGGGTCCGATGATACGGGATATAGCGGCCTTGAATTCATCACTGCTTCCACTTGGGCAATAGCAGTTGATAAGTCTTCGTAGTTAAGTGCGACGCTATTAGTGCACTTGATTAACAGCTGCTTAGCGACCTTGACGGCACTTTCCCATAACCCTCCGAAGTGAGGGGAGCGTGGCGGGATAAAATGGAATCGGACGCCATTTTTGCTACACTCGTCTTCAATCGGACTCTGGTTCGAATTGGCTGCATTCGTTTTAAGCTCGCGAGATGCCCCCACAAAGTTAGTGGCGTTGTCGCAATACAGATCAGAGCTTAGCCCTCGCCTAGCAAAGAAGCGCTTCAGAGCCGCAATAAAGGCGTTAGCGCTCAAGTCTGAGACGACCTCCAGGTGGCATGCCTTAGTCAGGCAGCACACGAATATGCACAGATATACTTTGACCTGCCGCTTTCCTCGGATGTTAAAGTGCATCCAGATTGGTCCAGCGAAGTCCAGTCCAGCACGGTCAAACGGATACGTTCCACCTTTCACACGATTGGCCGATAACGATCCCATTAGCTGACTTCCCAAAGTTGGACGCAGGCGAAAGCATCTTACACAGCTGCGTACCACCTTGCGAGCCAATTTTCTGCAATTAATGATCCAATATCTCTGCCGCAAAAAAGCACACAACGACTGTGCCCCGGCATGTAAATTCTTTCGATGCGTGTGCATGACCAAAGCATTAACTACTAAGTGACTAGCTGGCATCAAAATTGGATGCTTTGCCTCAAACGCTAGCCCAGAGCTCGTTAGTCTACCACCTACTCTTATAATAGGAATTTCCTCTCGTCGTGAATAAAAGGAGTCAAGCATTGTATTTTTGCTGATTTTATGCGTTTGTTTTCTCTAAGCTGAATAAATTCATCATGCAATTTTTCTTGTTGAACACTAAACACTATATATCTTAAACCTCCTGCCATTTCTGCTGCAGATAGACTATACGAGCTTGCTTGCCTGGTCGCTTTGATTGAGTTTCGCCAGCGGTAAATTTAGCTAAATACTCGCTGTAACTTCAAGAAATCTTTTGCGAATTTACTCTCTGCGACCAGACTCTTCCAAATTTCTGCTTTACTACAACTGACAACAAGTGCAAATGTACTTTTTCTCTGCTCTGGTAGTTCAATATTATTGTATTGCCAGCCTTCTTTTGGCCAGTCAATTTTAGGCCTTACTAAAAAGTCTGGGCCTTGCCACCATAATGTGGACTTGTTTAGTTCAGTTGAGTACATCCCCCTTGATAAAATATCTGCTGGGTTTGACTTTGACTCAACCTTCAACCAGTCCTGTATATTAGACAGTTCTCGGTAAAATATTTGACGCATGTGACTTGCAAAGGTAAGCAGGATCGCACTCTACTCATCAATTTCGTCATTAATAGTGCTCCCTGCAGTTCTAAACGAGGCAACGATGCGACCTTAACGGGCGCGACCTTAGATTTGGCCGTAACCAAACTCACTGTAATTTCACCGTTGCTTTTCATTGCGCGAGCATAAATCGCTCCTCCGTAAGCCCGAATAGAAGCATCTGAGAACCCGTAAAGGTCCAACGTACTCAAACCAGCAGAAGTTGGAATAACTGAACGAGGTAGGGAGCACTTATCTATTTTCATTAATTCTTCTCTATATTTTCTCCATTGAGCGGCCTGACTAGGATCTAACTCTTCATCCCAACCTTGCTTAACCAACCACAGCTCTTGTACAAATATTTTACCTAAAATGAGTATTGGACTTAAAAAACCCAATGGGTCAAATAACTGAGACAATTCCGAAAGTACTGTCCGCTTAGTAATAGTTGAACAGTAAGTAATATTATAGGAAAAATTAAATTTGTCTTTACAACAATCCCAAGCTATTCCCAACATTTTACCAGCGTCTTCTGTTTTGAGCATTAAAGGTTCTAGATTAGCGTCGTTACTTAAGTTACCCTGATAGTTGCTGCGCCATTTATGCAGTTCAAATCTGCCAAGCTGCAACAACGCGGTCACTTTTTGCTTTAATTTTTTTAATTCCACCACCGAATCTGCACCGCAAAGCATGTCGTCCATATAGAAACTCTGTCTAACGGCTTCCGTTGCTAACGGGTACTGATTGCCGTATTTCTCTGCAAGGTAGACAAGGGAACGTACAGCCAAGTATGGCGCAGAATTGGTCCGGTCGAATCACTGGGTGATGAGGCAAGAAATACTTCACTTTTTCCATTTCCGCGCCTTCTAATATTTCTAGATGTCCCAATTCCTTATACTCATTGATAAATTGAGCATATTGCCTTTTTAACTCTCGGTTACGACTAAGCTTCTTTTCTAAATTCAGAAACCTCTTAAGTGCTATTTTATAAGAATCTCCTAACTCTCTAGTTGAGTCTTTAAAAGGCAGAGCTACCTTGAGATGTCCCGACTCAGTATGTGTGATGTTCGAAAGAAAACTACGTTCAATATGCTTGTCTTCTTCTGTGCAGTTTGTGTCGGCTTGCGTCACTTCTTCGCATCTCCAAAACTTCTGCACCAATTCTTGCAATTGGTCAGGCTCTTTCTGTTCTTCCTCTCTCGTTAATAAAGCTACGTTAGAAGTCGAATGTAATTCACCTACAACTACCCAACCTAAGAGTGACTTTTGTAGTGTTGGCTTATTTTTACATTTAATTTGCCCTGCCACAATTAATTTAAAAAAGAGGGCAACTCCCAAAAGCATGCCAATATTGCTTGCGGAGCTAAAATTAGGATCCGCTAGTGTGACCCCTTTGGGCGGCTGCCAATTTGAGCCCAGTTTTGAACGTGTAGGATTGTATTGAGTGATTTCTGTTAACACGCCAAAGTGCTCCGTTACAGAAAATCTTGTTACTCTTGACTTAATTGTCGCAATAACATTGGACATTCCTTTAGCCGAAGTGTGCCAGTACAGAGATAACAACCGTTTTGCGTACTGTTGTCCACAATTGCTGATAAACTAGCCTTTTTTACTTCTCCTTTATTATTTGATTTGCATACTACACGACGCACCTCTCGATTGGATAAGTTTAAGCCTCGGTTTACTATGAATTGCGAAAGTAAAGACCACGAAGGCAATTTCGAACTATCCCATTCATTATCCCACTTGTCCATTGTTTCCTCATCAAGTTTACTACGAATCAAATGAAAAACTATCGCGTCAAGAATTTCTGATTCTGTGAGCGTTCACGCTATCCACTAGTGCTCTCAACGCCTCAGAATCGGCCTGTTTAAGACGTCTTAAATTTAATAACTCGTTTATATGTGACTGAACAATGATTGCTTTATTTTCATATCGATCCTGCAGTAGGCGTAGAGCTCTTTTGTAGTTCACTTCAGACAGCTCCAAGCAGTCAATAGTACTACTCGGTGCAACCCCTAATGATGATTTTAAATGAATAAATTTAGATAAATCATCCAGATCTGGGTCTGAACCTGTAATGTGCAGTTCGAGTCGGCTGGGTGGTGGTACCAACTAAGTATGACGAGATTTGCCAGGGGTGCACCTCTTGCTATGCTCTTAGCTTGCTCGCCGGATTGGTCGGGGTCCTTGCTTCTCTCGTTAATGTCATACGCACACACTCACATAATAATATAGGTGCACATGTACCAGAAGGGTATTACAAAAGAGTATACATATATACGTATATTAAAAAGGAAAACAAATGAAGTGAAAACAAATTTAATCCCCGTATCTTGATCGCTCACTCTTACCAAACAACTATTAAGGGGGGATCTCAGGTGTCGTTGAGCCCCATTAATTCTGTACCCACCCTACCTATGCGTCATCATGATGAAGTTCGATGTCGCCCTTAAGAAAAGTCTTCTTTTCTAATCAAACATCGTTACGATCAGGCTGTACTCAGGACACTAAATAATAATATTAGTTAATCATTTCAATGTATATAACTTCAATAATGTATTTCGTTTTCATTAAATAACCCTTTTGCGGGAATAACCATCTTTCGTTATCAAAGTTCAAGAATTAGTATTAAATCTTAAGAATAAAATATACAGAATTAGTCAAACTAAGATTGAACGTATATCGGTTTGGTTAAGATCGCTTATGCATTATTAAATTTGCTATAAAGACACATATGTTCTCCTTCTTTTTATAAACTCACGCAAATCCATATTGATGACATAGCTTATTCCATCCACGATCGTTGAGCTCAAGATGGTGTGTGGGGGTTTAGTTTCTGTTTAGGAAGAAATTGATTAAGTAACTTATTTGTATACATAAACTGCAAAATGAAATTGTTGTACCATATCCACCTTAACCGTCCGATATATGTTCATTTCTATTCCTATTACAAAAGATCTTATATTTACTTATATTTATAATCATTTTCTTTTATGAACATTCAAAGTTTATCATTATTCAAGTTGGCTAGCTTCCGATCGCTTTTGCGAAATCAAAACAAAGACAGTTTGAAAAGCACTATATTTTCATTAAGCTTAACTGAGTGAAATTTAGCTTTCATATGTTCTTAGCGCAAAAAAAAAACTCGAAATAAAAGCTAAGTGCGCGTATTACAAGAAAAACACTCAACATCGGCGAACGCTCTCACTATACTCTATCTTGACGATCGGGCTTGAACGACTTTATACAAAATTATATAGCGAAGTACATAATTATTTTTAATTTGCGCTCGCATACATTTTCAACTACTCGATCGAATTGCTCTTTTACGAATTATTATATTTATTCACTAATGCTTTATGAACATAATATCGGTGACAGGTAGATGACCCTTTTAACCTTCACGTTAATTAACCACCGTGTTAATTAAGCACTGCGTTGTAGCTCAACTTAGTTGACTTTTTGCCGCTCCAGATGTTCCGTCTTGCGCCTTTTTATTCGATCCAGAACGGTCTTTATAGGCGAAGAAAACTGTAGATCTCCACGGAAAACCAGTGATCCGCCTACGCGAGACTTCTTCTTTCTCCCCAGGCACTATATAAAAACACGTGTCACTCAAAACTCTTGTTTTATATTAAACTGATATACCTGGCTTCCGGGATTATTTTTACACGTATAAAGGTTTTAATTGTCTTTTCAATGACACTATATTTGTATATGTTCATATATATATTAAGGCTTCCTTCTTTCCTTTTAGGTTATAGCACGCGGTTTGAATTAAAAATATATATATATTTAATGCCTCGGCAGTGCTCCATCACTCCACGAGGTTTCTTGGATAATAATCTCTAATCTCGATATGTCGGACTAATTAAGCTAAGTCGCTAAAGCTAAGCTTTCGGCTCGTTAGCTTTTTATCTGTAAGCTTTACCTACCGATGGCTCTCTAACTGTAAATCCTCTCTCTTTAGTTGTAACCTATAAAAGCTTATTCTTATTGAGAGAGAGTAAAATCTGAGATCCAGATGTGACACACCTTTAGCTAAGACACCCACCTAACCAGAGTATAACAAAACACAGTCGTGTCAAAAGGAAATGAGAAATGCTGCCACTACAAACCCACTAGAGTTGTGAACGTGTTAAACCAGCTAGTCCATTCAGTGAATTTATCTGGTAACTTCATAACTGTAAGTTTTGGGGCGCGTGGAGACTGTGTAATGTTTAGCGAATCGCTTGGGTTATGCCGACGATTCCCTTGCCCT
The DNA here is from genome assembly GCA_018152825.1 of Scaptomyza hsui. Taxonomy (NCBI): domain Eukaryota; kingdom Metazoa; phylum Arthropoda; class Insecta; order Diptera; family Drosophilidae; genus Scaptomyza; species Scaptomyza hsui. The sequence continues at coordinate 556,175 of JAECXO010000291.1, forward strand.
ATCGCGCTCAATAACTTTGCTTTAATTTCATAATATAGTTCTTCTATTTTTTGTCGCACATCAAACTCTGAAGAATCGTCGCATTCCTGTTCAACCCGTGCTTGAATGGCGCAAAACTGATTATAATTCGACTCAATAAGACTCAGTCGCGCTTCTAGTTCACTTGCTGTCATTGTTGCACTGTGCTTTAATATGTGCACTTTATTACGCGTAAATGAATTTACTAAACTATGACGTGAAGATAGCGCATCAGCTTCTTTACTCTTTTTTGGAGCCATGTCTCAATGCTTGACCCCTAGCAACACACAATTATGATGAATTATTTGTGCTGCTCACAACTGTACTTAAATGTGTACAAGTTCGCTTCCAAATTGAGCGCAGTTACTTTGCTGAACTCTTAATTTATCTTCCTCTTTGCTTTTCTCTTGTGAGCAATTCACTTAACCCGCGCTCTCAATTAGCGGTTTGTTTCCAATAACTGTTTCCGAAACACATGCACAAAAAGGAAGATAAATGAAAGGCGGCTAAATGTCGCAAAGGCAGTCCGTTATCTATGTAGCTATGCATACAACTAATCTGTATGCGCTTCAGAATGTAGGCACAAACACTTGCACTGTCGACTTGCCGTTAGAATTTTGCATGTGACTATGTACATACATACAGCACAGCACTTCCAATAAAACGTGTCTTGCTTTACCTAATTTTAACACCACTGCACTTTCGACTATTATTTGTTACTTTCTATTCTTTTATCTTACACACTCATCGAATTTGAATTAAACATGCCTGCAAGAAATATTAACAGTTTGACTCACAATTCGATACAAGCCGGCTTGATGCGTCCTGGAGTATTATAAGAATTTAAAGTTGAGCTCATTGATGAACTCCATCCAGATTTGAACCTTCTCCAAGGGTCCCTGCTCGGGCGCCAATGTTCTGGCCGAAAGTAATTAGCACGCTTAAATATTAGAGCTAAATATTATATTTTTATTTGGCTTCAATAAGCCGATCCGCGCTGCTCGTTCCTCCAAGGCTAGACTCTAAGTAACAAGTTATCGATCTCATTATTCATATCGATTACAATTCATTTTTATACATTTAGTACATTTTTCACTGGTTCATAAAAATACCAACTTATACTAGTGTTCGCTAACGACAATGTTTAATAGTTTGCCGCGAAAAATTAATATTTAAATATATGGCGCGAACAGCTTTTAAATGGTATTTTTCTTAATCCAGTCAGCTGTAGCGCAGTCACCGAAAATATGAAACGCATTGAGACGCAAAATGCCGTTCACGAGCTATGCGTTTCATCCATGAAACATGAAACGATGAAACGGAACTGTTGAACACCGCTATTCTTTTCATGTTTTAATTTCTTAGTTCATCACTAATTCAAACCACGATTAGTTCAAGACACGAGATCCGGATTACCACCTACATTTGTTTGAACGATTTCATAGCTTTCAAACAAATCGTTTTCTTTTAAATTCAATACAACCATCGCACAGTTTACTTTCATTCTTGCCAGGTTAGCTGTTTCTTGCCAGTCTAGCACTCAGTTTACTCTTATTCAACTGGCAAGCTGTTTCTTGCCAGTCTAGCTGTTTCTTCTTGATAGCCTACCTGTTTCTTGCCTGTCTAGCACTCAGTTTACTCTCATTCAACTGCCTAGTTGTTTCTTGCCAGTCTACCCAGCAAGCATTTTGAATCACAAGCGAGTCTTTTTCGAGTCGTCAATCTGGTTAAAATAAGCATATATGAGCACATTTTCTGATCGAAAATGATACTCCCGTCGGGAGAAAACCGTTCCCGAACGCGACTCTTCTTGAGGGGTCGCTTGTGACTGCAGTTTCGACTCATATTCGATTCGTATTTTGAATCAAAAGCGAGTCTTCTTCGAGTCAGAAACCAGTCATATTTCAAATCAAATCAAATCTTTATCGAGTCGCATTTTTTGATAGCTGGTTAAAAAATTAAAAAAAATATTTTGTTTGTTTTTTTTTATTATTTTTATTATCAGATTAACATTTTTTTATATTTTAAGTCTAATTGTTGATATTTTTATTACAATTTGGTTAACAGTACCCTTTATGTATTATAATTGTGTTAGTGTTAATGTTAATGTTTATATTATTGTTAGTGGTAATTTAAATTCTTATAATAAATTACGCAAGTTTTACTTACCTTTTTTTACCCTACGAGAGTTTGAACCGGCGACTTCCGTTTTGTGAGGCGTCTTAGGCAGCACGACCATCAGGCGTCATTGACTAGCATGGTATAATTTCTTATAAGTTCAATTTATGATACAAAGCATATTTCAATCACCTGCATGCTCAATTTTTGATTTCCTTTCATTTCGTGCATGGAATCATATTTTGAACATGCAAGCGAGTCGCTTTTGAGTCGCCAAGCTGTTCAAAATAAACTTGCATGCCGACGTCGCGACAAAGTAAGCATAATTCAATCGCAGGCATGCTCAATTTTTGATTGCTTCAAATTTTGCGCGATTCATCATATTTAAGGCATAAATGGGAGTCGTTTTCGGGTCGCGCCTTAATCGCACAAGCGATTAATCGTTTTTAAAGCATCAAAATGACTCGAATTAGACTCGTAATGGGATTTCTGAGCAAAACAATCTTCCAATTGCTTGCTGGGTAGCTATCACACACACCACCGATCGCCACCAATATCACAACTCAATCCACAACAAATGGCGAACCACATAACTTGGGCACCCATAAGTCCGAATAAGCTCGTCAAGGTATTGATCCGGAGGCCTTCATAACTTTAATCAATCTCAGGATCACAGCCTTCACTGGCTTGATCCATGGCGTCCTCTTCGGAGCCTTCATCTTCAAACTCTGTGGTAATCCCCTTCCCTGGCATACATCGCAGAAGCTCGTGAGAATATTTATACGTTCTGTTATTATTTAATGCTTTGAGTCTATACCGATCACCTGGTAGTACTTCGATCACCAAAAATGGACCTTTTAACTTAGGATCCAATTTGTTCTGGTGACGCTCTTCATTCTTATGTAAAACATGGTCACCAACCTTGTGTCTTACAATGGAGGCTTTACCTTTATCGAATCAAGCCTAATCTAGTCTGGCATTCTTTTCCATATTTCGTTTTGCAATTTCTCTTACCAAACCAACGTCAACAGTATTTTCATTATTTACGACCGATACAAGACCAAACGGTCTCGCTTCTTTTTCAATAAGTACTTTTAATGGGCTGACTTTAGTCACTCTATTGGCTGTGCTATTAAGATCTAACTGAATTTCACCTAAGGAATCCTGCCAAGATCCCTGGCCTGTTTCAACCGCAGTAAGCATTGCCTTAAGAGTACTCATAAGTCATGAGTGATGGCTCGTTCCACTTGTCCGGTAGCCCGACTGGCACCTGTGGCTATCAAATGCAAATTTATTTTCTGTGCTGAGCAGAAATCACGAAACGCTGTTCTAGCAAAACTACGACCTTGATCAGCGATCAATCGAGAACGTACTCAAAATAAAGATATTTAAGATCTCACTGACTTAATACAACTTTCAGTGTCTAGCTTTATGGTATGAGACAAATAAACGAATTTGGTAAAAGCATCTATCAGCAAGATTACATATTCCTTTTGATCGTTTTTACCACTGAGCTTTCCCGTAATATCCACTTGAACTGTATGCCACGGAATATCAACCTTAGGAATGGGATGCACTTCGGCTTGTACTTTTCCAGACGGAGGCTTTGACAATCTGCAGGTGATGCAGTTGTCTACGAATTTGCGAACATACTTAGACATTTTGTCAAACCAATAAAACTCATACATTTTCTCAAGAGTTTTCTCCCACCCAAGATGCATTATTGACTCGTGCACATTGTTGACCATCTGAATGGCTTTGAAATTATGGGCAGACAACAAGTCTTTGCGTTTCTTTGGATCTTTCTGTACAGAATCCAGGAACGTAGTTCGTAAGTTTTGGCCAACTCTTCAGACAATTTTTCATTTCGCAGTTTCGAAACGATGGAAGAAGTTTCTTCATCTCTCTGTTGCTCAGCCAACAACCAGTTGATAGATATTTCTGTTAAATTGATATGCATTTCGACTACATCTGCTGGATTCTTAACAATTTTTGGTGTTGGGCTTTGAGACAGAAAGTCAACGTGAGCCATGCGCTCGCCGGGTCTATACTCGATGTCAAATTCAAAAGATTGCATGTAAGACCACCACCTATGAACTCTCGGGGTCAACTCTACTTTTGTGCGAGAAGCTTTAAGCGAATTGTAGTCGGTGAATACAATGAAATTACGTCCATGCAAGTAATGGCGAAAGTAATGGAGTTGTAAACAGCAAGAGTCTCCAGCTGGTATGAGTGGTAACGCGATTCTGCTGATGACGTCACCTTGCTAAAATATTCGATAACTCAAGGCTTCTTTTCAATTCGGTACAGCAAAATAGCACCATAGCATCCGTGTGAAGCTCGATAGAAAATTGTGGGTCGAATATAATGAGAACAGGTTCATTAGTTAAAATAGAAATTACTTTCTGCCGTATTTGCTCGTGCTCATGTTCCCATACAAATGATTTGCTCTTTGAAGTAATTCGTAAAGAGGTTTCAGCAACTGTGAAAACTTTGGCACAAGCTGCCGGAAATTCTCAACTGGGTAACGGATTGCGGAGGCGGCAAATCGGTAATGGCTCGTATTTTTCTAGGATTTGGTCGAATCTCGCCTGCTCTTACTTCAAAGCCTTAATATTCAACAAACGATTTAAGAAATGAGCATTTTTTAACATTAAAAGAAAAACCCGCTTCCGTAAGTGTTCGTAACACAACTCGCAGTCTATCATCCTTAGTTCGTGCAACTATCATTACATCGTCCATGTAAACAATGGCATATGAATAGACAAGATCACCTAAGGCACGATTCATTGCTCTTTGAAATACCGAAGGGGCATTTTTAAGTCCAAATGGCATAGTCAAATATTCAAATTGACCTTCCGGCGTAACGAATGCCGTCCGCTCGATTGAATTCGGATGAATTTGGATCTGATGAAACCCGCTTGCCATATCTATAGAGCTGAAAAACTTAACACCACTCAGCCTAGCTATCTGATCAGAAATAAGCGGCAATGGGTACTTATCAGAAACAGTATTTGCATTAAGCTCTCTATAGTCTACGCAGAGGCGGTCTGTACCATTTTTCTTTCGCACTAGTAGCATTGGGCTCGCAAAGTGGAAAGAACTTGGTCGTATAACGTGCGACTCCAACAGCTGTTCAATCAACAGTCAAACTTTTGCCTTTTCCTCTACACTCAATCTATAAGGGCGCATTTGATCCGTTTTATTTTGATCAATCAATCGAATTTCTAACTGTACCGTAGTCACACGGATCTGTGGAATACTTTCAACAAATGAACTCGAATACTTCTCTAGGATTGACAACAATTGGTCTCTATACGGTCCATGAACATCAGTGTCAACACTAGCCAAATCAGGATTGCATTCAGAAACTTGAACAGGTAATACAGATTTTTTGTAAAATATAGTAAGAGCATTTGATGTAATTGTCACGCCGATTCCCTAGCTCAAAATATCTCGACCAATCAGAGCGTCGTACTTTTTATTTATTTATTTATTTATTATATGGAAAATTTTAGCGCTACAGTATTTCTACTTTTAGTTAACAGCACTAGTCATGTTTTGAAATTAACTTAAAGTTAATAGTGAATTATCCTACCTTATCTCTATAAACAGTATTATCTTTTTAAATTTTTCTTAGACTAACATTGTTTTAGTTTTTATTTACTTTATTTTTATTTAATTTTTTCATTATTGTTAGTGTTCTTGTACTTACACTAACATGATGTGCTTTTGGTGGTTTTAGATTTGGTGGTATCGGTTGGTCGACGAAGACATAATTGCTTTTGGCAGGCCAGTTTAGTTCGTAACATTAGTTTTCCTCTTTGCGAGGAAGCAAATTTTAACAAGTCAATAAATAGTCAGGTTTTTTTGAATATTAGTTTGTGGACAAAACAAGTATTTTATAATTAATTAAGACACGAAATCAAGGTAAAAGCTCTTTGCAAAACAGTTATATGATCTTTTTTTTAATCCATACACATAACGAGCAATATTGTTAATGTGACTAGAAGTTTGTGTAGGCTGTTCAAGATTTCAATACCATAAAGCAGGGAGGGTATGTAAGTTTTTGCGATCATAGTTCTTGTTTTGACGGGTAATGTTGTTGTGGGGTAAAGTTGCGCAGGACTCCATACGTTTTCCCACTGCTTTATTTACCTGGTTTCAGCCAGGTTTTATTAAGTTATCCGAGATTTACGGCCTTGTCGCAAAACTATTGTTTATTTTATGGTAGTTTTTTTTGTCGTATTGGTACTTTTGTATATAACTAAACATTTAGACTTGGACGGGTTTTGACAAGCCCTTGGCCCCACACTAACACGACAAATCACATGCCGATTCAATACACTCATTTAATTTTCAATAGGACGACTAATATACATTTGACATCATCTGCTACTATGAACGTTACAGTTTGACAGGGCACTCGGCAAATCATTAATATACATTGAGACAAAGCGGTCCTAGAATAGATCCCTGCGGGACGCCACGCGGTACTAAAAAAGCTTGGGTTTTCTGATAGCGACAGCTTGCTCCTTTTTAGATAGGAGGATAAGTTAATAGCAGTCTGCGTGAAAGTACATTTTGTCCGCTTTGTGGAATTTCGTGTTTACCGTGTCAATGCTTTGTAGTTAAGTGCTAGCGCGTTACTTCGTTTTTTGGATGTACTTTAGTTGGTTGTCTTCCGCCCTTGTTGTTTTTAGTTTGTTCTGTTGTTTGTGCTGTTTTTGTTTGTGGGGGTTTTGGCCTTCTGTTTGTTTGGTTTGGTTTTTTGGTTGTCTGGGGGTTTTGGTTTTTATCGTTGGTGTTGTTGTTGGTGTGTTTGTTTGGGTTGTTTTACCTTGCGTTTGTTTTTTAATTGTGGGTCTTGTGTTGGTTTTTTTGGTTTGTGGGTCTTTGGTTGTGTGTGTTTTTTTTTTCCCTTTTTTGTGTTTTGGTTTTGGTTGTTTTGTTGTCTTGGTGTTGTTTTATTGATTTTGTTTGTTTTTTGAGTTGTGTGTCCTTTTTTTTTTTTTCTGTTTTTACTTTTCCTTTTTATGGGTTGTTTGTTTGCGGTCTTGTTGTGTTGTTGGTTGTGTGTTTGGTGTCGGGGTGGGTTGTCCGGGGTGTTGTCGTTTTTTGTTGTTTGTCTGTTTTGTTTTGGTGTTTCGTGTGGGTTTTAGCGGTGTTTGGTGTTTTTGTTTTTTTTGTATTATTAGTGGGGGGTGTTGCTTCGTGTGCTGTTTTCGGTTGTTCTTTTATGTGTGTGTGTTTGTGTGTTGTGTTGTTTGTTTGGTTGGGTTTGTGGTTTGTTGTTTTGCCTTTGCTGTCTCGGTTGTTATTTTTTGTTTTTGTGTAATATTGCACTCCCCTGCTGCACACGTCGACGTTCTTTCCCGGACGACGCGATTGTATTCGGGAACCACGTTTGTCCTGTCACTATGATTTACACATGGTCTTCTCTTTTGGTAACTCTGCCTTTAATGCTTTTGGGCCGTTTCGTTTCTTTACCTATTGGTTGGCTGTCGTTTCTTTGATGCCATTTAGATTCATATGCCCTCCTTCGGTTTGAATAATCCCATTTTTAAAATGGTCTAACACTACATGAAACAATATTTCGAATGATCGATCACATATCAGAACATTTGCCAATATCTGCAAAGTTCTACAAACAGTACTACTACCAATGCCTCTTAAAATTACTTCGTTACTTATTCTAGTTTTGGATAGTCTCTGCGAAGCGGCCTTTTACAATGTTGCTTTTGTTGGATGACGAACGCTCCTGGCGATCAGGGCACACTGTGGATACATGTCCAGCTTTTCCACAATTGTAGCAGGTCACGGTTGACCGGTCTTTTCCTCCTGTGTAGCCAGAGTATTGTTTGCTGGGCTGCTGCTGCTGAGCTGCCGCTGATTTTGAGCGACATTCCGATTGCTAGTGGCCAGGCTTTCCACAATTATGACATTTATAGGGAAAGTGCTTAGCTCGTTTTCCTAGCTGCGTCGATGTACTGCCGTTTAGAAACTGGCTCGATCCAGCGTCAAATGAGTAAGCCTTTAATTCTTGTTGAAGCTCATTCCTGGTGTTGATGTTATTAGTGAAAACTAAACACCTCAATCGCTTGTCGATTCCAGCTGCATGCGCCAACACAACTGAGACTGCTATTTGTTTCACGTTCAGCGTCTTCCATTTGGCCATTAGTGAAGTGACCATTCGGCTTCCATATAATGACAAGCACTCTCCTTCTGCAGGGCGTCCACTTAGCAGATTCATGACTGTTGCAGCCAACGTCTCTGTTCCCGCAAAATATTGCAAAAACAATTCTCTGAACTGCGTCCAGTTTATACCAAGAAAACATGTCTGAGACAGCCAATGAGACGCGCTTCCTTCCAGCGACTTGCTGAGGGTCATCACAAGGGCGCTACCTTCCAGTTGGTTTTCAGAAAGAATGTAGTCCACTGTTGAACACCATGACTGAGCGTCTGAGCCTGCGCGTTCTGGGTTAAACTTTGGCAACACAACAGCAATTGATTCTTTCGGTTGTGAGTGTTGCACTTGCTTTAGCAGTTCCGCAAAGGTACGCTTTTGCGACTCCAAAATTGTCAGCAAGCTGCTTTCATTACTTGTAGTAGGTGTTGGCGACCCCACTTCTGATGTCGAATCATCGTGAGCTCGGCATTACTGTTTCGTTCTAAGATCATAAATTGACTGACTGAAAGACCAAAATGCGTTTACCACGCACCACGACCAAAATTGCACATTGCGACAAAATGCACCGATCTAATATCTAGACGCAATACCAACACATTTTGTAGAGATCATCTATTCTGCATATACCAATACAAACACATAGTGTTCATTCTCAAGTCAGACTCTCCGCTCACACAGACATCGCCGACTCGCTCACGCCCGCCATCAGACCACATAGACAGAAACTATAACGGTATGCTGCCACGCTCGAATACACAGACGGCGGCAGCAAAAATTATGCATCACAAAGCAAATTAACAAACACAAGCAACGGTCAACGTTTGTACAAGCTCGTTATATTTTGAAATTAAAAACAAGTAGAATCAAAATGAATTTTGAAGACATGCTTTAATTCGCTTTCTTGCATTCAATGGTTAGCTTAGTCAAGTTAAATAAAAGCATGAAAAAAGTTTAATTATAAAAAAAAAAATATATGAAAAAAGAATGTCTCGGTCGGGGTTCGAACCCACGACCTTCGGCTTTTGAAGCGGCAATCTTCCCTCCATGCCACAAGAGCTTGTATATTTTGGGAGTCAAATTAGTAAGTTAATCAAGAGGGAAAACTGTTTTTCGTGGTTTTTACATGGTATTAAATATTTTATCGTGCCGAAAACTTTAAAAACATGTATTGTCATCTGAAACACATCTTTGGTGGAAATTGCAGAGTTCTAGCTAGTCGGGAAATTGGTGAAAATTTGATCACAAGTATCCGGTACAAACAAACAAACAAACAAACAGACAAGTCAAGTTAAATAAAAGCATGTATATATGTTTATGTCAAGCATGTATATATTTTAACTTATTTTGCTCCATTTAAATGTCACTCAATTAAAAAAGAAAATATTTGATAACGTTCCATCGTCGTTTCCTCGGGCCCAAGTAGACTTGATGTTGTTCTTCTTATAATCTACTGAACACAATTGGATTTAGAAATAAAATATACACATGTCTTGTTATAAATTCGCATTGGCTACCACGCTCATATTTTTAACAATTGTTGTTAATTATTTCTAGTTTCTTTCTATTCATTCCCTTTCCAAATCATTAAAATTACGATGACAAAAATATTTATATTTTTATTCAATTCAATTCACTTAATTGTATGCATATCAGTTTCTGATTTAGTTTAACTCAAGAGAGTGAAGAGAGATTTTAACATAACGTATTTAAGCAAGCGCGTACGCATAAAAAGGGAAAATTTGAAAGCTGGTGCTTCCAGTGTGGTCCCATTTTTTTTGGTCCAGTTCTGGCAATGGCTTCAGTGGTAAAACCGCATAACTCTGAAATTTCCATACGTGTCTTTCACGGTTTTTGAGTTAGAGTCGCCAGATTTGTTGAGAAGTTAGGTGACGACGTCCCCTAAATATCTGCATCAGAAGTTTGGATGCCACGCCCACCATTGCCACCCGTCTTTTTAAATCGGAAACGGCTGTATCTCTAACAGTTCTTGAGCTAGAGTCAGCAAATTTGACAGGAAGATAGACGGTGACATCAACTAAAGATCTGCATCACAAATTTGGATGCCACACCCACCTTTTAAAAACGAGAATTTAGTAATATTTTACAGTCTTTGAGCTGGAGTCACAAAATTTGGTGGAAAGACAGCTGACGACATCATCCCAGATTTGTTGGAAAGTTAGGTGATGACGTTCCCTAAAGATCTGCATAGAAAATTTGGATTCCAGACCCACCTCTACCGCTTACCTTTTAAAAGCGAGAACTTAGTAATATTTTACAGTTTTTGAGCTAAGTCACCAAATATTTTAGGTTTTTTATGCTGGACCTTCAATGTCAGAAGACAGATTTCGTAATCTCATTATTTCAGTCAACGATCTTTTGTCGTGTGGTCTATTTAATAATTTGTTTGCGTCCAAATCTGATAAAGCTATGCCTTCCAAACTTTTGACTCGATTTAGTGCCACATTTAACTTTTATACATGGAAGATTATTGAGACTTTTTACTATAAAAACTAAACTAGCTTTATGTGGTGTCAGTGGTTACTTTTCAGCTATTTCCACAACATCCTCTGCAAATAAAACGACCTGTCCCTTACACCAAATTTGACAAAAAGGCTTATTAATTTTAACAATCTTTAAAAATAGTGTAGTGCGACTTCAAAACCGTTCTTCAAAACTTGTAAAATTGGCTGATTTAGGCGATACTTCCGCAGGCGTCATTTTATTCCAGTATGCAGTAAAGGTAGTTGTTGTGCCTAAAGCAGTGATGTCCAAAATTTAAGAAGGCAGCCACGCGTTTTTGGCAAGAAAAATTCTGCCGGCGTTGCAGCCGACACATATATAGAGAGAGAGAATATGTGTATTCTATAAATAGAACGCTCGGCAGCTTGGTCTCGTACGATGCGCGTGTTCGGCTGCATGTGCTCTCACGACTCATGTGTTCGGCTGAAGTCATTCGCTATGCTGCATTCGTGTTTCGCTGCTTCGCACACAAGCGCAACGCTTTCATTGTGTGAGTTTGGACACCACTGGCCTAAAGCAATCAGCTGTTAAGGTAATAGCATACTGTACAAATTTGCTCGTAATATGTGTCGCTGTTGTGGATAAAGAGTTCTTTTGCATGCGGCACAAAGTACATCAGCAAAAATATTAATTGCTGCTTCACAAGATTGTTCATTTATAATATCCCTACAAATGTGACTGCTTTGTAGCATTCTATCTAGTCGAAGTGAACGAGCTTCAGGTGATTCGTTTGTTAAGCTATCGTTAATTTATCCGATACGATGGTCACGCTGCCCCTGCGTCTCATTAGATAGATGTTTATAGAATAGGCCGACACTGTATCTCATTCAATAGGCGATTTTTAATTAAGCATACACGGAGACTACTCCTTTCATGTAAAGTCGCTTTTCCGAAAGTCTTCGCAAGTCTCTTTTGAAATTTTTTTAAAAATAGATTTCCTCTATTGGTTTAAGCGTTTCTCCTTTCCTTTATTTGTTTCCTTTAAACGACACTGTCTCATATGAGCAGCACGTTTAGTAGGTCTATTCATATGCAGAAACATTATTAACTGTACTTTCAAAATCACTAAAAATTAACAAATAAACAACAGTTTTAACACAAAACAAGTAAGAAGGCTCTAGTCGAGATTTCCCGACTAGGAGATACCCCGAAGCCTGTACATAGCGCGCACAGTCATTGTCTGTATGCATCTGTGACTAAACTTCAATCTTCGATATCTCTGGTGATTCTTAACCGATTACGATGAAATTTTCAGTAAAGCTATATCGTTACCCATTATTTCAACCCCCATTTTTACATTTTTCAAATTCGAGAAATTTTTGTAATCGATTGCATGTGTATGTCGAAAACGGAAATAGTTACCGAAAATCGGAAACAATCTGTACTGCCTAGGACTTAGATGAGCTTATGTTCAAAATCTGAAGTCTCTAGCTTTTATAGTCTCTGAGATCGACGCGTTCATACATACAGACGGACGGACAGACGGACGGACAGACGGACGGACAGACGGACGGACAGACGGACATGGCTATATCGACTCGGCTGTTGATGCTGATCAATAATATATATACTTTATAGGGTCGGAGATGCTTCCTTCTGCCTGTTACATACTTTTGCACAAAAACATTATACCCCTTTTACCCATTTCATGGGTTCGGGGTATAAAAACCAACTTCAAAATAACTAAAATGCCCTACAAAGTAAAAAAAATAATTGCATTTTCTTCTGCAAGTAGTAAGAACTATTGTTACTTACTGAATGAAGTCTAAATTAGTCTAGTTGAGAAGGATTCATACCCTGCTCACAACGTTAAAGCCAGGTGTGAATTTTAAGCCAACATTAGTCCAGTTGAGAAGGTTTCATACAATGCTCAGAAGGCTAGAACCAGTTGTGAACTTTAAGTCAAAATATTGAATAGATTGATAGATAGCCATTAAGAGAAAATCCGTTGCGTAAATGACTGAAATGGGAACTTTAAGAGCATTTTTCTCGAAAATACGTTTTGCGAAACTGTGAATTTGAGTTTGTCAGTTCTTTTGAACTGTGAGGAATTGGTCTTAAACTATGCAGAACTAATAAAGTTTTGCCATAACGGGGGCAGCCAAGGTACAAACCTACCTTAGCTGACACCGACTTCAAAAATAACAATAGTTCTTACTACTTGTAGAAGAAAATGTAATTATTTTTTTTACTTTTTAGGGCATTTTAGTTATTTTGAAGTTGGTTTTTTTTTTGTAAAAATTTTACATTTTGTTGTTTTATTTTTCCAGCAACAATTCGACTCGATATGTGCCGACAGTGAGGAGTGTTGCTCGATAGCCGGTGTAGATCTCCGCTATCGAGTAACTATCGCTTATCGCGATCGACGCTGGGCTCCCTGATGTGGCAACCCCGTGCCGATTGCACGGCGCATAACTCAAGGCTGACTGCTATGAGAGCAGTGAAAGCACCGTTGAGTTCAAAAACGGCGCTGCGGATGGCGTGCACGTTCAAAGATTTGAGTCGAAGTGAAAGGCTCCACTTTCGTGGAAAGAGGAGAGTGTGAGGAGCTGTGAATGCTTCTCACAAAAGTTGCACAACTTGGCGCGTTTGTGTACTAATATATTTGAATATAATAAATGGATATATATGTATGTTATATATATAAATATGAATTTATACATGTATATGACGTTAACAAATTCAAAACAGACGCCTCAAAACTAGGTGCGAAGGAGACCTCTAGGCCGGACCTGAGTCGCGCTGAATTCGCAGGCTGTCTCGCTCTAACGCATGGTGTCAGCGCTTAGGTACGTGTCTCGCAGCTAGGATGGCAGAACACGTACCGTACTGTCATATCAACGGCAGGCGTGAGTCGTAACGGCCAGGCACCGTTGTTGCTAAGTGCCAAAAGACCATCACGCCACCTTGGCCCTTCCTTTGACATTGGCGCTGACAGGCCCCGGTCCAACGAGACAGCAGCGTGTATAAAAGGAGCCGCCGACCAACAGCGGGGGACAGTTCAATAACAGAGTGATTAACGCGAGATTAAACACGGCCAGTTCGAGTAAAAGTAAAACGCATTGCAGGAAAAAAGTGAAAGGATATAAAGTGCAATGCGAAACAGGATTTTATATAAAATACACTAAGTGCCAACTATTGTAACTTTATATAAAGCCAATAGCGTAACCAGGGGCATAACTGGTGCAGTGACCAACAAACCTAGTCGAGTAGGCGAGACTAAATTCGACCGCTGGTTAGCAGGAGAGCACATTGCAGAGTGTTCCAAAGGACAAGGGTAATAGTACCGCGAAACTAGTCTAGTGCGCAGCCAAACTCGTTTAAAAATTACCAGTGTAACAACAATCCTGAAACAACACACAATAAATATATAGATAATTTAGACCTAACCAACAAGTGTTCTTAGTGTCGCAGCGCCACAAATACAAATTTTTTGCACGTACCCTCAGCACCGCAAGAGCTAGCCCAGCTGATATTCGGGACAACCGAAGGTTCGTTACAGTACTACCCTAAAAACCCTGCGATTCAACAGGTAATCAACGAGCAGGTCGATGAGTTGCTGCAAGCCGGTGCGATAGAGCCATCGCGAAGTCCGCACAGTGCCCCGATCGTACTCGTCAAGAAGAAAACAGGCGAGTGGCGGATGTGCATTGATTACAGGCAACGCACACTCCGTACCAAATGCATTCCCCGTGCCCAGGACTAATCACATTTAAGAGCGATTAAAGCACGCGCGGTACATCTCAACACTCGACCTCAAGCACGGTTACTGGAAATTTCCTATGGCTACGGATAGTCGGAAATTCACCGTCTTTACAGTACCCGGCAGAGGGCTGTTTCAGTGGCGCGTAATGCCTTTCGGGTTGCACTCGGCGTGTGCTACCTTCCAGCGAGCTTTGGACACAGTTATCGGACCAGATATGGAGCCTCACGCGTTTGCCTATCTGGACGACATAATAGTGATCGGAGCGACGAAGGAACAGCATGTGACCAACCTCAAGGAAGTGCTTAGGGGTCTCAGAGCGGCTAACTTGAAGCTGAACCGGAAGAAGTGTTCGTTCTTCCAGAGGGAGCTGATCTACCTGGGACACCTGGTGAGAGGCGACAGAATTAAAACGGACCCAGCCTGAAAGCCCCGTCCAATTGTAAGGAGTTGCGACGTTGCATGGGTTTATTTTATTTGAAATTTAATAAATCTGCATTCGTGCCACTGAAGTTTCAGCATGTATTCCGTCCGTTTGTCGTCGTAGGTTTTGCACATTATTTTCGAGATTCTGCAGTCGGAGGTGTTCTTCCACCTGGATACTGCCGAGGCCCGTGCGTGTGCTTCCATCTGAGAGTGTATCGTTCGCAGGGAGGTTGAAATTTCTACAGCGTCACTGTATTGTCTCTTTGCTCCTTGCTTAGCCAATTCGTCTGCCATCTCGTTTCCGTCAAAGCCTTGGTGGCTTGGAATCCAGTAGATGTATGCTTGCTAGAACGCTCCGAGAGCTTATGTAGTGGGCTTGCAGGGCTTTTATTGCAGCCTGACTGTCCACGAATATGTTTACCTTTATTTGCGTTGTATTCGTTCTTGAGACCGCTTCTGCTGCTTTTCATATTGCGAGTATTTCTCAGTGGTGGATCGGCGCAGTACACTGCTGCACCGACTCCGTATTCCATCTTTGAGCCATCAGTATATATGTTTATGGCCACTTGCTCTGCTCTCGAGCGCCAGTCGTTTTTGTTTAATAACGTGGGCGTGATTTTAAAGTATGTTTTTGGGGTCATGTAGTCTGTTTCTACTTGAATCCTTCTACCAATCATACTGTGCCCGTAGTTTTGTATCTTCAAATTGCCAATCGCGCATAGACGTTGCGCAGTCTTCTTTGCCATTAGGCGTGCCTCAATGTCCAAGGGGTTGACACTCAGTACAGCTTGAAGTGCTTTTGTTGGCGTGGATCTCAGCGCCCCTGTGATGCATATAAGTGCATGTCGCTGAGTTTTTTCCATAATTTTTTAGGTATGTGGACTTTTCTGTTGCTTTCCACCATACCAGTAAGCCGCAAAGCAGTATGGGACGCGCAATTGAGATTGAAATCCAATGTGTCAGGCTAGGTGAGAGTCCCCATGTGCTACCCAGCAACTTTTGCGACGCGTAGAGTGTGTTGGTGGATTTCTTCACCCTTTCCTCCACATTGAGCTTCCAACTCAACTTGCTATCCATTACTATCCTGAGGTACTTGATACTTTCTTTGGTACCGTTGATTTCCGGTGGCGTCCATCGAGGTACCTTGTATCTCTTTGTGACGAGAATGAGGTCCGTCTTGTCCGCATTGATACTAAGACCGGCTTCAGTGGCCCATTCTAGTTTCTCTTATGCCTATGTCATTTGCATAGGCGGTAATCTTTGGAGCTCTCCGTTTGAATTTCCGTAGCAAGTCGTTGACCACGAGGTTCCCCAACAAGGGGAACTGCTGCCCTGATTGCGGTCGTGGTTCCCCATTCCGCTTGTATTCTCCTGCTGCGCTGTAAGCTCTTTACCCAGGAGTTCACAGCTTCTTGTGGGGTCACAGTTCTCAGACTGTGCATTATGAATTGTGTGGACACATTGTTGAATGCTCCTGCGATGTCTACGAAAGCGCCTAAGGCGTATTCTTTGTGGTGTAATGCCTTCTCAGTTTCCACCGGTTTTCCTTTCGTATATGCGTGTTGATTTGGTTCTAGGATTACAGCTGTGTTCTCTCTTAAATGGAGATCGATCAGCTTTTCCAATGTTTTCAGTAGGAATAAGGTCAGGCTTATGGGTCTATAGTCCTTTGGCAGCACGTGGCTTCATTTCCCTGCTTTTGGTAGGAAAACTACCCGTGCTGTCCTCTAGGCCACAGGTACATAGCCATAGCTCAGACATCCCATATATATTTCCCTCAGCTATGGAGTAATCATATGTTTGACATTTTGCAGCATGGCTGGGAATATCCCGTCCGGACCTTGGGATTTGTAGCCCTCGAAGGAGTCTATTGCCCACAGTATCCTTTCTGTAGTTATGATGTCTGCAGGTATTTCTTCCCGCGTTTGAGTAGACATCATATTTGTCGTATTTGTGACTTCTGTACAGCCTGGAAAATGTGCCTCCAAGAGCACATTTACCGCATCCGAACTGTCTTCCGTCCATCTCCCATCTTCAGTTTTTAGTTGGCTTTGTACTGTCTGTTGGCTGGCAAGTAGCTTTCTTAACCTTGCGGTGTCTGATGTCTTTTCTATGCCTAAACAGAAGTTGCGCCATGCGTTCCTTTTGGCTGCCCGTACTTTTTTCTTAAAGTCCCATAGCATTGTTATGTATTCGTCCCATACTGGTTCTTCATCCGCTTGCTTGGCGAGTTTAAAGAGATCCTGTACTTCTATTCTCTGTCCCTTGAGTTTTGGTGTCCACCATGGGGCTTTGTGTTTCTTTTTTCTTGGGTCTGTTGACATGTTTTGTGAAAAGCTCCCTCCAGATTTTTGTTGAGTGTCTCCAGGGACTTCTCTAACATATCTGTTGATGATATTTAGGGCGGCCTTGGTAGGTTTTCTTTCCATTTATTTTTTAAACTGAACCCAGTCCGTATTCCTCGGGCTTATGTATGTTTTTTTTAAGTTTTTCACTCTCAAAGTTCACTCTTAATTGAATGTACCTGTGGTCCGAGAAGGAGTGTCTACTAAGGACTCTCCATTCTGTTACCACGGTATTTGAAATCGACGCGAGGGTGATGTCTAGCACATTAGATGAGGTGGGACCTACGTAGGTAATCTCTTCGCCAATGTTAGTTATTTTTAGGTTAGATTGTAGTATGAAATCTAGCAGTGACTCACCTCTATCGTTTGTGTCTCTGCTGCCCCATACCTTGTGGTGTGCATTGGCGTCAGTGCCGATGATAAGTGGCCGTTTTTTCGGCTCAGCCTCCCATACCCATCGCGCGAGCCCATGTGGTGCAGCGATGTTGTCATGCGCCATATAGCAGGATGCCATTAAGATTGGCTCTTCTCTGCCACCCTCCAGCGCAACCACCGTGAGGTCGTCAGTGCAGTAATTAGACATTAAGTAAGCATAGATAACCTTCCTTACTAGGATTACGGTCCTTGCTCTACTTACTTTTGTCGGGTAAAACACGTTGTAATTTGGCGATCTTAGCCCAGAAACCCTATTCCCCGACGCTATTCAAGGTTCCTGTACTAAGGCGACATCGACCCTGGCTAGGTCCTGATCCACCTCACCGGCTTCCAGCGTATTTTTAGTTTTGTTATCGGGATGACGCGTTTTGAGGCGTATGTACACGCTCCCCACACCCCACGCCATCCTTCCGAACATTGCGTACAGCATATCCTCGGCGTCCCTGTTGATCTGTAGGACCATCTCTTGGCCTTTACCGTCAGGCTTGGCCGCGTGAATGATCCTCCAGTCCGCAGAAGGCACCTCTGGATTCTGCCACTTAAGCAGCTGCAGCGCCTGGTCCTTAAGAACCACACGGGAAAAGAGCACCTTCGACTTCGTCACGGACGGAATACAAGTTCTGTCCTCTACCTCCAGCTTGGCACCCTCCCACGGTGCGTCCATCTCGGCCACGACGCCGGCGACCCACTTCAGAGTGTGGTCATCCTTGCAGCTTAGCATTTTCACACCAGCCAGCCAACCTGCGCCATCAAATGAGATGGGTGGCGAGCCCGGAACTCCCATTTGCTTCAGAAGCGCATCGAACAGCAGCGCCTCCACCTTCTTCCACTGCACAGTGGTTCCGTTAGAGGCCAAAAATCAAAAAAATTGAGTACATAGGATTGAAACAAAATGTAAACAAATTGTCTCTTAAATGCCTAAGCTTCTCAAGGGCAAACCGGATTTTTCTAGAAATCTAACGGGACTTTCTAAATATAGCATTGATAGCATGAACACGTGATCATTTTTGCAATGCCCTTCAAATTGATCAAACGTTTGCTAGAGTGCTCCGAATTCAATTATTTAAAACTAGCTTCTCTGCCCGGCTTCGCACGGTTGTTGTATCTATTTAAAAAAAAAAAAGACATTTCATGCAATCGTTCTAAATATGCGCGTACGGTACATATATTACGGCGAACGCCCTGACTTGAGAGGTTCTTAAAGTTTGTTCTTCAACCCGCTGCGAATGCGCTCAATTCTCGGGCGCGGACTTAAGACGTTCACAAATTTTGATCAGGGGGTCTTGCACGGGATTGTGACGCGTATTCTCTCTCTAAATTGCAAGACGATTGTCAGTTTCTGATGAAGATTCTCCATCACGACGTATTTGTATAGCCCTAGCTTGTGAGCTTTTTCTAGAAAGTTGAGATCTTGATCTTTTAGGCATTTTAATCTTAAAACGATAAAAAAAATTAATAATACTAATATTAATTAAGAAATATAATAGTCGACATACCAATTTCTCAATGTCCGGTTAGGCAAACTATTCTAAGTTTAGTCGAATTTGAGTTTCTCAATGTTCGGTTAGCACTTACTTATCCGATGCCAGAAGGTCTGTTTAACACTTATACCGATGGACCTAGAATACTCAAATAAGCCTTTTTGAATTCTGCTGCATAAAAAAGATAAACAATTCAAGTGTCATCTTGTATCGTATTTATATACAGAAGTGACATATGATGAAAGGTAACTTTGGCTTTGAACAAATTAAATAGCTTATTACTTTACGCGTTTTACCGAAAAAATGAAGCATTTTTCCGCGTTAAAAAGTAGCCTATGGTAATCAGCGATAATTTCGGCTTCTATGGTTAAAAGAATTTTTCAAATCGGTCCAGTACTTACGGAGCCTTTTCAGTCCAAACAAACAAACAACCAAATCTTTCCTCTTTATATATTAGTATAGATGAATTTTGAAGTTTAAGGTATTTACTTAAAATCGAGATGTTAATAGTTAACTTTCATGTCAAAGTTTTTTCGTAAAACTAATTTTATCGATTTAATCTATTTTGTGTATTTTTTGAACGTCTATTTTATGTTTAGTTGAAGTTTTAGTTGTGATCCAAGAAAATCCAGAAATTGGTTTGTATGTCATTGTATTTAAGGTGGTAAATGTTTTAAAATTAGCTGCAGAAATTTGCAGATGTGTGTATACTAGTAATTATATTAACATCGTCAAAGTTGACTCTTTGCCTATTGTGCTGCTGTGCTGTTGGTTTGTGTTCGTCTTTCGTGGTTGTGTTTTTGCAAAACTATTATTTTATATATTAATATTTAAATTTATTTATTTTTTCCTTTGAATCATATTTTAATTTGGTAGGTGCATCCCATAAGTGTGTGTTTACACGCCTATATATTTTTAATCTATGGTGCGCAGAAAATGGTAAAAATGATGAAAAATTGAAGAAATTGGTTTTAGATGTGCAAGGGAACGTTGAAAACAACGGCTACATTATTCCAGAGTTGAGCGAACTGTCGAAAATAATTGAGAACATCTGCAAAACAATTGTAACTTTTTGGAAAAATTACAAACGCAAAATTCGTCAGTTCTCAATATCAATCTGGTTGGATTAATAAAATGGAATCAATTTTGTTAAAACGCACCCATTGTAAATCTTAGCAAATAGGGGAAAGTGCTCATCGTGGCCGTCCTAAAATTGATTTTGCGGTGGCTTCAACGTGATCAAAGCCACGGCGTATAGGTCAGCTGCGCGAAATTGATGAGTCCGCTGTTTCTGCTACATGCATTGAAAGTCAAAGTGGAAATTTACTGCCAGCAGATCCCATTGAAGTAATTTCACTTTAAATGGAGACCTCTATGACGAAACACCAATATTTGCTCAATGGGATCTGCTGGCAGTAAATTTCCACTTTGACTTTCAATGCATATAGCAGAAACAGCGGACTCATCAATTTCGCGCAGCTGACCTATACGCCGTTTTTGCCCGTATTACTCTTTTACCTTTTCGTTTTGTCATTTTTTTGCGATTGTGGGATTTTTTCGGTATTTTTAAGGGGCACACAGGGGACTTACGATACACACTAGAAATAATGTGTACATTTCTCTCAGAAATATTTCTAGCTCCTGCGTACTAAGCTTTATAAGAAAAATACTAAGTTCAAAAAATATGAGATACCATGATAATATTTATAAAGACGAATCTCATGCGGAAGTCGAATTACAGAGCTTACTAAACAACACAGCATCTAGTATAATAGAGCTTCAGACCAACTTAATTGAAACTATTCCTGAGAATACAGTTAACAATCTAACTTTAATTGGAAAATGGGGCTTTGATGGAAGTACGGGCCATAGCGAATATAAGCAAAAGTTTTCAAACGGTGATTCGGACGACAGAAGCTTATTTGTAACATCCTACGTACCTCTCCAACTGGTTACTCAATTAGATAATAAAATAATTTAGAAAAACCCCCGGCCATCATCGACTCGTTACTGTAGACCAATCAGATTTCAATTCAAGAAAGAGACAACCGAACTTAATATTGAAGAAGAAAAGTATTTTAAGGAAAAAATTAGCCGTTTAAAGTCAACAGAATTAACCGCTTCTAACAGAAAAATACTTATTACACATAGCTTGCATCTTACTATGGTAGATGGAAAAGTGTGCAACGCGATCAGTGAATCCTCCTCGGCAAAGTGTTTTATATGTGGAGCAAAGCCTACAGAGATGAACGATGTTAAAAAATGTTTAAGTAAAGAAGTTCACATAAGATTTTATGAATTTGGCTTATCTCCACTACATTCATATATACGCTTCTTTGAATACTTTTAACATATATCATATAAACTAGAGGTCAAAATGTGGCAAGTCACAGATGCAGAGAAGAAGATTAAAGTATTGGAGAGAAAAAACAAAATTCTGGCGGAATTTCGCGAAAAAATGGGTATACTAGTGGACAAACCTAGAGATGGAGGTAGAGGGTCGTCCAACGATGGAAATATCGCGAGAAAATTCTTTTCAAATGCAGCTTTGAGCTCCGAAATAACAGGAATTGATGAATGTTTGATTCATAGATGTGCAACATTATTGTAGGCCATGGCATCGGGGAACAAAATTAATACTGAGAAATTTGAAAATTACGCGCTGGAAACAGCTAAATATCTAATAACTGCATATCCATGGTACTATTTACCGGCTACCATCCACAATGTATTAATTCATGGTTCTGCTGTTATAGAGCATGCATTAGTGTCGATTGGAGAGCTTTCGGAGGAAGCCGCAGAGTCCAATAACAAGGCAATAAAAAAATGCAGACTTTAGCACAGTCGGAAAATGTCACGTACTTTAACTAACATAGATGTCATTAACACACTATTATTGCGTTCAGATCCATTTTTAACAGGTCAGAGAAAACTTCCAAAAAAAGACAAGTCGACTTTGATAAAATCTGTTTATGATTTACTAGAAGAATCTTTATAAATTTTGTTTCTTTAAATTTTTGTTTTTTAAAATTTTTGTTTGTTGTTTTTTGATAATATGTATGGATATGTAAAATAACTTCAATATTTTCTCAATATATTATTTATATATAATAAAATCTTAATCATATTTCATCGAAAATTTTTTTTTTTATTAATTTTGTCTCGATTGTCCCTATGGGAGCTATAGGATATAGACGTTCAGCTTGTCCAATTTTTTTTTGCTATATGTTTAGAACATTTTTCTATATTTTTTGTAAAAATTTCAGCCCGCTATGGCCATTATAAGTATTTTTGGCCGCAGTTCCATACAAGCGGATCCACTGTGCACTGCTCGGGCTTCATTTGGCCATTGGGGTCGCTCCGGTCGATGAGCGCCACGACGAGATGTCGCTTTGCCACATCGCTGGCCGTTGGTCTTGCCTGCGTCGCTGGCTTCTTGCAGGGCCGCTTACAGGCGGGCACATCTGCTTTCGCGGTTTCAGGGGAGCGCTGGCGTTTTACTACTTTACACTTTGGAACATAAATGGTATATTTAACTACAACAAATTAACACTACTCATTAAACATCAGTCACCAGATGTTTTATGTTTGCAAGAAACACACTTGCCATATAACTTTAAAAACTTTATCGGCCCAAAAGGCTACATACAATACATAAACAACCTTCCCCATATTATATCGGCCTCGCAAGGCAATTGTCTGTTTATCAAACCACACATCCCCCACTCCCACACCACATTAAATTACAACATCCTCTGCTCTGTCCTACAACATAAACTTGATTTTCCACTCAACATTATAAATACATACATCCCATTCTACCAAAGATTTACAACTGCTCAAATCACCAACACGATCTGCCAAATTCATGGCTAACACATTATGCTAGGGGATATCAATTCGTGGAGGCCCCTTTGGGGATCCTCAGTTGCAAACACAAGTGGTAAGAGCATTGAACGAGCCTTATTGGAAAACAACCTCACTGTCCTCAACGACGGCTCCACCACTCATTTATCTACACACCACACTTTTACCCACGTCGATTTTAACATAATATCCACCCAAATATCCCACAGTTGTAATTGGTCTACTCTAGGTCTCTACCCTCTTAGATAAATTTACCTCCCGAATCTCTCCCCTCTCAAAAAGTTTGGTCCACCCTCGCCACTCATCACTTGCTCCTTTTACATTGCGGAAGAGTTTGGCAAAGCATGATCTAATGGGAAAAGCCCAGGTGCAGACAGAATATCACCTTCCCACTACTTTATGGTAAAGCATAAACTTGATTATATCGGAAACTAGAATAGTTATCGATAATTTGAAACAAACTTGTTCCGCTCATGGTATAGAAGAACTTATATTCAAAATCTGAAGTCTCTAGCTCTTGCAGTCTCTGAGATCGACGCGTTCATACAGACGGACGGACAGACGGACAGACGGACGGACGGACATGGCTATATCGACTCGGCTGTTGATGCTGATCAAGAATATATATACTTTATGGGGTCGGAGATGCTTCCTTCTGCCTGTTACATACTTTTGCACAAAACCATTATACCCCTTTTACCCATTTTATGGGTTAGGGGTATAAAAATATGTTAGGTTTTATCTCTTGGAGTTCTTACACAAAACAAATATTTAATATTTTGCCCGCCAAGAAACTCATGTTGCTTGACAGCCCTGCCGTGATAGCTTGCTTGAACAGCTGTTCTACGTACTTCGTAAATGGCGAATCTGGTTTTTTTTACATTTTAAAAGTGCAACGGTGTTTTCCCCTTTGGGCCTATATTAAAATAAATGTAAAACAAATAACTATATGCAATTTTAATTTAACCTACATTTTGGCTGCTCAATGACTTTCCATAAATTAAATTCTTCTTCTTACTGTAGACATTTACAAACCTAACAAACACCGCCAAATCACCACCGTTGCCACCTCATAAAAAAAGGTTTGCTGCAATAACTTATTTAAATTTACAACAAACTGTACACTGCTCAACCATGCAATTTTGTTACCTTAAAGTACGATTTTTTTATGTTTATTTGTCACAAAAAAATGTCTTTAAAATTGATCTATTAAAGACTCCGAATAATAGTAATTGTTAACCAAACAATGTGGCAGCTCCTTTGTTAGGGACGGTTTTGCACGCTTACACAGAACGGCAAATAGTCTTAGAGATTTGTTAAAGATTTATTAACCCATTTTAGTCCACGAAAACGTTGCCATTTAAAAAATTCTAGCGTTGAACATATGAAAGATATCGCTATAATTTTTTTTTGTGGAAAATTGGAAAGATAGGTCTACCAAAAACAAAAAATTACAAAAAATTAGTGCTTGGTATAACTCAAGTTAGATACCGGTTAATAACGGGTTTTTTTTGTCAGAAAATTCTCCAAAAGAGTGCTGTAAATTATTGAGCAATCGAAATAAAAGAAAGTTTTGAACCTTTTCAGATAGTTTAAGGTTTCCTTTATGCAATAAAAAAAAACCTATAGTGATATGGCGAAACACGTGCCCGTCACACCTGATTTTTTTGAAAATTGGTATTTAAATACCCAATGGTCCATGGTGTATACTAACTATACAATTTCCTAGTATACAAAATATTTTGTTTTAAAAGCAAAAATTACACATCTATACCGCAGTTTTATTATTTTTTTTTGAAATTTAATGATGTTTATAAGAAAATGAAATCATTGAGACTTAGCAATCTTTTGTTTGTCGGGCTCAACATTATTGTTGAGACTCACATGATTTGAATGAAATAGCGTCCATCTAGATGATTTGCCCCTTTATTCAACAAGCACGCTATTTCATTCAAATCATGTGAGTCTACTTCTTCCCCGCACAAAAGGGAAATTCACCTCCACAAAGCTAGATTGAGGTGAATTTACCGCTTGTGCGAGGAAGAAGCAGAGTCAGGGCCAGATGCTAGATGAAAAAAATACACACACAGAATGAAAAAGAAAAAGCGCGCGGTAGTTTCAAACAAATAAGTCCGGATGGAATTAGTTTACACTAAAGCCCATTGGGTATTTAAATACCCATGCTATATCTCGGGTTCTAGGAGAGATATCAACAAAATTCTTTTTTCTATCAACTACTATGGTCCCCCTGGCAAACATACTGAAATTTCATAAAAATCGTGCAAGCCAATCTAGGGTCGGTCGTTAATGGGTTAATATCGAAAATCATGAATTAAAAAATGTATTAAATTCAAATGTTTTTGCAATATGCAACTAAGCTTAAAATTACCTTTCGAAAAAGTAACAGTTGTTATGCATTATACATTTAATATTGCTTAAATTAACCAAATCTCGGGCCTAATTTGTTGAGGTTTCAAAATCATCTCGAACTTGGCTCTGGCACACCTAAAACCAGCTCGAGGTTGGTTTTAGGTTGAAATCGGGTTGGTTATGATGGCTGGCACACCCCTGTTCTTGTCCAACGCCCTGTCTTCAAAAAATCATGTCTCCATCCTGGCGACTGATTTCGAAAGAGCCTTCGATCGCTTGGGATTACATGCAGTATTAAGCCGACTCGAACTCTGGGGCAAACCTTATAAAGGCCTTTATGACAAATCGCACCTTTATGGCACTAGTCAACCATTCCGTTTCTAACAAGCACAAGCTCGCTAACGGGATCCCACAAGGCTCCCCACTCTCCGAAGTTCTTTTCTCAATTGCATTTGAGCAAATTAAAAGCATATATTCAAGATTTAAAGAAATTAATGTCTCAATTTACGCCGATGATGCCATAATTTATTCCAAAAAAAAGAAACATAGAAATTTTAAAAAAGAGTTTTAGTCGTATTTTTATGATCTGGATCAGGTGACTCACTAAATCTGCACCGACAGTTTCTTCCATTAACGGCAATGCATAACCTTAAACACCCGGACCCTACAGTACGCGAAATAAGGAATACCATCGCAGCCTATCAGCGCAAATAACCTTACTTTGAGTCCCAATGTAATGAAAACGCTGACAAAGCTGCCCAACAACTTCATCACTCGCCATCACACGCTTTCATCCCAGTCAGGCCAAAGGACACCAACAACAGGCAGATTACACCGAAATACAAACAAAACTTGCTCAACAGCAAGAATTTACATCAGCAATGTTTAAACAAAAACGAAACTGGATGCAAATGATGATCGAAAAAAATGTTTCAGTAGCAGAGTAATTCATCAGGTCAAAGTGAATTATCTATATGTCCACCGTTCCACAAATTCGACAAAGAGAATCAAAACTGGGAGTCATACCTTGTGCAATTATCTCAGCACTTCAACACATATTCGGTTAGTGCAGATCAAAAACAAAAAGCTTACTTCCTTTCGTAGTGTGGCGTTAATATATTGGAGCTATTAAAAAATCAATTCGGCAGCAACAATTTAAACATACAAAGCGCTTACAGACAAGCTAACGGAACATTTCGATACAAAACGGCACATTGTCGCCGCACACTACGAGTTTTTCAAGAGGGCGATGAAGATTGCACAAACACACAGAGAGAAGATTTACGCGGAATCGCTTGCGAATGCCAGTTTGTATGTAAAACCAACAGCTGTTTGTCAAACTATGTAGATAAAATGATTAGAGATCAGATTATGGTACATACGCCTTACGATGCCGTTCGCGCATCTGCTCTTCAAATGTCACAGCTCTTGAAGACGTACTCGTAATTGCAGAAACTTATAAGACAACAACAAAAAAAAGCACTGAAGCACTGAAAGAAAACGTGCCGAATCAGGATCCAATCAATGCGATCCACAAACACAAAAAAATGACAATAAACAGTGGAAACAATACTAGAATATACAAAATTTTATTTGTTTTTTAATCTTTGTTATTTATTTTTGGCTGTATCCCTTAAGATAAAACTAAGAAATGTCAAAAAGTTTACAAATCTTACTAACATTACATGCATGGAGTCGCCGAATGAAGTCGCAAGAATTATCAACCAGCATTTAAACCCAAAAAAATCCCTGGGCTGGGACTTAATATCCCCAAAGATGATTATTGAGCTTCCCTACGCAATCACACAACTCGGCCACTTTCCAGAGAGATGCAAAAAGTCTATCATCATAATGATTCCAAAGCTTGGTAAAGATAGAACAGTTCCGTCGTCGTATAGACCTATAAGCCTTTTATCGTGCCTATCAAAACTCTTCGAAAAATTTTTGCTGACTCGGATTAATCAATTCCTGAATCTTCATAACATAATCCCATCACATCAATTCGGTTTTCGTGAAAAACACGGAACTATTGAGCAGGTCAACCGCATAACATCAGAAATACGAGGCGCGTTCGAAAAACGAGAGTACTGCACTGCAATATTTTTGGATGTGTCTCAGGCGATCGACAGAGTCTGGTTGGATGGTCTGATGTATAAGATCAAAACAACGCTCCCAGTCAACACACATAAATTGTTACAGTCGTACCTCTACGACAGGAAGTTTTCATTGAGATAAAACTTTGCAATATCCGACGAACACCGTATTGAAGCTGGTGTTCCTCAGGGCAGCGAACTTGGGCCGACACTTTACGTACTCTACACATCAGACAACCTTTGCAACGCAAATTGCTCGTCACATCGTTAACGTAGAAAACTGGCTATCCGACTGGCGAATTAAGGTAAACGAACAAAAATGCAAACATGTAACTTTCACCCTAAACAGGCAAGACTGTCCACCACTCACTCTTAACAACATTCCACTCCCGAAAGCAAACGAAGTAACGTACCTGGGAGTACACTTGGACAGAAGACTTTCATGGCGCAGGCACATTGAAGCTAAGAGAACACAGCTTAAACTCAAAGCCAATAGCCTCCATTGGCTTATCAACGCTCGCTCTCCGCTATGTCTGGACTACAAGGCTCTGCTCTACAACTCCGTCTTGAAACCAATCTGGACCTATGGCTGCCAGCTATGGGGTAACTCGTGCAGCAGTAACATTGACATCGTGCAAAGAGCCCAGTCGAAGATCCTGAGAACTATCACCGGGGCACCGTGGTACGTTCGCAACGAAAACATACAAAGGGACTTAAACGTACCACCGGTCAGGGAAGTCATAGCGGAACACAAGGAAAGGTACTTGAGCAAGCTCTCATCGCACCCAAACAATCTCGCGAGAGGCCTCACAAACACGTGCAGCCGATCCCGCGTTCATCGTAATGATCTTCCTACCCAGCGAAGAGTTGAGGAACGCGATTCCAACCTACCAGTTCAAAAAGTAACTGTTAGTAATTAATGTTTGTAAGATTTGTAAGCTTTTTGTCAGTTCCTTGTTCTTATATATTAAGGGATATAATCAAAAATTAATAGCAAAGTTTAAAAAAAAAAAAAAAAAATAGATTAACACGAAGATGCAAATTTGTATGCTCTGATACCGAAGGTACTAAAGAGCTTATTAGTTTTGGGCAATGTCCGTCATGCCGTCGGTCGGTCCGTCATTATGAACACGCGTTTCTTAAAATATTTTAAATATCTTCGGTCATATGTGTACATATGCGTGAGACAAAGTGCCAACATATGGGCGTCACGGCCTCTGGGGGTCGATAGTATCAATTTAATAAAAATCTATGTATCACATTCGAAGAGCGATTCTTACAGCGCGTTGATGACCCGAACAGATGTTGTTCTGAAACGCAAAACAACATTTTCTTTATTGAATCTATCTAATATATAGTGGTAAATTATTGTATCTATCTCTAAAAATATTGTTCAAAAATGCCATTTTACAAGCAAAAACTCTTCCTATCTATTTATACGCCCTTAGGTCTTCATCATGTTCCGTTCGGGTTGATTAGTTTTAAGGCATAGCTCCAGTACAAAAGTTCAAAAAAAGGGACATAGGTATGTGGCGACTCAGCCACAGCCAAGTCTGACAGCTCCATGGCGAAGTTAACAAAAACTGGCTCCTCGCGATATATATTAACGATTGACCAAAAGCGAATGTACTTTTTAGATGTATTTTTTATACTTAATAAAGTGAACAGTTATATGAACACAAGTTCTACATTGGTGACCCCGCTAAGCAAAATGAACACTCTCATTGATTCAGCAAACGCCTGTTCACCAGTCTCAGGTGAATTCAGGAGCAACAACAACGACGACGTGCCAACGGGCACATCAAGTTCAAGCTCTCCACAACAACACCAAATTCAGGCTTACGGCAACTTGCCAACAGTCGAATCAGTTGCTGCTATCAAGCTGCCACCTTTCTAAAAAGATCATGTCGAACTATGGTTTATACAAATTGAGGCACAATTTGTATGCAATCACATTACTTCCGACAACACACGCTTTTACTACTTATTGAGCGCACTTGATGCCAGCGTCATGTCGGAATTAACAGATGTCATTATGCAGCCAGAATTAACAGATGTCATGGATGAGCTTGCAGTTGCTGATGAGCTGATGGAAGCAGAGCTAACGTTTGTGCTATGACAGCTGCACGGCCCGCTAATGCTGCCCAACGACCTTTATCTTTCTCCATCCAGTGCGCACAGCCGTTTGATGATTTGGAGCACACTTGGGTTGACATGAATGACATATTGACGCAACTAAAACAAAAAATTGATAACCACACGGATAATGCAAATCAAAAACATAAGGTATCTCGGGATGCACCAAACAAGGCACGGGTATGTTTTTATCATGCCAAATTTAGTGCCAGCGCTATAAAATGTTCACAGCCGTGCTCGTTAAAGTCAAAACAGGGAAACTAAGTCATCTGTTGACTGTTCAGGCGACAGATGGCAGCGCAAACCCGCTCGCTCGCCTTACTACTGAGTACCGTCTCCATATTTTTGATCGTACTACTAACAGTAAGTTCCTTATTGATTCCGGATCAGTCATCTCACTCATCCCGATCTCAATATTAAAAAGCAAACGACAAAAGAGCGACCTTAAAATTTACGCGGCCAACAAGTCAATAATCGACGCTTATGGCACGTTTAATAAAACAATTGATCTCAATCTGCAACGCAAGTTCAATTGGTCATTTGTCGTCACAAACATCTAATCAGCAATCATCGGAGCTGATTTTCTCACGCACCATGGCTGCTTGATCTCAAAAGTAAGAAACTCATAGATCCAAAATCGGAGATATCAACAACTGGGAAACTATCTCAAGCTAAACTATACAACGTCTCGCCAATCAACTCACGTGAACTGCACGGAATCACTCGTCCATATGCTGACCTCCTCAATCGCTTTATTGAAATAACACGACCCAACACACCTCCAGCAACACGAATAGATAATGATGTATCGAACTACATAGAGACAACTGGGGCTCCAGTTTTTGACAAGCCAAGACGGCTTACTGGTGAGAAACTGAAGGCTGCACGTCGCTATTCAGATTAACTGCTTCAACATGGAGTAATTCGCCCATCTAGTAGCCAATCCAATACACTTGGCACCTAAAAATAATAACGGATGGCACACCACAGGTGATTACACTGTGACGACATTCTTCAGCGCCTGCACGGCTCAAAAGTTTTTCCTACTATTGACCTTGAGCGCACTTGCGACATCGCAAAAACAGCCGTTACAACGCCATTCGGGTTATTTGAATTTATTGGCATGCCACCTGGTCTCCGAAATGTAGCACAAAAATTCCAACGGCACATGGATAGCCTGCTGCGTGGTTTTTCCTTTGGCGGTTGCTACATAGACGATATAATCGTGTACTCCACTTCGCATCAGGAGCATCTCCAGCATCTTACCAAAGTTTTCAAAATTCTCCGTACAAACAACTTGACCATCAACCCGCAAAAATGCCAATTTTGCGAACTCAAGTCATCAACGAATTCCGTAGCCCAATTAATCATGGAATTGCGCAAGTTCCTAGGGATGGTCAACTATTATCGCCGACTGATTCCTAATGCAGCAGAAGCACAGATTCCGCTCACTGAGTTCCTCAAAGGCGCAACTAAGAATGACAAACGTGTGATCAACTGGACTCCATCTGCTAACGAGGCATTTAAACATTGCAAGCAAGGCATAGCAAACGCCACGCGTTCTACCTTTCTTTCGCCCTCAGCTCAGCTATCTCTAAGAAGTGACGCCTCAGATACTGCAATTGGTGCTGCGCTCCAGCAATTTGAAGGCAATGTTTGGGGCCCTGTCTCTATTTCTCTCGGAAGCTGAGCCCAGCAGAAAAAAAAAGCAGCACGTACGATCGCGAGCTTTTAGCTATATTCGCTGCAGTGAGTTTTATACTTTGATACCGAAGGTCTCATAGTATATTGGTTTTGTGCAATGTCCGTCATGGTGTCTGTCCGTCTGTCCGTCTGTCCGTATGAACGCAACTTTTTTCGACACCCGTAAAGCTAGAGACTTGAAACTTTGCAATTATGTTTGTCTATAGGCGCGACAGATAAAGTGTCAAGATTGGGGTGCCACGCCTACTAGGAGGCTGGGAAATCGATAAATTCGATAACTGAAAACCGATAAAACCAAATATTTATATTTATATACCAAATTTTGCACGCAGATAGCTAGTCATGTCCCTGAAAAAACTGCATCAAAACTTTGGATGCCACGCCCACTCCTTCCGCCCCCATCAACCCTGCTCCTTGAAATTGGAAACGCCTATAGTTTTCACATTTTTTGGGCTAGAGCCACCAAATTTTGTGTCAAGATAGATAATGATGTTCCCCAAAAAAATGTATAGAAATTTTGGATGCCACGCCCCCAGATTCCGCCCCCATCCCCCCCTTCTACTTGAAATTGGAAACGCTTATAGTTTCACATTTTTTGAGCTAGAGCCACCAAACTTTGTGTCAATATAGGTAGTGAAGTTTTCCAACAAACTGCATCAAAAATTTGAATGCCACGGCCACACCTTCCGCCCCCCACCCCCCGCCGTTGTTAAAACGGTTAAGCGTGTATCTTCCACATTTTTTGAACTAGAGTCACCAAATTTGGTAGGAAGATATATGGTGACATCTACAAAAGATCTGCATCAAAAATTTGGATGCCACGCCCACCTCTGCCGCCAACCATTTAAGTTTGGAAGTTCAGTTATCTTCCACAGTTTTTGAGCTAAAGTCACCAAATTTGGTTACATGATAGCTGACGATGTTTACCACCCGGCCCACTCATTTGCAAGCAGACTCCTTACCATCCAATCTTTTACTGGTATCAAAGTATTCCGCAGTCGGTTGCGTCCGACTGCAACGTTTTCACTTGTTTTTTAAACACATTCTGGAAGGACGACCCTTTATTATACAGACCGACCATAAGCTATTAACGTTTGCATTTGCTCAAAATGCTTCCAAGGCATCACCTCGTCAATTGCGCCAACTAGACCTAATTTCGCAGTTTTCAACAGAAATTGTACATGTTTCTGGAAAATAAAACACAGTTGCGGATGCACTTTCTCACATTATTGCAATTAATATGCCAAGCACCTTAAATGCGCAAACTATCTTCGACGCCCAACAAAGTGATGAGGAAATCACACAGCTGGCAAATACAACATCGCTCTACCTGGAAACTGTGCGCATTGATCAGCTGGACCTACTATGCGACACTTCAACTGGACGCGAGCGACCATACTTGCCAAAAATTATAAGACGCCAAGCTTTTGATTCAGTGCACGGCCTGGCACACCCAAGTGGTCGCACAACCGCGAAATTGCTTCGACAATGCTATGTCTGGCCAGGTATAATCAAAGATGCAACGCTCTGGGCACGTCAATGTGTCGCATGCCAGCGCGCTAAAATTTATCGGCACACACGCAGTGCTCTCGAAAGAATAGAGGTGCCGGACAACCGCTTTGAACATATCCATTTGGATCTAATAGAGCTTCCCCTCATCAATGGTTTTCGCTACTGCTTAACAATTATCGACCGGTTTAGTAGATGGCTTCTCGTTGTTCCGTTGCGGATCATGACAGCTGAAACTATTGCAATGGCACTCTAATCGCAGTGGATATGCTTATTTGGAACCCCTCCTACTCATAAAGGAATTAACATCAAGATAGGTAACAAGAAAAGTTCATGTTAAACGCCTGATAAGTTACACGCACCAAAACCAGCTCGTCTAAGTAACGAGTAGCTGACGCCATACGCCAGTTGCGCGTGAGCTGTGTGTATACTAGAGAGCTGCTTAATTCCATTCACAACTGCAATTTAATAGAATGTATTCGAGCTGAATAGCGTAGAATGAGTGGCAGACAAAACATAATATGGGTGAATATTAATAGTAGCATGTGTCGATACTAATATTCATCATAATTCATGACATTGAAGTTGAATACTATGAGTAGAAAACGCAATACATACTAAGGCGTAGGCTGATTCCACTCATTTGAATTGATTCCATTCAGGGCCTAGAGAAATTACGCATATATATATGCACGGCGCCAGACTGACGCACAAGCTGACGGTCTGATCGCAAGCGTCGCCCCATCAGCGCGACGCACAAGCAGCTCGGGCACAGGGTCATAAAAAAAGGGTTCTGTGTGTGCACTTATAAAAATACTGTAGACCTGCATCTTAGAGAATGCGTGCATAGGCAAATAAGTCGACGATGCGCTGGCAAATTAAATTGTCATATTTTTGTGCATATATCACTTCGCTCAATGCACACATTTTTGGTGATATTTACGAGCCGCTGACAATCGATTTATGACCTAACGGCATATGCACATCCATATATATGTAAGGCAAAAAAAATACAAAATTATGTACATACATACATAGCAGAATTTATACTCGAGTTGCTTCAGTACTACTCAAATATAACTGTAAATTTTCATTTATTTGATCCGTGGCCTGACGTTTGGATGTGTTGCGACTGCGTACGTTGCCAGCGCACTGCGTTCACCTATACAATTTTGTCAAAGTACTCAATACCATTCAATCCATTTTACGCATTGTATACTTGAATGCCGTTTTTTTTGCCATTCATGCAGCTCTCTAGTGTATACCAAAAGCAAGTGCAAGTGGCTTTGACTGTCCATTTTTAGGACAGGGGGCGTGGCTCAAGATAAAAAGGTTGGTATTCTGTGTATTGGAAATTAATTGTTTTGGTTTTTGGTATACTGCGCTTTGTATTGTTTATTTGTTTTTATGTGTCAAATTTTATTTTATTAAAGGCTATAACATATTCAATTGACAATAGAAATAACAAATACAAGTAAATAAAAAGAAAAATTTTGAAGACATGCTTTTATAAGCTTTCTTGCATTCATTTGTAGTCGATTTTAATTAGTAAAAAAAAAACATTAAAAAAAGTATGTCTCGGTCGGGGCTCGAACCCAAGAACTTCGGCCTATGAAGCAGCGGTCTTTCCTTCATGCCACCATTGCTTGTGAATTGCGTCAATCTAATTAGTAACTTAAGCAAAAGGGAAAACTAGGTCCTATCAGGCTTTTTTTCTGCACACTTTTGTTCATTCTAAACTATTTATTTACGAAGTTTCAACTGATCCGATTTGATAGTTTGATTAAATTTAAGACATAGCTCTTGTATAAAAGTTCGAAAATGGGACATAGGTGTATGGAAGGTACCCGATGGAGTAGTCGGATCGGGTTCAAATTTGGAATGCACGCCCTTATGTTTTCACAAAGTTTGATTCAGATTGATTAGTTTTAAGGTACACAAGTTTGAAAAAAGGACATAGGTGCTCAGGAGGTACCTGAAGGACAATTTAAATTGGCAGACCTGTTCAATTAGAAATGCCGTGACACGAGAATCATAAATATTAAATTTATTTATTTATTTATTTGACAATAGAAATAACAATAACAATAACAAACAGCGGCAATAACAAAATGAAAATAAATATCACTAAAAAATTATTAATTGAACCAAAATTAAACAGGGTAGATTGTCATTTAATTTGACGACCAGTAGTCCAAAGGTCACTAGTGTGGAGACGCTTCAATCTTCTTCGTGTTGTGTTTGATCCTAATTGGTTAGCTAAAGGATTGACATGATTGGAAATCCGATTGTTATACCGACTACTATTTATATTGCTTGTGCGCTGAAATAAATTTTTTGTGTATAAGAATAAGTATAAGCATATATTTAATTTGCATTTAATTTTAATTCAATTAATATATATTTATTTATTTATTTATTATTAAGGTTAAAGTAGTTTGAAAACTAAGTATGGTATATTTTAATCTATTTTTATACCCCTAACCCATAAAATGGGTAAAAGGGGTTTAATGGCTTTGTGCAAAAGTATGTAACAGGCAGAAGGAAGCATCTCTGACCCCATAAAGTATATATATTCTTGATCAGCATCAACAGCCGAGTCGATATAGCCATGTCCGTCTGTCCGTCTGTGTGAACTCGTCGATCTCAGAGACTACAAGAGCTAGAGACTTCAGATTTTGATATAAGTTCTCCTATACCATGAGCGGAACAAGTTTTTTTTTCAAATTATCGATAACTATTCTAGTTTCCGATATACACATGCAATCGATTACAGAAAAATGTAAAATGGGGGTTGAAATAATGGGTAACGAATGAACTTTTCTGAAAGTTTCATGGAAATCGGTTGAGAAACAGCAGAGATATCGATGATTGAAGTTTAGGTCACAGATGCATACAGACAATGACTGTGCGCGTTAAGTATAGGGTTCGGGGTATCTCCTAGTCGGGAAATCTCGACTAGAGCATTCTTACTTGTTTTTTAATAGTTTGGTGGCCCTGAAAAGAGTCGATTTGGTGAAAAAGTGGCCCCACTGACACGGTTCCGAATCTGCATGCTCCTGTTCCAGAAGTGTAAAATTAATTATAATAAAATAAAATAAAAAAAATTACGGCGAGAATGTTTTTTGAAAAAACTGCAAACTTTGCATTGGTGCGCCAGTATTATTTAAATCTTACCATATATGTGTAGGCGCCGGACCCGATGTGTGTGTCAACCCTTAGTAAAAGAAAGAAACATGAAAGAAAACACATTCTAATTAAAATATTTATATTAACTTTTTTTATAGGTGTGCACATACCAATTCAAAGCTGCTTCTCCAAATTTTAAAACCCTTTGGATGAAAAAAAAAGCCCAAAGCCCAGCCTGTAAAAATTAAAAATTATTACTTATTTGTTTTGTATGTCAGATTTAAAAACTTACCTATTTAATTACTGCTTCAAAATTTGCAGTTTTTTTGCAAGGGCCCCATGCCTGTCAGCATTTTGGCCACCTTGCTTCTCCTGCAACATCCACTTACGGTGACCATAGCAACTATTTTCGCCGTCAAACCAAAGAGGGTAAATCTTGTTGGTGGCATTTACGCACTCTTCCACCATACTCCTGCATAGGTCTGGTTTGAGCGGTGCCTTTGTAAATATTTTGCAAAAACCTCGAAGTGTACGTTGCACACCTGGAAAAATAAATCCGATGGATTTTTCAGGCACATTCTGTCCGTAAAAAAATTCCTTGCATTGATCAAATCGTCGGATCTGTCAAAAGCAAAGTTGTCCATCTGGACGAGGACTTCATCGCACTGGGGACAATTGAACTTTTTTTCGCTATCCAGTGCCCGTCAAAGTATCTGCGTGAGACTACCTCACCAACAGCGACTGGCGTACTTGATACCACTTCCTTTGCATCATTGATATTGACCTCATGGCCAAAATCAGCAATTGTGGGATTCTCGGCGTTGCTGTCCTGTGGCTGATCCCCTTCTTTATTCAGATCCAGAATCCAATTGATGTCCAGATCGCTGTCGTCATCCTACAATTTGCATTTTGCAGGTATAAAGTTGTTATTAGCTTTATTGACATAAGTCTCGCTGTCAAATATTGCATTTCTCGGACTGAGGGGTTTGAGTTGTTCCCCAGCTTTGAGCGAAGAGCCGCAAAAAGGTTTTCCAAACTGTCCTGGTTAAATCTCGTTGTGTGAATATACTCAATTGTATGCTCCCTTAAGAGCTCATCCGTAAGACTAAGTACATTCTTCAGGGTGCCTATCAATCCATTATGGCAATGGTTTTTAGAAAAAAGGTGAATACTGTTAACGTAATCCATATAACCAATCAATTCCGCTCTTTTGGCCAATGTGTAAGGTGGCTTAAAGCCATCCTTAAATGCTTTGCAGTTTAGAAGGTCAAAGCCGTTGTTCATTTTTAAAATGAAATCAGCGGTAGCCAACGCCCGTCCCATGTTTCTCTCCGAAAACAAGCGATTCTTGTGGCAGACATCTATTGCCTAAGCCACGCATCTTGAAATGACCTGGAAACACAATTTAACCCGTATCTTCTCGTGCAACTTTGGACTGATATGCTTTTCCGAAAGCTTAGGCACCATCAGCGTTGTTTTACTTCTTGAGTCGATTTTGTACAGCTCCTTGATCACGCTCCTGTCTACCAGCCCACTTGGAGTTTTTATGGGTTTTGAAATGAGGCAATTTCGAACGCTTTTAAAAAGGTGTACATAATCGTACATTAGGTACACTATTTCGCCATTTAGGTCAATACACCTTTTCTGAGCAGAGCTGCGTATTGCATTGACCAAACCAATATTAATTACTGATTGGTCGCATACAGCTACTCTTACCCTCAGGCCCATACTCCTCAAAGTATCCAAATTTTCCATTAGGCATTTCCCTACTATCTGCGCTGATGAGGTACGCAAGCAGTAATATGAAAAGGAATACTTCCACGGCTGTATTAGGCCTTTGACCTGGAAGAACAGGAAACGGTGTGCAATAGTTGGCTCTCGGTTGCCTTTGAAAAAATCGATGAAGCCATCTATTTGATCACTTGTGCTGTTGTAGCCTA
Organism: Scaptomyza hsui; assembly: GCA_018152825.1. Taxonomy (NCBI): domain Eukaryota; kingdom Metazoa; phylum Arthropoda; class Insecta; order Diptera; family Drosophilidae; genus Scaptomyza; species Scaptomyza hsui. Next base: position 594,159 of record JAECXO010000291.1, read on the forward strand.
GCTCACTACAGCCATGTATTTCATCAAATAGAAGCAAATAGAAGTTTCTGTCAATCTCCGACATACTTTTAACATGTTTGTATATGTTCCAACACACCTTTTCATTTATGCCAGGAGATATGGTTTTAATTGGGCTCCAGTTTAATCGAGTTCTTGGACTCGGCAGATTAAATCCAAGAACTTCCCGCATAAATTTGTAACCTTAAAAGAATGGTAATTGATGTTCATCAACACGTTATTTTCCTGATCGGTGAAATTTTTCCCATAGGATGTTTTTAGCAGCAGTGCTGCAAAGATCTTTGACTCCTCGTCCACAGTCAAAAACACTCGTTGCGGCAATAAATCTCGCAACGAGGGCATGATGATTCTTTCTCTTCATCTTGATGCATTTTGTTCAAACCCATAACTGGGTGAAAATTTTGCTTTAGCCTTTTCTTGTTTACATCGCTTGGATGGAAATGCTTTCCGCATATTAACAGCCTGCTCTGCTCTGGAAGTCCAGGCTTTAGGTCGCAAATCCACTCTAACCTTTTTTCCTGGCTAATTGGAAAATAGTGCAAATCACCTGGTGGATTGCTGCTGTTGCAATTTTTAATGCAGCAGTACCTGGTATACGATCTTGATGTTTTAAAATCGCTTTCATAAACTGTATTGCTTGCGTTACCTATAAATATGTATAAGTAATTTATATTCATCATTCACATGCATATTATAAACAAGTAGAAACGTTTCAGTCGGACGCAACCGACAGCGGAATTCTCCGATACCAGTAAGAGAACGGATGGTGCTTACAATGGGTGAATGCGGGGCGTCAGTTATCTTGTTATAAAATTTATTGACTAGAGCCTAAAATCTATGAAAGATAACTGAATTTCCGATTTTAATAGGTGGGCGTGGGCGTGGCATCCAAAATTATGATGTAGTTTTTCGAGGGACGTGACTAGCTATCTGCGTGCAAAATTTGGTAGCTCTAGCTGTAGAAATGTGAGAAATATATCATTTTATCGGTTTTCAGTTATCGAATTTATCGATTTCCCAGCCTCCTAGTAGGCGTAGCAGCCTGATCTTAACACTTTATCTGTCGCGCCTATAGACAAACATAATTGCTAGGTTTCAAGTATCTAGCTTTACGGGTGTCGACAAAAGTTGCGTTCATACAGACGGCCAGACACCGTGACGGACATTGCACAAAACCAATATACTATGATACTTTCAGTATCAAAGTCTTAAAATAAGGCACTGGTAAGGCCACACAAATTTTTGCGCAAGTTAACATGCACTTTGCCTGCGCTACGGCAACATTTGTTAAAAATAATTTCATGGAGTTTGTGTATGCGTCACACACACACACACACACACACACACACACACAACAATTTGTGCCAATAGCTCAAAAAATTTAAAATGGTTATTTTTTTTCAAATGTGTGCGTGTAACGCATACACACTAAGGCTTCGGCCACGCATTGAGTGATAAGCGACTGGGCGGCTGAGCGACGCTGTCTCGAGCGACGTTAAATATTAAAGCCTATGAATACCCATTAGAGTGGCCACGCAGCCGCTGAGCGACGAGCGAATTACGTGAGCGTCTGAGCGACGTCGCTCAGCGCTAGAACTGACTTTAATTTTTAGTGCATCGCTGAGAGACAAATTGCATAAAATGCCAAAAATCTGCGCGGAAGCTTTAATTTCGGCTCTTCAAAGCCGAACCGTTTTATGGAACGACACAAGTAAAGAGTACAAAAATGAAAATGTAACTGATAAGGAATGGAAAGAAGTTGGAGTTATTTGTGACTGTACAGGTAAGTTTTTATTTAACGTAATGTAAAATATACAATAACAACGTAAATTAAGTTATATTTAATATGTTTATATAAATGTACATTTGTATATTTAAAGTGTCGTTATTTAGTTAAATGTCTAAAATAATATCTGAAATCCCAAAAATAATCAGTTAATTAATTTCTAACATTCATTGCGCACTGACTACTTCTATTGAAATGTGACTGCGAAAGAGGACAAGCCGATTGTTCTAACGGGTCGCGTTCGGAGTTGCGCGACTTGCAAACGTTTGCGGCGCAACGAAAGTGAAAAGTAAAATGCACGCGCCGATCGCGGTAACGGGTCGTGCTTGAGTGTGCGCGACAGGAAAACGTTTGCGGCGCAACGAAGGTGACGGTGAGACGTGAGCGCCGATCACCGAACGGGTTCATCTGCGTGCACGTGCACCGGCAAATACTCGCGGCGTGACCGGTACAGGCGGCGCCCAAAGTGTGGAGTCGTGCACAGTGGGACCAGCCTCGCGAAAGTGATTGGTTTTTTTTGCATGTTTGGCAGATAACCCCTAACTTCTTTGGTGTGCCGGGACAAATAATTGTACAGTCGACGCACAGTGGGCCGCGAATAATCGAAAGTGTTGAGTGTTTTTTTTTTTCGATGATAAAATAAAAGTGCAGGAAAAAAAGGATTAAATATAAAATAAAATGAAAATACAGTGGGACAAACAAAAAAAAAAAAAAATTAACAATGATAGAAAATTAATTTTTTTTTTAAACGTCGGCACGATGGGACAAAGTTGTCGGAGCGGAGGCAGGAGACAACGGCAGCCCCGGAGTGGGTGTACAATGGGTCTGCAACTGCCACAAGGAGGATCTGGAGAGCATCGCGCAGGAATTCCAGTTACAGAAGTGTCCCACGGTAAACGAGTACCGGAAGCTTGTATGTAGTTTTATAAAGTCAGGTGGTCATACCACCGAAATATGGACCCGGCTGGCCTAATGGGAATTGCGTTTTGCAAAATCCCCAATGTCGCCTGCCCCGACCGATATTTCCGTTGGCGGGGTGCAAAAACCACGACAGAAATCGGAATCCGATGCGGTAATCCCCCCGGTACGGGCAAGCGGCACAGGGAACCTGCTCTCGCCATCCCAAAGTGCCACCTACCCCGAACACACTCCGCGTGTCCCAGATATACAGATTGATTCGCCCCTTGCATCAGGGGGAGATACCCCGGTGAGACGGGCGAATCACCCTCTCCACTTCGACGAAAATAACAGTGCCCACAGGTTCGATGGGTGTGCTGATGCGCTAGCCTTCTTGGAGGCTATAGAGGACCGGGCTTTATCCTACGACATAGGTCTAGATCGGTTGCCTCGAGCGATGAGTGAAGCGGTAACCGGCAAAGCAGCGCGGTGGCTAACTGTGAGTAGGCTTAGGGACTCGTTGTGGGCAACGTTTAAATCGGAATTTTTAGAGTTCTTTCTACCCCCGCAATACTTTGACCGGACAGTATCCGGGCGCGACGACAGCGCGAGGACGAAACGTTTAAGGACTATCTGCTAGAATTAAGGGGTATGATGTACCAGGCTGGTTACAGGGGGGACCAGGAGCTGCACAGAGTGTACGAGAACCTGGCGCCCGAATATCGCTTGTACGTTCGTAGGCATGACTTATCCTCGCTAGCACAGTTGACACAGATGGCGTCAGAATATGAGAGCGTACGGTAACAAAGTCGTGAACGTGCAGCCCGCAGCGCGCGGGGGCTCCTAGGTACCCAGACAGGGTAGTCGTCGAGGCCTACCCCCCGAAGCATTTTAACCCGTTAAGGGCACAGCCACAGCCCGAGGCGAGCTGCAATAGCGCGGGTACTTCCTCTTTCCTACCGACAGGGGTGATCACGAACGGTATGATCGGTCAAGACCGGCCAAGAGTGCCCGAGGGAAGACGGGTGTGTTACAACTGCTCGCAAGACGGGCACTTTGCCAAGGGATGTCCCAACCCTCGAGTACTATTTTGTAGGCAGTGCGGGGCTAAGGGTGTCAGTACCGGCCAGTGTTGTCAGAAGACGGGGGTGGGAAACGGTCAGCGGCACCACCTGGGATGGGATCCGAGGGGGGCCGACGCGACCCAGTCCCGAAGCTAAAATACCCCCTTAGAGTGGAAGACGGGCGGATAGTCGCTACCGTGAGCGTAAGTGATCAGGTAGCGACCGCGACAGTAGACACGGGGGCTACGAGGAGTTTCGTTAGTGTGGGGGATTCTCAAGCAGGGTGGCTAACGGGGGTAAGATGTTGGACGCCAGTGCGAAAATTCGTTTGGCGGATGCGTCGACCTTAGAGGTCAAGAAGCTATTGAGGGTGAAAGTTGGTCTAGCGGGGGCAGAAGTCACGATGGATATGCTCGTGATACCCTCGATGCTAGACAACCTGATACGAGGGATAGACTTTTTGTGCCGGGTGGGGCGACCATCCAGTGTGGCCAGGCGAGGTTAACCCTCGAATCGATAGAAGTACCAGACACGGAACCAGACCAGGTCCACGCGGAACGCAAGCCGTCAGCAGAAGGATCGGAGAGCGGCGGGAGTCCGAGGCCAAAGGAGGGAGTCCTGGGGGCACCTCGGCCGGGCCTCGACGCGGGGGCGATCCAGGAAGCCAGGCGGGATGCGGCGTCCGTCGTAGAAGTACAATGGCTAGGCGAGGTAGGAGGGCGCGATATGAACGGCCCCGCAGCAACCGAGTCGGAAATTGTCGCCGCCGAGGAACAGGAGTGGCCAGTAGATTTGGAACCCGAGATCAACGGAATCCTGAGGGCGGAACTAGCTCTCTTCGATGGACTCAAGGGTGTGTCTCATATAGCGGAGCACCAGATCATCATGAGGGATGACAAGCCGATAAAACAGAGATACTACCCCAAAAACCCAGCAATGCAGAGAGTGATTAACGAGCAGGTGGATGTGCTACTGGAGGCCGGGGCAATAGAGCCGTCGCGGAGCCCGCACAGCGCCCTGATTGTACTCGTCCGGAAGAAAACAGGCGAGGGGCGGATGTGCATAGATTACCGGCAGCTCAACGCACACTCCGTACCGGATGCATACCCCGTACCCAGGATTAACCACATTTTGGAACGACTAAGGCACGCACGTTTTATCTCGACGCTCGATCTTAAGCACAGATACTGGCAAATTACCATGGCTGCGGATAGTCGAGAATGTACCGCTTTCACGGTACCCGGCAGAGGTCTCTTCCAGTGGCGCGAATTGCCTTTCGGATTGCACTCGGCGTGTGCTACCTTCCAGCGAGCTTTGGACAGGGTATCGGACCAGATATGGAGCCACATGCGTTTGCCTATCTGGACGACATAATAGTGATCGGAGCAACCAAGAAAGAGCACGTAGCGAACCTCAAGGAAGTGCTTAGGCGCGTCAGGGTTGCAAATCTGAAGCTTAACCGCAAGAAGTGCTCGTTTTTCCAGAAGGAGCTAGAATACCTGGGACACGTGGTGAGTGGCGATGGGATAAAGACGGACCCCGCCAAAGTAGAAGCCATCCGGAATCTGAAGGCCCCGGCAAATTGCAAGGAGTTACGGCGTTGTCTGGGGATGGCCTCGTGGTATAGGCGATTCGTGCCGAAATTCGCGACAGTGGTGCAGCCGATGACCACTTTGTTAAAGAAGTCGAGGAAATGGTCGTGGGACGAGGAGCAGCAAACAGCGCTGGTGACCCGTAAGCATAGTCTGACAACTGTCCCTGTACTGACGTGCCCGGATTTCTCAGAGAAGTTTACCCTGCAAACTGATGCAAGCGATTTTGGTCTTGGAGCGGTGCTAACCCAAACGATTGATCAGCAGGAACGGGTGATAGCTTATACGAGTCGGAAACTGAACAAGGCGGAGGAAAATTATTCAGCGACCGAAAAGGAGTCCCTAGCAATCGTGTGGTCGATCCGAAAGCTGAGATGTTATTTGAAAGGATACCGGTTTGAGGTAATAACCGACCATATGGCGTTAAAGTGGCTGAATTCAATCGAAAGCCCGTCGGGACGGATCGCGCGTTGGGCCTTAGAGCT